>OX422216.1:582454076-583654076 GCA_949130495.1 Sambucus nigra
AACCTTCTATGATAAGAGAAACGAGAAACGCGATGAGAGAGAGAGATGGATATGCGGATTTGATAGTTATTTTTTTTTATGGATTTGAGTGTGATTTGTTACTTTTGATGGATTTGAGTCTTTCATGGAAACAATCGTGGCAACGAGTATCCTGATTTGAGCGGGACTCTAATAAGTTTATAATTTTTTTTTAATTTAGTATTTGGTGGAAAAATTAAGTTGTTATCAAATTTAATTTAAAAATATTTTGTTGCAAAATTTCAAAATTCCCACTAAATGTTGATTTTTAGTGGCAATATTTTTATTTTGCCACCTACTTCACTCCAATTTATTTCCCGTCTAGTTGAAATTTTTTGCGCCAAACCTTTAAAGGCAATCTCACATTTTGCTACTAATACTTACTGTGCGATTATTTTTAGTGGCAATGAATTTTTTTGCTGCCAATTATTATATTTCATGGTAAAAAATCGTTTTGCCACTAATTGGTAACTTTCTTGTCATCGTGAGCCTGTTTCGGACCGTTTATGCATATTTTATTGATGTTTTGTATGTGTGTGTGTGAGGGGGAGCATTTACGGATTTTAACCAGGTGCATTTATGGTGATGCCTATAGAAGAAACTCTTAAATTTAATTGTGATTGAGCATTCCTTACTAAAGTTGTTATATCGGTGGGAGTGGGAGTGGGAGTGGCTCGTGATCATAGGGAAAATATGGTTTGGGGGTTTGCTAGCTCCATCACGGCTCCATCAGTTTTTCTCATGGAAGTTGAAGCTATCTGCCTTGATTACTTTTCTATTTTTGATTTGAATATTTCTGATGTTGTGGTAGAGAGTGATTGTAAACTTGCTATTGATTTACGCTCGTAGGACCTTGAACCTCCTTGGTGTGTGGCGAACATGTTAGATAACATTAAATGGTTTGCTTCAAGTTGTAATATTTTCTTTTCACCAATTCAGAGAGATGCCAATAAGGTAGCCAATTAGGTAACAAAAGAGAAAATTTTGAATTATCTTCCTTTAGATTGGGTCTCAAATCCGTCTCCTTTTTTCATATCTTTGTTGTACTCGGTTAATTCAACTTAATATATGATATGTCTTAGTGGTGTTAAAAAACATTACTATAAGTTCTAAAAATGCAAAATTTATTATGAAACAATTACTATTTTAAAAAATGTCACTATGGTACCTATCAAACTTTAAAAGTAGGATGAAAGAAATTTTTTAGTATATAGCTAAAGTTGTCATCACAACACAACATCAATATTTGTCATGCCCGCACAACAATACGTACACCCTTCATTAAGCCACTCATTAATTTTTTATTATCTAGATTAATGTTGACTCATATGTATTTTATCAATATATGCATTTAGCTGGCTCATGTAATATGAGGCTCATGTATAGAAGTCTAAATGGAGTATGTTTATAATAAATGGAATAGATACACATATTTAGGTATATAGATTTTAGAGATCTCATTAATATCCATGTAATGTTGGCATTTAATGTGACGTCATAAAAAGTCAAAAATATTGCGTGAGTAGTAAAGAAAAATCATCTCCTCATATTGAGTGTTATCTCTCGGATATTGAGTGTGTTAGTGCATTTCATTATCTCTCAAATATTTTTATTTTATTTTTGACAGTCATGTATTTTGGATGAAGGAGTTTACGGAGGTGTTCTCAAGTTGAATAAATACAGTAGCTATTTGAATGAAGGCAATAATGCAAATTCTTTTCCTGCTTGAATTTTTGGGGTGTGATGGTTTTAAATGATAGGTTTCTTCATTTTTGCGTTTGCTTCATGCATGAGTAGTGCACTATTTTTAGACTTATAATTTTCCAGCTATATATACTAATATGTTGTGCTTATTAGGTTTGTTAAAATATATTTTGTATAAGGTGACATATATTATACAAAATGTTTAATGTACATGAAAAGATTCTGTAATCTATCTCATAAGTTAATGTTTTAGGGTTATTTTACGTTATTTTCTATGTACTTTTAAACATAGTAGTTTTTTTCACAATAATTATTATAGATGAATTTAATATTAATTTTTATTTATTTAAAATAATATTAAAATATTCAGACATATTATCCACCATCAAAATATCATTTTAACTAGAATAAATAAATTTTCAACATACCTTAACTATATTTTTTCTTTCATAAAATGAGTTTTCAAAAAATATTATTGTATGATGGGGCGTGATCTGCAAATCAATAATCTAACAAAGAAAAATTCTACTTGCACCGAGATTTTTTGTACATAGGATGTACCGATCACTAAAAGCCAAAAATAAAAGGAATAGTTAATGAATATTTTTATTAAGATTTGTTTAACTCTTTTTTTTAATAAAAACTAAAAATTTGGATTTTTAGTAAAAACTTTTTTTAAAACTGTATTTTTCAAATTGTTTTTAATTTTTTTTTCCTTTTTATAACTGTTTCAAAAAATAAAATAAAAAATTCACTATTTTTTTTTAAATGACTTTTATTCAAAATTTGTATTTTCAATAAAAGTCATTTTATTAAATGAGGTGGGTCCGTGCCAGGGGCACTAACCAATCGCGATTATGTGGGTCCGCGCCAGCGGCACTAACCAATCGCGATGATGATGTGGGTCCGTGTCAGCGGCACTAACCAATCGCGATGATTGTTTTTCATATTTTTAATTAAAAAAATGAATGCAATTTTTCATATGTTTTTAACTTTTTATTAATGTTTTAAAAATAATTACACTATTTTTTTTTTAAAATGACTTTTCTTGAAAATTTGTATTTTAAATAAAAGTCATTTTAAAAAAAATAGTTTAAATGACGTGGATCCGCTCCAATGTTTAAAAAATAATTTTTCATACTTTTATTAAAAACAGATTTAAAAAAAAAAAAAAAAACTTTTTTATTGAAAATGCAAATTTTTTGTTTTTATTTAAAAAAAAAAACATGTTTTACTCTTTTTTTGGTTTACTTTTGGTTTAAAAAAATATTTTTTAAATTTTAATAAAAAACTGTTTACTTTCAATAAAAAAACAGTTTTTTTATATTAATATAAAACTATTTTTTTATATTAAAAATTATTTTTATATCCATTGTTAAATACAAAAGAACAAAAATGTTAAGGAAAAAAATAAATAAAATTACATGATCACGTCACTATCTATATTTTATGTACAAGAATTATATGTGCAAATAGAAAAGCTCTCTAACAAGTTAATCACCTCTTCAATCCAAGTGGGCCCATACCAAGTACTTGACGGGGGTATATGCCAACCGAAAAGAATCTTAACGATTAGCTTCTTCCCACAGTAGTATTAGTAGCACTTCAATAATTCCGTGAGATGAGACATAAGATTCAGTGTACATAGACATACAAAGGGTTCATTGAATCTAGTCACAACAATTTTGGTAAAACCTTGTCCCATCAATTTTTGTAATAATATTTACGGCCTCTATTCTCAACATTTTCTTACTCTTACTAAAATAAATTAAGCCCGATATGATATGGGTACCAAGTCTTGATTTGGAGACATAATTTAATGATACGTTATATGTATTCTAGCCTTGTCAAGAAATTTTTCAATAAATTATATATTATTATATAATATTTAGTTGTTAATTTTATTATTTTAATTAGTGTTTTATTTTAAATTTAATGTGGAATTTATTTTTAGTAAAAAGAAACATGAGCAAATGAGTGTGAAATATATGAGAGTGCTCAAAGTTCCACATTATTCCACATTGAAAGATTACTACAAAAAATAATGGTATATCAATTAAAAGATAACTAAGATTTTTAGTCGACAAGTCAAATAAGAAGATATGATCCTACGCATTGCGGTGGTACTTAAGCACCACCAATTGCGACACGCGAAGGGCGATTGGGCGACTTAAGGCGCATTGCGCGCTTTGACGCGCACTTGACAACGGCTGCAGAGTCGCTACATGAAGAGTTGTGACTGTTGAAAAACAGTCACATAAATTGCTATAAAAAGAGTTCGAATTCAGAGTGTTCTCGGTTTGATCAAAGAGTATATAGTTTAAATCAAACAACTGTTGATACACTGCATTGTATCCTGAAGGCAGATTCTATAAAACTCACAGTGTACTCGCGGTTCTGTCTCAACCGGATTGGGAGAAATTTTGCCTAAAAGGGATGGTTCCTAGAACGTGCCTTGCAGAAATTAGTTTAAATATATCGTTCTTTCCATAGAAAAATTCCAACAGAAATATCATGGAAAGAACGAAATATTCCTATTTAATGTCACGAAATTAAGTTTTAAAACCATATGTTTCTATTATTCTCCGTCAGGGTCGACAATTTGAGGGGATGCCAGGGAGACGACCGTCTCAACCCACTGAATTTGGACACATTTTAGCTCCCTAAAATTTAATAAACCTATATATATTTATAACGTCATTTTCCAATTGTTCTAAAAATAATTTGTTGAAAACTGAACAGACAAACATTTAACCTTACCGCAACTCCCGAAAAATAAGTCAGTATCCTTTCGATTAAAAAACCTAAAATTTATAAATTAATTAAAAAGAATCTCTTGTTAAATAGGGGGCCCCCAATTCAAGAATTCACCTCGAACTCCTAAAATCTCGGGACCGACCCTGTTTGCCTGACATATACTAACCGGAACTATCTTTCAAAATTTTGGTATATCTCTAGGTATACTATATATGGTGTCATAAAGAAAATTATGTATGTGTATCTTAAAATAAAATGTATATGTATATTTATAATATCTTTAGACTCCAAGTTTTAGGGTTGTCAGAACTTTAGAAATTTAGGATTCATTTGGTGTGTACATTGTGTAGTTGGCCAAAATATATGGGAGGAGTCGCTAACAAAAATTTGAAAATGAACTAAACTCACAAAAACGAACAAAAATATTATTTCCAATCATTATCACAGTGATCAAGTTTTAATATTTTTGACTGACTAAGCGCATCCTTAAATGATGTTATTCTCAAATAATGACTATTAGTCATTATGTGTAACTTCCACCATACATAAATCACGTGTTAATTATTTTTTATGTATTGTAAGAACTTAGTCTCCCAAATGTGGTCAAATTTGCTGAGTATACCGTGATAATTTGGGCCATATATACGGGGTAAATGTGATGATTTATTTATATTTACACGGACTATACCTTTGTAGCCTCACCCGTAAACGACCCTTATTTTAAAATAATGTGGTCACTTATTTGCATGGTCTTTTGTTTTTATTAGGTGAACACCATATCACCATTACGATAAGGACACATCCAAGAGAGTCATTTTCTGTCTCGTGTTTTTTTTTTCTATATAACCACAAAACATATCCCTACATCTTCTTCACTCCAATCCATCATTCTCCCTCAAAAGAACTGATATAAAACACTAATAGAAATACAAAACTATCAACCATATATACATATATATATATAGACAGAGAGATGAGGTTGAAAAGGGTGGCAGAAGCTTTTCAAGAGGTGGCTAGGGGTAGCGTTTGTGATAGTAGCGGCAGCGAACACTCACCCGGGATATCATTAGATGGTTCACCCGATTTATTTGCTCTTGTTAATTCGTTTCTTGAGAGTGGTGATGAAATAGGCGGTGGAGATTATGAAGAGGTTAATAAAGAGAGAGATAAGGCTGATGATGTCGATCATTTGGAGATGAAAGATGAGTTGATGAGATTGTTTGGAGGTAAAGATGATGATGACATTTTTAAGAAAAATATAATTGCAGAAGTTGAAGAAGGGTTGAATGTGGTGGGTAGTAGTTTGGTGAAGGATTATAAGCGCACGTTGATGGCTCGATTACGTGAAAGTGGCTTCGACGCCGGTGAGTCACTCTCTAATATAGACTCTCATCCTATATATTTTTCAAATTGTATTAAGTCGCATAACTATTCAAAATCGTCTAGAATCAACTTGTAACCTCATATCTTTCTTTCTACGGAAAATGACAGAATGACATTTGTCCGGTATTTGTTAAAACATGACCAATAACTAAAAAAAAGTCTATAAATGAATCTTTAAAAATAAGACTATATACATGTGATACCTTAATTGTAATGATAATAAAACATCCCCAATTTAATGACCCTGGCAGTGGAATCACCAAAAAGGGCGCTTTATTAAGGATCGTTTTAAAATTGTTGCTAAAATTTATAAATTTAGTTGATGTTCACATAATAATTTTTGCATCAACGCCAAGATCGCATATAAGCATTCTGTTGAAGTTGGGAGGAACGGAGAGGTTTTTAGGAGTTTTCAGCAAATATTTCACCTTGTCCCATTTACTCTCATCATAGGTATGATACCAAAACTAAAAGTGGGTTGAGATTCAAATTTGATGGGTGCATATAAGAATTCCCAATTCAATTGTGTTTAAATGATGTATGCATTGTCCAAAACCTATTAACTTTCATGGAAATTGACCATGTCGATTTAAAAAAAATAATAATAATTCGGCAGCAGATTAACAGCAGGAGAGGTCCTACAATATTAACATCAATACAACATATACAACTCTCACATTATTTTCTTACTAGTGATACCGAAATGGACTACGTAAAAATAACAAATAATACGTCGAAAAGTACATTTATATGCGCGGAGTGTTAATAATCCCAATAACTTATTGACTTTATAAGTCCATTTACAGATTTTCCTAAGTTTTTCATATGCTAATACTACCCTCAAATTTGATATGGTCTAAATTTTTGAACGATGGTTCCACAGGTCTTTGCAAATCAAAATGGCAAAAAGCCGGACAACTCACTTCTGGGGATTACGAATACATTGACATCCAAATCAACGGATCTCGATATGTAGTCGAGGTTTTTCTTGCCAGGGAATTTGAAATAGCTCGGCCAACAGATCATTACACATCGTTACTCGGCCTCCTCCCCTCTATTTTTGTGGGAAAACTAGAAGAGCTCAAACAGGTAGTGAGATTAATGTGTAAGGCTATTAAGAAATCCATGAAAGCGAGCGACATGCATGTGCCACCATGGAGACGATACGCATACGCACAAGCAAAGTGGTTTGGATCCTACAAGCGAACAATTAATGAATTTTCTACTAAAAAGTGTTTTGATATTGAGGAAAACTCGTCCAAGATGAGATACGTGGGTTTCATTGCCTTACCCGCCATGAAAACTAGTTATTATTGCGGAGAAGATTTTGCTAGTAAAGTTTGTTCAAAAGTAAACAGTTTGGCTGCGGCTATCAATGGCACCGATGCGTTACTGTAATATTATATGCAGTGAAACAGTTCAAGTAGTAATTATTTTTTTTGGCAAAGAAGGTTAATTCCGGAGCCAATTTGTAAGCACCTCAAGATTAATTCCTTCGGTCCGGATCAGCCTTTACCAGTTCAAGTAGTAATTGTACAACAAAACATAATTTTTTCACTCACTCACTGATCGGTCAACAATTGATTTGTGTGAGAAATTTATTCACACGCATGGGGACCAAGTAAAAGAGTCGGATAAAAAGGTCAGTGTAGTGTAAGTTGTTACAAACCATGATGAAAGCTAGCAGAACAAGGCTCGTGTCTTCTGTATGCATGGTTCTACAACTGAATATTGCAGAGGACAAGGGACGGGCTTCATTTTCAGTGTAGTATATGTATGGCTTTGGTTTTGAATTTTGGGCCAATTGCAATGGATGGGGAGCTCTTTACGAAGATGTATATATATTGGGTTGAGCATGTGTAAAAATTAAGTGCATTGGATGTTGCATATTCTTTTGTATATTAATATTCTCCTTCCATCTCAAATTTAGAATCTATATCCATATTCAATTAACGACTAAGATTAACTTTACGTCACCATCGTCAAACATGGTTAGTTGATTAGGTCGAAAAAAGGAGAGTGAACCCTTAATTTGGGACAATACAAAAATGAATAGTGAACTATTAATTTGGGTCGAATAGAGTATGTTCTTTGAGTAGCGTAAATGGATTGAAGATTAAATCACATTTGCTTTATTCCTTGTAGCATCTCCAGTAATATTACGCTTTAGTGATAAAAATAGGATAATCCATGCATATTCAAGGTTATGAAATCATTCTCCTCAAATGGAGTAATTAAAAAGACTACTTGATGTATACATATCATATTCATACATGTTTTCAAACCAACAGGAATTCACAAAATCGAGGACCCAATCCTTTCACGACACTTGATATAATTTGTCAACATGTTAGCGTTAAGACACACTATGCATGACGAGCATATTAGAAATATATAAGTTTCATATCGAGAAGTCAAAGTATTGTAAACAAATTAGTGTTTGTAATTACCATAAAAATTGCTATTAAAAATTAGAGTATACAAACTCTAATATTCATAAGAACAAGAAACTTACTCAAAAGAGAAGCACCCACCAATAAGGAAAACACTCAAAAGAATATTCAAATAAAGCCTTAAGTATTTAGTACTTGACTGGTTTTTGGATGATTACAAACATTGGTGAAGGAATATATTTATAGTAATTGAAATACAATCAACACCGCACATTGTAATTAAATAAACAAATGCACTTTTTAATAGAAAACATAAAAATATTAAAACATAAATTAATATCATCCATCCATAAAACTATGTACTTCAACAAATTCTTGCACAAATTGCTACAACAAAAACGACAACATCTGTAGTAGCAGCTTGTTGGGTTTTTGCTTATGAGAGAGGATTTGTTTTGTGGGGTTTTGGGACAAAAGATGGTCCGCAAATTAGCTGGGCAACCAAAACGACAACTGGACAGTCGTTTTGGCAGTTTATTTTAAGTCCGTAAAGATGGTCCGTATTTGAGCCAATCTCTCTCTCTCTCTCTCTCTCTCTATATATATATATATATATTGATATCAAAATATCCATCCTTGTGTGAGGTTAACCTCTAGCCCAAGAAAGTGCTTAAGTTGTCTAAGCTCTTTCATCTAAAAGCAAAGTGATAAATTCTCTTTTGTTTGGCGAATTTTATCTCGTTATGACTAGTGATTATTAAATCATCCACATATACTATCACAATAACTATCTTTCCTCCATTAAATTTTACAAATAACCTGGTGTGGGTACCCAAAAATTAGAACTATGGGCCTGGACGAGTAGCCCAGTCCTGGCGGCCCAAAGTCCAGGCCCCTCATCTTTTATAATTGATCCGATCTTCCCCCACGATCCCATGAATGGAAGTTATAGGGGAAATGGAAAACATGGAGGAACCCATCACCTCCACTCATCTACATGTACATGTATATATTAAACCCTAGGTCCGGGGCAAAAGGACAAGTTGTATTCTCTGTAATCACTCTCCATCGTATATAGAAATAATATCGACTGCACCACCGTGGACGTCGGCACATCTTGGCTGAACCACGTACATCCTTTGTTGTGTGATTGGCATCTTGTATTCCTTGTTCTTTTCTTGATAATTCTTTCTCTCATATTTATTTGTGTTGCATAACAATTGCTTCTACAATTGGTGCCGTCTGTGGGAAACGTTCATCTTTCCCTGAGAGAACCCACGTCAAGAAAGGAGTTTAAGATGTCTGGCCACAGCAGTAATGCTCCCCAAGCAGGAGATATTCAAGAGCCACCTGCTCCTCGCAGGATTAGGTCTGAAGTCCGACGTTCAGATCGGAGAGCTCGCCTGGAAAGACCAGCCTCAGAAGAAAGTCAGGGACCAGCGAGGTCCACACAGATATCCAGGTTGATTGATGCGTACGAGGCAAGGCTCCACGAGCAGAGGGAGTCTTCTCGCAGATACGAGGCTGAGAATGCTCGCTTGAAAAGAAGACTGGAAAGACTAGAAAGGGAGTTTCGTCCTGATAACAGGAGACGCCCATATCGCACTCCTAGCCCTTAGGCAAGCAAGTCTCGCAGCCGAGGAAGGAGCCCTAGGCGAGAATCTCAAAGGGACGAAGGAGGCGAGTCAGACGACGACCTCCGCGAACAGCTGCGAAGAGCTCGCCGCTACCAGAGCCCTGCTCGCAGCGACGAGCACATACGAAACATGGTCCGCAGAGAAATGGACCAGCATCCCGCTCACCACGGAACAAGATCAACCAGAGAGCTCGCGAGGCGAGCTCTCAAAACCCAGATGAAGTCGCCTTTCACAAGAGAAATCGAGGAGGAGGAAGCTCCCAAGAAATTTGCCATTCCAAGGTTCAAGCTTTACGACGGAAAGACTGATCCTATCGATCACGTCAGGCAATATCGACAGGCCATGACCCTCTGGAGTCACCGAGATGCCCTGATGTGCCGTATTTTTCCCTCGAGCCTTCATGATGTAGCACAGAAGTGGTTCAAAAGGCTCCCCCACCGGTCGATCAAGAATTTCAAATCCCTAGCCGAACTTTTTACGGCCCGATTCATCACCAGTAGCTCCCATCCCAAAAGGATGGATGCTTTACTAACAATGAAGAAAACGCCTCAGGAGACCCTTCGAGAATACACGAAGAGGTACTGGGAGTTATTCAATGAGATCGAGGACTGCGCGGAGGAAGTGGCAGTGGCCTCCTTCAAAATTGGGCTCCCTAGTTCTTCCCTCTTCTACCATTCCCTGACGAAGAAGGAAGCTATGACTATTGACGACCTAATGGCCCAAATTAAGAAATACGCAAAGGTGGAAGATGTCACCCGCCCTAATACAGGAGAAAACGGTCGAGCTAAGCTCACTGCCAAGGTAGGTGAAAAAACTGAGAACCAGAGGAAATGAGGAAAGAACGGAGGCAAAAATGGCTCCAAGAACGGAGGGAACCAGGACGCGTCAAAAGCATTCCAGGTGGTCAACACCGTCTTCAAAGAACCAATTTACAAGGTTCTCGCGAAGATCAAGGATGAGCCATTCATCAAGTGGCCCAGGAAGATGGGAGGAGATCCCTCGAAAAGGAACAATGCGTTAAGATGCGCTTTTCAGAAAGAGGGAGGACACAAGACCGAACACTACAAATCTCTTAAGTCTCACCTCGAAGAGTTGGCCCAGTCCGGGCATTTGAACGATTTTGTGGAAAACAAGGCAGAGAAAGTGACTGCCAACAAAGAGATGAGACCCGACAATGTGCTGGAGGATGATGCTGGACACGAGTTCTCCGTAATTCACGGAGTATCTGACGTCAAGCAGATACAAGGGAACTCAGCTCGAATGGAGATGAAAAAACTTGCAGCGGTAATGCATGCTTTTCAAATCGATCCAGCAAAGTCACAGTTAGGAAAGCGTCGACGAGCAGAGGACGTCAACTATAGCAAGCATATTGTTTTCACGGATGAAGATTTGATGGGAGTAAGGACCCCACATCATGATGCCCTGGTCATTACACTCAGGATAGCCAACTTTGACATTGACAAGCTGCTCGTCGATCAAGGAAGCTCATCCGAAGTAATGTACCTCGACCTATTCAGGAAATTGAAGTTGAGCATCGCCGACCTAAAGGAAGCTACTGTTCCTTTGGTCAGCTTCGCTGGAAAAATGACCATGCCCCTAGGCAAGATAGTGCTGCCAGTTCGTGCCGGGAACGTCTCCAAGATGATTGAGTTTTTGGTAGTTGACATCGAGTCACCATACTAGGCCATCCTCGGCAGAGGGTGGCTTCATGCAATGAAGGCGGTCTCCTCGACCTACCATCAGAAACTCAAGTATGTAATCGAGCGAGGAGTAATGGAGATCCATGAGGACCAAGCAATGGCGAGGAAGTGCTTCATAGCAGCCATCCGACCAAAGCCAGAGAAGAAGGCCGGTCAACCCAACGAGAAAGTTGAAGAGGGTGTGATACCTTCTAAATAGCAACTAAAGTATGGAAGACCAGGAGTAGAGGAGACCAGGCTCCTCCCCTCCGAGCTTGTCATCGAGGACCTGGTAGAAGTTATAGCCGAAGTTGGTGACAGTAGTAGAGTCTTCTTGAATGGAGCATCTCTCACTGACCAAGAACAGAAGGAGTTGACGACCTTGCTGAGACACAACGTAGATGTTTTCGCATGGAAACCATACGAGCTACCTGGGATTCATCCTGATATGGTCTGTCATCAGCTGCACGTCGACCCCACATTCAAGCCAGTCACGCAGAAGGCACGAAGGACTGTACCCGAGAAGGCTAAAGCGGTCGAAAAGGAAGTTGAAAAACTGTTGGATGCAGGATCCATACGGGAAGTTCAATTCCCCAAGTGGTTGTCCAATCCAGTAGTAGTTTCGAAGAAGAATGGGAAGTTGAGAGTTTGCATCGACTTCACTGACCTCAACAAAGCATGCCCTAAGGATAGTTTCCCCCTCCCAAAGACAGACCAACTGGTAGATGCCACTACAGCTCATGAGCGAATGAGTTTCCTGGACGCATACTCAGGATATCACCAGATCCCCTTGTATGCCCCAGACTAGGACAAAACGGCGTTCATCACAACAGTTGGGCTATATTGCTACAAGGTCATGCCATTCGGGTTCAAAAATGCGGGGGCAACCTATCAGTGGCTGGTCACAAAAATGTTTAAGGATCAAATGGGAGACACAATGGAGGTATACATCGATGACATGCTCGTTAAGAGCAAGAAGAAAGAAAATCACCTCTCAGACCTGTCAAAGACCTTCGAAATCCTCAGGAAGTACCGAATGAAGCTTAATGCGAGCAAGTGTTCCTTCGGTGTCCAGTCAGGAAAATTTCTTGGATACTTGGTCAGTAAGAGAGGCATAGAAGCTAATCCAGACCAGATCGATGCGATCAACAGGGTACAACCCCCTCGAACAGTTCGGGACGTGCAGAAGCTCACTGGAATGCTCGCTGCCTTAAATCGCTTCATTTCCAAATCCTCCGAGAAGTGCAAGCCTTTTTTCCAGCTTCTAAAAGGGAGTAAACCGATAGAATGGAGCCCAGACTTCTCGCGAGCTTTGGACGAGCTCAAGTCCTACTTAAGCTCTCCACCGCTGCTTGTCATACCAAAGCAAACGGATTCTTTGTACCTGTACCTCTCGGTATCCAATCACACTGTCAGCTCGGTGTTAATATGCGAGGTTGCAGGAATCCAACACCCCATTTACTACGCGAGCAAGACCTTATTAGACGCCGAGCAAAGGTACCTGCCATTGGAGAAGCTCGCCTTTGCACTGGTAATAGCCTCGAGGAAACTGAAGCATTATTTCGAAGCTCATACTATCATCGTCCTTATATCGCACCCCCTTAAAGCGGTCCTAAGGAAAGCGGATTTGTCGGGCAGATTGTCTAAGTGGTCAGTCGAGCTCGACCGGTTTGACATCCAATTTCAACCAAGGACCGCTATCAAGGGTCAGATCCTCGCTGATTTCATAGACGAATTCACTGGCGAAGAACTCCCCGACCAACCTCAACCAACAAAGCGAACGGAGAACCCAGCAATAATGGAAACCTGGAAACTATTCGTTGATGGAGCCTCCAACTCAAAGGGGGCAGGCGTAGGCATTGTTCTCATCACCCCAGAAAACACCATCCTTGAGCAAGGAATCAGGCTTGGATTTGCAGCCTCCAACAACGAAGCAGAGTACGAAGCCCTAATAGTCGGTCTCCAAAAGGCGCAAACTCTGGGAGCAAAACGTTTACAGGTGTTCGGCGATTCTCAACTAGTCTCCAATCAGATAAGTGGAGATTACAACGCGAAGGATGAAAGAATGGCAACCTACCTCGCCCTGGTGAGAAAATTAATGACGAGCTTTGAGGAAATCAACATCCAGCAGTTTCCCAGAGGGCAAAACAGTCATGCCGACGCCTTAGCAGCCCTAAGCTCGACAGTTGATTCCAGCCTCAAAAGGGTCATTCCCATCGATTTCCTCATTTGTCCGAGCATTAACCACAATAGCAAGCGGCCAAACGTGGAACAAATACTCTAGGTGGGATCAGCCCCCAGCTGGATGGACCCCTTAAAAGACTATTTAAAGGAGGGCACGCTCCCAGAGGACAAGAAAACTGCCCACCAGATAAGAGTCAAAGCTGCTCGCTTTCACTTATCCACAGGAGGCGACTTGTATAAAAAGTCCTTCTTCGGTCCCTACCTTAGATGCGTCCACCCAGGCGATGTCGAGCAAGTGTTGCGCGAGCTTCACGAAGGAATCTGTGGAAGTCATGTCGGAGGAAGGTCTCTAGCCTTTCGAGCAATGAAGGAAGGCTATTGGTGGCCGTATATGCAAAAGGACTCCGCAGTATATGTCCGCAAATGCCTGAAATGCCAACTACACGCTCCCATGGTCCACCAACCAGCCAGCGACCTAAAATCCTTGACCAACCTATGGCCCTTCGCCCAATGGGGAATAGACATCGTGGGACCACTTCCCACTGCTGCCGGCAATCGCAAATACCTGTTGGTTGCAACTGACTACTTCACCAAATGGATCGAGGCAGAACCATTGGCAAACATCCGAGACGCTGATATGATAAGGTTCATATGGACGAATATAATCACTCGATTCAGAATCCCCATAACCATTATCACTGATAATGGGATACAATTAGAGAGTGGGCCCTTTCAGGACTTCTGTAATAAACACGGGATCAGGCACAACTTTAGTTCGGTGGCCTACCCTCAGAGCAATGGGCAAGGAGAAGCTTCCAATAAAACTGTGATCGATGGATTGAAAAAGAAATTAGAGCGAGCCAAAGGCGCATGGGCAACCGAGCTACCCCATGTCCTATGGGCATACCGAACAACTCCTCAGCGAGCAACAGGAGAAACCCCATTTTCGCTAACATATGGCATGGAAGCAGTCATCCCACTAGAAGCGGGTTTGCCAACAATGAGATCCGACCTTGTCGACCAAGGCCAGAATGATGATGCGTTTCTCGCTGAACTTGACCTCGCCGATGAGCGTAGAGAACTTGCCCTAGTGAAGCTTGTGAGCTATCAGCAACTGCTCGCAAAGCATTACCACAAAAGGGTTAACCTGAGAAGATTCCAAGTTGGGGACTATGTTCTAAGGAAAGTCCTGGGCAACACAGTAAAGTCATCAGACGGGAAGCTAGGCCCAAACTGGGAAGGACCCTTCAAAGTAACTAAAGACGACCTGCAAGGTGCATATCATTTGGAAAAGATGGAGGGTAGAGAGATACCACGAGCATGGAACACAGCTAATCTCAAGAAATTCTATTTTTAGATTCTCAAGGAATTCTATTGTTGAATCTTTTTCTTGTATTTGTTATGTGAAAGGACAGTCCATTCCCCTTATTACTAATGAAATCAGTAACCGTTGCATTTTATCACACATCTTTTCCAAATCACAGGCACGATGGTCAATATAGCAGGGGAATACCCCTCCTCAGGTCATCGTCATGAAACACGAGAGACCTCTTAGGATTGCCCCTGGCAATATATAAGGCCCTGCAAAGGATTCTTAGGCAATGCGACCAGATTTTATACTGGCCATCAAACCTACATTGGTTGAGCAAAATCCTGATCGGATGAAGACATCCAATACTAGGTGTGTCCTCGCCAAATGCCCTACTTAGGCCTAAGGGAGTGTGACGACACAACCTAAAAGGTAAAATAGGGCATAATGGTATTTTTATATTATACTGGACTGGGGGGACACTTGCATGACAAAACAAAAAGTATTATGAAGTAGCAAGAATATAAAAAGATTGGATGAACACGTTTAGTCGGCAAAATTGCCCAAAACACGAACTTTTCATTAATCTCTTATATTTACAACAATGATAATACATGTTTAGTCGGCGAAGCTCGCCCAAAGCGTTTACATTATCAAAAAAGACAAAAGAATAACAACTTGTTATATTTACAACAATGATAATACATGTTTAGTCGGCGAAGTTCGCCCAAAGCATTTACATTATCAAAAAAGACGAAAGAATAACAACTTGCAAAAATTCAAGAAGGTGGAACCCTCCGAACAAGATAATCTTCCACCCTAGCTCTTCGTCCATCATCAGGAGCGGGGACCATCTCTTCCACAATCTCATATGCGTCCAACTCTAATAGTTGCCGAGGAATAGCATCAATGGGGATCCATCGATCATCCCTCCTGAATGGGTTGGGCATCAGAGTGGAGGAGGACATCTCGTGACGATGCCATAACACCGAGTTCCTCGGGACCTGAAGCTCTTTCAATGCACTCAACCACCCTCTAATGAAAGAAAGTTCCTCGAACTCGGATAGTCTTATGGGAGCATCTAGCCAGCCTTGATCATAACCGTCAGCCCACGCTTGTCGAGGTCCCTTCTTGAATAAGTGCCACAATCGGGTAACGTCCCTTTGAAGCCCAGCAGCAGTTACATATGCTCGCCGGACATCATCACGGAGCTCTTCCATCTCCTTATCCCGCTGTTCTGCTTCCCTGTTCCTGCCCCTGGTGCTCCTACCAGCTCGCGGGAGGGGAGGACGAGTGGAACCTCGCGGCATAGGAGGAGTACGTCCAGCTCGCGAAGACGAGGAGCCTTGCAGAACCGATGAAACAGTGCTTGGATCATGCTCTCTAAGTTGCAAGACTTCCCTCTTCAGGTTTTCATTCTCCTGGTGCAGAAACTCCCCAACTTGGTTTATCTCGGTGGCCTCTAGTAACCTTGCTCTCAGTATATTGACTTCCTCTTGTACAGAGGCACCAATGCCTTCCATCTCTTGGAGCCTATCCTTCAGCTTAGCCACTAGCTCGGACTGCTCCTTATACTTTTGATTCCTTGACCTGAGAGATTTGCAAAGCCTAACAAAGGCCTGACGAACCTGAGGACTGGCATTGGGTCCAAGAGTCCTACCCAATTGAGATGTGGCAGGAATATACTCTTCTACATCAGTCAAATACAAGACATAAAAGGGCAATGGAAAGAAAAATGAATCAATGCACTGGATAAAGAAGCCTTTTTATTTCATTGATAAAGTCAAGTACATCGAGCAGAAATTGGAAAAATTACAAGCAAAAGTATAAAAATAGTCCTAAAAGAAGATTAACTAGCAACCTCAGCCTGCCCAGAGGTGGCTGGCTGCTTCCCCTTGTCAGCAGCATCAGAGGCATCCCCCTCTACAGGGATGCCCTCATTCGCTTGGGCAGGACCAGCATCAATAGGAATTGTCTGAGAGGCAAGATCAACACCCTCGATGGCTGGGGCAGGGGCTTCTTCGTCCACAGTTGGCCTCGGACCCGGGTCATGCTCGTCGAACAGAGGAGACTCAGCATCAACACCAGCAGCTAAGAGGGCCTTGTTCCAGCCCTTCTTGAAGTTCAAACGGCGGATGTAGCCTATCTGAACTTCGGCGTCTTCATAAGCAGCAGTTCACCCGGAGTTGTATGAATACTCCTTGATGGGGGCTACCTAGGACTCTTTCAACTTTAGCTGCTCGGTTATAGCCTTGTTCTCCTCCACGATACCCAACTTGCTTGAGCAGACTAGGTCATAGGCCTGCCTCAGCTCGCTCAGCTCCTTAACTACCGCATCCCTCTCTCGATTAGAATTGATGAGGGCCAGATCAGAGGAAGCTCGAGCGACATCAGCAGCCTTCAAATCAGCCTCCAGTTGAGAACCCCTAACTTCCAGAGTGGACTTTTACTGCTCCAGCTCGTCATTCCTCCTCACCAACTCATCGCGAGAACGGTAGAGCACGGCTAAGCCAGTCACAAACTGCCAAAAATAAAGAAGAGATCAAGAGGGAGAAACAACTAAAACTTGTTAAGGAATTGAAAAATGGAGAGGATCTTACCAAGGCTAGCCTCTGGCTAGCTTGTAGGGCCAATTGATCAGACCCCAGCGCCCTCTAGTGATCTGCAGGAAGAACTGCCCTCTCGAGCAGGGCAGGTGCCGGGTGAGGATAAATGGCAACTGAGGCCCCCTCGGGCAAAGCAGACACCGGGACCAAGGCTTGCCCAGCCTTCGTCCTCGACTCCATCTTTCTCCTCTCCTCCTCTTTCTCCCTCTCCATCCTCTTCCTCTCCTCCATCCTCCTCTTTTCCTCCACCTTCTTTCTTTCCTCCTCATTCTTTCTCTCCTTCTCTCTCACCTGCTCTTCCTCTCTCCTCTTCCTCTCTTGCTCCTGAGTAGAAGACCGAGCACCAGTAGCCACGGCCCCTGAAGTGGACTTTTGTTTCTTTGACCATTGTGCAAGGAGCACGTGGTCCTCATCATCATCGTCTCTAATCAGGTTATTCCTTGGAGGCATCTCTTCACCCGAACTATTGGAAGTGCTCGACGGTCCTCGAGCTTCAGAATCCTCTTCACAGTTAGAGGAACTGCTACTATCAGAGATCCCTTCACCCAAATTACTCGCAGCTCCTGCAGGCTCACTTTTAGAGCTGCTCTCCTCTTCGTCCAACTGGATAGGTTCAGCAGTAATCTCTTCGAAGGAATCGAACTCTGGTACACTATCCACATGCCATGCTATGAAGCTGGAGCCTACATTGTTATACTCGAACAAAAAGGCAGCAGACCTGGGATGCTCGCCGTCATCCAGAGGCTCCGTGATATTCCAAGCTTTCACCAACTTTGAGATACGAACCTCGCTGAGAGCAGGCTCCAAATTCTTTAACCTCGCTGCGCAAGAAAAAGCAAAGAGGGGTTAGAAAAATCATAAATCAACAAAAGTTGAAACAACAGTACAATGTCTACCTATATATTCCTCCCCGTAAAAAGGAACAGAGAACCTCTCAGACCTCGACCCTTCAAAATGGGGAGGGAACTGCTAATTCCTAATGAGGAAACCCTCTTGCCAGTAGTCCTTATGGGAATCAGGTAGGTTTACTACCAATACCCTATCAGGACTCCTAGCTTTGAGGTATAAGACACCTGAACTAGTTTGAGAAAAGGAATAGCAGAAGCAGATCTCGGCAAGTCCTAACCTAGTACCATACAACTGGTTTATTCTGTGGACGCCATTTACTATCTTCCACACATTGGGCGAGCACTGTGCGGGAACAATATTGAAATAGCCAAAGAAATGCAAAAATAAATCATTAGGGGGAAAAGTAAGCCCCCCTTGGGAGATCAACAAAACATGGATCCAGTGGGCGTCCTCTATATCCCTAACGTTCCTAGGAGGGGAGGCACAACATTCAATATCTACCCATTCAGGAATGTTGTAGAACTTCCTGAATTCAGAGATTGACCTATTTCCAATCTTCGCCATTGAAAAACTCAAGAAAATCTACAAACCAAAGAGAAAGTGCAAAGAAAGGGCACGATAAACTTACAAAACAGAAGAGCAGTTCAAGTGATGGAGAAGCACGAGCTCAAGATGACTAAGAAGCAATGGGAATGGGGATTAAGAGAAGAAGGTACGAGGCGCTAGAGTTCTCAGAAGAAGGAAGAGTACTAGAAAGGCTGAAGCGACGGAAGAAAAAGTGGCTATCCCAACAAGCCTTCAATTCTAATCATAGCGCACAAGTAGCGAGGTGGGTGCCACCAAAGCAACTTCACAGTTTTCGAAGAATCGCAAATCAGCCATAATGGCTGATCATTTAAATCCATTGAACCCATAAACATGGCCCAACAAATTTAGGGGCAATTGTGGGTACCCAAAAATTAGAACTATGGGCCTGGACGAGTAGCCCAGTCCTGGCGGCTCAAAGTCCAGACCCCTCATCTTTTATAATTGATCCGGTCTTCCCCCACGATCCCATGAAGGGAAGTTATAGGGGAAATGGAAAACATGGAGGAACCCATCACCTCCAGTCATCTACATGTACATGTATATATTAAACCCTAGTTCCGGGGCAAAAGGACAAGTTGTATTCTCTGTAATCACTCTCCGTAGTATATAGAAATAATATCGACTGCACCACAGTGGACGTCGTCACATCTTGGCTGAACCACGTACATCCTTTGTTGTGTGATTGGCATCTTGTATTCCTTGTTCTTTTCTTAATAATTATTTCTCTCATATTTATTTGTGTTGCATAACAATTGCTTCTACACCTGGAATCTGCAGGTCTTATTGAACGACCACTTTGAGCAAGAAATTCAACAATCTTATCATACCACACCCTCGGTGCTTGCTTTAGTCCAAAGAGTGCCTTTTTCAGCTTACACACGAACTTGGGATTAACTTTGTTCTCAAATACTATTGGTTGAATCATGTAGATCTCCCACTCTATCTCCCCATGAAGAAAAACATTATTCACATCCTTCTACCACAGGTTCAAGTCTTTCATGGCTGCAAGCACAAGCAAGACTCGTATAGTTGTAAGCTTTGCCACCGAATTACATGTTTCATCATAATCTAGTTCATACCGCCAAGAGAATCCTCGAGCCACTAGTCAAGACTTATATCTATTGATTTATCCATCTAGATGACGCTTTATCTTTTAAACCCATTTGCGGGATATAGGTTTCATATCTATTGGCTTTGACACAAGATACTAAGTCTGATTTTGCTCTAGTGCAGAGATTTATTCTCTAAAGCTTTAATTCACTTGAAAATCTGTGATGCTTCTTCAATCATCTCAGGTTCTTTTGTAATTTCCTCTGCTATGATTGTGTTTCTATATTTGGGATATGGCATTGGGATCCTCGTTAACCTTTTACGTTGGGATTGTGGAGTTGGTTCTTCCATTTTAGTGGGCATATCTTCTTTGGTTGGTTGTTGATTTATATCATGTTTCCAAAGATCATTAGCATTGTACAAATCTTGAGATTCATCTGAACTCGGTTAGATTTGAGTAATATACTCCCCCATATTCTATTGCAACCTTTCTTCAATTTCTTGTAAATCCAATAGCTCCTCATTCTGTAGGGACCACCATGCAGATGATTCGTTAAACACCACATTTTGTGATGCGTAGCACTTTCCACTAGTAGGATCATAACATTTCCACATTTCCTCTAGTCGCCATATCCCATAATGATTCATCTAACTGCCTTTTTGTTAAACTTTCAATGTAAATGACTTGGAGCAAATACATAGTACACGCAGATGAACACCCAAGAGTAACTAATTGTAGGTTTCATATCCCACAATTCATCAAAGGGAGAAATAAATTCTAACCTTAGTTTGAAAAGTCTGTTTGTCACATGGACTGCAATACTCATGGCTTCAACCCAAAATCTTACTGCTACATTATTCGCATATAGCATACTCCATTAGATCTCTGTAAGATGTTGATTCTTTCTATTTGTTGCACTAGTTTGTTGTATCGTGTTGACAAAAGTGAACTGATAACATATTTGGTAGTCTCATAGATACTAAGAAAACTCATTTGAGGTATATTCTCCGCCATTATCTTTGTATGGACAAATAATCTTCTTTTCCACTTCTCCTTAAAGTATTTTACTCAACTCCTTAAACTTGGAAATTGTATCAAATTTTTCTATCAGAATAAAAATCCACACATACCTGGATAAGTCAACAATGAATGCCACAATCTATCGCATTCTACTAATTTATTGTTATTTGACAGGCCCAAACACATTCAAATGAACTAACTTTAATGTCTCTTTTCCTTTAAACATCTAATTTTTGTGTGGTAATTGATGCGCCTTACCATACGGACATCCCTCACAGACCGTTTTTGATCTCATATCATGTTAAGGAAGACCCTTATGCATTAACTTCTTTATCATCACACTTATCTTGTGATAGCTAACGTGACCCAATGTCATGTGCCATAATTCTTTTTTCTCATTTCTACATGTCTTGTCCATGTATGTAGACTCTATTGACAATATATAGACTAAATTAATTCACCATACCTCCATTCTCGACATCCATGAGATCTTGAGGTCTTGATACACCATCAACATCCCCCCATTTTTGACATCCCTGAGATCTTGAGGTCTTGATACAACTTCACATGTCATGGACCGAAGAAGACATAGTGGCCAGACAACGTCAACTGCACCAATAAAAGAAAAATTTTCTTCATGCCCGAAACATGGTAGACATCTTTAAGTGACATTTGGCTATGACTATATCGAGGAATAATTACAATTTTGCCAATGTAAACTGTCGTTAACTTTGAGGTATTAGTAGTCACCACCACATAACTTCCCTTGTAATCAATCTCTTTTTGTAGCTTCTGTTTTTCAATGGTAATGTGATTTGAGTTACAACATATGACGATCCAGTCATGCTCGTAGTCAATTTGTTCTTTCATTATTACTGTAAGGGATGATTAATCGTCTCTTTCTCGTCCTCAATATAGCGCGATGTTTCGGTATCCCAATCATCTTTTGAGTTTCTCCTTTGAGTTAGAAGTAACAGCATTACTCTCGGTGGGCCTTTTATTGGAGCAACAACCATTCTCTTTATGGCCTTTCTTCCCGCAGTCATAACATTTGACTCAATTTTTTTTTGTTATTTTTCCTTGGATTTACTATTGTTGCCAGGATTCGTTGAATATCCCCTCGACGAGAGCTTCCATCTTCTTCATGAACTTTTTTCTTCTGACTATAATTTTTAAATCGACCTGCAGCGTACTTCTTGAAGTTATCTTTGTTCTTATTAGTGTAGAGTGGTCCCTACTCACCCTTCACCGAGGCCCCTCCAATTACTTAGCCATTTGTTCTTGATCAACTGGCAAATTTTTAAAAACAACAAGTGATGGTTCAGTAAAAAATCCTTGTATAGTAGCAACAAAGCCTCTGTATTCGAGCCACAGACCATGAATCATTATTATATCTACACTAGTTTACCTAATAGAAGTAATAGTATCTAATTAAGAAATTTCATAACACATGGGTTTTACCATGTGGAAATACTATGCTATCATCATATCGTGTCGTACAACCGATAACAACTCGTTCTCAACAAGATACAGTCTTGTATCGTTCTTCTTTGAAAAAAGTGCAACAAATGTATCCCACACTTATTTTGGTTTTTTGGCTTTTTGAATGCACTCCAACATTTCTTCTTCAATTATGGTTTTAAGGGCAAACATAGATTTACCAACTTTAAACTTCCACTTACGCAAAGTGACATTGACGTCTTCTTTCAGCCGTGTAACCTCATTACTATCAAAAAACTCCCAAATATCTTGGCTTTGTAGATAAGATATCATACACATCTCCCACGTATTATAGTTTTAGTTGTTGAGCTTCTTAATTACTCCAAGTACTTGAAGGTCACCTATCGTGTTGGTAAGATTTCAACAATACTCAACAAGATTGATTTAAACATATAAACTTGAAAAAACCAAACTTCTCACGACTTAAGAAAAATCACCAAAATCGATCCTTGACCGTCATGGTCTGATACCAATTGTTGAAAATTAGAAGACATGAACTCTAATATTCAGAAGAAGAAGAAACTTACTTAAAAGAGAAGCACACGCCAATAAGAAAAATGCTCAAAAGAATACTCTACTATAGCCTTAAGTGTTTATTACTTGACTTATTTTTGGATGATTACAAATATTTCTGAAGGGATGTATTTATAGTAAATGAAATATAATCAACACCACACATTGTGGTTAAATAAACAAATACACTTTTAATAAAAAAAATATACAAATAATAAAACACAAATTAAATTCATCCATCCAAGTTGCCCATTATGTGACCTAACTTTCACTAATTTATCCAGTTACTTCACCTAATTTAGGAAGCATTTATAGGACTCCATAGGACTTAATGGATGATGTTGATTCTTAACAAATGGAAAGGAAATGTAATACCCCGTATTTTCGAAGATTTAAATAATTATGTGATTTATTATTATTGTGGGATTAATTAAATTACAATGTGAGAGTTAATTATTAATCCAAATTAAATTTGAATATTTACTAGCGTGACGAGAAGTTAGTAATTATTAATATTACTGTGAGAATAAGTAATATGGAATGACGATTTTATATAACTTTTCGTGAGAGAGAAATACGACTGTTTGGTATATTAAGTCGGGACACGTGTGTGAGTCGTGTCAGGACAAATTAAGTGGAATAAAAAGGTAAATTATTTTAAGTAACTCATATGATCTTTTCGAGTGCGCCGTTGAGTCTGGAGGGGTCGAGATAGTCCGAAAACTCTACCCGGGTATTTTATTTGAACTCCGAGATATTTTTAGGCCAAGACGGCACCCGGTAGGGGTAGTTTTATAATTTGGACTTTTGGAGGAATTAAATGGACGAAAATTAGAGAAATAATATATCAGCTAATTGGGTACAATTAGGGTTAGGTTACACCAAAATCAAGAGAGAGCCACAGTGGGTGAAGGAGAGCAAATTCCAAACTAGGAGAAGCTATGTTCACCACCTTGCACAACCACTACAAGAAAAATACCTTTTTATGATGCTCGAAAAAATAATTTAAAGACATTTATTACAAAAATGTCATTTAAAGGTTAGTGTTATTATTAATGTGACATTTCTAATATAAAATGTCATTTTATACATATTAATATTATTTTTTATGATAATTTATATATAAAAGTCATATTTGATTATAGATATTATGACCTTTTTTTAAGAATCTTTAACCTAGGTTACATATTATGACCCTTTTTTCTCCTCCAAAATTTAGAAGCGGAGTTTTTCCCACTAAATATTTTTTTTTGTCATTCACGAGTTCCCGCTCCTTCCAAAATTCTCCTCAATCAAGACTCCTCTCCCTCACGCTCTCCTCTATCCTCTCTCACGCTGGGTTCCCTCTCCCTTATGATCTCCTCTCCATTATCTTAACGATCTCCTCTCCATTCTCTAAGGCTGGTACATTTTCTCTCTCCATCTTTAATTTTTTCTTTGTTTCAAGATTGAAACTCTTGAAGTAGCTCCGCCTGGTCCGAGGGTCGTAATACCGTACAGGTGTTGAAAATCTTAAATCTTGAAACCACTAAGCAATGAAAGTCAATCTCATCTCCTTAATTGCAAAGATAATCGTATGACTAAAATTTCAACAAACATACACACTTGACGAGTCTTTATTGAAGATTAAAACTGGAAATTGAAATTTTAGATCTGGTACAGTCCCTGTCCCAACTAATCCTGAAAATATTCAAGATAGTGTTCAGACCTATAATACCTTCAGCATTCTTGATAATGATAATGACAATATTCCTAATGTTTTTATGTTTGAAGTAAAAAATATTCCAAATGTATGCATTTCTGGGAAATTTAATAACTTTTGTTGCTCCCCCAAAGCAAAATGCCACATTCAAGCCTTGTATCTCATCTTGTCTTTGTTTTCACAACTCCATAGCCCCGCCTGATTTTCTACTTTATTTTCTAGGGTTCGATTTCTACTTTATTTTCTAGGGTTTGCAAAGAAATCGCAAGATATTTTATTTCTAGTTGTTTTTAAAGAATTTGGACCCAAATTTGTACAATCTTACTCTGATTGCAGGAGCTCAGTGCTCTCAACCATGTTCGATTTTTGGTTGGTTATGATGTATCATTTTGATTTCCTATTGATATATTTGTTCTTGTTATTTTAAAAATGGGTTTCTATAGAATTTTATGTTTTCTCTACTTCCTTTTAATTTTTTCAGTGTTGTATAATGTGATTTCATTGTAATGCTTATTCAATACATAGATTTGTAAATGGTATTTTTGAATCTTTAATAATATTTTTTTGCCTAACAATTTTTGTGTTCTAAGTCACACACAATTAGTTTTATATGTCACTTAGAACTCAGAAATTGTTTGGCCAACAAATATTATTAAAGATTTGAAGAATAGATGGACACCGAAAGTAGTTAGAGATGGTAATACGGTCTTTTTCCTACCTAAGTTGATGGTGAATTTACATATGGACTTGGGAGATATGGGCATTACTCTAACACTTATAGAGTTTTTTCTCCATTTTTCTATCAATAAATCGTTTCTATAAATTTCTTTTAGGCTAAATGGTGTTTTATTTGTGTTACACACATGTGACAAGTTGCATTTTCACTTGTTGCTAGTTATCTAATCTAATGTCTAAATATAAAAAATGGAAGTTACATGTCACCTCATTGTCACGTGTAACCAAAATCAAATACCTTCAGATACTCTTGGTGAGTTTTAGTTATAAGGCCTCCTTATTTAGGAAATGTTAAATTTTATTAGTATTTCAATATACTAGGCATTTAAATTTTATGGTTATGATATTAGCTTGACATTGCGTATGTCCTATGACTAATTATCCAACTCCAAACACTCCATTGTTACCAATATTGTTTCCAATTTAAATTTTTATAGAAGAACGTTTTGATATGTTGACGTTCATATTATTGATGGTTATTACATAACATTTTACTGAAATTTTATAAATTGTTTGACATAAATTGCAGAACTATCCTTCCCTCCCAATCATTATTAAGATTCTTATCACCAAAGTTATGCATTATTGTTTATGTATCGAAACATGTGTATATATATGGGTAAAGACAAATGATTTTATCAGTTTGTATCAAATGGAATAGTTTGTTAGTTACTACTTATAATTGTGTTTACATCATATAAAATTTATAGATTTATGTTGTTACCAGTACCCTTGTTTACATGGCTAGATTTTTTTAAATCAATTGAATTTGTGTTCACTCATTATTCGAATATAGTTTTTTCCCCTTTTTCTTTGTTTAACCATAATTATTGTACCAGTCGCTGCAAACTGAACGACTTGGCCTCAGACGTCGTCATCGTCTCCAAAGCTTCGGTCGTCGTCGTTTTAGATTGTCTTTGAGATTGTACATTGAGATCGTCTTTAAGATTAAATTTTCCCAATTTCAATTTTTTACTTGAGATTTTATTTTAATCTTGCTGACCAAACTTCTTAGTACCATTTTTTTTGTACATTTTATTTTGTTCCCATAAAATGTAAATTGCAAATTGGGGCGATTGCATGACACCAATGCAACCATTGTACATTGTTACACTTATAGTGCATATTTTGAAACAACATGTGAGAATTTCATTTTTAAATCAATATTTATTTTGTCAAATAAATTATTTGATTGCATGTATGCATATTAGATTTTGGTTATTAAGGCATAGTCACCCAAACGACACTTCACGTCAGTCGCAATCAACATTGACCAATTGACAATAATAGGGTTCTGATCACGTGCAAGGATTATAGATCATCATATCAGTAGAGATCTATATTCTTTATCGGGAATCAGTTTACAATGCCACTCTAGTTTCACCCTCATATTCAGTTTTTTAGTTAGTTCTATAGATTTTCTATATTGTCATTTTTGTTTAGAAAATGTGGATTATGATGACAAATTAATAGTCCTATATCTACCACTACAATTTTAGGTATGATGGGTTGATTATGGTCCAAGCGAGGATACTGGGGAACCAATTGAGTTTGATTATATATTATTTCTAATGTGCTTTAAATGCATTTTTTGCTTGAATTTGGGTTTTTCACATGCAATTTATTTTATTTCTTAGTAAATTCCAAGACCATATATGGGATTTTGTAGCTTGATCTTGTTTATTGATGAGACTTTTTAGAATTGGCGAGTTTTTTCATCATCTTCAGTTTATTGATGAGCTCTATTTTTGTCCTTTGAGATTGACGAGTTTTTGTATTGGTAGTGAGGGTTTCAATTTACCTTTACACCAGGTATTTTTGGTATGCCATGAAGTATTGGATAATGAATCTAGGTCTTTAGCTGTGGGATCTATTGGGTGATGAGCTCTGTTTTTGTCCCCTACCCTGAGTTTTTGTATTTGTCCCGTGTCTCCACTAACTCCGAAGGTGTGTAATAATATAATTAAATGACTAAATGTTGAGTTTGTACTAAATTTATTATTTTTCATTATTTAACTAGTACCTGCTTTAATGACTGCTAGTTTTTAAATTTTGGTAGAATGACATCATGAATGTGTCTTGTATTTGATGTATATTTTTTTTATTAGTTATGTAAATGGGAAGTAGTTGATAATGGAGTGTGATTTCCTTACTTTTGATTATTGTTATGTGGTATTGTGTGGAGATTGATTGGTTTGTGTTAAACTCAGTGATCATGGGAATGCAAACTAATCTGGTGGATTGGTTTAGCAGTTTGGTCACTTAGAGATGGAAGAGTTTAAAACTGTCTTGATAGATTTTGTTGTATTACGATTATGAATATGTTGTAACCTTTGTTATGATTGCAGGCAACTATGATAAGCTCACTAGCTCAAAGAAGGGGATCGATGTGTCGGGGCAAGCATTTCTTCTAATATATGCATTCAGTCATGCGGGGATCATTGGGGATTCAATATTCCATAGATGTTCTTCGTGTGTCTCGAGTAAGCTTTTACAAAAATGACATTTTATAATAATATAAAGTTTAGTTATGGTGTTTATTAAAGAAGTTTGTGTGGCATGTCTCAATATGATAATTCTGTTTTTAGAGAGGGTAAAGTGTGAACCCTTGGTCCTATTTTAACACAAAACACATCATGTTTTGAAGTTTTATATTCCACCCGTCCTAAATTAAGAGTCCCCGTATAAAAACCAAATTCTTATGGAACATTTTCTTTTCTAAATATGGAGTGAAGAACTATTTTTTAAAGAGATAATATTTTATAGAGAAGATTAGTATTTTAGAGAGTTTTAAGATTTTTTTTCTTAAAAACTGTTTGATGCAGAAACTAGTTTTAGAAAGAACTTTATTATTTTTTATAGTAAGAGTCATTAATGTAGGAAGGATGAGGTATGTGAATCTTGTACAGACACTACTGATATTACACATTACACTGGATGGATATGTACTCTAATAAATAATTTTATATCACATCAAAATTAATGATGCGAGTTACAAACTTTAACCATACTAATATGATAGGGTGCTTCAGCTAATTGATCCAATTTTGAAAATATCTTCTTCAACATCTATGTGACTTAATACATTACTGCTGGTCTATTGTGTGTTCAAGAAAATCCAACTGATAGACCCACCGTGTCTTACTTTCTTACTATGTTTGGCAATGAACACACGACACTAGTTTCACCCAAAAGACCTAACTTTAGTTGGGGAAACCATGTTAAGTGGAATCTCAGGTAGACTTAATTTATTATTTCAATGATTTTCATTATACATTGAAAAGGGCATATTCACCTTTAACTTTGTTTCTTTCTCACAAAATATTTGAAAATATTAAGATTCACCTTATTATTTTTCTCACTCCTTTGATATTAGTATTCCATAATGTCTTATGTTTATGATTTTATGATCTCTAAGTAGTTATCTTTCTAAGACCGAATGAAACAAGTGCCGGATATGTTAAACATAAAAGAGTTTGGAGATGTTGCATTTAGGGAGAAGGATTTCAAGAATGTAGCTGATTATTATTCAAAGGTATGTATTTCACAGATAAATTCATTCACTTACAAGCTCGATGTTCTTTTTCTTGAGCTTTGTTGAATATGTTATTGTATGGTTTGTTAAATGTCAAATAACAATTAAGTTATTCACCCATAATTTAGGGCTTATTGCATATCGACTTCTTTTTTGGGTTAATCTCACCTGTTTTGGGGATTAATCCAGTTACGAATTAGATATACTTTTCCTTTGTATATTATTTTGATGATTGATCATTATGGTTTTTCGGTTCAAACAATGGTCTTTAAGGTTAGTTTGGGATCAATTTCATCAGATTTGGTTGTATTCAAAACCATAAAAAATGAAGGTTTGATGATGGGATCCATTATCGTCTATGTGGATTGATTTCAGATCAAGTTTACTTCTTGATCTATGGGTAGATTGGATTGGATTTTCTCGAATCAGATCCATTATGAATGGATCACAATTATGATGCTATTGGTGTAGGACGGACAGTTCACGCTTTGATACATAACGTAGGATCACATGACTGTTGATGGGATTTTAGGATCACATGTTTTGCTATTGTGATTTGAACGATGGGAATTAATCTTCCATGGGTTTTGCTTTATGTTTTGGTTCCAATTATTCATCCAATGATATTTTTTTAAGTATCTTATGGCTATAAATGTTGGCCGGTTTGAGAAAATGTTATCTTAGACTTGGACTTGAAGAACTTGACGGGCAATTTCTGGTGAAGAAACAACCACCATATAGAGAGACCCCGTACGAAGATGAAATATCCAACCATATTGTTTTGCTAGTTTCGCTAGTCCCCAGTGAGTTAACTGGTCCATCAGATCCATGTTTCCAATCACCGGCCACCCATTTGGTTCTGGTGGATACGGTAGTTTCTGGTGAAAACGTGATAGGAGAAACAACAATAAGGGAGGTACAATGAAGAGAAGCGCTGCATGGGGATACGTTGTAAGCCTTGGAGAAGAGAATTGAAATCCATTTTTCTCTTTTTTTAAAGTTGTGAATGGATATGCAACCCAAATATAAGTTCCTACATTTTGCTAGATAGGATGGGGGATTTTATACAACTTTTTAAGTACGTGTTTGGAGGATTGAGCGTGGTTAATTATTATTCATTTGTTTCTCTAATGACGATTAGGCACACCGCATGGCCTTTCTTTGAAATAGAGTTAACGGTGAAAAAAATTAATTAGAATTAGGGTATCTTAAGTACATAAACAATATAATGAATTGAAATTGAATAAAAGAAATTGAAAGTATGAACACTGAGAATTTAAAAAATATACTTTTTAAAATTGGTTTTACGTGGCTCACAAGGTTACGGAGTGATTGTGTTATCTCTGTCGCTTATATACAAAGATATTTTGCAGGTCAAAGGTGTATGTATATAGTAGTGTATAATTATTAGTGAATATATATATATATATATATATATATATATATATATATATATATATATATATAATTAAGTGTCCTTTTTATAAGTAAAACATGGTAAAACAGAGAGCAAGTTATTCAATTTGGACTGGTAAAACAGAGAGCAAGTTATGGTAAAACAGGATGTGGGCAGACACGAGTATATGCAAATAATTTGGACTAGTAGATGGGTTAGATCAGGAGGTTCACGTTGGGTTGAGAATTGGACGGAAGGGACAGGTCTAGATGTAATTGTTCAACAGTCATCTGAGTAGTAATTATCGTCATTTCTCTTTTATTTACTTCCGAAATGAATCTCTCTTTCCTCAAATAAATCATCAACCTGCCTCCTCAGATCGAGAATCTCTTATTCCATTGCTATGGAATCTTGTTTTTGATGATGAGCCTCAACCACTAACTTTTGAAGCTGATACTGGTCTATCAAGTTAACATAGTTAGTCATGTCCAATTTGACACCAAGTATATCTCGATTGACATCGTGTATTATGCTTTCTACTGCAGCCATCCGAGTATTTAACGTACATATCTCTTTCTGCCGACTATCTGCCAATGCCTCTAGTTCTTCTATACGAAGCTTAGCTATTGACAATTCTCGATCATTTTCCATATTCATCTGCTGAACCAAATTTTTGATGTATCTGAATGGCAAGCTAGAACCCCTTGCTCTCATTGAGCTTCTCTCTATTCTATCTAATGTCGGTGCTGCTGATGCCAAATTTTGTGGATCTATTTTAACTTCATGAACCATTGCCTCCAAGGTCTTGTACTTTTGTTAGTACTATGATGCATGTGCTTCAGTGTGCAATAGTAGTTCACATATATACTCCTGATATTATTTTATATCTTTTGCCTTTTCTATGCTTTCCACTTCAAGAACTTTTATCCGCTTCTGTGCCTCACAAAGTTCCCGGGATCTGTCATCCAATATTCTCACAAGTTGATTCTCAGTTGATTGTTGTCCATTTGAGTATTTGGAGTCCCAATTCTCAATGCAGTTCTCAACTGTCAATAATCTATCTCAATGCTTGTCGTTCGAGTTCTAACGACTCCCTTAGCATCCGATGTCTTTCTACTTCATCTTCTATTTCAAAAATATTTTTCTCCAATAATTTATGGTACACTCAAGCTCCTCAACAGAATGTTCTAAGATCTTAATCTCTTCCTCCTTTTTTTCAACATATATCTTGCTTGCCTCAGACTCCTGGCATATTTCTACAGCATTTGTTTAATTTTCATCATCTAATGCATTGGCCATATCAGGCCTATCTTGCAAAGAACAAATTTATTCATGGAGTTGGTCTCCCTCGCAGGTCACCCTCCTCAAATCATCCTCAATGCATTTATTCGAAGAGATCAATTTTTTATCTGCTGAAGTTGTTATACGAAGGATTTTTGTTTCTAAACTCTTGAGAACCTCTCTTTGTTCTTCCAATTTCTCTTCTGTTGCTTATTTTTTGAGATAAATATCCTCCAAAAGAACTCTCAGCTCAACAAGAGAAAAGTACACCAGGAGTAAAGGTGAATTACACTTATCTTCAACGAGGTGAATTTTCTGATGAAATTTACCAAAAATAATTTAAAATAGATTTAATCGAATAGGTTTTCAACCAAGATGATTTAAATCAAAATAAAAATATATTTGAGCTATCATAGTTATACAACTCAAAGATGATATCATCAGTACATTTTCAAAAAGGTATATCTATCATTTCGATGATGATGATACCGATTCAATTTTCGGTAATCATTCTGACCAATATTGGATAGCCTCATTAAAGAGTGTGAAATTGAAGAAAATTTCAGTGATGAAGATGACCCTTCACCTAAAATTATCAAAGATAATCTTGAAGTTGATGAAATGACAAGAAGTCAAGATACAGATGAGTATCTCATCAACGATAATCTTGAAGTGATCACAACAAATCAAGATAAAATAGTTAATTTAATCAGTAATGACTTAATTATCAAATCAAATAACGAAGACATTGAAACCGTCAAAATTGTCAATCGTCTCAATACATTAATTCAAACTTGCCATTGAATTATGAGCTCATGTGCTGTCAGCATTATCTTAATTTGCAAGGCCTGCTATAATGTTTCATAATGTTGACACATATGTTGATATACCTTCGATACTATGATCTTAGCTTAAATGATTCATTTAAGGCCTTTACAGTTAATGAAAATAACACCCATTGCCTACTCTAGCATTAAAATTATGAGTTCTCCAATGTCATAAGTATCTTAGAAGCTAGGTATAATATGATTGATGATGCAAGAAATCATCCTTAAGAATATCCAGGAGTGGGTGGCGGAGATTGAGGCCAAAGCAAAAGAGGTTGATGAAGCTAAGACTCAGCTTGATGATCTGAGGCAGTAGCTAAAGGACCTAAAATCCGATCATGACACTAAGGTCCAAGAAATACGAGACCGTTATAAGGAGAGCCTGTCCAATTTTAGCAGGATTATTAAGCGAAGGTTGAGACTTTTGAGGTTGAGCTCAAGACAATGAGGTAAGACAAGGAAGAGAAGGTCTGGGTGACTATTGATAAGTCCATTGCAGACTTTAAAGAGTCAATAGAGTTTTTTGGCTATGTTATCTAATATACGGAGAAGGGGGTTAAGACTATGTGACGACGGGTTACTAACAGGTGTGGTGACCTTGTTGCCAATGACCCTCTTCTAGACGAGATCATCTCCTCTTTTAATTTTGTTGATGCTCTAAGTGTTGCTACTATGCAAGAGGTTCAAGCCGAGGATGACAATGCTGAAACTATTGTGGTTGAGGCTGAGACTACAGCTGCTGATCCATATAGTTTGTGAAGAAAGTATGTCTGGTAAAAGGAGAATACTCGTCTAGTAGTTTTCAAAATGGATTAGGAAACATCTTTATTTTATTTTATTTTATTTAACTACCTAACACCTTGGCTTTAATTCTCATTGAGGGCTCCATTGACCTCTCACCGAGGATTCTACTTCGATAAACATTTTTGCATTTGAATGGGATCACTGACTCTTCCAAATCAATGTCCTATGTTCTGTTTTATTTTTCTACAACAAAAAGTTGAGGAGGAATTTAATTTCTTCCAAATACCAGAGAGAGTTAAACTCCTAGACCAATGCTACAATGGAATGAAATCCTCTTAGATATGTGGAATTGACTAAGTCAATCCTGTTTCATCATTCTATTCCAAGACAAATATAATATCTTCGATTAAACCATAAGATTGGTCCTTTCATTACCCTAACATTATCGCATACTATTAATCACATCACTTCGACTGAAGAAACATACAATATCTAGCATTTTTTTAGGTACAGAAATGGGGCCAGATGAAATAACCTTCGCCGAGAAATTTCAATTAAAAAGTTTCAATCGCCTTACACGCAAAAAATGATAATCCCCGCTCTTTTTCCACAATATTGATAAAATCTTATCTTGGCGTAGTAGCTTTTATCCAAATCAATAGTTATTGAAAATCTAGAGAATGTACAAGATGATGCAACAGCCAACCAGTCCATTGACAGTTCCACCTATTTTTGTCGTAGCTTTTATACAAAGTGAAGGGCTTCTTAGGTCCATGCTCTCAAGAAGTCCATTTGGTACATCTAAAATAAACCCCTCAAACACGGGCAAAGTTTGATCAGATATATTCAAACCAATCGAGGTCATTGTTGTTTGCACCCCCAACTGAACAGTATGATAGTAGGCGGTTCAGAGCAAGACTTATGTCTTCAGAATGTGTAAATTGCTCATCAAAACCAATATCTCTAGCTATATAGATGTGATGGAAAATAGAGTTTGTGTATCATTTTTGTATGCTCAAATTATGAGTCCACTTTGAAAATTAATGAGCCAAATTTCTTGCTCAGGAAATAAGTTATAATTCTGGCCATTGATTATGTGAAGTCATCTTAACTTCATAAATTTGACTTTCAAAAGGGAACACTTAATTTGGTCAATAAATCTTGGCTTGTTCACTGTTGTTAATATTCTTACCTCCTATATCAAATTTTATTACGGAGTTTTTAAGAATGTTTTATGGTTATGTTACTGACCTACCTGCTTAATGTAATTCTCAATTTTATGTCACTCTCTCATTCACACACACCTGTTGAATCCTAATTTTGACAACAAAGCGTAGACATCCTAGTGTTTTACCTATTTATTACTAAAATGATCATTCACTGTATTTGACAAAAAATTGGAGGCCAAAGGCTTGTTTACCATTTTGACTTCTATTGTGGTGGTAATTAATGCCTTCGGGTTATCTTCCTTCATTCACAAATCAAAGGTCACTTCATCTCTCATATGTTTATTTTTCTATTTTTTACATAGATAATTTAAAGTGTATGTTATTTTCTTACTGTAAATACGGTGTTTGATTAAATAGGTGAGAGACCATGTTGATTGTATGGATGTAGAGATACATTTTAATGCTCACATTTCGCTTAGTTTGGTTCTTGAATTTTAAGTGGAATTAATGCTTTTACTCGGAGTAGTGGAATGGAAAATACTTTCAAGTTTGTTCTTGAACTCTAATTTGCATCATTAGCTTGAGTTTGTAGGAAAAAATAATCTTTACAATATATACATGCAATTTTATTAATATTTCTGAGCAACTAAATAACATGCTTAGGCATGGATATATTATAGATGAATTTATGATAGTTTCATTAGCACGGCCAGTCATCCGACTTAGAGAGAGAGCTTATAAGGCTCATATATGAAACAAAGCTCACTTTTATGACTTGAATTGTTTTTTTGGGCTTATATTAACATATTTCATTGATTTGGTTACAGGAAAGCAAAATTCTAGAACAAAGCTACATATAATATTTGTATCCATTAAGAAGCTTCCAAAAACACCAATTTCAAATCCAGGTCCTGGTTCACCTCCTACACCAATTTTAAATTCAATGCCAGTTTTAAGGCTGTGACAAAAATGGCTTGTTTGGCCTTTCTCAGAGTTAGGCTATCTAATATTACCCACTAGTTATTACTTGACTCGTATTTGATAGAGTTGATATTTCCAGATTGGTTTTGGTGACAACAGTATCCAAATAGAACTGCCTTGACCCAGCTAAAAGCTCCGTGCCTTTACCAAATGAACTTTCTTTTAAGTTCTTTTATGATTATATGTGGTAGATCCTGATTGAATTTGATTTGAAGACATGGGTTTTGGATAACATTTATGCTAAAACATTCTAGTTGGTCAAGGTTGGCATTGGGATTCAGAGTTTCACTTTCCTAAAAAGAGCTCCCCGAGAATTTGAAGTGTCTTATGGATAGTGAAGGACTTGGTTAGTAGTATGACTTCACCGAAGAAGAAAAATAAGCATAAATGAAGGATAAGAAGATCAATCAGGTTTATTTCACTATAGTAAATACCGAAGTATTTGATGAAATATTTGGTGAGACTGTTTATATTTTGTTTAATTGGTAGTAAAGACATGCTCGAACATATGTTTTGGGGGTGTGAATAGCTATGCCCTTTTATAAAATTGTAATTATATGTAAATATGCTTAAAACAGTATCAGTAGAATGCGAGAGAGAACTAAACACAAGGATCCCCACGATTGATTTCCTACCAGTTAGATGTGAACGAATGTTGAGTGAAGTGTACACAACATGAATCGCTTGAACTGCAACACAAACAAAACCACGATCACATAGACCAACACCGACCTATCTACCACAAGTTTACATCACGTGATAACATACATTAGTTATTGATCTCACATTCAGTGAGTCGATAGATACATGTATATGTACATACAAACATACCACAATATTAAGGCAACATTAAGATTCCTATAGAGAACAATGTTTATATCTTGACTTTGCATCGACTCTCAACCTCATGATAAGACAAAGTAAGTATTTTAAACTCACTAGTCACAACAAAATACCAAATCAATGACAAATAATATATAAATGAATAAAACAAACACCCCTACCACTAGTTTACATCAAATGGTTTAACATACAAATTGGAAGTTGATGGAGGCGGTGACACTAATGTTTGCGCCTTTGGTTTTGAGAAGTATCAATCAAGACCCAATAAGAAAATCATCGAGTGCATTAGTAGTCACCTATGTGTCTTATAGTGTGGTAATCACACTTAGATCCATGTTCGTGGTAAAAGTAAAAACAAATTGGAGCACAAAAATGTAAGATAAGCGCAAAACGATATTAAAAGAGGCATAAACTCCTCACACGGGATCAAAGAAACCCGTGGCAACAACCCGAGTAGTCATGTGACTCACATATTTGAGGTTTGATCAAAATTTGGAAATTATAAGTGTTAAAACTTGAAATTTGGGCTTTGCGGACGAAATGCAAAACAACAATCAAACATTACGGAAAGAGGCAAACACCCCTCATACACGATTAAAGTAACTTGTAGAAACAACCCGTGTAGTCATGATACTCATGGATTTAGATGTCGTTGTAAATTTCAAATTTCTAAGTATAAAACTTTAGATTTGGGGTTGGAGCATGGAAACGCAAGATAAGAAGATAACGACCCGAAAATAGGGACGCACACCCCACAAGGGACTAATGTAAGATTACTATTAGGCTTTGCGGTCCGTGTGAGATTATTATTATATTTTTTGTAACTCAGACATGAGTCCGTTGAACCTTTATGTTGATGGAGTTAATTTTTTTTTTATCTTATATATGTTGAATCGGTGGAAGGGATTTATTGGTGATTTAGTTGTTGTTGAGTTTATTTTAATCTTAACAGATTGGATTTCACGAATAAACGAAGGAAACTCTGTCGAAATTTTTTGAAATTTGATTAGACACGCATTTGAAAATTGGGTATTGGTGGATGAAAAAATAAAATAATTAATAAACATACCATAAAGCGAATAGACACACTTTCTGCCTGTTTTTTTAAAAATTGTTTACAATTATTTGTGTTATATAAAAAATCTTTTCGACTTAAATTATACACGACTTAATAATTTGAAAAAACTGAAATTCGTATGTTGTGTTTTACATTGCACTAGAGATTTATATATGATGTTTTGAACTTATGCATGAGCATCTACTTAGAGGCATGTGGAAGGTGTAACGCTCTCAAACAACATGATAATGAACGTAAGCGGGAAGAAGACTTCGACGCATTGTTGCCTAAAATTATGAAGCGATTATTACACGGAAGAACACTTCATTTGGATAGACAAATTTAATTTGGTTGATGTGTTAGCTAAATTTGATTTAATGTAGTTTTGTTTGATGTGAGACAAAAAAAAATATGTTGGTGGGAGTTTTGTTGTATTTCTTATGTAAATGATATAATCTATAATGTATCAATTGTAACATTGAATGTTGAATAAATGATTCTGTCAATTTTGATTTGTGTTTTGATTTATTTGTCAACTATGACATTAATATTGATTATTAAATTTTTTTATTGTATGTTTAATTTATGACCGTTTATATTAAACCTTCATGTGATGAAATTTTTTATATGACCTTTTTAAAATTTTTAAAATTGTTTATTATGACGCTTTTTAAATCAAATATGACATTTTATAGAGTATATTATGACTTTTTTTTTGTAGCAGTTATGACATTTTTGAAAAAAAAAGTCATATATAATTGTTACCTAATATGACACTTGTGTGGGTCTCACTTATGACACCCAAACTTGTATCGCTTTTTATTAAAAAACAAGACGTCATAAAATACGTTTTATGACACTTAAAAAAGGTCATAAAAAGGCTTTTTTCTTATAGTGAACCGCCACCCCCATCGTGTAGATCGGAACGTGAGGAACACATCCATACCAATAACACCAACGGATCAAACCTTCGAAATCGAGGTAAGTGTTTATTGCTTGCTATCATTAGCGATAATTATGTTCATGTTAGTCTAGGTTAATAAACCTTGTGATGAAAATTAATTTGGGTGAAATTGCAGAACTATATCAGTAATTAGGGCTGATTTGATAAGGATTTGAATTCCATATGTAGATATTATGATGCCTACAAAATTTGGATGATTTATATGAATTAATCTGGGTTTAATTTGAAGTTATGCATATTAATTTAAGAACTAGGGTTCTTGACAATAAAATTGGGGATTTCGAATGATATGAATGATTGGTGATGATTTAATGATTCTAGGTTGTTAAAACTCATTTACGAATGTTAGGATTTGATTTGGGAATAATTGATTGGAGTTTGGGATGATATTTTAGAGGTTTTAGGGTTAAAAAATGATGAAAAACGAAGCTGTCTAAGGTTGAAGACGAAACAGCCCAGGTCGCGAGATGTCGCGCGAAGTCACGCGATGGGCATCGTTCGAGCGAGATTGGTATCTCGTGAGAAGTGGTTCGAGCGATGTAGGGATGTCGCGCAAAGTCGCGTGAAGAATGGTTCGCGAGACATGTGTAAGTCGTTCAAATGACTTGGCTTTCTGGTTCGAGCGAGATTGCTGATTTTCAGAGAATTTCCTATTTTGCCCCTATTTGCGTAAATAGTCAATTTGAGTGAGAAAAATTAGTGTTCGATGAATCCATAATAGTGCGGAATTATTGGGAGTTGTTTAGGTGTATTGATTCAAATATTCATGACGATGAGATTACCTTGGAGATTACGAGAGAGAGATAATCGTAATTGTAAATGCGTCGAGAGTATAAAGTGAGAAATACTTACGATATTAGTTCTAACGATATGGAACTTATAAGAATATAAATTAGTGGACAATTGCGGACAGCTTATGATTTTGTATTAACAATTTTCGGGTGACATATTATCCTTAGAAATATATTACGAGAGGGGGAATGTAGTAATTTAAAATATGTTGAGAGTATTTAGTGATAATAATACTATGTATGGAATATGACATTTGGTTGTGTGTATACCATTTGATTTGATGGGTTGTGTGCATACCTATATTTGATATATTATGTGTATGACATACCTACCATACTTGCTATCACGGGAAGTCGGCTTTCGAATCAGGGCCATCTAATCTCTGTGCACCTACGGGGGGGGGGGGGGGGGGGGGGAGTTAGATCGGTACCTTAAGAACATAGGACTGTGAATGGCTTATTTGTGAGTTACTAAGTCAGCTGACCATGGGAGCGTAGGTATGTGCGTGACCTACGGGTATGTGATCTATGTTCGCCTCCAATATGTGTGATTTGTTTATATGGTTCGTGGGAGATTTCCGAATCGATAGTCCTTGTTTGAGTACGAGATGTACCGGGACATGATAGCAGAGTATGCAATGCACTACCGGTATATCCTTGGGGTGCTGTGTTAATATATGTATAATAGTGGTGGATATTTATATATACTTGTGTTATACTTACAATGTGATAATTGTAGGCTTTTAAGATTGGGTTAATACATATATATAATAGTAAAAGATATATATGAATTCTTTTGGTATATATAAAATGAGACAATATAAGATTATTAAGATAGTGAAATCTTCAGTAACATAAATAGTGAATACTTGACTTTAGTGTGTTAACACTTAATTAACATGATAGATGTTGAGATCAAATATGGAATACTACTATGAGGGGTAAATTGAAGGATAAGACTTTTCCTAGTTAGAAGTATTTCAGATGGCTAGGATGGATTAAATGTACGTTAGGTGTGCACAGTAGTCGAGATGTGAGAATCTCATATGAGAGTTCAAACTAACATGCATATAATACTTGCTTTAATGCAGTTTTAAATACTTGCTAAAACAAATATTTTTACACATCGGGCTCTGACCCGTCTCTTGAATTTCTTCTCTTTTTTGCTATATATATATGTATTAGTACAGGTGCCCAGCCACAAGGACACCGGTTCTAGATACTTTGATGGTTTTCCGAGCTGCAGCTATTGTGGAAGTTGCGGGTTATTTGATATTAGACGCTTCTCTCATTTTATTCAATTCCTAGTCCAGATATCTCAGTTAGGGCATGTGCCGCCCATTATCATTAGTAGAGTTATACTTAGTTTCCTTTTTAGTTCTTCTCAGTTGGTTTGAGTATTTATTCTGGTTTGGTTTGTGATTTTGAACTGGAGATTTTTATCCAGTGTTAATTATTCAAAAATTGATTCAGTCGGCATTAAATTCTTGTATATGGTTTATAATTACATGTTCAGAAATTTATTAAATCAATTGGTTTCAAGTTTAATTGGATAATGTTTTGACACTATCTTAATTATATGTATGGTAATTAATTAGATTTAAGTTTTCAACAGTGATGCTAAGAATGAACCAACCAAACATTCTGTTATAAATTTTATAAAGGGCTGATCACCCGATATTTAATTGGGCGGGGTGTCAAAAGTGGTATCAGAGTATCAGGTTCTAGTGTCTTTTAGGATATGTACGACTTATTACGTTTCAGCTTAGCGTTCTTTGATGTAGAGCCTTATTCTAGGATTGTTGTATTCCACTACGTATGCGATTTGCGCTCTCCTGCGATTTTAGTTTAGTGAAGTCAATTCATATGCGAGAGTGATTGGACTACGTACTCCGAGCAGTATGGGATGACCAGCGAAGGCCGTTAGCGAGACTGCAGGAGGAGGAAAATAATTAAAAGTTGTGAAGCATTTGAGGAACGGTGATAGCGGTAGAAATCACCAACATTAATATCTAAGTGTGATGGGCCAATGGAGGGAGCTAATCCAAAGGCAATAATGTAAAGTAGAGTGCAGTGACACTCAAAATTTTAAATTTAGAAGAAATTTTTTTCTAGCTCAGAGAAACGGCAAAGAGTAAAAATAGTCGATTAGACCGAGGAATTGGGTACGGGTTGACCATTTAAAATTTTCCATCTTCTGGTCAGACATGGATATGGAAGAGATGTTGAACTTATCACCAGTAGGTCGGGTAGGGACCGGCCGTAAAGGATGAGTTAACTTGGTAAGCAAACTTCGTAATCGAAGTAGGAGTCATGGAAGATAAAAAGGGCCCGCAAGTTGAAATGGACTCATGGGTGGAATGCCCTAGCGTGAATGGGAGGTACAACTGAAGTGACTAGTGTCAATGCCGTCAAAGTATATGTTTATTACAATGTGTCAACGCCCTAGAAAAAAGGGAAAAAGTAGAGTTGTGATACCTAGCCGAAGGGCAAGGTTGAATTCAATAGTGTTAGTAGGATATCACCAGAATGTATGCCTAGCGGGGGAAACCTATTTAAATGCTATGATTAAATCTTAACGAAATGGTGATGGATTCAGTCAAGACCAGCGGGTCGACCATGTGTTCCATATGCCCTGTAGAGCGCAAGGAATAATAAAAATAACAACTAGGAGTTAAGACTGCCAGGTCCGAGAGAAAGACATTCCAACAAGGCCAGGAGGACCAGTGAAAAGGAAATTATATTGTGTGTAGAGATAAGGATTACCAGTATTGAATGTGATCCCTTGAGAAGTGAAATTGATAGTATCGGGAGTAATAAACCGTTCCTGTAAGGCATACCAGTTGGGGAAGTAAAATGTCCAGTGTAGGAATCGGGACAAGAGAATTGGGCCTAGGAACTAATAACCCGAGAGTAGTGGGTCTAGTCAGGACCAATGTAGTCCTCAGTAATTGTAGCATATCGTATTTTAGGGTCGACGGGCCCAGGAAATCAAGGGAAGGTCAGTAAGGCCATAATTGAGGCCTAGAGATATGGGGCCAATGTATCGATGTGGGCGGGTGAGTCGTAAAAACAGAATAATTTACCCACCAAAAAGGAAGGGAAAAATCTAAGGAATGGAATCCGAAAGGTATAACGATTATAGATAATTATGGGTTACAAAATGAGCGTATGAGGACCTTACGATCAGGATAGACTGATGGAGCTTTGTTTCATCCCTGTGAATAAATGATGAGTTCAAGGGACATGAGTGTGTCACAACATATGTGAATAGTTAACACTAAGAATTTGAGTGTGCATTCGGTTTAGTGGGTACGCTGGCGACAACAACCTCATTATGTAAATGACTACCATTTGGTAGCGGATTTTTGTACCACCTGCGGGGAGGAGCAAGTGTGGACACTAAGAGAAATTTGTATATGGTATTATGTAACGATTCGTACTCCTTTGAGCTTTATGATAGTAGAGCACATTATTATTATATTGTATGGTTACGGTTACCGAGGGTTTGAACGGTAGTAAATTGTGTGATAAGACTATCGTACTAAAAAAAATTCAAATTTTTAAAAATATTGTTTTAATGAGGCATCAGCTGAAAGACGGTTGAGCCTGCATATGTGTTGTATTTTATTGTAGACTTTGGTGAGTAGGTTGTCTTACTATGTCGATCCCGGTGAGCAAGGATGTTCTACTGATGTGATTCAGGGTATATTGACTTAATATAGAGAGGATAGATATAGCTCCTTAATTATATAGCGCTAATAACTTGTGATCGGGAGAGCGTCGCATTATATGCCGTCTTTAGTGACATGAAAGGAGATGAGTAGACTTTTATGTTCGTAGATGGGAATTCAAGGACACATCTTATGGAGTAAGGACTTAACAGATCTCGACGACCAGCAGTGTTAGGTAGTAGTGTATCGGGGGGTTCCTTGTTTGGATTTCTCTTTGCGAGACATCCCACGCATGAAACTTAGCGAACGTTGGAAGTTGGGAGAAGTTTACCTTTATTACATTGATTTAGTATCGTAATCATTACCCGTATACGTAGTTATAACTGCGAGATAATGGTTATCTTACAGATTAAGGCCGATGGAGCCGTATAAGAATAACATGATAATGTTAGCAATCATTGACACCACGAGAAGACCGGTGGGCCAACCTAATATATTATTAGGTGGAAAATGTAGGGTGGATGAGTAGGACCTTACCATATAGTCATGCCAAGTATGTGGGGCATAATTTATTATTTATATAAAACATCTAGTACGGTGGTACTACAATGCACAAGACATGGGGTGTATGGGCGCCCTAGATAGTTGAATTATAGTATTTTCCATAATTGAGAATTATGGCACAATGCGTAGTGCGAGAGGTAACTGAATGTAGAAGAGTGTGACTTCAAAACTTAGCTGTTTGATGGTTTAGGTCAGATCGGACCATTAATCCCCAAATTTTCCACGAGGATAGTACAAGAAGAATCTGATAAAGTTTAACTCGGGGAAGTTGAAACTTACTTTATAGGACATGGAGAGAGCATGTTTCACGGGAATCTGAAGCTTAGAGAGAGGGGGAAGGACTTGCGACACACAGTGATGACACTGTCGCTTGGGCCATAGATATGGATGTGGTTATAAGAAAGGTAAAATGAATAATGATATAAATCCGTAGTGGTGATGGCATAAGCAAAGCAAGACATTACTGAGCTCCAATTGGAAGTGGACCATCAGGAAATAATAGAGTTCAGCATTAGGAATTCCTAGCTCACATTATGCCAAGATAGGACAAATCTTAACGTGTAACAGTAAACCCCAACCATTATTCCAGGGGTAGTAAGGTCATACGGGGTACAATTAGAGTTTTTGTCCGATATAGTTAAGAGAGTTATAACTTGATTATTGGGAAAAGTTTTTTTTTTTTGGGGGGGGGGGCATTAATATCGAGATGCGAACGTATCCGACCTAACACACTCGCAGGCGAACGGGCAGGCTGAGAGTTTTATTTACACATTGCAAGGAATGTTGTATTTCTAATTATAGGAAGGTTTAGTGTAATATCTTCCACTGGTGGAGTTGGTGTAAGACTACTCCCCTCACCTCATTATCGATAGGATTCCATTTGAGGCGTTATATATAAATCCTTGTCATCCTTGTGCTTATTGGATAGAGGGGAGGACAATAATCTACGAGGTCCATAGGAAATTTAGGGCCTGTTAACCAGGATGGAAATGATTGGGAGTTGCATTATTTCATGTTAGAATGAGGGAATTGGTACCAAGTGATGTGGTATCTTTTCCTATTATTGTTAAGTTTGATCCGGTAGCGTATATTCTTGGATTCTATAGTCCCTTACAGAGGAAGTATGGCAAAAATGTGTTAACATTCATAGTATATATTGTGTGTAAAGAATATACCGCACAAGCAAGAATAAACTACTGATGAAACATAGTAGTAAGACAAATTTGTATATATTTAAATATCAATTAACCTACTAGTGCGTGTAGTAGGAGGCTAGATAGTAACTATCTAAAAGTTAAGTGATGAAACTTAAATGGTAAGGCTTGGAGAGTAAATTATAACAACAGTGAGGTGTTCATTATTAAGGATATTCGATAATGTACTGTATGGGCCGTACTACATAGATTACATGAGATGTGAGGTTAATACCTGGAGTTGTCCTTACCCGAAATGCCTTATTCTCGGAATTTCAGGACGAAATTCCGTTATTAGGGGGAAGTATGTAATACCCCGTATTTTCAAAGATTTAAATAATTATGTGATTTATTATTATTGCGGGATTAATTAAATTAAATTGTGAGAATTAATTATTAATTCGAATTAAGTTTGAATATTTACTAGCGTGATGAGAAGTTAGTAATTATTAATATTACTGTGAGAATAAGTAATATGGAATGACGATTTTATATAACTTGTAGTGAGAGATAAATACGACAGTTTGATATATTAAGTCGGGACACGTGTGTGAGTCGTGTCAGGACTAATTAAGTGGAATAAAAAGGTAAATTATTTTAAGTAATTCGTATGATCTTTTTGAGTGCGCCGTTGAGTCCAGAGGCGTCGAGATAGTCAGAAAACTCTATCCGGGTATTTTATTTGGACTCCGAGAGATTTTTAGGCCAAGACGGCACCCGGTAGGGGTAGTTTTGTGATTTTGATTTTTGGAGGAATTAAATGGAAAAAAATTGGAGAAATAATATATCAGCTAATTGGGGACAATTAGGGTTAGGTTACACCAAAATCAAGAGAGAGCTACAGTGGGTGAAGGAGAGCAAATTCCAAAGGAGGAGAAGCTATGTTCACCACCTTGCACAACCACCACCACCATCGTGTAGATCGGAACATGAGGAACGCATTCATACCAACAACACCAACAGATCAGACCTTAGAAATCGAGGCAAGTGTCTATTGCTTGCTTTCATTAGAGATAAGTATGTTCATGTTAGTCTAGGTTAATAAACCTTGTGATGAAAATTAATTTGGGTGAAATTGGAGAACTATATAATTAATTAGGGCTGATTTGATAAGGATTTGAATTCCATATGTAGATATTATGATGCCTACAAAATTTGGATGATTTCTATGAATTAATCTGGGTTTAATTTGAAGTTATGCATATTAATTTAAGAACTAGGGTTCTTGACAATAAAATTGGGGATTTCGAATGATATGAATGATTGGTGATGATTTAATGATTCTAGGTTGTTAAAACTCATTTACGAATGTTAGGATTTGATTTGGGAATAATTGATTGGAGTTTGGGATGATATTTTAGAGGTTTTACGGTTAAAAAATGGTGAAAAACGAAGATGTCTAAGGTTGAAGACGAAACAGCCCAGGTCGCGAGATGTCGTGCGATGGGCATCGTTTGAGCGAGATTGGTATCTCGCGAGAAGTGGTTCGAGCGACGTAGGGATATTGCGTGAAGAATGTTTCGAGCGACATGTGTAAGTCGTTCAAACGACTTGGCTTTCTGGTTCAAGCGAGATTTCTGATTTTCAGAGAATTTCCTATTTTGCCTCTATTTGCGTAAAGAGTCAATTTGAGTGAGAAAAATTAGTGTTCGATGAATCCAAAATAGTGTTGAATTATTGGGAGTTGTTTAGGTGTATTGATTCAAATATTCGTGACGATGAGATTACCTAGGAGATTACGAGAGAGAGATAATCGTAATTGTATATGCGTCGAGAGTATAAAGTGAGAAATACTTACGATATTAGTTCTAACGATATGGAACTTATAAGAATAAAAATTAGTGGTCAATTATGGACAAATTATGATTTTGTATTAACGATTTTCGGGTGACATATTATCCTTAGAAATATATTAAGAGAGAGGGAATATAGTAATTTAAAATATGTTGATAGTATTTAGTGATAATAATACTATGTATGGAATATGACATTTGATTGTGTGCATAACTATATTTGATATATTATGTGTATGACATACCTACTATACTTGCTATCACGAGAGGTCAGCTTTTGAATCAGAGCCATCTAATCTCTGTGTACCTACGGGGGGTAAGTTAGATCGGTACCTTAAGAACATAGGACTGTGAATGGATTATTTGTGAGTTATGTCAGCTGACCATGGGAACGTAGGTTTGTGCGTGACCCACGGGTATGTGATCTATGTTCGCCTCCAATATGTGTGATTTGTTTATATGGTTCGTTGGAGATTTCTGAACCGATAGTCCTTGTTTGAGTACGAGATGTACCGGGACATGATAGCAGAGTATGCAATGCACTACCGGTATATCCTTGGGGTGCTGTGTTAGTATATGTATAATAGTGGTGGATATTTATATATACTTGTGTTATACTTACAATGTGATAATTGTAGGCTTTTAATATTGGGTTAATACATATATATAATAGTAAAAGATATATATGTATGCTTTTGGTATATCTAAAATGAGACAATATCAGATTATTAAGATAGTGAAATCTTCAGTAACATAAATAGTGAATACTTGACTTTAGTGTGTTAACACTTAATTAACATGATAGACGTTGAGATCAAATATGGAATACTACTACGAGGGGTAAATTGAAGGATAAGATTTTTACTAGTTGGAAGAATTTCGAATGGCTAGGATGGATTAGATGTACATTAGGCGTGCACACTAGTCGAGAGGTGAGAATCTCATATGAGAGTTCGAACTAACATGCATATAATACTTGCTTTAATGCAGTTTTAAATACTTGTTAAAACAAATATTTTTACACATCGGGATCTGAGCCATCTCTTGCATTTCTTCTCTCTTTTTCTATATATATATGTATTAGTTCAAGTGCCCATCCATAAGGACATCGATTCTAGATACTTTGATGGTTTTCCGAGCTGCAGCTCTTATGGAAGTTGCGGGATATTTGAGATTAGAATCTTCCTCATTTCATTCAGTTCCTAGTTCAGATATCTCAGTTAGGGCATGTACCGCCCATTCTCATTAGCAGAGTTATACTCAGTTTCCTTTGTAGTTCTTCTCAGTTGGTTTGAGTATTTATTATGGTTTGGTTTGTGACTTTGAACTGGAGGTTTTTATCCAGTCTTAATTATTCAGTAAATGATTCAGTCAGCATTAAATTCTTGTGTATGGTTTATAATTACATGTTCAGAAATTTATTAAATCAATTGGTTTGAAGTTTAATTGGATAATGTTTTGACACTAGCTTAATTAAATGTTCGGTAATTAATTGGATTTAAATTTTCGACAGTGATGCTAAGAATAAACCAACCGAACATTCTGTTATCAATTTTATAAAGGACTGATCACCTGATATTTAATTGGGCGGGGTGTCACATGATAGAAGTTCCTCCTAGTATATATTGATCACGTTGTGTCGTGTTAATATTATCTTCTTATTTATAGCCATCCATTATATTTTCGATCCATGCAAAGTTTATTTTATATATTAGTTGTGTGCTAGTCCATTTTATCTTATTTGTGATATTCATTAGTAAATCTACCGAAGTACTTAATCCTAAAGGCTAGACTGAAATTTAGTAGTTTCTTAGATTTGCAGTCGACCTTAGGTTTTTATTATTTACGTGTGGAAACAAGTAGTATAACCAAACACAAGACACGTCTAACTCTTTATGAAATGAAAATGCATGAAATTTTTCATAACTGCAAGGACATAATTTGCATAGTCCTGTTTACATTAGAGTATTTCGTATACTTCTACAGCCGTCGAAGAAACATTCAAGTTCATTCATGCATCAAGACGGATCTGAATATCAACATTCTTCAACAACCAAGCCTCTACGAGATGAATTTTGATAAGGTTGTGTTTAAGTCTCTTAATAATTCGTTATAAGTATTGGGATAATTTTTCTAAATTATTTTTAAACACCCGAGGCGTCATTTTTTGTCAAAATATTTTTTCTAAATGTTTAGGATAAGTTTTAAAGAGAAAAGAATTTTCGTTTTGGTCCTTCAAACGGCATCAGTTGTCACGCGATGTGGTCATTCAAACGACATTACATGACATTGAAGAAATATGCCTATGTCATTCAAGCGAGATCACTGACTCAATTTTTTAATAAATATCATGTTAAATGAGTTATTTTTCTCAAGAAGGCCCGAGTTTTATAGATCTACGAAAACTGCAAACTGCAGAAAGTTTTAGTCTTCTTCATTTAGGGTTTTAACCATTTGTTTTTAAATTCACAAAAATCCCAATAGTTTAGTGAATGTTTTTGGAATATGAGATACATCTTTGTTGGAGTTTCTCTTATAGAGACGTTTTCCTACTGCAGATTTGGTACCACTTGAGGGAGGTGCTGGATGACTACAACAACGTGTCATTTGGAGTGCTGGTGGATGTTCCTGGTTGATTTGGAGCAACGTGTTCTTGTGGGTTTCCTGCGGTTGATCAATTGCTAACTCTAGACTGCGTGTCTATGTGAGTATCTGCCTGACATTCGTTGCATATTTCATTGTGTATATAAGTTACGATTTACTTTTGCATAGTGAAATAAAAAGGTTTTCCCATTTGATTTTTTTCCTGAAATCTTTGTGACAACAATAATTTTGTGATGGTTTTATTTTGCCCACCTAGATGCATGTTTTAGGGTTAATTTAAATTGGTTTAAAAATTGACAAGTGATTAAATAAGTTTGAAATTTGAAATTTACGAATTGGATTAAATTGATATCACACTACATGAATGCATTTACAAATTGGTATCAAAGCGGGTTACACTAATTTTGAGCTAACTATTATTTCAAATTTGTGTCCGTGACCCTAATTTTCTTGAGTATGACTTTTGGTGGTATTGATGATCTTAGATTTCAAAGGTCTAATTGGAAAGTTCACATAAATTCTTTTTTTAAATCATCTGTTAAAAATGATTTTGAGAGGTGTCCTGAGTGTGAGGTAATTGGTCATATAATATATGAGTGTCCAACTAATCTTAGTAAGAATTTTAATAAACCGACATCTCATGTTTCTTCCCCCAGTGATAGTGATTCTGAAAAAGAAGTCTTTTATTCTAGTAAGCAATAGCTTCCCACCCCCGTGACTAGTGATGAGAGTGAGGAGGAAGAGGAAGATTTGAGTGAGTTGTAAGTTGCCTACAATAACTTCTATGAGACATTTGTAAAGATAAAGAAGGCAAACTTAAAATTAGAAGCCAAGTTGAAAGAACATGCCTTAAATAAGAATAACACCAATGCTTTAATTATGAATCTTAGGACACGTGAGAAGAGTCTTATCGAGAAGCTAGGATATGTTGAGGGTGAGAGAGATAGTCTATGAGGGTTGATGGAGACTATGAAAAAGGAGATTTTAGAATTTTAAGATTCTAGACGTGTACTCGAGTCGAGGATGTGTGAGTTTGAGAAGAGTTTAAGAGATTTAATTAAGGTGAAGTTTAAATTTGGAGTCTATGTTGGAAAAGCTAGAAAAATGGTAGGCATTGTTCAAATCAAGGATGATAAGTGTGGTATAGGCTTCAATGATCGTTTTGCACCAATTTCCAAAGCGAACCCCACATGTGTGAGATAGACTCCTAGGGTTGTTAAGAGAGAGGCACCCAGAGTTATTAGGAGAGATCCACATAGGAACATTGTGAGGGATCCACCTAGGAATTTTAGGGGAGTGCCACCTAGGAACTTTAGGTAAGGACAACCTTTTGGGAACACGTACCGCCATATCTACACTTTCACACATTGCGGTAGGCAAGGACATCTTAGGAGTTTTCGTTACAAAATTCAAAATACTCCTAGGAAGTTTAATAGTAGAGTAAATGCAATTCCTAAAAAACCCCACGCATCATTACAAATCTCTTTGGGTGAAGAAATCGTATTTAGAGACTTCTGGATTGATTGTTCATGACTTTTATTTGATTTCACGTCATTCTCCCCATGTTAGATCTTTCGGTTGATCGTGTCGAATTTGCGTCATATGATATTTGTGCTTCATGATTTATTCTTACTAGTGTTTTGACATGTGTACTTTGAAGCACCTTATACTCTTTACTCACTTGAGTCTATATTGTATAAGTGTTCATCTAGTTTGGAAATTGCGATAAAATTATGTCTAACCTAGAATCCAAAGAACCTCAGAACTTGCATTTCTATTTCATCTTTGATTGAAGGGACCTAGACCTAATTACCAACACTCACACACAGTATAATGAATCATTTACATGTCATATTGCATATTAGTGTGTGTACATATGTTGTGTGTGTTTAAATCCCCAATATTGTTTTTTAAATATTTTTTTGGGATTTTTTAAAACATTTTAAAAATAAGGTTTTATTAATAAAACTTGGTTTTAAAAGGTTATGGGGTAAATATGCTATTTTAGAATGTTGGTTTAACTGTCTAAAGTTGGTTTGGGTAGAAACCAAAAGCGGCAGAGCCTTCAGGGTTTACATTGTAATTACTTTAGACGCGCGTTTTATCTCGCCTCATATGCCAACATGTGTTAGCTTCTGATTGGTGAGAAGTGTGTTTCCTTGGTGAGACAAATCGAGTGATCATTTTCATCCCTTGGATCGTTCTTATCAACGATCTGCATGTCTTCCATCATAATCCCTGTGATCCCCTTTGAACCAATCATGAGAGATTTAACCACCGCATATCGTATGCCCTTGGATCTAAGTCAATTGAACTTGACTAAATCTGGTCCCTTGATTTCAAACCTTATTCTCGAACCTTCCCAGCCTCTTATAAAAAGGCTCATACTCTCAGCATTCGAAGACTTTTGCCATTTCGTCTTTTGAGAGAAAAGAAAGAGAGAGTAGAGAGAGAAGAGAGAAACCAGAAGAGAGAGAAAGAGTTAGAAACCCTAACCCTAACCCTAAATCATCTACACAGTTCAAATCAAATATAAACCTTCAAACCTCTATACTTTACCAAACACAACCCTGAGTGTTTGAGTGTTTTGAGAGACGATTTGAGAGTTGGTTTGTTGTTGTAACCTCTTCTTCTTTGGATCTTGTTCCCAACTTAATCATTTTCTTATATCTATTGTTCTTGTATATAGAAATTTTCAGATCTGAGTTTTTCATGATATATTACACTTAGTTTGCATGATTGTTTCTCAGCTTGAGAAATATTTTGTTGATTCGTTTTCTCTAAATGTTTTTAACTTTGAAATCAACAAAAATGTTTTCTGTTTCTAGTTATCTTAAAACTAAATCTTTGACCTAGTTTGGAATCACACTTGGAGGTTTTCAATCTCGAAAATCTTTTCAAAACTCTGAGATTGATTAAGATCTTGACTGTCTTCTAAGCGAGATATCCGTGGATTCTGGGATTGATTTACAGCTCAAACAGGTTCAAAGTTTTGTGAGAAGATAGAAAAAGAAAAATCACAGCATATAGACTTATATCTAATTTTCTTGGACTGTTTGTAATTAATAAGTGTGAGTGTGTGCATGCATGTGTTAGAGAGCACCTCCACAAACACTTTCACTCTACTACACGAAAAGTGTTGGTAATAAGATCTTGAGAAAAAGAGTCGACGTAAAGAGCTTGACCAAATTGGAGTTAACAAACTGAGAGGACAACATAAACAATCAGAACTGCAGAGAAGTTATAAAGACACCAAAGGGTACATTTCTAAACTTATATAGGTCTGAGTTGTATGCATGTTTGTTATATAGTTTGTAACTGTTAAATTTGTTTATAGTGGATTTTTTGTTTTACTCCGTAGAGGGAGTCGTGGATGTTTCCTCAATTGGTGAGGTTTTACCACGTAAAAATCTTGTACTTAATCTTCCTACATCTTCTCATCTCATTCTTGGTTGTGTTGGGTTTAAAAGCTTGTTTTAAACTGTTTAATAAACGTGTTATTCAAATCTTGAATAGATCTCGTACATATTGTTTTGTTAAACACATCTTGTGTTCAAATATTTTTGTTTTTTCAAGAAAAGAGTTTCCTCAAAAAACAGCTCGGAGTTACTTAAATAGTTTATTTTTAATAAACGGCTTTAGTAACAGAATTTCAATTGGTATCAGAGCTTGGTAAACTTCTTTTAAAGAGATCCTGTGTTTCTAAAATTGTTTTCGGAAAATCAAATATGGACGAGAAAAATGAAAGATTTGGTAACTTGGCCAGACCTCCTATCTTTGATGGAACCAATTTTGCTTACTGAAAAGTAAGAATGATTGCTTTCATTCAAGGAACTCCGGGAGATGATATCTGGGACACTGTTGAAAATGTTTACACTTTTCCTACAAAACCAGCCACTGAAGTAAGTAATGAGAGGGTTAAGAAAGCATTAAGTGAGTTCACAAAAGAAGATAAATAAGTTTCTCGCAACAATAACAAAGGAAAGAATGATATATTTATGTCTATAAATGAACATGAGTTCAAAAGAATCTCATCCTGTACCACTTCTAAGGAAGCTTGGGACACTTTAGTTACTGCTCATGAATGTGACACTAGAGTTAAGGCTGCTAAAACTCAAATGCTCATTCAACAGTATAATTCCCTAATTATGTCTGAGACTGAGTCATTTGATGACTTCTATATGAACCTGACTGATATTGTGACCAAACTGCATGCTAATGGGATAACTTATGATAGACAAGAAATTGTATCTAAAATTCATAGATCATTACCACAGAAATTTGACAACAAAAGATATGCTATTGAGGAAATGTGTGATATGAATCTCACTCCTGAACTACTCAGTAGTAAATTAAGAACTGTGGAAATGGAACTGGAACTGGAATTTAAGAAACAATTAGCCCAGTCCCATAGGAAATAGACTAGTTCCAATCTAAGCTTCTCTTGTAAATTGATTAAGCCTGAGTTTAATAATTCCAATGATTATTCTGACGAGGAATGCGATATAGAGAGTTTGGACAATCAGATTGCCTTAATGTCAAAAAAGTTTAAGAAAATCATTAAATTTAGAAACAACATGGAAAATAAACAAGGCAAGTCAAATTATCCAACTCCCTCTAATCACAGACCTCATGAGAAAAGCCATGACAAAAATCACAAGGATTCTCACACTAGACCTAACAGAGACCTTAAGAAGACTGAATGCTATAGATGTGGTAAACTAGGACACATTGCACAAGACTGTAGAGTTAACTTGAACACTCAAAACAAACACACTAGAGCCAACATTTGCAAAACATGGGATGATTCAAGTGAATCTGAAAATGAGGAACCTGAGTCATCTGATGTTTTTGACCCTTGCATGTCTTTCGTTGCCAAGATTATCTATAATGGTGATATGCATGTGTTTGTTAATGAGGATGAATATAGTAATTCTACTTCTGATGTTTCGAATACTGCTCTTACTGGTTTAGATGCTTTGATTACTGAGAATATTGTTATCTGTTCCTCGGGGTGTGTGAGTCAAAGGGAAATCGATAATGACGATGTCAATGGGTGTGTGAGTACAAAGAATGAAGCCCTAGGGGTCACTTCACACACTACACTTAGTGACTCGGACAATGAAAACCTCCCACATATTCACACTCTCTATGCTAAAACTCTCAAGAAAAGCACTAAACTAGAAAAGATTGTGAAAGATCTCACTAAGAAGTTAGAAGATCTAAGCCTAATGGTTAAACTGAATGCTGAAGAGTATACTACCCAATGTCTAACTCATGAAAGTGAAATTAAAATATTTGATGAAAAACTCAGAAATTTGACTGAAACAAATGAAATTCCGGAGAAAAAGTACAAAGGGACATTGTTAGAATTGGAACAAACTAAAGAAAAGACAGCAACTGTTTTCAAAAAATTTACAAAATTTGAAAATAATTCAAACTGTTTTGATGAATTTGTTGCTGAATCAAAAACCAATTCTGATGATCGAACTGGAATAGGGTTTTTCCCTAATTTGAAGACACAAACAAAATCTTTTAAACCTATCAAGTTTGTGTCAGGAGGCAAAAGGCCTATTGAAACATGCCCAGACTTTCAGTCTCTAAAAACTGAGTTTGATTCAAAACATCAAAATTTTAACATTGGTGAATCAAGTTTCTCTAAACATGAAAGTTCACCTAAGGCTAAATAGGTCTGCCCCTTTATTATTAAGACTGAATCTTCATTCAAACCTGTACTACCTAGGAATAGAGTTCAACCTCAAAATTCCTCAAAACCTTTGTTTAGAGACTTTCCTAAGGAGACCCCAATTTTGAGCAATCTTTACTGCTCCTATTGCGACATATACGATCATTCTTTTGACGGTTGATATGCTAGGAGATTAGTTAAACCTATCTATAATCCTCATATCTAGCAATAATTATATACTTCCTAGACAACCTGATAAAAACTCTAATTATAGAAAGAGAAAGACCAAACCTAAGAGAACATTTCCTAGAAGGAATCCTAAGAACTTTCCTAAACCAAATGCTCAAGTCTTTCATAAAATTTAAAATCATGCGCAAAACATTTTTCGTCAAAAATCTAACGCTCGCAAATTTTATCAATTGAGAGCTAATAAGCGCAAAATGAAAACTAGAGCAATTTGGGTTAGAAAAGATGATCTATTACCTCGGATGAAGTGTAACATAGTTGTTACTGATCTAAAAGCTGAATACACATCATCTGGTTTGTATTTAGACTCTGGATATTCTAAGCACTTGACTGGGGATGATACTAAACTTTTGAACAAAACCAGCTTTGCTGGTGGAAAAGTTATTTTTAGTGATGGTGTATCATCTCAAATCATAGGCAAAGGAACTCTCCAAGAAGATGGACTTACTGTTCTTGAAAATGTCCTTCTAGTTAAAGGTCTCAAGGCCAATCTACTTAGTATATCGCAATTTTGTGACTCAGATCATACTGTTACCTTTTCAAAGAACAATTGCAAAATTTTAAATGAAAAAGGTGAATGCATAATTACAGGATTCATGACTCCTGACAATTGTTATACTATCATGAACAAATCTGAAATCTGTAATGTTTCCAGAATGGATGACAACGAGATATGGCATAACAGAATGGGTCATATAAATTACAATAATCTTAGTAGACTGACCTCTCAAGAAATAGTTAGAGGAGTTCCTAAAATCAAATCCATTCCTAACATTGTCTGTGGTTCCTGTCAGGAAGGTAAAATTATTAAGGCACCTCATAAGAAAGTTAATGATGTTCTTACCTCAAATCCCTTGGAGCTCATCCATATGGACCTAATGGGTCCCTCCCAAAATGTTAGTCTTTGTGGACACAATTATCTTTTAGTTATGGTTGATGACTTCACCAGATTTACTTGGGTAACCTTTTTAAAACAAAAGTCTGACACTTTTCAAACTTTCTTAAAAATACTTCTTCAGATTGAAAATGAAAAGGACACTCAAGTAAATAGAATCCGTAGTGATAGAGGTGGAGAATTCAAAGACACTGGTATTATTGAATACTGTGAGTATAATTGTTACAAACATGAATTTAGTGCTCCTAAGACTCCTCAACAAAATGGGATCTCAGAGAGAAAGAATAGTACCCTTCAAGAGATGGCACGTGTTATGTTACATGCCAAGAATTTACCTAAATATTTTTGGGTAGAATCTATTCGTATTGCATGTCACATCATAAATAGGGTCTATCTTAGAAAGAATTCCAAACAAACCCCTTATGAACTTTGGTACAAGAAAAAGCCCAATCTTAAGTACCTTAGAACTTTTGGTAGCACTTGTTATGTATGCAAAGATAGGGAACACTTATCCAAATTTGAGAGTAGGGGAGATAAAGATATATTTTTAGGATACTCACCTAACAGTAGAGCCTATCGAGTGTATAATATTCGCACTAAAACCTTGATGGAATCCATAAATGTAATTGTGAGTGACACTACTTTAGAGAGTAAGACTGGTGAATCAACTATTGAGGAAGAGCCTACAAACATTTTGAAATTAACTCTCCTGAAATAGATGATTCATTACCAATAAGGACACCTGAAGTACCTAACTGGGTTTCTAAGGATCATCCCATAAATAACATAGTTGGTAACCCTAGTGAACCAGTGCGTACAAGATCCCAACTAAGAAAATATACACATTATGCATGTTTTGTTTCCCTAGTGAAACAAAAGAATGTAAATGAGGCATTGAATGAGTCTCACTGGATTTCTGCTATGCAGGAAGAACTTCTTCAATTTGTCATTCATGATGTTTGGTATCTTGTTCCTCATCCTGATCACAAAAAGGTTATTGGCACACGTTGGATTTTTAAAAATAAGGCTGATGAAAATGGGATAATAATTAGAAATAAAGCTAGATTAGTTGCTCAAGAATAATCTCAAATTGAAGGAATAGATTTTAACGAGACCTTTGCTCTTGTTACTCGGTTAGAATCTGTTCTTCTGCTCTTTGCTATAGCTTGCCACATGCATTTTACACTTTACCAAATGGATGTCAAATCTTCATTCCTTAATGGAATATTGACTGAAGAGACCTATGTTGAACAACCTAAAGGGTTCATTGACCCTCAATATCCAAATCATATATTTCGTCTTAAAAAGGATCTGTATGGCCTTAAACAAGCACCTAGAGCTTGGTATGAGCGTCTTTCCAGTTTCCTCTTAGATAAAGGTTTCAAAAGAGGTGTAAATGATCAAACTCTTTTTGTCAAACATTTTGACAAACACATCATTATTTCTCAAGTTTATGTTGACGATATTATCTTTGGATCATCTTCTCCCTCAGAAGTCAAATCCTTCTCTGAAACTATTCATAAGGAATTTCAAATGTCCCTTATGGGGGAGTTACAATTCTTCTTAGGCCTTCAAGTCAAACAAAATTCAGAAGGATTATTTGTATCGCAATCTAAGTACGCTTTAGAGATAGTAACGAAATTTGGCCTCGAGAGTGCTAAAGATGCTAAAACGCCCATGAGTACTACGTTAAAACTTTCTAAAGATGAAAATGGAAAATCCGTAAATCCTACTCTATATCGTAGTATGATAGGAACCTTACTATATCTTACTGCCTTGCCTCCTGATATTATGTATGTTGTGTGTGTATGTGCTCGTTATCAAAATAACCCTAAAGAGAGCCATTTAAATGTTGTTAAACATATCATTAAATATGTAAAAGACACTCTAAATCTAGGACTTTGGTACACTAATGACACACCAAGCACTATAATTGGGTACACTGATGCTGACTGGGTTGGGTGTACCGATGATATTAAAAGTACATCAGGAGCATGTTATTATATAGGTAATAACTTGGTAGGATGGAGTAGTAAGAAACAAAACTGCACATCACTCTCGACAACCAAATCTGAATACATAGCCGCTGGCAGCTGTTGTGCTCAATTACTGTGGCTTAAACAAATGCTAAGTGATTATGGTATTCAAGAAAACCAATTACATCTCTATTGTGATAATCAAAGTGCGATTAATATTTCTAAAAACCCTGTTCAACACTCGCGAACAAAGCACATAAAAATTAGACATCACTTTATACGCGAATTGGTTGAAACTAAGGAATTAGAAATCAATTATCTTCCTACTGATTTGCAACTCGCAGATATGTTCACCAAACCTCTAGATTATAATAGATTCATTTCCTTGCGTAAATCTATTGGTATGGTTTGTGCTGAGTAATACATTTGCTGATTATCCAAGTTTTTCCCTTTGTCCATTTGAGAAAAAATGGGGGAGAAATTTGAGTCTCTAATGATTCTTTATATATGCTAAAAAACTTGATCTTAGTGATTCATTGCAGGTTTTTGTACAACTTTTCTCAAAATTTGTAATAGGGTATTCAATTGTTAATAGTTGAGTTATGTACTTTTGTTTTCTAGGTTTTGGGTAGATAGAATCTTTATAGGAATAGGTTTTTCTTATCTTTTATCGCCCTACGAGTCCTAGTTGACTCAAAGGAGATTTTGTCTCATATTTCCAAAGGGGAAGATTGAAGCACCTCTTTACTCACTTGAGTCTATATTGTATAAGTGTTCATATAGTTTGGAAATTGTGACAAAATTATGTCTAACCTAGAATCCAAAGAACCTCAGAACTTGCATTTCTATTTCATCTTTTATTGAAGGGACCTAGACCTAATTACCAACACTCACACACAGTAGAATGAATCATTTACATGTCATATTGCATATTAGTGTGTGTACATATGTTGTGTCTGTTTAAATCCGCAATATTATTTTTTAAATATTTTTTTGGGATTTTTTAAAACATTTTAAAAATAAGATTTTATTAATAAAACTTGGTTTTAAAAGGTTATGGGGTAAATATGCTATTTTAGAATGTTGGTTTAACTGTCTAAAGTTGGTTTGGGTAGAAACCAAAAGCGGTAGAGACTTCAGGGTTTATATTGTAATTACTTTAGACGCGCGTTTTATCTCGCCTCATATGCCAACATGTGTTAACTTCTGATTGGTGAGAAGTGTGTTTCCTTGGTGAGACAAATCGAGTGATCATTTTCATCTCTTGGATTGTTCTTATCAACGATCTGCATGTCTTCCATCATAATCCCTGTGATACCCTTTGAACCAATCATGAGAGCTTTAACCACCGCATATCGTATGCCCTTAGATCTAATTCAATTGAACTTGACTAAATCTGGTCCCTTGATTTCAAACCTTATTCTCGAACCTTCCCAGCCTCTTATAAAAAGGCTCCTACTCTCAGCATTCGAAGACTTTTACCATTTCGTCTTTTGAGAGAAAAGAAAGAGAGAGTAGAGAGAGAAGAGAGAAACCAGAAGAGAGAGAAAGAGTTAGAAACCCTAACCCTAACCCTAAATCATCTACACAGTTCAAATCAAATATAAACCTTCAAACCTCTATACTTTACCAAACACAACCCTGAGTGTTTGAGTGTTTTGAGAGACGATTTGAGAGTTGGTTTGTTGTTGTAACCTCTTCTTCTTTGGATCTTGTTTCCAACTTAATCATTTTCTTAGATCTGAGTTTTTCATAATATATTACACTTAGTTTGCATGATTGTTTCTCAGCTTGAGAAATATTTTGTTGATTCGTTTTCTGTAAATGTTTTTAACTTTGAAATCAACAAAAATGTTTTCTGTTTCTAGTTATCTTAAAACTAAACCTTTGACCTAGTTTGGAATCACACTTGGAGGTTTTCAAAACTCTGAGATTGATTAAGACTTGACTGTCTTCTAAGAAAGATATCCGTGGATTCTGGGATTGGTTTAAAGGTCAAACAGGTTCAAAGTTTTGTGAGAAGGTAGAAAAAGAAAAATCACAGCATATAGACTTATATGTAATTTGCTAGGACTGTTTGTACTTAATAAGTGTGAGTGTGTGCATGCATGTGTTAGAGAGAACCTCCACAAACACTTTCACTCTACTACACGAAAAGTGTTGGTAATAAGATCTTGAGAAAAAGAGTCGACGTAAAGAGCTTGAACAAATTGGAGTTAACAAACTGAGAGGACAACATCAACCATCAGAATTGCAGAGAAGTTATAAGGACACCAGAGGGTACATCCCTAAACTTATATAGGTCTGAGTTGTATGCATGTTTGTTATAGAGTTTGTAACTGTTAAATTTGTTTATAGTGGATTTTTTGTTTTACTCCGTAGAGGGAGTCGTTGATGTTTCCTCAATTGGTGAGGTTTTACCACGTAAAAATCTTGTACTTAATCTTCCTACATCTTCTCATCTCATTCTTGGTTGTGCTGGGTTTAAAAGCTTGTTTTAAACTGTTTAATAAACGTGTTATTCAAATCTTGAATAGATCTCGTACATACTGTTTTGTTAAACACATCTTGTGTTCAAATAGTTTAGTTTTGTCAAGAAAAGAGTTTCCTCAAAAAACAGCTCGGAGTTACTTAAATAGTTTATTTTTAATAAACGGCTTTAGTAACAGAATTTCATACTTTTGTATTTTTTTTTGAAATATTTTTCGAAAAACAACAAAGATTTTTATTTTTAAAATTTTTTGAAAAATACAAAAACATTTTCATTTTTTTTTTAAAAATCCAAAAAGATTTTATTTTGATAATTATTTTGGAAAAAGACAAAATGATTTTTGTATATTTTTTTTGCATCGTTTATGAATGAACATTTAGGATGAACGAGTCATAATTTCATTCCATATCCATGTGACTATTTGATAGTGTTTTGATATGCGTTATGATTTCATCTTTGTGTGTTATAATGTTTGTAATCATTAAGATGTAATTTAAGATTACTACCTACATGTTTGACTCATAAAATACTTTAATGCACACTTGCATGAATTTATTTCACTATTGTACTGGTCTATCATATATTGGTCGAAATGTTTTCATCTCAATCCTGTCTTTAAAGAAAACCATATGTGATAAAACTTGACAATGAAAGTAGTGCATGTAAGAACCGTTGCTCGTGAGAAATTTATTTTAATTTGAAAAAGTGATGAGTTCACAGGAAAGGGCTGCGAGTGAATAATAATCACGCCATGAAAGCCACCATTGAAAAAGATCTTGAAAAATTTAAAGGCAATAAAAAGATAAATATGCCAAAAGGGGCAATTTAGTTTAGATCACCTCAATTGAAAAATAAAAGATCTATTATTTATGAGGCAGATTGGTTGGGAATAAACAATGGGTTTGAACGTCCTGACAAAGTCTTGAAAAAGCATTACATAGTTTCAGACGTTATTGGTGTGGAAATCATTATTGAATTTGATGTGTCGATTAGATTGAGTCGATGTCATTTAAATTTATTTTTTTACACCTAAGGAATATTTTGAGTTCATTTGTTAGGAGTATCCGTATTCATCGTGCGCATATGTTATGTTTGATTGCATTGATTTTCCTATCGAATTAGTTCACACCCATTTATTCCGTTTCCATGATTTGGTTATCTTTGTGTAAATTCATGGTGTGTGATTTTTTGTAATTTTTTTTTTTGCATTTTTGTTTGAAAATATCAAAAACTCAAAAATAGTTAGGGGAATAATTATAAGTATAGCTTTGATGATCATAGTTATTTTTTCTATGCTTGTCGGGACACTCCACGATTATTTTTTGTTTATTCTTTTCCTCGTCTAATTTGGACAAATAAAAACGGGGAGAACGAATTATGATTTAATTTGTGGGGGGGGGGGGGGTACATTATGGGGGAGATTTGAGATTTGAATTAATCTTTGTTTTGATTTATGTTCATCTCATTTAAACTCGATACGTCATGAAGGTATTTGTTTCTTATCTCATGTGTGTAGGTATAAAATTGAAGATAATTATGTTGCATTCCCTAATGAAGACAAAAGAAAGTTAGAGATTTCAAGATTTCTTGTCAAGGATTTTGGAAGAAAGTTTAAGACTTGCATATTTAATACCTTTTCAGTTTTGGGTTCATGGGAGGGTATTAGATTTGTATTGGCATGTGATTTGATAATTCTAATTTTTTTATTTTGTACCGCTATAGACATAGGCGAGATTTGTAAGGACATAATTTACATAGTTCTATTTACATTAGAGTATGCCGTATACCACTACAACAGTCGAAGAACCATTCAAGTTCATTCATGCATCAAGACGGATCTGAATATCAACATTCTTCAACAACCAAGCCTATGCGAGATGAGTTTTGGTAAGGTTGTGTTTAAGTCCCTTAAGAATTCATTATAAGTATTGAGATAATTTTTCTAAATTATTTTTAAACACCTGAGGCGTCATTTTTCGTCAAAATATTTTTTTCTAATTGTTTAGGCGAAGTTTTAAAAGAAAAAAAAATTTCTTTATGGTCATTCAAACTCCCTCATAATGTCATTCAAACGACATCAGTTGTCGCGCGATGTGGTCGTTCAAATGACATTACATTTCATTCAAGCGAGATGCCTATGTCATTCGAGAGAGATCATGAACTCAATTTTTTTTTATAAATAGTGTGTTAAATGAGTCATTTTTTCTCAAGAAGACTCGAGTTTTATAGATCTACGAAAATTGCAAACTGCAGAAAGTTTTAGTTTTCTTCATTTAGGGTTTTAACCATTTATTTTTCAATTCAAAAAAATCCCAAATAGTTTAGTGAATTTTTTTGGAACCCGAGATACATATTTCCTGGAGTTTCTCTTATAGGGAAGATTTCATACTGCTGATTTGGTACCACTTGAGGGAGGCACTGGCTGACTACGATTGTATGTCATTAAGAGTTCTACGGTGTTGTTGACTGATTTGGAATTGTGTGTTCTTGTGTGTTTACTACGGTTAATCCATTGCTGACTCTAGGTTGTGTGTCTATGTGAGTATTTACGTGATATTCATTGCAGATTTCATTGTGTATATAAGTTGCAATTTACTTTTGCATAGCGAAATAAAAAAAAGGTTTTTCCTGAAACCGTCTATTAGCAATAATTTTGTGATGGTTTGATGTTAACCATATGCATATTTTAGGCTTAATTTAAATTGGTTTAAAAATTGACAAGTGATTAAATAAGTTTGAAATTGGAAATTTGCGAATTGTCTTAAATTGATATCACACCGCATCAGTGCATTTACATTAACAATTTGAATTCTAAGTGATAGAGGTAGTTAGAGGAATAATAAGTTTTTTAATAATGTGCGATGTGCAGGCATTTTGTGGTGATCTTTATCTTATATTTATTTAAAGAATAAGTAAACTTAAATTTATAAATAGATTGACATGGAGTTGTGAAAGAAGAACAATCACAATGAGAAAACACGATCCAGATGTAAGATGAATAATTTTCAAAATATAGATCTTTAAAAGTAACAATTAAATACATACAAGAACTAAATTAGTAATGCATTACTTTCCTTATGAGTTGATGATACTGGAAATGGTATCACCAAATCAATGTAAATATGAGAGCTAAAACCACTGCATAAATGGAGTATAACCATATATATATCCAGAATGAGATAAGGAAAATAGGGAGATAACACTGAATATAAGTGGTTTAGCCAATCTTGGCCTACTCCACTGTGTGAGTGTGTGCGAAATCAATTAAGAAAAGTGATCTAATGGCCTTGGGATACATAACACTCAAGCTTTATCTCTCTCTCTATAGTGAATTAAGCAGAGTTTCAGTAGGGTTATGAGTTAGAGATCCTTATAAAGGTATAAGAATGTATTTATATGGCTATGGTGATGTCATACGCACCCTGGGCATGCAGGAGGCATGTATAATACGAAGTAACCAATACCATCCTGCCACCTGTCATCTGTGCATGTAAATCATGATTGGGAGATATTTTCCATACATTAGGAAGATGCTGTTGCAACGGTTTTATCCACGTGGGGCTCGTAACCCACGCACACTCTCCCACGCGTGCTTTATTCCATACGCCCAGTTAGATGTCAAAAGTACCCTGCTAGGATGAGGTGTCTGCCTAGCCGAGTAAGAGACCACCGAGGTACTGTTGGATCACATATTGGCATCTACAGAGAAGAGTCTCGGCTGACTCGCATCAGGCCAAGACGAGTGTATGGATAAGTTGATGAGGTCTCGGCCTTCCTGAAGGCAGACGAGATGAAATATTAGGCCCATTGTGGTGGCATGTGGTCTCACACTGGTCTTGGATGAGACTAAGATAGTTGTCACGTGATTTCTTAAGAGAGCGTGCTCTGTGAGGTTGACTTGAGTCGAGCCAGGCTTTTTCTGAGACTAGGTCACATATTGGTATATCAATCACTCCTAACCCTTCGTCTTCTATGTAGATAGGAGACAGAGGTGTAAAAATGTCAAGTTGAAACCGATTATTAGACGCCTCTAACCTGTCAAACGTTAATTGGCTGATGGGTATGAGGGAGTGACACTTGTCATCTGATTTCTAGCTTTGCGTGTTACCTAAGTAGTGGTAGCAGTGTGTGTGCATTTTAAGAATTTTGCCTTAATTAAGGGCACATTAAAAGTTCAACCCCATCATTTATGGGGGTTAAAATAGTTTGAATTTTTTATATTTTTTGTTCCCTCATTTGCTCGCCACTCCTTTCTCTTTATAGAATTAGAACTTTCAGAGCATACATCTCTCTCTATTGTTGAAGCAATTTCTGACGAGTTTCTTATGGTTCTCACTCCATCAAACTCCTCAAGGTACTCCATTTTCCTCATATTTGTTAGCTTTTCCATTGATTTTAGACCATTTCATCACTTTTGAATTTTTTGGCAACTGTCTTGGCCGATTTTAAGGTCATCTGAGGGTTGAGTATGGTAGTTTTGATGTTAGATATTCAATTGGGGGTTCCCCCCAATAATTTTACAGTCTACTTTTCCACCATAATGTTTTTGATCAAGCTCCAGAAAAAATTCCAGTCTTCTTCTTCGGTTGGAGTTAGTGGTGTTCTTGGGTTATTGTTGTTGAAAACTATTCAACTTCCCCGTTTTAATCCTTTGGTCAAACCCTGTCAATACCTAAACTGTTTGCTCTTTTTGTTGTTTTCACCATATAAGTGGAAGGTTGTCCTTTGAATGTTGAGGACGCTATATAAGCTAATAGATCGTTTCCCCAATCTTAGGGAAAGACTCTTCAGTGAGATTCGCTAATACGAGGCTGAGGCCGAGGCTGAGGCTAAACGCGAGGCTGAGGTATTTCCTTTGCACCTAATCTTCCCTATTCCTCTCGCTGTTATCCAACCTTCTATAACCCAGAGATGAGATGATCCGCCACCATATAGTCCTTCTACAGTTGTTAGACGTGAATCTCCTTTCACAAGTTATCCTCCAATAATTATCATAAGGGGAGATACAATGAGTTCTAACTCATTTGTGAGTGATGACATTATCGACGTCTCATCCTCGGATGGTAATAGTCCTTCAGCCTCTAGGGTCTCGGCTAGGGCTTTAGCTGAAGCTGACTCTTTTGCCCATGCCATGGAAATAACTGTCGCTCGTACTGTCGTGATGAAATCAATAAACTCTGATGAGGTTGAGATCCTTTCCGTTGACTCTCATATGGCCGACAGTGTCAACCCTCAATCTGATGAGGCAGACCTTCTTAATAATTAATCAGTCCTTGAAGAGTCGAGAGTCACCATAGCGCATCCCCCCATTCAAACGGCTATCCTCGTCTCAGCCATGACTGAGGGGGAATTTCAAAATATGTTTCTAGGTGGGGTATCGACTGCTGATGTCGTCAACTCAGGAGATGAGGCTAAGGAACCCTTGGATACCCATTATGCTGAAGAATTTCAGAGTTCAATTAGTGACGTTGACCTCCTATACTGAAGACTCTTGTATGGAATTAACTATGATATCACAATGAGATCTCTTGATGAGGTCGAGAGGGCTTTCAGTGGTCAACCTGGAGAGGTCGCAGTATACGAGCATATGTTCATGTTAAATTTTCATCTTCCTATACACCCCGTTATGCATGCCATTCTAGCTAATATTGATTTAGCCCATTTCTTAACTTTCTTTGAATTCCTGAAGAATCCTTCTTGGTTTTATCTGTCTCTGGAAGTTTTTCCACAAAATCGACCTTCCAGTTAGCTGGTTTAAAGCGTGATATAACGTTTCCTCTATGAGGGCTCATCCTTGAAACTACCACTTTGTGTCCAGGAAGTTGACCAATAAAGTGATATTCATCAACCAGAAATCCAACCATGATTAGAAGTCGAGATATTTCTTTATATCTGGTGCATGGGAATTTCCCACAAATCAAGTCAACTCTTCCTCTGAGCTGAGGGTCTCCAGAAATGTGGTAAGGTGTCCATGGCTGCACATATTAACCTCGAATTGAGTTTGGACGACTCAGAGAAGATAAAGACGATTCAAGTCCAAGGTGAGGGGGTGGTTTTGTAAGATACAAGGACGTTATGACCCTTGGCATCTTGGCCGTGATGAGACTAGACATTGGTCCTCTCATAAAAATCTATAAGTTTATTTTTCATTTCAATTGTAACCCCGTCTTTTAATTGCAATGCTGACTTTAACATTGTTGACTTTTAACACTGAAATTTTCAACGCTGTCCATCTGGTGTTCGTGAAGCTCTTTGGAAAATGGTGGGCCACAACCTCGTAAATATGGTGAACAAGTTCGAAAAGAAACAACAGCCACTAGTGTTCAATAGAAAAAGTCCACTGTAGGCGACTCAAGTAGAGACGATGAGGCTAGAAAGAAGAAGGGACGGATGTATGACACTGATACTCATCGTCAATAAAAATAAGGTTGGCATGAAAAAGATAACAAGAGGGCAATTCCCATACCGTCCAAGATGCCCTTAATGCTCGTCTTTCCCAATTAAAACTCAGTGGCAAGAGTCTGATCGGAAGTGCCAAGAAATCCATAGACTCTGTCGCCTCCCCGATATATGATCCTGACAAACATTTTATATACTCTATGAACTCCTTATTTCTAACTTAGTTCGACATTTATAGGGCCGTCCAGGTATATTCTTGAACTTTGTAGTAACTTTGTTTCTCAAAGAGTTGTATCGTAATAACTTTATCTTTCACTATTTTTACAGTCTCTGCTTGCCTTCTACCGCCTAGGAGACTAGGTTGAGAGGAGGATTACTTTGATCCAAAAGGGAAGAGATGCCGAGAAGGTGAAGGAGGGCCTCAGGGAGGAGATCTGACAAGAAACATCAGTTTAAAGGAGAAGAACCAAGAGTTGGAGAACGTGAAGACTGAGCATGAGAAGACTTTGAAGGGGTTGGCCGACAGTAAGGAGGTCGAGGTAAATGCGACATTCAAGGATGCTTTGGACAAGGATAAGGCATTGACAATGGCCAAGTTTAAAGAGTATGATGAGTTTGGACAGTATGCCTTTGAGTACCTTGAGATATGTGTAAAAAAAGTTGGTCGATGGGTCACTCTAAAGCATGCCTCCTCAAGGACTCTTACCCCTAAAGATTTTGAAAGTCTCGACTTTAGAAACCCCCTACTCGGGACTTCCCTGGACAAGGTGGAGAATCTGATCGATACCCTTGAAGCTAATCTCACAGAGTGCACTGAAAATATTGACGATGTGGCTGAGGGAGGTGTCGATGGCGATGGGGCTGACACCCAAGTCCCAGCATAGAATGCCGATGCTCCTTGTTCTGAAGTTTTTTTTGAGGATTCTCAAGCTTGACTTGCTATGGGTGTCCGTATGTGGCCTTAACAACCCTTTCTGATGTAATATTTGAAACATTTTTTTATTTCTGGTGTTGTAGTTTTTCATCCAGATTTGGTTTTATAACCCTTATGTCTGAACACCGTTACTTCTTCCAATGATGCTTAAACCATATATGGTTTTTCTTATGCTACCAACTTTTATCATCTGTTCTTGTTATTGCATGCTTTCTATTTTAGATTTGCACTTTGCTTATTTGGCCAATGCAACTGATGTTTTAACAAGACACCATAATTGAATGGCTTGTAACTTGAGATCACCAGTTAGTCAATATTTTCGCACATCGTCTCGTCTTTAGACGAGATAAATATAACTAAATGACTAATTTTTTAAGTTTAATTCACCAAATTATGGTGTTACACCACAAGTACTATCTCGTCATTTTGAGAGTGCATGGACGAGAGTTACCTCGTCGATACACTGTCGTATGGACCGAGAGAGTGTTCCACCAAATTAATATTGTTAAGATAAACCACAATAAAGTGATTTTTGAATTTGAATTCACTAAATTATGATGTTACAGCACAAGTCCTCTCTCGTCATTTTGAGAGCGTATGAACCAGAGCTACCTTGTCCATACATTGTCGTCTCGGCCAAGAGGGTATTCCACCAAATTAATGATGTTAAGATACACCACAATAAAGTTATTCTTGAATTTAAATTCACCAAATTATGGTGTTACATCACAAGTCCCCTCTCTTCATTTTGAGAGTGTATGGGTGAGAGCTACCTCATCCATACACTATTGTCTCAGTCGAGAGAGTGTTCCACCAAATTAGTGATGTTGAGATAAACCAAAATAAAGTGATTTTTGAATTAGAATTCACCAAATTATGGTGTTACATCACAAGTCCCTTCTCATCATTTTGAGAGTGTATGGACGAGAGCTACCTCGTCCATACATTACCGTATGAGGGTCCATGGACAAGGTTAGCCCCATCTAGGCTGCCATTTCACCTAGAGAAAGGTAGAGCTACTTAACCACATAAGTGATGTTCCATAGCTTAGGATGAACATAAATACGTAATCTGAACTACTCATACCAAAAAATAAGAGAGAACACTTAGGAAATTTGTCATTCATAACATTTCTTTTCATACAATGTTACATTGATAAAAGAAAATTATTCAAAGTCCTGCCGATAATACTTTTATAGATGCTCGACACTCAAAGGGTTAGAGAATGTCTCTCTTTCCAGGTTCTCATGATGATATTCTCCTAGAACCACCTCTTCTATCACCCGATATGGACCATGCAAGTTAGGATGGAGTTTGTTGTGCTTCTACTAAGTCTTTTTCAAAACTAGGTCTTCTAATGGCAATAGATGAGCCTTCACTATTTTATTATAGAATTTTGATGTTCTTTGGTGATAGGTAGCTTGCCTAACCTAAGAATCTTCTCTTCTTTCTTTTATTATGACTAGGTCCAATCTAAACTCTGTAGTAGTTCCCTATAGGTCATACGTATAGGCTATGTGAGTTGGAAGACTGATCTCTATCGGCACCATGACTTTTGAACCGTATGCAAGTATGAATGGGGTCTCCCCTGTTAGTGTTCTCTCCGTCATCCTCTAGGACCATAGGACGACATGAACCTCTTTTATCCATCACCCTTTGGCATGTTCCAACCTTTTCTTGATCCCATCAAGGATTATTCTATTCGTCACCTTAATTTGACCATTGGATTGGGGTCGGCCAGGAGTTAAAAAGAAATGCTTAATGTTGATCCTCTCACAGTACTTCTCTAACGATATATTCTTAAACTACTTCCCATTATCCGAGATGAGGGTATGAAGCAGACTATATCTGATGTGGCCAAAGTGTACCCTCGCCTCTTAGGAAGAGTGACCTCACATCTTATGGACGAGTTATCCTAAGGGCCCCACGTGTCATTAGCGGGGTCATCCTGATAAGGGTCAGCCTCGTCTTAACAAGCCTCGACAATGTGGAAAGACGAGATCGCAAGAGCATCATGTGTTCAGTAAGGACATGCTTCATACTCTGCCATGGTAATTAATGGGGTTGACTGCACTAATCCAACCTCGGCCTGATCTATTCAGCCGATGTCATACTTATGTCTATGAGCATGGGAGCATCCTATCGGAGTATCAACCTCGTATCCTGCCAAGTCGAGCTTCCAACGGACGACATCAAGCAGTGTAAGCATATGCAAGTGCAAAAATGGCATGCCCACGTGGGCAATTCTGTTATAACAAGATCATTACCTTACGTGAGGGAATATTACATCATTATTATATCCTCGTGCCAGGGGCATGTGTCTTCATCTTATTGGGGGTTTCCTCATGCACATGTTGATTACATGCTTAGGGGGTACATTACACCTCCTAATCCCTACATATACACTTCATCTTCTCCAGGAGAAAGGATTCTTAATTCATAACCCTAGTAGAACTTTGTCCAATTGTATATAGAAGAGCGAGAGAGATCTTTGAGTGTTGTATCCATTGTCATTAGTGCCCTTTATTTAGCGAATTTCTCACACACTCAGACAATGGATGTAGTCCTAATTGGCTGAACCACTTTAAATCATTGAGTTCATCTTCTTATCCTTTTCTCCTTCTTTCATATATACATATATCCATCTCCATTGTTGTGTTATGATTTAGCTTGAGCTACTCATAATCTTATCTTAATCAGGTGGTGCTGATTACAACATCATTAATTTGGCATCGTCTGTGGGAACGAGGATAGTCATTTCTTCCTTATTTTAGCTTTTACTCATGAGAGTCTCTGGAGGTGAACCGGTCTTCCCACTTTATGGAGATGTTAACAAATGAAGGAGATCCCATTTACCTTTTAAGCACATAGCTCATACAATTTACACTAATGGCTATGAATCGACCTCCTCCTCCTGAGATTCAACTGGCATCACCAGATGGAGGTGGTGCAAGCTCTAGTCAAGCACCGCCTCAATTAGAAATGGCTGAGGTAGCGATGATGCTCCACTCCCTCATAGCTAGCCACAATAGATGCAAACCAATTTTCTATGTTTAGAAATAATTTCACGACTAGGACTGGCGGTGCTGGAGCTAAGTTTGTGACTTTGGTCATTAGAGAAGGCGTTATCGATCAACAAGCCAGGGGACCACCCTCTACAACAGAGGCGGGGAGACGCAAAGTCAAGAAATCCGTGATGATGAGGTAGGAGATGATCTCTATAAGGACGATGTAGAAAGAGAATGCTAGGAACCATATCAGATCTCTAGGGGCATTGTTTGCCCTCTATAGACGAGCCAGGAACAAGGGCGTCGGCAAAGCCAAGACGGCAGACCAAGGCAATTAGCCTTGGATAGGCTAAGTAGAGGGTCGTCCTTTAATAGGCTTGGTCCCCAAAAAGATCTGAGCTACAGTATTTCCAAATCAAGGAGTATTATCAGCTCAAGAAGCAATGAGATAAGAGACGACTGCAAACCTCCACAAGACCGAGAGGAGAAAAGAGAGGTCACCAGCCGACTTAAATGTATAGAGAGGGTACCCTCAGTCCATCCAGTTAATAGAGAACGATCGGTTCATCCAGACGACAGAGAAGGAGTCGAGGAAAATGTTATCCCTATAAAATTCGACGTTGCAGCAGACAAGCCTTGGAATGAGATCGTACATAGGTTGGAGAATAAAATAGGGGATATCATAAAATGTCGAGACCCCTTGTATAAGGGATATGCTGAAGGATTTCCATTTAAGGCAAAGATACTGAACTACCCAACCCCGTCCAAGTTCAGGCCGCCGGTGGATACTCCGAAGAATGACGGGAGCTCGAATTCGATTCATCATGTGGTGATGTATCAATCGGCCTCTGATATCTATTCAATTTCAAATCAGATAAGATGCTGAGAATTCTCTAGCACATTGACAGGGGAAGCCCACGTATGGTTCACCTTCCTTCCCAAGAGCTTAATAGGGTGTTTCAAATAGATAGACGATAGTTTTGTCCATAATTTCTGCTTTGGAATGAAAACTAGGAAGTAGATGACCCACCTTTTGTACATCAAATAGGGGAAATACGAGATTCTGAGGGAATATATAACCCGTTTTAATAAAGAGAAGCTAAAAGTCAAATATTATGAAGAAAGTATTGCAATGATAGCCTTTGTGGGAGGTCTTTAAAAAGGAAAGATACACTAGAAGCTGGCTAAGGACCCTCCAAAGTCCATGGCTGAACTCCTGGCTACGACCGAGAGAGTCATGAATGCAGAGGAGGCAATGGATGCTATAAAAGAGGGAAAAAAGAGATCCCACTATAATGGAAAGGGTCCGAAGTCCAAGGGGCAGGATAATAAGAAAATGATTCTAGATAATAACTTTATGGACTACACGATTCTAATAGTTAGTTATGAGCACATTTTGAATGAGATAAAATATGATCGATCTCTTAGATGGCTGAAAAAGTTGAAGACAACTCCTCACGAGAGAAATAGAAATCGTTGGTGAGAATTTCACCACGATCATATGCACATCATCGATAAATGCTTCTCTCTTAAGGACGAGATAGAAAAAATGCTGAAGTCATGTAAGTTAAGGAAATATGTTGATAAGAGCGATTCATGTTGAGGCCGAGATGACCAAGGCCGAGATGAATCCGAAAAGAGGAGAAATGATAAATGCAGAGAGGATACTCTAGCTAAGCGGTATGACCCTTCGGATAATAATAGTGATGATTCGAATCTTCCAAGAAAGGATGATAATGTCCTAGTGAAGAGGCACAATAAGATTTAATTTGGTGTAGGCATGATTTATGGTGGCCTAACAGGATGAGGCTCTGAGGTGGATGATCGTAAGGCACACGTGGTCGAGGTTAAGGCAATAACTAAGGCCGACACTGTGAACTCGACCTCTATTTATGTTAATCCCGAGAAAATGTAGAAAGTGGATATGGAAACTCTCATAGTCAGGTTTTTAAGGCTAGATTTTAAAGGCATCCTAGCTCCACATGACGATTCGCTCGTTATTACCACCAGGGTACATGGATGTGAGGTACCGAAAATCTTGGTTGATGGAGCAAGATCTGCAAATGTCATGTTATGTCCGTGCTTCAAAGTCTTAGGACTTAGTCGATCCAGGCTCATACCGTACAATTATCCTATGGTAGGATTCAGCGGAGAAAAGGTTCAACCTTTGGGGATGTACGAAATGGATGTCTAAATGGGAGACGAGTGGACAAAGAGGTTGACCAAGAAGATCAACTTTTTTGTGATGGATGAGAACATCTTCTTAGCTTACAACCTCATATTCGGATGGGGAGATCTCAAAGAGTTTGTGGATGTGCCTTTAACGGTTCACCAAATGATAAAATTTCTAACCCCTTATAGAGTAGGGGAAGTTCAAGGTGACCAAACATCGGCGCGAGAATTATACTTTAACTCAATAGAGGAGAGAGAAGCACACAAGAAAGAAATAACCATATACAACACTGACGCCCTTGATCCCAAAGACGAGACAAAACTCAAGAAAGGGGAGGCCACTAAAGAGGTTGAATCCATCGTCATCAACAAGGATGAGTCGAAAAAAACCGTTCAGGTCGGCAAATCCCTAAAATAAGAGATCAAGGATGAGCTGATCGAATTTCTAAGGAAGAGACAAAGCATCTTCGTATGCAGTCACGACGAAATGCCTGGGATTGACCCAAAAGTAATGTTTGACAATTTGAATGTCATTGATGGTGAAAAGATGATAAAGAAAAGGAGGAGGGTATACTCGAGGGAGAAGTGCGAGGTCATTAGAGACGAGGTTAAAAAGCTTGAGAAGGCTGAGTTCATAAGAGATGTGATATATCTTGAATGGATTTCAAATGCTGTCATAGTACCTAAACCCAACGACAAATGGAGAATGTGTGCGGACTTCACTAATTTGAACAAGCCTTGTGCTAAAAATAACTTCCCTCTCCCTCATAATGATAAAATGGTAGATTCCACGACGGAGCACGAATTGACGAGTTTTATGAATGCCTACTTAGGCTATAACCAAATATGCATGGACCTGGCTGATGAAGAGAAGACATCATTTATCACCAACAAAGGGACCTACTGCTACAGGGTCATGCCCTTCTGTCCGTAGAATGTCGGGGCAACCTATCAACGTCTAGTAAATAAGATGTTCGAAGATTATATTGGGAAGAGGATGCAGGTATATATCGATGATATTCTTACGAAGAGTTTGAAGGCTGACACAAATGTCATCCTTGAAAGAACGTTCAAAACAATGGACGAGTACAGAATAAAGCTCAATCCATCAAAATGTGTGTTCGGTCTTGGAGTTAGTAAGTTTCTAGGATTCATCGTAAATTAGAGGGGAATACATGCAAACTTAGATAAGATCAAAGCCTTGATATGAATGAAGACCCCAAAGACCATCAAGGACATTCAACGGCTCACTGGACGAGTGGATGCTCTAAACATGTTCATCTCCAAAGCCACTGATAAATGTTTGACATTCTTTAAAGTTCTTAGAAAATATTTTAAGTGGGACGAGTAATGCGAGAGAACCTTTATAGAGATAAAGTATTATCTCGGCTCTCCACTTTTATTGTCTCGTCTTGTCCATGGAGAAAAACTTTATATATACTAGGTCGTGTCTAAGTTGGCTATTAGCATGGTGATAGAATGAGACGATGAGAGTGTGAAAAGACCAGTGCATTTCAACAACAAGGACCTCGGGCTGAATAAGGGTATTCAAAGATGGAAAAATTGGCATATGCCCTAATCCATGGTTTAATAAAGATGAAGCCATACTTCCAAGCCCACACTATGGTCGTCTTAAAAGACTTACCCCTCAGAAAGGTCATCCATAAACTTGAGAAATCGGGTAGGTTGATGGACTAGGCCATTGAGCTGGAAGAATAATACAGAGTCTATCATTCGAGGATGGAAATCACGGGGCAGACCTTAGCAGACTTTATGGCAGAGTTCAAATGGTCCGAAGCCGATAGTGAAGAAGCAAATAGTCTTGAAAGGTCGGTCGAAACCAGTACCGAACAAATAGCGGCTGAGACAGGTACGGCGATACATCTTACAGCCGAGACTGATAAGTTTTTGCTTAGAAATGGTGTTATTAAAGAAGGACCATTTTCAGAAGGGGCAGTGTGGAACTTTTTTATTGATGGCTCATCTTATAAAAATGGGAGTGGAGCCGACCTGATTGTGTCAGCCCAGACGGAACAGATATAAAGTACACGTTGAGTATCAGTTCTAAGGCTTTCAATAATGAGTCAGAGTATGATGTATTCATAGTTGGAATCCCCTTTCCCATAGGTCTCAATGTCGGCCAACTTTTAGTCCATAACGACTCTCAGCTTTTAGTTAATCAGGTCTTAGGGATTTACGAAGCTAAAGATGAAAAAATGGCAAGGTAGCAAAGGTGAGGAAGATGATAAAGGACTTTAATGAGATCAAAGTGAAAAGTTACCTCGGCTAGATAATATCCGGGGTGACTGTCTGACAAGGCTAGCCTCGGCCACATGGACAAAGACGTGGAGGTAGGTGCCAATAAAAATCCTTCATCGACGAACCATAGAAAAGGATGAAATAAACTGAATTTTTGCTTCAATTTAAACCTAGGACCATTTTGGATGGACCCCCTTATTCAGTATATCAGAGAGGGTAGTTTGTCGGAGTCTAAGGACGAAAGAAGGAAGTTGAGATACAAAGCCGCTAAGTTCTTTATCTTAGGTGACGTTCTATATAAGAAGTTTTTTTTACATCTGCTCAGATGTCTCCACCCAGCCGAAGTAGATTATATTTCAAAGGATATTCATGAAGGTTCTTACTCAAGTCATATTAGGTAAAGATCATTGGCAAAGAGGATCATTACCCAAGTGTATTGGTGGCCGACCCGGGCTAAAGACTCGGTCGAGTACGTAAAGAAGTTCAACAAGTGACAACGGTTTGCCAAGATCCCTCATCAACCGAATCAACCTCTGACGTCTATCACCTCACCATGGCCATTTACAGTGTGGGGGATTGATTTGGTTGGACCTCTGCCAAAGGCCATGGGCCACTAAAGATATTTGATTATGGAGATAGAATACTTTTCAAAGTGGGTAGGAACCGAGGCCATGATCAAGATCACAGAAAAGAAGACCTTTCAATTCATGTGGAAGAACATCATTTACAAATACGGCTTGCCTAATACACTCATCTCAGACAATGGTACCCAGTTCAGGAACACCTCCCTACAAAAATATTATAAAAGGGTCGACATCAAGCAATTCTTCTCATTGCCAAGCCGACCTCAGGCCAATGGTCAGGCTGAAGTCACTAATAGAACTATTATTAATGGAATCAAGAAAAGTTTGGAAGATGATAAGGGGAGATGGACTAAAGAGGTACATGTTGTACTATGTGCTTACTGGAAGACAGTGAAAACGTCGACAGGGGAGACCCTGTTCATGCTAGCCTATGGCTCAGAAGCTGTGGTGCCTGCAGAGATTGGTATCCCCACTCATAGAGTTCAGACATATGACCCTGAGGGAAATATGGCAGAGAGAATACTTGACCTAGATCTAATTGAAGATAAAAGAGAAGATTCAGAGGTTAGGCAAGAAACCTACTAGTAGAGGACGACTAAGTTCTATAACAAGAGGGTCAAATCAAGGCCGATAACTGTGGGAGATTTAGTTCTTAAAAAGACATGACAAAAACCTAACAAGCTTCATACCAATTGACATGCTCCGTACAGAGTTACTAATGAAATCGTCCTAGTAACCTACCGACTGGAAAATTTAGAGGGAGAGCCCTTGTCCAACCCCTATAATGTTGGCCATTTAAGAAGATACTACCAATAAAATATCTTGGAGATTATCTTGTATGTTTTTCTTTTTTTCATTATGCTAAATTATCTTGCATGTGTTCCCTCATATCTTGTTTATAATAATTAAATTATATGGCCCAACTGTCCTCAAGCTAGAAAACATCATTCGTAGTCAGATAGCAATAACTCGACCTCGGTGAAATAATAACCTGGAAAGGGGCCGACCCCATCCATGGATTTTCAATAACACCAAGAGGGATTAATTTAATTATTAAAACATCATTAGCTTGGTGAAGAAACCTCTCTCGATCGAGACGACTATACATGGATGAGATGATACTCAACCATGCACCTCAAAATGAGGAGAGGGGGTATGCCCATACTATAATTTGTTGAATATGAGATGAAACATCATTAGTTTTGTGACCTCAGACCTTAAACATCATTAACTTGGTGAAAAAACCTCTCTAGGATGAGACGACAGTGCATGGGCAAGATGATGCTCAACCATGCACTATTAAAATGACAAGAGGGGGTATGACATAACACCATAATTTAGTGAGTCCAAATTCAAAATCACTTGGGTGTGGTTCATTATTAAAACATCGTTAATTCGATGAATATGAGATAAAACATCATTAGTTTAGTGATCTCAGACCTTAAACATCATTAATTTGGTTAATATGAGAGGAAACATCATTAGTTTGGTGATCTTAGACCTTAAACATCATTAATTGAGTGAATATAAGATGAAACATCATTTGATCTTAGACCTTAAACATCATTAATTTGGTGAGTATAAGATGAAACATCATTAGATGTGATTTTGATGTGAATATAAGATGAAACATCTAAACATCATTAGATGTGATTTTTATATGATCTTATTCATCATTAGTTGGTGGTATTATACTTCAAAATATATCAAGCACAAGATAGAGAAATTATGGAAAGCAAACATTCATCCGTTAATAATCAGAGGTTACAGATAGCAGAATTTGCAAAATAAAAAAGTCCTCAGGGCTGACTGGCTTAACAAGAAAGATAATAATCAAAGAGCCTTCAAGGATGAACATCACCCTAGACCGGGGCCAACCCACCACTAGTCTGAACCGTTTCAGTGGCTTTGACACTGGTTTCCCCAACCCCATCGTCATGGACATCTGGCACGGAATTTTCCCCAAGGTTCTCTATAACCTACAGAGGACTGGTCTTTACAGGGGCAGAAGCATCATTCTTAACCTCGGACAAAGAAAATGCGAGATAAGGATCACCAAAGCCAAGACCCACGAAGTCATTCGGCGATAGGCTCCCGGTCTCTGCTGTTTATTGGCTGCCCATCGACCATCAACCTTGATGACTCTCTCCAGATAATCAAAGTCGAAGTCTAGAAATTTATTAGACACTTTGTAGTTGAAAATGATTTGATCCTTAGCCTTGGCCAAGTCATCTTTAATGGCGGCATCGATGCGGGCCTTTATGCTCTCATCCTTAGCCTTAAGAGCTTTGTCATGGTCGGCTTCTGAGTGACGACCAGATCTTTCTCCTTCTTTAGAACCATCTTGACCTTATCAAGGTCGAACTTCCATTCCTTCTCTACTTTTTCAACATCTTGACCCTTTTGGATTAAGGGCACCCTCTTCAGAGTCCAATTGGCTAAGTGGGGAAGAGAAATCACACCCTACAACATAAGATGCAGACACTTAAGTACGAGACATAGTAAATGAAGCGACAACACTTCGGTTAATGGTTTTTCTTTCTTAAAGATACTCGGATCGTTCGATGAATGGAGAATTCGTCCAGTAGAGGGATGTCTATATATTGAAGGAAAATTTTGTCATCCTCTGAGATGAGAGAACTGAGGTCATCTGCAGCCTTCAGATTGTGACCAATGACGCTACTGTCACTTATTTTTAATTATGGCAAATGAGCAGCGAGAGCATCATCCGTTGAAATAGGGATGGAATGGTCAGAACGCTGAGTTTTGGAAGGCTGAGTTGAGGTTGGATCAGCTGACTGACCCTTCCTCTTCTTCTTGGAAGCATTGGTTCTGCTGGAACCGACAGTCTTCTTCGGTAGTAAAGTTAGAGGGGAAGTTTTGTTGCCACTCTTGTCAATAAGCTTGCTCATTGGGGCCAACATCTTCCAAAGATCATTTGAAGTTCCATATGGACGATTTGTAAAAGAAAAGTCTCAGAATCACTTTATCAGCTATACAAAGGTAGGAGACATCACTTAACAACAATAATAAAATAATAACTTATGAAGTTCAATCAGGGGGACACCCCTAGACCTATCTAAATAATGTAGTATGAGGTCATGAGATGCTCAAACCTCATAAGATGAACTTTATCACTTGGCTACGAGGTTTGTTAATCTTCTCATAGGCATCATGTCTCAATCTCAGTTCAACCTTGGCTGATATAGGGACCTTGGCCCACCTCATAGGAGTTCTAGGCGCAGACATCTCACAGGCTTGGTTTGGGACGAACTCCCAAGCACTCGAAATGAAGAAGTATCAGGGATTCCAATTATGGTTAGAGGTATGAGTCACTAATAAGGTTTTCTTTTCAGAATTCATGGCTATAAAATGATAGTAGCCTGGATGAGTCTTGGAAGATAATGGTGCGTAACAACCAAGGAATATATGAACTGGAAGTTCGGTTTGATGAACATGCTTCAAAAGGACGATTGATCCAATCATAACTCTCCGCGTATTTGGAGATAGCTGAGAAGGGGCAAGTTTTATGTAAGCAACTATGGCTCAGATTATGGGGTGAATGGGAAGACAAAAACCTAACTTAAACATCTTCTCGTAGAAACATATCTCACCATATTGACCGTGAAAGGATATCTCGTTCTCGAGAGGTATCCTCATAGAAATAGCGATATCCATGGCATAGAGGTGTCTAAAGACTAAGAGATCAGCCTTAGATACATAACTCTCATACTCAGTGGTGATGGAGGTGTCAACCTCACTCTCCTCCTCACTGTTATTCTCCGGGACCTCGGCCTGGGTGTTGTTCGGGTCACCGTTAGGGAACCTCTCAACAAACTCGGCGCCAGTCGCGAACGATAATGGATTGGCATTTGTTGGAAGATGGAACGCAACATTAGGTTCTAATATTTCCACAAAATTAGAGTCTTATGATGTCTCGGCTCCTTTAGAAGATGAGATACGAGAGGTAACCTCTTCAACATCAGACTCTATACTTTGCGTAGGGGAATGATCCATAGCCTCTTTGTATGAATCCATGCTCTCAACTTATTGAGAAGTGGACATAGGGTCGGCAGTTGAAAAATCTAACATCAGTTCGTAAGTATCAATGACTTGGGGGTATACTATAGCTAAGGGTGGTGGAAAGATAGGACGAACTGGAAAATCCTCACCCTTTTGGCTCTCGGCTTGAGCTTCCTCTATCTGCCTAATCTTGTCAGAGCACTTCTCTCTCAGGCTAGGTGAGTCCTCTGCTAACTTGTACAAGGGTCGTAGCATCCGAAGGATGAGGATACACTTGGGTGAAACAAGAAAAGGTAATAAAGGGCAAACAACTTAAAGTTTGACTGTATTTGACTCACGGATCAAACTTTGGGAATTTGAAAGGTTTTCCTAAGAACACCAAGAATAAACCTAACTTGACCAATCGGAGATGATGATCGGAGTTCGCCTAAAAACCTATACACTTGTAGTCTAACCTTAAAAACCCCTCTCAACTACCCAATCACACTCCAAACCACCAATAAAGTTCCTTTCTCAGCCTAAAGACCACCCAACAATCGCAGGACAGGAATCGAAAAATCAAAACACCAACTGGAAAAATTCAAAGAATGATTAGAATTGCTAGAAATAAAGAAAGTTAGGGTAAAGAAGGTACCCGAACAAACCTAAGCTCTTGAGGAAGGGGGGTTTGACACGAAGTGGTTTGAGAAAGGAAGACTTGCAGGTTTTTCGCAGTTTGATAGCCATGGAGGTTTTTGCAAAAAAATGAGTAAAGGTGCGAAGGTTTGTTTGGGGAAGAAAGATAAATGAAAATTTTTGGGGATTTAAACATCCCCTAATGATTATGCATGTTTCCCAATAGTTCCATCATTGAGGGCACAAAACCCTAAGCGTGCAAATACACTTGGGTAAAATGCCAGCCCACCAGATCAGTGACATGTGTCACCCACTCATCCATCAAGATGCATACAGCCAACACATCAGAAATGAACAATTAATTCCCTAAGCAACTCGTACCCCTCAACCTCCTATTCACACAAAAAACTAATGGCTAGGGGGTGATTGATATGACCAAAGTGTACCCTCTCCTCTTAGGATGAGTGGAGTCACATCTCATGGCCGAGTTTTCATAAGGGCCCCGCGTGTTATTGGCGAGGTCGTTCTGATAAGGGTCGAACTCATCTCAACTAGCCTCGGCCATATGGAAAGCCAAGATTGAAAGAGCATCACGTGTTCAGTAAGGACCCACTTCGTACTCTACCATGGCCAATAACATGATTGACCGTTAATCCAACCTCAGCATGATATATCCAGTCGAGATCATACTTGTGTCTGTGAGCATGGGATCATCCTATCGGAGTTAGCAACCTCGTATCCTATCAGGACGAGCTTCTTGCAGACTACATCAATCAGCGTGAGCATATGCAAGCGCAAAATTGTCATGCCCACGTGGATAATTCAATTATAATAAGATCATTCCCTCACATGAGGCAATATTACATCATTATTATATCCATGTGCAAGGGACATGTGTCTTCATCTTATTAGGGATTTCCTTATGCACATGATAATTACATCCTTAGGGGGTACATTACACCCCCTAAGACCTACATATACACTTCATCTTCTCTATGAGAAAGGATCCTTAATTCATAACCCTAACAGAATTCTATCCAATTGTATACATAAGAAAGAGAGCGAGAGAGAGAGAGAGAGAGATAAAGAGCTTTGAGTGCTGTATCCATGGCCATTTGTGCCCTTTGTTTCATGGATTTCTCACACACTCACACAGTGCATGTAGGCCTAATTGGCTAAACCACTTTAAACCATTTACCTTATCTTCTTATCCTCATCTCCTTCTCTCATATATACATATATCCCTCTCTATTATTGTGCTATGATTAATCTTAAGCTACTCTTAATCTCATCTTAATTTTGTGGTTCTGATTACAGCATCATCAATATCTAAAAATATTGTTCCTCTAAATGAACTTGAAGTTGTCAATCACCACTATGAGGTATCTATAATTCCCAGTTACCCTAGGCAAGGTTCCTACAAGATCAATTCCCCAAATAACAAAAGTCTAGGGAGAAATGATAGAGGAAAAAGGATGATGAGGCTGATGACGGATGCTGGAAAACCTATGACACTTGTCACTTCTCTTGACATAAATTGTTGTATCCCAAGCCAATGTGAGCCACCAACACCCTTGGGTTACCACCCTTTTTTCCAAGAACACCCCTCCTATATGAATGGAAAAGGAACCTTCATGTATATCTTTCAAAATGTATTTTACCTATGTATGATGGACACATCAGAGCAGAGGGAGGTGGAATCCTTTCTTGTATAGGATATTCCCAATAATTGAGAATTTAGTAGCCTTATATCTGAGTTCTTTTTTCTTTCTAATTTCGACTCTGGCAGTTCACCATGTTTTATATATCGAACAAGAGGATCCATCCAAGATTCTCCTATCTTAAGGCTCAAGCAAAACTTAATCGTGTTTTCTTTTTCTCCTTCAATTGTCAACTAATGTAGAATCTCGACAGGAACCGATCTTCGAATCTCAATTTTAGTTATTGATGCCAGTTTATCCACAACATCAACTCGTCTATTGTAGAGCCTAGGGATCCTTTTGATATTTATCTCACTAAAGTTCTTAATATTGCTTTAACCTGGGATGGATACTTGTCAATCCTTTTATCCTTATCCTCGTATACCCTAAGGATTTGGTTTACTACCATTATAGAATCACTGTGAACTAACAACTGACTTACATTCAGTGCTCTAGAGAGGGAGAGATTGGTAAGAAGAGACTTATACCCTGATTCATTAGTAGATGCTTTGAACTTTAATCTCAAAGCATATGTTATAGCAGTGCCGTCTGGAGCTGACACTAATAGGATAGCTCCACTCCCTGACTCATAGGAAGAACCATCGACAAATAGAATCCACACAATACCTTTTTCGTAAAAGGTTCCTTCTTCCAACGTTCCATGCTTGAAAATAAATCTTTGTTCATCATTCTCGCCCACTTCCCTCCTAGCTGTACTTGTCTCAGCCTCAGTTAGGGGGAGATATATTCTTCCTCCCGGCTTATAAGTTGGATACACAATTTCTTCTACATCGATCTTATCCCATATGATTTTGGCTACAAAGTCTGCTAGGGCCTACCCCTTGATGGCCATTCTTGCCTGGTAAATGATCTTGAATTCTCCCAACTCTAAAGACGAAGCCATTAGCCTACCTGATTTCTTAAATTTATGGATGACCTACCTAAGAGGAGAGTCTGCCAGGACGATCATGGTATGTGCTTAGAAGTAGGGCTTTATCTTCCTGTATGCATGGATTAGAGCGTAAGCCAATTTTTCCATTTTTGGGTACCTCTGCTCGGCCCTTTGTAGATCCATGTTGTTGAAATATACAAGCTTTTGTACACCCTCATCATCTCTTACAATTGTTGCACTAATGGTCGACTCTAACATGACCAGGTACAAGTACAATTTCCCCTTGAACAATTCGTGATAAAAGGAGTGAGGAGACAATATATGCCTTTAATTCCTGAAAATCCTTCTCACACCCTTCATTCCACTCAAAGGCTTTCCTCAACAACTTGAAGAGACCCTTATTAGTAGCTCTGGATACGAATCTATTTATAGCTTCCACTTGTCCAGCCAACCTCTGGACTTCTTTTATCGTCATAGGAGTCTTCATCTCCACTAAGGCTTTGATCTTCTTGAGATTGGCCTCAATCCCTTACTGATTCACAATAAAATCCAAAAGTTTACATGCCCCCACGCCGAAAACACACTTGGAGGGGTTGAGTTTCATTCGGTACTCATCCACGGTATCAAAATTTCGCTCAAGGTCATCCATATGAGTGTCGGTCTTGAGGCTCTTTGTCAGCATGTCATCAATATATACCTCCATAGTTTTCCCTATCTAATATTTAAACATCTTATTCCCCAAACTTTGATATGTTGCTCCGATGTTCTTCAGGTCAAAAGGTGTGACCTTGTAATAGTAGGTCCCTTTATCTGTAATGAACGATATCTTCTCAGCATGGATCGGGTCCATAAAAATCTGGTTGTAGTCAGAATAGGCATTTATGAAGCTCATCAGCTCATGCCTATTTATGGCATCCACCCTTTTATCGATCCTTGGGAGAATAAATCTATTTGTGGGTCATGTCTTGTTCAAGTCTGTGAAATCAATGAACATTCTCCACTTACCGTTGGCCGTAGGAATGATGAGAGTATTTAATAACCATTCAGGGTAGATAACTTCCCTAATGAAGTCGTCTTTTTCCAACTTCTTCACTTGATCTGATAACATTGTACTTCATTCTAGAGTACACTCTCTTTATTTGTCTGACTGAATTCACCTCTTTAGACACATTAAGCTTACGATAAAGGATTTTAGGGTCAATGTCAGGCATATCCTCATGGATCCACGAAAAAATGATTTTTCTCTTCTTCAGTAGTTTAACCAACTCTTCTTTAATCTATTTCTTCAGGGGCTTACCAATTTGGATGGTTTTTTCTGGCTCATCCTCATTGAGGATGATGGATTTTACCTCCTCGGTGGCTTCGTCCTTTTTCAACTCGGTCTCATCTCTGGGGTTAAGAGAGTCAATGTTATAAGTTGTAGTATCCCTCTTATGGGCCCCTCCCTCTTTAGCCGAGTTAAAGTATCACTCACATGCCTCAACTTGGTCACCCTGAACTTCCCCTACTCCATATTGAGTTGATAATTTTATCATCTAGTGAATTATTGAGGGCACGACCTCAAACTCCTTAAGGGCTACTCATCCCAAAATTATGTTGTAGGCTATGTATACCTTCTCATCCATAATAAAAAAACTAATCTTCTTTGTAAGGCATTTTGGCCGACTGTTCCCCATTCTGATATCCATCTCATAGATTCGTAGAGGCTTCACCTTTTCTCCACTCAAACCAATGAGATATTAGTGATATGGCATTAGCCTTTTCTTTCTCAACTAAAGGCCTTTGTAACAATCCCATAACATCACCTCCACCAAGCTACCACCATCAACAAAAATCTTGGGGACTTCATACCCATGTATCAAGGTGGTGATCACCAAAGGATCATCATGTGGGGATACGATCCTTTTAAAATCCAACCTCGAGAAATTGACAATCAGAAAGTTCATATCAACCTTTGTTCTCTTACCACTTACCGGCTCAACGACCACCGAGTGCACCAATTTAGGGTTTGGAGGGAGAGCTTTGGCTTCTACCACATGAGCCTTTCTATCAGCAACTTCCTTTCCACCACGTGTATGTCCTCTACATATCATTATTACCCCAATAGATAGTATATAAAACTGACCTTAGGATTATTGAATGGAAGTGGGAGGTTTGGGTTCTCCTCCTCATCATCATCTGAGGCATCGTTGTCTCGATTTTCTAGTGCATCATGATATGCCCCAAGTACACCTGAGAGATCAGAGACCTCAACCTTAGCCTGGATAGGAGCCTAGGTAATAGAAGCCTAAGGATACCTATCAGCAGCGTCTTCCTACATGGGTCGGCCATAGCCGATGTTCCAACATCATCTCGGCTTGGAAGTAGCCGATGGAAGCTTGAAGTTGGGAAATAAGCATTCGAGGGGTCAGCCACAGCCGATGTTTTCGATACCTTGTACATCTACCTCTTCCCTTCATCAGCCGAGGTCAGTAAAAGCCTCGCAGGCTCAATCAACAAGCATCATGTCATCATCGGCCCTGGCCGACATTGCACCTCATATCCAACCTCGGCCGAACATCCTGGACGAGGTCTTTAGGGAACATGGTTCTCAGACAAGGCAAAGGTCGTACTCCACCAGCTTCGTACTCATCCAGGTGGAGGTTGGCACCAATTGAAGACAATCGAGCACTCACTCTCATATGGAGGCCCTGGAACACGTGGATAAGTCTATTATAACTGAATCATTCCCTCCACGTGAAGGAATATTGAGATCATCATTTCTTAGTTGAGATCAGCCAGGTGTCACTCTCATACTGGTTCGATGCTCATGCACATGCTCATTGTATGCTTAGGAGGTACATTACACCCCCAAGCACTATATATAGAGGTCATCCTCTACCTTGTAAAGGGATCGATAATTATAACCCTAGCTAAAACTCTATCATTTTTACACAGTAGAGAGAGAAAGCTGGAGAGATTGTATCCATGGCTATTAGTGCCTTCATTCAGTGATATTACTCTACACTCACTGACAGTGGATGTAAGCCAGATTGGCTGAACCACTTACATTCAAGTGTTCATTCTCTTCTTCTCACCTCAATCTCTTATATTTAGTATACTCTTATGCTGCCATTGTTATCACTAGTTTGAGCTTACAAACACCTTGAGGGGTGGTGTTGTTTCCAACATCATCATTTTGGTGTCGTCTGTGGGAACGAGAAGCTATCTCTTCCTTATTTTTTGCTTAACCTCATCGGAGACTCTGGTGGCGAACCAGGCCTCACCCCTTGTGCAGAGCTGTTTCACCATTGGAAGAGGTCCATTAAGGTATAAAGCTCAGTTACTCTACAAGATATTTAGTTAACACACATGACACTGGAATTACCGCTACCTCTTCCATCGCCTGGTGCTGGAGGGCCTAGTTCCAGCCAGGCGCCTCCTCAGTCCGAAATGGTGAAAGTGGTTGCAGCGTTAAGGTCTTTGGTTGCAACGCAACAAGCGATGTAAGAGGAATTTGCATAACTCAATCAAAATATGATGAGACCACCTGGGGTCTCACTGGAGTTGATTACTCCGATGGCTGTTCAGCCTCATCCTGATGCCAGGGGACCACCCCAGGCACCGCGAAAAGACCAACCTATGCCTCAGCATAGGACGGACGTTGTTGAACCTAGACATTTGTGTTTGGGGAGGTAAGGACACCCTTATCCTGAGGATAGGTATGATGATTTGGAGGCCGAAGATGCTCCAGAGGATTGTTGGGAGCCGTATGAGGTTTTAAATAACACAGTACGCCCTATCAAGCATAGCCGAGGTTGTGGAGTTGGAAGAGGTGAAGAATCCTAACAAAGAGGGCCAACTTTTGATCGATTAAGCCGAGGGTCAGCCTTTGAAAGGCTCGACCCAGTAAACGACCTATGATAGAGGTTATCCAGGTCGAGAAGTGTAGCCGTATCACAAAGGGAAGAGGGGAAACATCGGCCTCATAATGGCTGACCTAACAGAGGATGAGGTAGGGACCATGAAGAGTTCAATAACCGACGTTGTACTGCGGCTGGGGAACCCTCAGTCCACACCTTGGAGGTGGCTGGGGATAACCTCGGTCAGGACGACGTTGCAAGACCAAGTTAGAATCGATCCAACGTCTTGAAGACAAGATAGGAGACCTCATCAAAAGATGGGACCCACTGCAAAGAGGCTTCTCAGATGGCTCTCCGTTCGTGGCTAAGATAGTGAGCTTCCCTACCCCTGCCAAGTTCAAGCCACCTACGGTGTCTCCCAAGTATGACGGTAGCATCAACCCGGTACATCATATTGAGATGTACCAGTCTGCGGTAGACATTTACTCAATACCAGATGAGATAAAATGTCGGGCCTTCTTCGGGACTTTGACGGGAGCTGCACACATCTGGTTTACCTCTCTTTCGAAGAATTCAATAGAGAACTTTAAGCGTTTGGCTGAACGGTTCATTCACAACTTTTGTTTTGGGTTAAGACCTCAAAAGAAGACTACCCATCTATTGTATGTCAAGCAAGGCAAGAATAAGAACCTAAGGGACTACGTTGCTAGATTCAACAAAGAAAAACTTGAGGTTGAAGACTACGAAGAGAATATAGCCATGATCTCCCTCATAGGAGGTCTTCAGAAGGGAAATTTATTGTGGAAACTTACGAAAGACCCTCCCAAGTCTATAGCAGAACTAATGGTAACGACGGGCAGGATCATGAACGCTGAAGAGGCAATGGCCGCAAAGTATGAGGATGAGAACGTCGGTAGTAGCGGGAAGTTCCAAAGAAAGAAAGACAGAAAGAAGAGGTCAGCCGACGATAAGTTTGCACACTATAACCCTCTAACTGTGAGCTGCGAACACATCCTCAATGAGATCAAGAATGACCGGTCTCTGAGATGGCCAGAGAAGCTAAAGGCTCCTCCACATAAGAGGAATAAGAACTTGTGGTGCGAGTTCCACCAAGACCATGGCCATGTTACAAACAAGTGCTTCGCCTTAAAAGATGGGATCGAGAAGATGTTGAAATCAGGAAAGTTCAGGAAGTATGTTGATGGAAAGTATCCTAAAAAGGGAAGAGATGACCCTAAAAAGAAGAGAAACGATAGATGTCGTGACGATACTCCGGTAAGAAGAGACGCTGACTCGGAGGGCGATGATGAAGACAATCCAGTCCTCCCACCAAAAGATGACAATGCCCAAGTGAAGAGGGTTGGTATGATCTCCTTCGGTGTTAACACCATATGTGGAGGACTATTTAGGGGTGGCTCTAAAGTGGCTGACCGAAAAGCTCATGTGGCGGAGGCCAAGTCAGTGCCAAGCCAGAATTTATAAATTTGACGTCTTCCGAAACTAAGCAAAAAAGAAAGAAGGTGGATATGGAAAATCTTATAGTTGGGTTCTCCCTAATCGACTTCAAAGGCATCCTAGCTCCGCATGATGACCATTTAGTAATGATAACAAGGGTTCATGGATGTGAGGTGTAGAGAATCCTCGTAGATGGAGGAAGTTCAGCATATGTGATGTTCTGACCCTACTTCAAAAGCCTTGGCCTTAGCAGAGCTGGGCTGGTACCCTATCATCATCCATTAATAGGCTTTAGTGGTGAAAAGGTCCATACGTTGGGCATGTATGAGATGGATGTGCGAATGGGCGATGAGTGACCTAAGAGGTTAACCTAGAAGATCAATTTTTTCATTATGGAAAAAAACATCTTCTCGACCTAGAACCTCATCATAGGAAGAGTGGCCCTTAAGGAATTTGAGGTCGTGCCGTCGACGGTCCACCAAATGCTTAAATTCCCGACCCACTATGGGGTAGGGGAAGTTCAGGGTGACCAGACCATAGCACGGGAATGCTACTTCAACTCAGTCGAAGAGAGAGAGGCCCATAAGAGAGAAACTACTACATATAAAATTGATACACTTGACCCTAGAGATGAAACGGAGTTGAAGAATGGAGAGCCCGCGGAAGAGGTAGAATCCATCGTCCTCAATGAGGACGAGTCGGAAAAAACTGTCCAGGTCGGCAAATCCTTAAAAGCGAAGATCAAGGAAGAGCTGATAAGTTTCTTGAAGAAGAGGTAGAGTGTCTTTGCTTGGAGCCACGCGAACATGCCTGGCATCGACCCTGAGGTTATGTGCCATAAACTCAATGTGACTAAGGATGCTAAACCAATCAAACAAAGATGAAGAGTTTGCTCTAGGGAGAAGTATGACTTCATTAGGGAAGAAGTCAGGAAGTTGGAAGAAGCTGAGTTTATAATGGAAGTCATATACCCAGAGTGGTTATCAAACGCAGTCATTGTCCCAAAAGCCAATGGAAAATGGAGGATGTGCATAGACTTTACCGACCTGAACAAGTCTATCCCAAAAGACAACTATCCCCTACCTCAGATTGATCAGATGGTGGATTCCACTGTAGGGCATGAGCTCATGAGCTTCATGGACGCGTATTCAGGCTACAATCATATCTTCATGGATGCTGAAGACTAAGAAAAAACGTCCTTCATCACTGACAAGGGGACATATTGCTACAAGGTTATGCCCTTCGGATTGAAAAATGCCGGGGCGATGTATCAACATCTTGTGAATAGGATATTTGAAAATTAAATAGGCAAGACTATGGAGGTGTATGTAGATGATATGCTAACGAAGAGCTTAAAGTAATGTACTCACGTGGCATGCCTCGAAAAGACCTTCGATACCATGAACTTTTACAAAATGAAACTCAATCCCGCGAAATGTGTCTTCGGGGTAGGAGCTGGGAAATTTCTTGGATTCATTGTCAATCAAAGGGGAATAGAGGTGAGCCCTGAGAAAATCAAAGCTTTACTTGAAATGAAGACACCAAGAAGCATCAAGGACATTCATAGGCTCACTGGAAGAGTAGCTGCACTCAACAGATTTGTTTCTAGAGCGACGGACAAGTGTCTTCTATTCTTTAAGGTGCTCAGAAAGGCCTTCGAATGGGACAAAGAGTGTGATGAGGCTTTTAGTCAACTCAAGTCCTACCTCAGATCTGCCTTGCTCTTATCTCGGCCTATAGTTGGAGAGAAGTTGTATATTTATCTGGAAGTCTCTGAGTCAGCTATAAGTGCAGCCATAGTATGGGAAGACGTTAGGGTCCAAAGGCCCGTGTACTTAAAAAGTAAGGCCCTTCAAGGGTCTGAACAAAATTATACTCGGATGGAAAAGTTAGTGTATGCCCTGATACATGCTTCTAGGAAGATGAAGACTTACTTTCAAGCCCATTCCATGGTCATCCTTACTGACTCCCCACTAAGAGAGGTCCTCCATAAACCTGAGAAGTCGGGTAGATTGACGACATGGGCCATTGATTTGGGAGAGTTTGACCTTACTTATCATCCTAAGGTGGCCATCAAAGGGCAGGCACTTGCAGATTTTGTTGTTGAGTTCACATGGGAAGAGGCCGAGGTCGAGAATAACCTAGAGGCTGCAGAAGGACCAAACAACAACGTCTTCCGAGACCTAGAAGAGGTTGTACCCAAGAGGGACAGAAATGGAGTAGCCGAGAATGAGGAAGGTCGGTAACTCTTCAAGCACGAAATCATGTTAGAAGAGGGCTTCTCATCAGATAAAGACATTTGGAACCTCTTTGTTGACGGGTCTTCTTGGGACAGTGGAAGCGATGCAGGGCTAATACTTTCATCTACGGATGGTACCAATGTTGAATACGCCTTGAGGTTTAACTTCAAGGCATCAAACAACGAGTCAGAATATGAGGCCATGATGGCAGGCCTCTCCTTGGCAAAGGCCCTTGGGGTAAGATGACTCCTACTTCATAGTGACTCGAAGTTAGTTATTAATCAAGTGTTGGTGGTCTATGAGTCCAAGGATGAAAGGATGGATAAATACCTAAAGAGGGTGAGAACGATACTGGAAGGTTTCAAAGAGGTAAAGATGAAGAGAATACCTCGACAAAACAACAGCCACGCAGATGCATTAGTAAGGTTAGCTTCGACAATAAGGACAGACATCAAAAGGATAGTCACAGTTGAGATCTTACCCAAGGAGACCATTGAAGAAGAAGAGGTCAGTAACCCTTGCCTCAATTTGAACCTAGGTGACTCATGAATGGACCCCTTTATTAGATATATCAAAGAGGGAGAACTGCCGGAATCAAAGATAGGGAGAAGGAAACTGAGATACAGAGCCGTAAAGTTCTCAATAGTAGGAGACGTCCTATATAAAAAGGTATTCCTATTACCTCTCCTCAGATGTGTTCACCCCACCAAAGTTCCCCGCGTCCTACAGGAGGTACACGAGGGTTCTTGCTCCAGTCATATAGGAGGAAGACCTTTGGCCAAGAGGATTATTACGCAAGGATACTGGTGGACGACCTTGGCCAGAGATGTTGTAGCTTACGTAAAGAGGTGCGATAAATGTCAAAGATTCTCCACTATCTCCCATCAACCTCATCAGTCTATGACATCAATCAGTTCCCCTTGGCCATTCACAGTATGGGGGATTGACTTAGTGGTCCCCCTACCAAGGGCTGCAAATAACTACCGATTTCTGATAGTCGTCATTGATTACTTCTCCAAATGGGTAGAGGTCGAGCCGATGATCATGATTACAGAGAAAAAGACCTTCTAATTTAATTGGAAGAACATCATATGTAGACATGGCCTCCCAAACACCCTCATCTCGAACAATGGAACCCAGTTCAAGAATTCTTCCTTGGAAAAATATTGTGAAAGAGTTGGGATAAAGAAATTTTTCTCTTCTCCTAGATGACCTCAGGCAAACGGTCAGACTGAAGTCACAAACAGAATGATCCTTGATGGGATCAAGAAAAGGTTAGAAGAATCTAAGGGAAGATGGACTGAAGAGGTTTATGTTGTGCTATGGGACTACAGAACAACGGCTAGGACACCAACAGGGGAAACCCCATTTATGTTAGCCCATGGCTCAGAGGCCGCCATACCAACAGAAGTAGGACTTCCTACTCATAGGGTTCATACCTATGACCCTGAGAAGAATGGGGAGGAAAGAAGACTTGACCTCGATTTGATCGAAGAAAGAAGGGAAGACGCAGAAATCAGGCAGGTAGCTCACCAACAGAGAACAATAAAATTCTACAATTAAGGGGTAAAATCAATACCCATAGATGTGGGAGACCTAGTGCTGAAGAAGACGTTACAGAAGTCAAACAAGCTTCACCCAAATTGGCATGGTCTTTACAAAGTGGTTGAGGAGGTTGTGCCCAGGACCTACAGGCTAGAAAACCTTGAAGGGGGACCTTTTTCTAATCCTTGGAATGCCGATTATCTAAAAAAGTATTACATATCATGTTGCAAAAGTTTATATGTAAATGTATCATCTTATGAAGAGATTATTAATGAGAAGATCGGTTCCCGCGTCAATTCTTGGTTCATTATGCTCTAGTGGTAGAATTTATGGGGATAACATCTTAGTTGATGACCTCAGACCTTATAACATCATAATTTGGTGACAAGGTCTGAGGTGAGACATCATGATTGGATGGCCTCAGACCTTAAACATCATTAATTTGGTGAAAACTTATTTATGAGGATAACATCATGATTGGATGACCTCAGACCTTAAACATCATTAATTTGGTGAAAAATTATCTATGACGATAACATCTTAGTTGATGACCTCAGAACTTATAACATCATAATTTGGTGATAAGGTTTGAGGTGAGATATCATGATTGGATGACCTCAGACCTTAAACATCATTAATTTGGTGAAAAATATTTTATGAGGATAACATCTTAGTTGATGACCTCAGACCTTATAACATCATAATTTGGTGACAAGGTCTGAGGTGAGACATCATGATTGGATGACCTCAGACCTTGAACATCATTAATTTGGTGAATATTTTATGGGGTAACATCTTAGCTGATGACCCCAGACCTTAAACATCATTAATTTGGTGAATATTTTATGGGGGTAACATCTTATTTGATGACCTCAGACCTTAAACATCATTAATTTCGTGACAGGGTCTGAGGTGAACATCACACTTAGATGACCTCAGACCTTAGACATCATTAATTTGGTGAATATTTTATGGGGGTAACATCTTAGCTAATGACCCCAGACCTTAGACCATTAATTTGGTGAATATATTATGGGGGTAACATCTTAGTTGATGACCTCAGACCTTGAACATCATTAATTTGGTGAATATTTTATGGGGGCAACATCTTAGTTGATGAACTCAGACCTTAAACATAATAATTTGGTGACAGGTTCTGAGGTGAACATCACACTTGGATAACCTCAGACTTTAGACATCATTAATTTGGTGAAAAATTATTTATGGGAGTAACATCTTAGTTGATGACCTCAGACCTGGAACATCATTAATTTGGTGAATATTTTATGGGGGTAACATCTTAGTTGATGACCTCAGACCTTAAACATCATAATTTGGTGACAAGGTCTGAGATGAACATCACACTTAAATGGCCTTAGACTTTAGACATCAATAATTTAGTGACAAATTATTTATGGGGATAACATCTTAGTTGATAACCTCGGGCCTTATAACATTAGGATTTGGTGATAGGGTCTGAGGTAAGACATCATATTTGGATCACCTCAGACCTTATAACAAGTGTTATAAGTCCTATGAAGACACCATTATATTGAGACTTCAAACCTTAACACAAACACATTTCATGACAGAAGAATCATTCAAAGAACATTCAGAAAATAAAGAAATAGAGCCCCTTTCAGAGGTTGATGTAGAGTAAAGTTAAGAATTACAAGCCACAAGGTAATACAAATTTTCATCAGAGGTTACAGTTTGAAATCAAAATTAAAAATTACAAAGGTATTCACTGATATACCCGTATATACCCTCGGCCATGCCGAGTGCGCCCTGCGCCTCATCAGGCCCAGACGACCCCTCAGGGGCCGACCCTTCATCAGGCTCCGGACGACCCATCAGGAGGCCGATCCTTCATCAGGCTCTGGACGACCCATCAGGAGGTCGACCCTTCATTAGGCTCTGGACGACCCCTCAAGGGGCCGACCCTTCATCAGGCTCCGGATGACCCACCAGGAGGCCGACCCTTCATCAGGCTCTGGACCACCCCTCAGGGGGTCGACCCTTCATCAGGCTCCGGAAGACCCCCCGAGGGTACGACAGTACGAGGCCCAATTTAAGCCAGACTCATTACCGGAAGGAAATTTGCCCTCGGCCTCATATTCAAGGGTCGAGGATGACATCATCATAGCGCGTGGTTTGGGAGATGCGTGGAACAGTGCGCGTGAGGCTCACATGGCACATTGGAGACCGTTATAACAAAATCACACCCTCACGTGAGGGAATATTATGTCATCATTTGGCATCTACAGGTGTAACCAGGGGATTGGCTAGATCATCATTCACAATGCACCATGCATACTGGGGGGTACACTATACCCCCCAAGACCTATATATACTTGTCACCTATAACCCTACAGGGGGGATCTATTATTATAACCCTAGCTAAAACTCTGCTTGTACACACAGTACAGAGAGAAAGTGAGCTTATGTGCATTGTATCCAAGGCCATTAGTGCCCATACTAAGTGTATCACACACTCACAGTGGATGTAGGCCAAATTGGCTGAACCACTATACATTATTGTCTTATTTCCTCTTATACTCATCCCCTTCTATATACTTATACACTTATACACTTATACATCTCTATGGCTGCCATGGTTACTACTGTTTGAGCTCATTATCACTTATCCAGTGGTGCTAAATCTTAGTATCACCAGTTTGGCATCGTCTGTGGGAACGAGAAGACATCTCTTCTTTTGTACATATTGACCTCGCTGGGCACTCTGGTGGTGAGACAGCTCTCCCCCTGAGAGGAGATGTTTCACCATTGAAAGAGACCAACTAAGGTTCTCAAGCTCACGAATCTTTTCTTAAGTTCAGCTTTTCATAGTTCAAACACATGGCACCTGAAATGCCACCGCCACCGCTTCCCCCGCCGGATGATTGGGGAAGACCCAGTTCCAGTCAGCCGCCACCTCAGTCTGAGATGGCTGATGTGGCGGCAGCCTTAAAGTCTCTGGCAGCAAACCAGCGGATGATGCACGAGCAGTTCACAGCTCTAAGCCAAAACATGCTAAGACTACCAGGGGTTTCACCTGAGATGATTATTTCGGCAGCAGCTCCAGGACAGCATGAGGCCAAGGGACCACCCCAGGCACCACGCAAAGACCTGTCACCCCCTCAGCGGTGTAGGAATGTTACTGACCCCCGACGTCTACGCCTGGGGAGGCAAGGAAACCCTTGCCCTGAGGATAGGTATGACGATCTGGAGGGAGAGGAGGCCCCTATAGAATGCTGGGAGCCATATGAGGTCTCCAAAAATACTGTACGACCTCTCCAGGATAGTAGAGGAAAGTGCGGGAGACCAAATCCTGATGATCGCCCAAGAGGCTCTGCTTTTGATCGCTTGAGCAGGGGGTCGGCCTTTGAGAGGCTGGTCCCAGTAAATGACCTGCGGGAAAAATTATCCAGGTCAAGAAGTGCTGCGAGGTCCAGGAGGGAGGCAGCAGATGGCCGACCCCAAGGACGGGATGACGACCAAAGGGAAGTAAACAGCCAACACAAGCCTGCCGCAGCAGAACCCTCCGTCCACCTTAAAGAGGCGTCAGGGGATAACATCGGCGAAGTCGACACTGTGAGGCCCTAGAACGACTCAATCCAGCGACTAGAGGATAAGATCGGTGATATAATGAAGAGCCGAGACCCTCTTCAGAAGGGATACACCATAGGCTCACCCTTTGTGGCGAAGATAGTCAACTTCCCTACACCATCAAGGTTCAAGCCACCTGTGGTCACCCCAAGATACGACGGGAGCACTAACCCTGTCCACCATGTTGAGATGTATCAATCGGAAGCAGACATATACTCTATCTCAGATGAGATGAGGTGGCGTGCCTTTTCTGGTACCCTGACTGGGGCTGCACATGTCTGGTACACGTCTTTTCCAAAAAATTCCATTGAAAACTTTAAGTAGTTAGCAGACCTGTTCATCCACAACTTTTTCTTTGGGGTGAGGCCACAGAAGAAGACCACCCACCTGCTCTATGTTAAGCAGGGGAAGAATGAGAGACTGAGGGACTACCTAGCCAGATTCAATAAAGAGAAGCTGGAGGTGGAAGGCTATGAGGAGAGCATAGCTATGACAGCCCTGATTGGAGGACTCCAAAAGTGAAAGCTGTTATAGAAGCTTGCTGAAGACCCCCTAGGACGATGGCTGAACTGCTGTCAACAGCAGGAAAGGTGATGAACACCGAAGAGGCGATGGACGCAAAACATGAAGACGAAAAAGGAGGCGCTAGTGGGGGTAAATAGCCTAAGAAGAACAAAGAGGGGAAGAAAAGGTCTACAGATGACAAGTTCGCTGGTTACACCCCTCTAACGGTCAGCTGTGAACAGATTCTCAATGAGATAAAGAGTGACATTTTCTCTTCTGATGTTGTCATTTTCTCTTCTGAGACTAACAAAGACTTAAATTTAATTATGGAGGTTATCACAGAATATGAGAGGGTTGCTGGTCAAAATCTTAACCTTGTCAAATCCCAAATGTTCCTATCCAAGAAAAGATCTCCTCCTTCTGCAAAAAAATCAAAATCTCCACTGGTTTTACTGACAAAAATCTTCTTATTTCATATTTGGGTTGTCCTTGATTTTCAGGTAGAAAGAAGGTATCTCACTTTGAATATCTTGTACAGAAGATCAGACTATCTCTAAGTGGATGGAAATCAAGGCTTTTAACTATGGGGGAGAGCTGGTCCTCATGAAAAGTGTCCTTACTTCTATTCCAGTACATACTCTAGCTACCTTTAATCCTCTTAAGTAGGTAATTTCGAAGATTGAATATGTATTTGGAAGGTTTTTTTGGGGATATCCTGAAGGATCTTTGAAGAACCATTGGTGTAAGTGGAATGAGATCTCTACTCCCATTAAAAAAGGGGGCTTAAGCATAAGGAAGCTACCTGACTTTAGCAAAGCAATGTTCATCAAGCTATGGTGGAAATTTAGATATAATGATTCTCTTTGGTCAAGACATATGAAGTAAAAATATTATAGAAGATCTCATACTCTTACTGTTAATCATAAATCTTTCTCCACTTCTTAGGACATGATGCGTATTTTCAGATATGCAGCTGAGGAACATATGAAATTGAGAATTAGCTCAGGAGATGTTGATTTATATTGGGATAATTGGTTGGAGTTAGGCTCTACTAGAGATGCTTATAATATTGCAAAGCATTTTAAAGTTAGAGATTTTTTGTTGGAAGATCGAAATTGGGATTTGAACCTGATGAGCTTATATCTCCATATGGATCTAATCAACCAAGTAACTCAATGCTAGATTTAGAATTTAGATAAATATGGTTTGGTCTGGACTTCATGTACTTTAGGTTCTTTCAACTTTTCATCTGCTTGGGATATAGCTAGAGAACACAGTTCTCTAATAAGAAATTTTTGAGTGAAAACAGCATATATGCTTTTTCAATCTCATCTGATGTTTTCAATCTCATCTACTATTTCCCTTGTTATATATAATAGCTTGCCCGTGCTTCCCGCTCAATAATGATAAATAAATAACTGGTTTTCCTAGTTGATTGCATAACGATTCTAGAAACAACATAACTCAATTCAGTAGATGGTGGAGCAGGATTATAGAAGCATGAATTAGGAATATAAGTAGAGATTTTGCAGATTTGTACCTTAGAGGGAAGTACTTCGAAGCAAGGTGGCGTAGGTCATTCGTCGGTGTCACCAATGGGAGGACAAAGGTCGTCGAGCCAATACATAATTCCATTTTTACCAACATCTTCCAAGTTCTCACAATGAGCTTGTTTTCCACCCCAAACTGGATACTCGGGCACTTTGATGTCATCGAGTAAAACTTGCACTTCATTCTTTCTCAACTTATGGAAGTGAATGGTCGAGACGGCTCCGGGTTGCGTTTTCCTCCCATAACCAACAAGTTCACGTGTGTGGGATAGTATTTTGCATTCAATTAGCGAAGTGAAATTTGGAACCTCGAATGCAGGGGAGGAACGAGAACACGAAGGAGTTCCAGTGCCTATAGTAGGTAACTCCTGAACGTTGTGTCCAACACATGAAAATTTTCCGGTTTTGAAGTCGGTAATGAATTCATCTAATGAGGATTTTATCCCCTCTATGTCACTCCTAAGGTGATCAACATGATCCTTCCAATTTCCGGTGTCCTCTTTCACCTCCTCAAGCATTTCTCTAGAAAATGCCGACCCTAATATAGCGGTTCTCGAAATTATGGACCCAACACAACGAACACGTCCTCGCGTATCTTTTTCGAAAACCTCAAAAATAGGCCCGGCATCCAAGGTCTCCTCCTGACCACTCGCTTTGTATACATCCAGAAGCATTTGAATTTGGTCCTGTATAAAATATATTAACATTAGTTTGATGATACGATACTTTGTTTAAACAAAACGAACATTAAAAAATTTAAATTACCGCAAATATTTTATCATGAGGGGCATAACCACCTCCTTTGATTATATGAGTTGCCAACCATAATTCAGCACGAGTGGGTCACGCCCATGGTCCTTTCTGCAATTCTCTGAAGCTCAGGCATAACTATGACGACCTGTATTATGAGTTGTCTTTCTCACACAATTTAGTTTAGTATCTTTGTTCTTTCTTCACAAAGCCTTTTGAACCTCTAAAACTTCATTATTGCAAAACACCTCCCAGTCCTCAGATTTGACATTTCGTGGCACTTTCTCCTTCCACTTTCCAATATCACCATCCTTCCAATTAACCCTTAGCTTGGACTTGAACTTTTTCCAAGCATCGTTCACTTTTTTCATAAAAATTTGCTTCTGACTTTCGCGCACATCTGGGAACTCTTTCTACAATATATGAAGAAATAAAATTAAAACATCACAAAATTGAATTTACATTCTTTGGAATAGAAAGGAATAGTATACCATTAATGATGACCAAACTGAGTTCTTATATCGCACATCCACTTGTTTCCAACTCGTATAAGATATGGGAACATGTGTCCTTGCTAAGTCTCCCAACCTGATTGAGAGTGTATATGAGTCTTCACCAACTGGAAGGCCGTGCTCATTAAATTTTAACTTCTTAGTGGAAGAGTCACCACCTACTCTTGAAGCACTCGAAGCAACCTTAGAACGGGAGGTTGATATAGGTGTCTCCCCATTTATTGACGGTTGCGAAGTATCACCCATATGAGACATTTATCTGGAAAAAAGTGACTATTGGACACCAAAATAATCAAAATAAACATTTACAAGAATATTACATGTTCAAATAGCAATATAAAGAAGATGGCATGTTCAAATAGAATTATAATTTCAAACAACCATACATGTATTAAATGTTCAAAAAGCAATAAACTATTAAATGTTTACAACAACAACAACAACAACAACAACAACAACAACAAACGGAATAAATAGAATATCGCATATTCAAAAACAAGTTCAGAACTAAATCATTGCACTAGAAATCTGTGTCCAAAAGCTCCAGCAATTTATCATTTTCCTCGAGAATGGAGTCATACATCGTACGGTCAATATCAATCGCATCTATTTCTTTCGTCAGTCTCTTGGGAGAGTGTAAAACAACTAACCACCCATTCAGCTTTACATCTTGACAATAAAATACTTGACTGGCTTGAGATGCAAGGATGAACGGATCATCGTGAATGGTATTTTTACTCACGAGCTTACTAAGATTCACCATCACCAATTTTGAGGTGGGTTCAACTTTGCAAGCATTCTTATCATCAACATCCACCCAATCACAATAAAAGACAGTATGTGCGAACTCAATGTAATTGAGGTCGAGTATTTGTCTAATAACTCCATAAAAGGTTGTCATAATCCCCTTCTTATTAAAGGCCTTAGTGAATACACCACTACTCTGAAAGTTATGATTCTCTTCATGTCCAGAAGTACAAAAGGTGTACCCATTGCATTGAAATTTCTCATAACTGGTAACCCTATAGAGAGGACCATCAGCATATGGCAAAATTCCCGTATCATTAAATCTTGAGGCCTGTAAGGAATTGATAATTTTTTAAAGTTTCATTAAAAATAATTATGGTTGATAAAAAAGTACATGTATAAATAAAGACTTGCCTCGTTCCTTAGCCAAGGGATGAAATCATCAATTCTATGCGTCGATTGAGTCTCAGTTACCACAAATTTTCTATAAGAAATTAGTTTCAAAATTAAGAAATATCACATTACAATCAATTAATATGAATTAACATAGAACTAAGTGTGTACCTTCTCCATTCATCAACACCATCGGATTGAGATAAAACCCATCTTCGCACTTGCTCATATTGTACATTATTTAAGATCAATTCTTTACTTTTACCCAATGGTCGTTGGCATTCCGAGTCATCAAACTCATCATCAAGAAAATCCTCAAGATTCCTCTTATGAGTTACTTCACCTCTTTTCGATATGTACTCCATGGCATACAAAGAAGCTTAATGTAAAAAATATGCATTAGCAATGCTCCCTTCAATGTACCTCTTGTTTCGTGACCACTTTTTATATCTTCCCATTTCTCTCTCAAATAACCACATCGCCCGATATCTTGGTGTCCCAGCTGTCAAAGCTTCATCGGCTAAATGGTGCATGAGGTGGATCATCACCACAAAAAAGGCAGGTGGAAAATAAATTTCAAAGACACAAAGTGCTTCTACTAATGCGTTTTTAGCCTTCAAAAGATGTTCTCTAAATATCACTTTGGCACACAACACATTAAAGAATATGCTGATCCGCTGTATAGCTTTAAACAAAGGCTTATCATCCGGAAATGAATGCATAAGCAATGCAGGAAGCAACCGTTGCATAATGACGTTATAATCGTGGGACTTGAGATTGGTAAATCCAGGTGGATCGAAGTTAACATTGTTGCTGAAATTTGATGAAAATCCAATCGGTACCTTTAATGTTTTTAGTGTACGAAAAAAGGCTTATTTCTCTTCCTTTCCTAATGCGAAAGGTGCCTTTGGCATAAGCCTTTTTTTACTTCCTTCAACATCTTTCATCCATAATTTCCTTTTAAGCTTCAAATGAACTTTCAAGTCTTCACGGGCTTTGACCGTATCTTTATTTGGTGAACCTTTCACCGAGAGTATTGTACCTAAAAGAGTCTCTGTGACATTCTTTTCAACATGCATAACATCTAAATTATATCTAATATCATGATCCTTCCAATACTCTAAGTCAAAGAAAATTGACCTCCTTGAAAAACCCTCGGTACCTGCTAGATTCTCATCGTCACCCTCACTTGGATAATCATCGTCTTCCATTACGACATCCTCCTTCTCCTTCCCCTTCCCCTTCCCCTTCCCCTTCCCCTTCCTGTCCTTCCCCTTCCCATTTCCCTTTCCCTTTCCCTTTTTGTCTCCCTCTCCCTCTCCCTCTATTTGAGCACCTTCTCGAGCGATAAGTGACACTATCTGCTCAACTTCTGCACTTGTTAACTTTCTTGGAGCCATAGCATCCTCTATTTTACCATTAAATGTTTTCTTTGATGTTTCAAACCTATAAGTATGGTCTTTAGGAAGGAACATACGAGATCGTTGGTAACAACATTTCGTTGATTTAGAAAGATATTCAGAAGGTGTATTTGTAGAACAAACAGGGCACCCATTGTAACCTTGAGTTGAACAACTTGCTAACATCCCATAAGCTGGAAAATCATGTATACCCCACATCAACATGGCTTTTAACTGAAATTTCTCATTTTTGTACGCATCCCAAGCCTCAACTCCAGACCATAAGATCTTTAACTCATCGACCAACGGTTGGAGGAAGACATCAATATTACTTGATGGTGACTTTGGTCCGGGAATCAATACAGACAACATTGAAAACTCACTTTTCATACACATTGATGGGGGAGGGTTGAGAGGTTGAATTATCACTGGCCAACAACTATACTTACGGCCAAACATGTTATTCGGGCTGAAACCATCAGTTGCTATTGCAAGTCGAATATTCCGCGGATCTTTTGCAAAATCTCTCCACATAATGTTTGAATTTACCCATTCTGCTGAATCTCGGGGATGACGCAAGAATTCCATACAAGAGCTTGCACGAGCGTGCCAAGTCATTTTCTCTGCTATCCATTTTATGGTATACAACCGTTTTAGCCTAGGGATTAGAGGGAAATGTCGCATTACCTTCTTAGGAACCCTAGAGTACTTTTTTTTTCCATTAGTATTCTGAATTTCTACCCCGTCCTCGTATAGACAAGTAAACTTGTAGCATAAAGAACCACATTTTATACATCTAGTAGATTTTTCATGCTCTTTCCAAAATATCATACAGTTGTTAATGCATACGTCATACTTAACATAATCCATACCGAGATCTCTAACGGTGTTTTTCATTTCTGTATAACTAGTTGTCAAGTTGTTCTCTTCAGGAAGTAGGTCATTTAACAATCTAAGAATTCCACCTGTAGCACCATCCGATAAATTGAATTGTGTTTTCAAATCATTCAACTTTATAAGAGCATACATTGTTGTATGACGCGAAGAACCGGTAGCTAGGTGCAATGGCTCCTGTGCGAGTTGATGTAAACGATCATACTTCTTGCCTTTGTATTTATGTGTGTGCGAATCATTGGGAACCTCAGAAGTTGGGGGGGTTTCATCACTGCCTACATAATTAGGTTCACTAGGTTCCGCTTCACCCATAAACATCTCACAAGCATCATTCACAAGATCATTCAAAATTGGAATATTGTGCACATCAGCGTGTTCTGTCGGTGTCACAGATTGCGGTGGTGGTTGGACTTGATCAACAACTAATGTCTCACCGTGAAAATGCCATAAGTTATAGTTCATGTCCATACCATATGTCATTAAATGAATGAATATGTAATCTATAACAACATGTTCTTTCCCATTTCGACAACGTCTACAGGGACATGAATGTTTAACATTCGAAATATTACTACGCACATAATGATGAAACTGTAACACCCCATCTCTATATGTATCGGTCTCAATATTTTTCTCATTTATCCATTCTTTGTTGATTCCCGACGACATCCTGATAAGTTTAAAGAGCACACATTATAATATAAACGCTTACTGTAAATATATTTAAGTTTATTCAAGTGTAAATATGTATATATTTGAGCTCCTATATTTCCTCCATCTCCTCTACAGGGTAAGGGTCCTATCCCATTCGAAAATGCATATTTTGTATTGTTCATAATGTCTCATGCCATGTCCTAATCTAGAAAATTTCGCCAGCATCTCCCTACAGTTCTTCAAGTACACAACTTAAATTGGGAGTGTTCATGTGTTACTTAAGTTTTTCAACCAAGAAAACACAAAACACTACATCAATCTAGTATGCCCCCAAAGAACATAAAGAGATGCCACCGAATTTTTCAAAATAGGACATGCATAATCATTATGTACAATACAAACTTTTGCATTTCCAAACTGTCCAAAAATGGGACAATTCAAGAGTTCTCACCACAGTCATAGTGAGACCTCTTGAATGGTTCTAAGGTTTTTCTACATGTGTAACATCATTATTGAATGTTTAGTATTAATGTCTACTTACTATTTAAATAGTTTTTTTTGTTTTTTCTTAAATTTTCAACACATAATCTCATTTATCCATTTAATTAGCGGGGTGTCTACTTTTCAATTTGTTATTTTTACATTATTATTGAATATTTAGCACTTAAATTTTCTTAAAACTACGTAACATCTACAAATCAGATCAAATATACATTTTTGTTAAAGGGGTAAGAACATAAAAACCCATGATTTATTTATTTTTCATTATCAACATTCAATTTGCACCAAAAACTCACACATTAAAAAAATAATAAATATTTAGATATGTATATATAAAACCCTAAAAATCAAATACGAATCAAATCAAGCATATCATAAACTCTAGGATCAAAACTGAAATCTAACTTAGGTTAAAAAAAATACAATGCTTTAAAGAAATTACCTGATTGGGATGAGTGCAGTGAGAGAACAAGGCAGTGACCAGAGAAAGAGAGAATGGGCCGGAGAGAGAGTGTCGGCAGTAGAGATGCTGACCTAGGGCAGTGTCAGCAGCAGCCGCCGAGAGAGAGAGACCGCCGAGAGAGAGAGAGAGAGAGAGAGAGAGAGATGAGAGGCTAGAGAGCGCAGAGGCTAGAGAGAGAGCATAGGCTAGAGAGAGGCGGGAATCGTGAGCGGGAACAAGAGAAAGAGGGAAGTGTAATGTTTTTTTTTGGGTATTATATATTTTAGTAAGTGTACTCAATTTTGGCACACTTTAAAACAGTGCCAAATTTTGGCACTGTTTTAAAGTGTGCCAAATCTCTATAAAACCGTGCCAAAATCTGGCACAGTTTTAAACTTTGCTAGATTTTTAATATCAGGGTGTACCAAAATGTTGTTTTTGGTGTAGTGAGGTGAGGTCGTTACTGAAGGGCTTCAGAGAAGTGAAATTAAAGAGGATACATAGGCTCGACAATGGCTGTGCTGATGCCCTTGCTAGGTTGGCCTCGGCAACAAGGACAGACATCAGGAGGACGGTCCCAGTAGAAATTTTGCTTCGGCCAACTATTGAAGACTCTAAGGGAACACTTAGCAATTGCCTAAATGTTTCTCAAGAAGCTTCATGGATGGACCCTCTGATCAGATACATTAAAGAGGGTGAGATGCCAGAAACAAGGCAAGAAAGACGAGGGAAAACTTTGTTTAGAACCATTAGTTTGGTTATTGGAACCCTCGGCTATAATGAGGTCCCATGGAGGGGACGACCCCACCATGGTCCTCAAGAAAGATGAGGTAAAACTTGATTAAAAACCATTAAGTTGGTAAAAGCAACCCTCGGCTATAATGAGGGTCAATGGAGGGGACGACCCAAAAATTGCCCTCAAGAAAGACGAGGGAAAGCTTAGTTCAAAACCATTAATTTGGTAATTATAACCCTCGTCTATAATGAGGTCCCATGGAGGGGACGAACCCACCATGGTCCTCAAGAAAGACGATGGAAAACTTTGTTTAAAACCATTAATTTGGTGATTGGAACCCTCGTCTATAATGAGGTTCAATGGAGGAGACGACCCCACCTTTTCCTTCAAGAAAGACGAGGGAAGACTTGATTAAAAACCATTAAGTTGGTAAAAGAAATCCTCGGCTATAATGAGGGTCAATGGAGGGGACGAACCCACCATTGCCCTCAAGAAAGACGAGGGAAAACTTTGTTCAAAACCATTAATTTGGTAATTATAACCCTCGGCTATAATGAGGTCCCATGGAGGGGACGACCCCACCATGGTCCTCTAGAAAGACGAGGGAAAACTTTGTTTAAAACCATTAGTTTGGTTATTGGAACCCTCGGCTATAATGAGGGTCAATGGGGGGGACGACCCCACCATTGCCCTCAAGAAAGACGAGGGAAGACTTTATTAAAAACCATTAATTGGGTGATTATAACCCTCGGCTATAATGAGGTCCCATGGAGGGGACGACCCCACCATGGTCCTCAAGAAAGACGAGGGAAAACTTTGTTTAAAACCATTAGTTTGGTTATTATAACCCTCGGCTATAATGAGGTCCCATGGAGGGAACGATCCCACCATGGTCCTGAAGAAAGATGAGGGAAAACTTAGTTAAAACCATTAATTTGGTGATTATCACCCTCAGCTATAATGAGGTCCCATGGAGGGGATGACCCCACCATGGTCCTCAAGAAAGACGAGGGAAAACTTTGTTTAAAACCATTAATTTGGTGATTAACACCCTCGGCTATAATGAGGTCCCATGGAGGGGACGACCCCACCATGATCCTCAAGAAAGACGAGGGAAAAATTTGTTGAAAACCATTAATTTGGTGATTATCACCCTCGACTATAATGAGGTCCCATGGAGGGAACAACCCCACCATGGTCCTCAAGAAAGACGAGGGAGGGGTTAGTGATGATATAAAAAATCCACAACACAAATCACATAAAAGACGGGTATGGAAGACAATAAGAGAGATGATGATATAAATGAAATATTACAAAGTGTTCAGGTAGAGTATAAAAATATTGATTACATCAAGAGGGTATGGGCTACAGACAGCCACCATATGGAACAACATCAGAGGGCAGGGCCTCAACATCTACAAGAGGGGTTTCTTCAATGACCACGATTGTCTGGTCTTCAGACGTGTCGATACCCTCGACGTGCACCTGGGATTCCACCTGGGTTAGAGCCTCGGCAATCAAGGGGTCGTCCAGTTGAACTGCCTCCAGAGAGGGATGGACTGAAGATACAACATCGTCGAACCTGAGGACGACCCACCGACAGGCCATCCAAATCCCTCTCTCCAAGTACTCAAGGACAAAGCCTTGGAACTCATCGGAGAGTTTATAGGCTTCCACATCGTCTGCCTCGGCTTTCCTCACAGCCTCAGATAGCTCAATCTTAAAATGGGCCTCCCGATGGGTCATGGCTTCATCCTTCTCCTTCAGAAGCAAGTCTTTGGCCTTCAGGTCCTCATCATGCTGTCTCGTCAGCTCATCCATAATTCGTGCATGTTCAGTTCTGGCACTCTCTAGCTTAGCCTTTGCAGTATCTAAGTCAGCCTGCAGGTCGGCCTCATGCTGGATGGCACTCTCGGCCTCATGGAATTTCTCCTGATTCTCAGCCATCCATTTAGTTGCCGAGGTAAAGGCGCATACAGACTGCACAGAAAAATAAACAGATGTCAAGAGGCCGAGGAAACAGTTGGTGAAAGAATGCAATTAAAGAAATGAATCAAGACCAAAACCTGGGCTAGAGCGTGCAGACCATAGTCATACACTTTGAATGGAGGGATCTTTGACAGAAATTCATAATCAGCAGCCGAGGGAGCAGAAAGCATTGATGCCTTAGCTGCCCTCAAATTTGCGATGAGCGATGATGGCTCAGCCCTTAGATGTGCTAAGTTCTGGGACCAGAAGGCCCCCATGCTAGATGAAGAAGCAGTCCTTTCAGATGCTTCGACCCTTGCCCTCGTCCGAGAATCTGGCCGAGGGTCAACAGGAATCTCAGGCTCTTTTCTTTTGTGGCTATCATCTGTCGGCTCAATAACCGTCGGCCCCACGGCTGACGTCTTCCTCTGAGCTTACTGAGGCTCCTTGCCTTTCTTCCTGGCCAAGCCTAACAATAAACTAGGAGCAGTCATTTCCCAGAGAGAATTTGATATACGAGGAGGACGATCTAAAAAGAAGACGACACGTCAGAAAAGTACAGAGATAAAGAGGAAACACTTGAAAAAAGTAAAGAAAAGTGCAACTCACATAGTTCTGTAAGGGGGTCGACCTTCAGACCAGCTTCTTTGAGGAGTCGAGGGGTCATCAGATCTTCAAACTTTGGAAGTTCACCCCCTCTCCCTCATCCTCTCAGATATTCAACTATATCTTTATCTTCCAGGCTAAGTCCGGGGTCTGACCTGGCCTTCATTGACGGGTTAAACCATCTTCTAGGGACCCTCGGACCATCGTCTACAGGTCGTGCCTCGACGGAGAACTCCCACTCCCCTGAGACGAAGAAGAATATCTTCTTCCAATCGTGGTTGAAGGTTTGAGCCACGTGGAGAAGTTTTTTCTCAGACCTCCTCGCCCTTAGATGATAGTACCCAGGCTGTTTGGACGAGGAGGTGATATTGTAACAGGCCAAGAATACGTCAGCCGAGGGCTCATCAGTGAAAGCATTCTTCCACAGGGAGATGTAGCCCAGGATCGTCCTCCAAGAGTTAGGAGGAAGTTGAGAGGGGGTAACGTCGAGGGCTGAACAAATGTCTATGACGGACGGATGTAAAGGGAGTCTGACACCTACCTTGAACATTTGTTCATATACTGCAACCTCACCCTCTTCACCATCAAAAACCCTCTCGTCCTCAGAGGGAACCCTCATAGTTATGTTGTGGGGCACTCCATAGGCATGCCTCCACAATAAGAGGTCGCGATCCCTAACTGAGGAGATATAGGACGAGGCATGGGAGGTATCAACCTGGTCATCTGAATCATCTCCCTTATCCTCAGTCCCCTCTCCTTCGGCCTGAGCATCTGCCAGAGGCCCCTGGGGAAAGGCCATCTGAAAAGCATGTGGAGATAGGGACATCACAGGGACAGCTTCGGAAGCAACTATACCCTCGGCTTATAGGCCTGGGCTTAGGTCAGACGCCTCTCCTCTCCCAGAAGGTCCAGCGCCAATTGGCGACGACGCTCTCTCATCCATCTCTCCTGAATAACTCTCGCCTGGATGACAAGAAGACCCACAAGACTCAGACGGCTCAAATGGCTTTACTTTGGAAAGAGGGATAGGAAAAATGGGTCGTACCCAATTAGGGTCTGCCCCTCGTCTTCTCTCCTCCTCTTCCTCTATTCGCCTGATCTCTATGAAAAGCTTCTCTCGCAAGGATGGTAACTCCTCGGCTAAACTGTAAAGCCTCCTAAGCATTAAGGGGGAGACCCTACACTTGGATGAATTTCTAACCTAACTACAAACAAGCTTGCAGTTGACCAAGGTGGACTTTTTGATCAAAACCAAAAATGAAAGGTTTCTGGTCAAGAACACTCAAGAAAGGGAAGAACTCAACTCGTCGGAAAAGGTACCAGAAAACATAAGGAAGCCCTAGAAATGCTACAAGAGGGTGTCAGACCCAATGCATGAAATGAAATTGAAGATTAAAAAGGGAGTTTATGGCAGAGAAGAGTACCTGAAGATGAAAGCAAAGGCTAAATGAAGCGTGGCACAGAAAGGTTGCAGAAATGGCTATGGAAGCTGTTGAGAGGCTAGAGAGAGAGAGAGAGTTCAGGAGCGAAGAAGATGAAGAAAGAGGAACTTCAAAAAAAAATTGTTTAAATACTTTGCGAATGAGTGGACCCACTAACAAATGCAGAGCACAGCCCACGAGGAGGGCATCATTAGGGCACAAAGCCCCAGGCAAAGTGTGTGGCCGCCATGCCCTGAAAACTGGAACAACATTGAATAAAAATTTGACAGCTATCACATCAGCTTGACAGGTGTCACTCACCAAACAGACCATACACTTAGTCTCAAAAGCAACACTATCCCTCAGCCATCTCAGCATCATCTATAGCTAAGGGCTGGGGGTGATTGATATACCCGTATATACCCTCGCCAATACAAAGTGCACCCTACGCCTCATCAGGCCCAGACGACCCCTCAGGGGCCGACCCTTCATCAGGATCTGGAAGACCCATCAGGAGGCCGACCCTTCATCAAGCTCCAGATGACCCATCAGGAGGCCGACCCTTCATCAGGCTCCGGACGACCCATCAGAAGGCTGACCCTTCATCAGGCTCTGGACGACCCCTCAGGGGGCCAACCCTTCATCAGGCTCCAGACGACCCATCAGGAGGCCGACCCTTCATCAGGCTCTGGACCACCCCTTAGGGGGAAGACCCTTCATCAGGCTCTGGATGACCCCTCAGAGGGCCGACCCTTCATCAGGCTCCAGACGACCCCCCGAGGGTACGACAGTACGAGGCCCAATTTAAGCCAGACTCATTACCGGAAGGAACTTTGCCCTCGGCCTCATATTCAAGGGCTGAGGATGACATCATCACAGCGCGTGGTTTGGGAGACGCATGGAACAGTGCGCGTGAGGCTCACATGGCACATGGGAGACCGTTATAACAAAATCACACCCTCAAGTGAGGGAATATTATGTCATCATTTGGCATCTACTGGTGTCAACAGGGTATTGGATAGATCATCATTCATAATGCACCATGCATACTGGGGAGTACACTACACCCCCCAAGACCTATATATACTTATCACCTACAACCCTACAGGGGGGGATCGATTATTATAACCCTAGCTAAAACTCTGCTTGTACACACAGTAGAGAGAGAAAGTGAGCTTATGTGCATTGTATCCAAGGCCATTAGTGCCCATACTTAGTGTATCACACACTCACAGTGGATGTAGGCCAAATTGGCTGAACCACTATACATTATTGTCTTATTTCCTCTTATACTCATCCCCTTCTACATACTTATACACTTATACATCTATATGGCTGCCATGGTTACTACTGTTTGAGCTCATTATCACTTATCCGGTGGTGCTAAATCTTAGCATCATCATTCACGAAATGGTCAAGTGTCTACAGTCTCAGGGTTAGTTGCCATGCCCCCATCTCCCTGGCCGAGGTTGGTCACTTCTACCCCATCATCCTAAGGACCAACGTCTTTAGTCCTGGTGTCATCTTGGGGAGCAGTCTCGGTAGGTGCAGCACCTCCCTCCTCCTCTACCTCTTGCAAGGCCTGAGAAAACCGAGGATCGGCGTAGCCTAGACCAATAAAGTCAGAGGCTACCAGTCTCCCTGATTCATTTTCCTTCATCTCAGCCCACCTGCCAGTGGACTTAACACCCCTTTCGAGGTACTCAAAGACGAAGTTGACGAACTCATCAGAGACCATATAATCCTCCAAGATCTTTTCTGAGGCATCCTCCAAGGCAGCCTTCACTTCAACATCAACTTTGTATTGTAGAGAGTCAGCCTGCATCTTCAGGGCAGAGGTATGGTCCTTTTTGAGCTTTCCCACTTTAGCGTTCAAGGTAGCCTCGATATTCTAGGCCTCTTTGCCCTTCTCGATCAGAGGAAGTTTCCTCAGAGTCCATCCAACAAAGTGGTATAATGTGAGGAGACTCTACAGAACATATGCAGAGATGTCAGTTCAAGACTTTAAAAGTCAAAGACGAGGTTACACTTACTCAGAAAAGGCAAAACCAAAGAGTCTTACTTGGATGGATCGGTGGAGACCAAACTTGGCCAGCATAGGTGTGTCCATTGAACGACAGAAGCGTTTATCGAAGTCGGTTATGACAAAGCCAATAGCGTCCAGGGACTTCAGACTTTAGCCGATAAAGTTGTCACCAATCTTCAATTGCTCCAGACGAGCAACAAATACATCCTCAGATGAGATGGGGATGGAAAGATCCCCCTTTGAAGTCTTTTTATTCTGCCTCTGATCTTCAGTGGCAGGGTTAGCAAATCTCCTCTTCTTGGAGGCCTCAGTCTTTGAAGTTGTAGGAGGAGGAGGAGGAGGAGGAGGAGGAGGTGCATTCATACCTGCTTTCTTCATGAGCTTGGTAAGGTTGGGGGCTTCCATCTCCCAGAAGTCGTCAAAAATTCCTTTGGGGCGCTCTGCAAATAGAAAGGTCTGAGTTATAAAATCAGAGACATGACATAATCAGAGTTACAACTTGTGGAAAAATAAGAACTTACGGAGCTCAGTCAGAGGACTGCCCCTAAGGACAGTCTCAGAGAGATAGTATGGGGTCATCAGATGTTCATATTTGACCAACATACCATGTTCCCCCTAATCTTGAAGGTCTTTTACTTTATGAAGATTATTCTGGCTTTACCCAAGGTCGGCCCTGGCAGCCATTGACACCTTTACCCATCTCAAGGGCATCCTCGGCTCTAAGGATGAAGACGGGGCACAGGGGCCAAATTCCCAGGACCCTGAGGCGAAGAAGTATCGTGATTTCCAATTCTGATTTGAAGTTTGGGTAACCTAAAACATCTTCTTATTTGACTTCTGAGCTAAGAAGTGGTAATAACTTGGGTGATTCCTTACAGAGGAGGGGACGTAGCACCCTGAGAAGACCTGGACAGGAAGGTCTGAATGGTGGACTGCCCTCCATAAAACTATTGCTCCAATTATCACCCTCCGGGCATTGGGGGATAACTGGGAAGGGGATAAGTTAATATAGGATAATATGGCCCTAATAATGGGATGAATGGGGAGACGAAATCCTAACTGGAACATCTGTTCATACAAGAAGATATCACCATCTCGGCCACAGAAAGCCCTCTCTTCCCCCAGAGTTCTCCTAAGCTTTATGGAAGGACCTATGGAATACAGATGCTTGAAGGCTAAGAGGTTAAGTTCACTGACAGTACTTTCTATCTCGACTGCCTCCGAGGTGTCAACATCGCTCTCGCTATAATCATCCTTGTCTTTTTCAATGTCGGCTGGAGTGGATGAGGGATTACCATCAGGGAACCTCTGAGCAAACTCAGCCCCTGTGGCGGTTAATAAGGGAATAACGTCTAGGATTGGTGGAACATCCACGCTAGGAACTATAATTTCAACATTAGAGGAAGAATGCGAGGTTCTAGAACTCTTATTAGAAGAGGCCTGGCTGTAAACCTCGTCCTGATCAGGTGCTTGATCCATACTAATGGAATAATCCATGGCCTCCTGAAAAGAATCCACAGACATAGGGTCTGAGTTTGACGACTCAGACTCAGATATAGGGATGGGTTCCACAGGAACCTCTGCAGGAACAGAGGGCTCAGGGTATATCACTTTCAAAGGGGGTGGAAAGATAGGTCTGAGAGGGAAGGCCTCAGCCCTACGAGCTTTCTCTTGGGCTCGCTATATTTGCCTAATCTTTTCTAAAGTCCTCTCTCTAAGAGAAGGGAATTCTTCTAAAAGATTATAAAGAGGTCTGAGCATGGGAGGACGACCTCACACTTGGGACATTAAACCAGGAACAAACAACTTGGCTCAACTTGACTAAGGATCAAACTATTAACTTTGAGCAAAAACAACCAAGAACAACAAGAACCATTGCCACCGAAAAACACAAGTAGTCACCGAAAAACTCAAAATACTCCCCAAAAAGTGAAAAAAGCAGAATTAAAGGCTGAAAGTGAGGGGAGAAAAGAGGAAGAGGGTACCTGAAAGAAATCTTAGCGAATGAGAAGACCTTTGAGAAGCCCAACCTAGCTCTGGTAAAAAGAGAGAGTTGGAAAGAAAACAAAAAGCGAGAAAATGAAGAAATAAAGAAGAAAGAAAGAAAATGAGGCCTTAACCCTCAAACAACACCACACGCGTCCCAAGGCCCATCATTGCCTTGGGAGCACAAGGGACAACTGGCATCCTTACACTTTCCAGGCACGCGACCCACTTCAGTCGTTGACACTTGTCAAAGGAATATTAGCACAAGGAAGAAATACCTCGGAGTTGTACACACCATATTCACCTGCTCCCACATGTAACTAAGGGCTAGGGGTGATTGATATGACCAAAGTGGACCTGAGAGACCAAAGACCTAAACCTCGGCCTGGATAGGAGCTGAGGTAATAGAAGCCCAAGGATACCTATCAGCAGCGTCTTCCTACATGGTTCGGCCACAACCGGCGTTCCAACATCGTCTCCGCTTGGAAGTAGCCGATGACAGGTTAAAGATGGGAAATTAGCATTCAAGGGGTCAGCAACAACCGATGTTGTTGATACCTTATACATCTACCTCGGCCCTTCATCAGTCGAGGTAAGCAAAATCCTTACAGGCTCAATCAACAAGCATCATGTCATCATCGGCCCTGGATGACATTACACCTCATATCAAACCTCAATCGGCCATCCTGGCCGAGGTCTTCAGGGAACATTATTCTCAGACAAGGAAAATGTCATACTCCACCATCCTCGTACTCATCCAGGTCTAGGTTGGCACCAATTGAAGATAGCCGAGCACTCACACTCATATGAAGGCCCTGGAACACGTGGATAAGTCTATTATAACTAAATCATTCCCTCCACGTGAGGGAATATTGAGGTCATCATTGCTTAGTTGAGATCAGCCAGGTTTCACTCTCATACTGGTTCGATTCTCATGCACATGCTCATTGTATGCTTAGGGGGTACATTACACCCCCCAAGCACTATATATAGAGGTCATCCTCTACCTTGTAAAGGGATCGATAATTACAACCCTAGCTAAAACTCTGTCATGTCTATATAGTAGAGAGAGAAAGATCGAGAGATTGTATCCATGGCCATTAGTGTCTTCATTCAGTGATATTACTCACACTCACTGACAGTGGATGTAGGCCAGATTGGCTAAACCACTTACATTCAAGTGTTCATCCTCTTCTTCTCACCTCAATCTCTTATATTTAGTATACTCTTATCCCACCAATGTTATCACTAGTTTGAGGTTACAAACACCTTGAGGGGTGGTGCTGTTTCCAGCATCATCACATCAGATCTGCATTTATCATTCCTCTTCTTCTAGGTGTCATCTAGGACACCCTTTAAGTTATTCTTATCCACATATTTCCTTAAATTTCCAGCCTTCATCATCTTTTCAATCTCGTCTTTAAGAGAGAAGCATCTATAGGTTATATGGCCATGATCTCGGTGGAATTTTCACCGCAGGTTCTTATTCCTCTTGTGAGGAGGAGCTCTAAACTTTTTGGTCATCTCAGGGACTTATCATTCTTTATCTCATTCATAATATACTCAGAGCTGACTGTCAGTGGTGTATAGTTAGCGAACTTATTATCCGTTAACCTCTTCTTGCCATTTTTACCCTTTGACTTCTAGAATTTTCTCCCTCTCATCCTCATACTTGGCCGCCATGGCCTCCTCAGCATTCATAACTCTCTTATCCATAGCCCAGATTTCTGCCATAGACTTGGGAGGGTCCTCTGACAATTTTAACAAAATTTTCCCTTTTTGTAGACCACCCATCAATGCAGTCGTGGCTATACACTTATCATAATCTTCGATTTCGAGTTTTTACTTATTGATGTAGGCTATGTAATCCTGTAGAGACTCGTTCTTGGCCTGCTTCACGTAGAGCAGATGAGTGGTCTTCTTTCTTGGCTTGACCCCAAGACAGAAGTTGTGTATAAACCTCTCTACGAGTTGTTTAAAGTTCTGTATATAATTCCCTGGGAGAGAAGTATACCAGACATGTGTTGCACCACTCAGAGTGCTTGAAAAGGCCCTATACCTCATCTCGTTTCATACCGAGAAGATTTTTGCAACGGATTGAAACATTCTGACATGATGAACCAGGTTGGTACTCCCATCATACCTTGACGTTACCACCGGTGACTTGAAATTAGTCAGGGTAGGATGTTTCACAATCTTGGCAATAAATGGTGACCCTTCATTGTAACCCCTCTACATAGTGTCTCGGCTTTTTATCACGAGTGAAATTTTTTCTTCCAATCTTTCAATGGAACTATTCCAGAGTTTTTCGGCAGCAACTGCTATGACATTATCTCCCTCGACCTGAGTAACATTCTCATCGACTCCTTCTCTATCGTCTTGGCATTGGTCGGCTTCCCGATTGGTTATTCTCTAATGGCTATTAACTTCCCATGACTCCTCATCTCGACCATAGGATGGTCGTCTTCCTACACACCCTCCATTTCTTCTTGATCGATTAATGCTTCGATATATGGTGAGGCAATTCCTCAAATACCCTATTGTGCCAAGCCTATCAAAGGATGACCCCCTTCTCAGTCTATAAAATGCTGATGCGCGTGGTTGGCCATCTCGGCTAGTCCTAACACTATGTCCTCTGCTTGGTTGAACTGAACACACAGTATTTCCTGATATCTCGTAAGGCTCCCAACATTACTTTCGTCCTTATCATCACATTGATCGTCCTCATTATCATGAAATGTTTTACTCAACCTCCCCAAGCATAAATGCCTAGAGGTGGCCACATCTCCATGCCTTTGCTGAGGAGGGAGATCTTTGTTTGGGGCCTGGGGTGGGCCCCTAGCCACCGGATCTAGAATACCCTCCCTGACCATCAGAGTTATCAATGCCTCTCTGGCGCCATCAAATCTAGCCACCAAAATCTGGCTAAATACGGCAAGCTACTTTTGAATCAACTGTTGGATGGCCTCCAGTGAGCAAAGCACCGCCGCTACCTTAGCCATTTCTGATTGAGATGGGGATTGCCTGTTACTGGGGCCACCTATAGGCAGAAGATCTAATGCCATTAATGAGTTCCGATGGCCAAAAAAATTAAGAGATGTACTAGAAGTGAGCTGGATGAATTGTAAGGGATCTTGGACTCAAACCAAAGATCTTTCAATGGTGACTCAATCTCAGCCAAGTGTGACGTTGAATCCCCATCAGAGAATCCAATGAAAAGTAAGATGTAAATGAAGGGAAGAATATGAATACATCGTTCTCACAAACGATGCCAGATTGATGATACTAGAAATGGTATCACCAAATCAATGTAAATATGCGAGCTCAAACCAGTGTATCAATGGATTATATATATATATATATATATATATATATATATATATATACAGAAGGACATGAGGTAAAGAGTTAGATAACACATAATATAAGTGGTTCAGCCAATCTTGGCCTACTACACCATGTGAGTGTGTGTGAAATCCATTATGAAAAGGGCTCTAATAGCCTTGGGATACAGAACACTCAAGCTTTCTGTCTCTATGCAGTGAATTTAGTAGAGTTTCAGTAGGGTTGTTAATTAGAGATCCTTCTAAAGGTAAAAAATGTAGGTATTTATATGGATGGGGTGGTGCCATCCGCACCCCAAGCATGTAGGATGCATGTACAATACAAAGTAACCAATATCATGCTGCCACCTGTCATCCGTGCATGTAAATCATGATTGAGAGATATTCATCACATGTGAGGAAGATGTTATTGCAATCGGTTTTGTCCATGTGGGGCTCGCAGTCCAAGCGTACTCTCCCACGCGTGCTCCATTCCACTCGCCCTGTCAAATGTCATTAGTGCCATACTGGGATGAGGTGTCGTCCTAGGCGAGTAAGAGACCATTGAGGTATTTTTAGATAAGATGTTGGTATCTATCGAGTAAAGTCTCGGTTGACTCACATCAGGTCGAGACGAGCATATGAACAAGCTGATGAGGTCTCGGCCTTCCTAAGGGTAGACAAGATGAAACATTATGCCCATCGTGGTGGCATGTGGTCTAGGACTGGTCTTAGACGAGACCGAGACAGTTTTCACATGATTTCATGAGAGAGAATGTTCTATGAGTTCGGCTTGAGCCGAGATGAGGTGACATATTTGTATATCATGAGTTATCGAGTTTCATCAAAATAAGGTAATATTAACGTAACATAATATAAAGATAACAACAATTTGAAGTGTGTAAGTAAACTTAAATTAATAAATAGATCCAAATGAAAACATGTAAAATGGTTAAAAAAAATAAGTCAATCACATGGGCATTAGTCTAGGAGGAAAAACCCCATAATAATAATTTTTCAAAAGTAACAATTGAACATATACATAAAATAAATTTATTTTACATTACTTTCCATGTGAATTATTGTATCTTATATTAGGGAGGTATTCATAACGTAACATAAATCTTAAGTGTGTACGTAAACTTAAATTGATAAATATATCCAAGTGAATATTCATAAATATGTTAATAATATAGCACAAGCACATGGGCATAGTCTCGGATTAAAAACAAATATAAGTAATTTTCTTAAAGTAACAACTGAACACATACAAAAAATAAATTAATATTACATTGCTTGTGAGTTATCATATGTTATAAAAGAGATAAAATAATAATAACAATAATAATAATAATAATAATAATAATAATAATAATAATAATAATAATAATAATAATAATAATAATAATAATAATAATGTAACATAAATTAAAGATAACATAAATTTGAAGGTGGAAATGGTAATGTAGGTGTAATTATCCTACAATAAATTATCCTAAACAATTAAAAAGAAATATAATGAAAGTATTGAAACGATCACCCGATGCGAGTATTTATGTGGTTCAGTAGTGGCCTACGTCCACGTGGTATTTTTCTTTCTTATTAGTCTTTTCCCGATAGCAAGAATTACATGCCCCTTTTCCCTAGGGTAAGGGTTACATTTATAGGGGAAGAAGAGATGGCTTCGTGAAAGGGTATGTAACTTGTTGATAAAGTTTAGGTTTGATTATGATGATCTTCCCCCGAGATCTTTATGAGTAGGATTCCCCTTCACCATTTTCTTGATCTAGGATACTGTATCCAATTGTGTCGGGTCGCTATTTATCAAACCCTAGTTATTCAGGTTATTCCGATAATTTTCCTAAAATTGCACCCAAAGCTCTACGGCTTGAATGGGGTGGAAAGGTTGATCAGCAAGTTGATTGGTCGAGAACATTAGTCGTAGTTTGAGATGGTATTTTTCTACTCTTGGAAAAACTTATTGGATGACAATTTTTCTCTCTTTTTCCTGTTGAGCCCTAGAACGGCGTGCTTGTAATTTCTCAGGTTAGTTAGAGTTGTGCTGCTAAAAATATCTTTTAAAACTGATGCGCCTTTAGTAATTATGCCCCTGGACTCTGTTTTAAATGATGAGACACCTCATAATATGAACTAATCTATCAAAACATTTCCATCTACCATTTTTCTCCATGAATTTAACTATTAAAAGCACCGGAGGTTCCTACAAATTTACTCACTTGTAAGTTTTCTTCTCTCGTGTATCTTTATTTTTCTTACAATAATTCTCTAATTCTCCTCATTTTCGTCGCTTTTTTTCGTTTGTTCTTGAGAAAAATGGTTTATGTCTAGATGATAGGACTTTAGGGGAATTTACGAAAAATACTTCATTCTTGATTGGGTAAATATAGAGTGAGTCTGTATTCCAGATGATTGTTATAATGTTGACGGTGTTCACTTGATTCACACAATCTCAATGGTTGAGGGGGTATAATGTTTCACCCCAATAAAATATTCTAATAGTTTTGCTAATTATTACTTGTGGTTCCTGCCCAGTGCTCTCCAGACACATGGAGGATTGCGAATTGTATTTGTAGAATGAATGAGCTCTATGGGACTTTAATTAGGATTTTTGAGATTAGATATTGTTATTCTTAGTAAAAAAATGAATGATAAAATCTTTTATTTGATGGAAAGGAAAGTATATAGGGTTTTAGTTTACAATCTCTCTTATTCAAATAACTGATATTAGGCTCAATGATTCATTGCCAGAAATTCGCAGTATCCACCCATTATTATGCGTGATTAACCACATAAAATGTTTTTTCCCCTACAAGGGGGAGGAAAATAGGTTGACAATGTTTTTTCTTCAATATATGATGTTGCTGGTTAGATGAAATAATTACTAATATTTGTTTTCTTATTCTCCTTGTAAAAAAAATGAACCTTCTCATTTCAACTGTGAGGAGGTGATGAAATTTTGGAAGCTATGGAGGCCTTTGGTTCAAGGCGCATATCACCCTACTTAAATACAAAACCTCAACATCAAGCTTCATAACTACTACTGTAGATTCTATCCCTGAGACACCAGTCCTATCAATAAGTGAGGGATACTTTAGAGCCTACACCTCATCTTTTGAGCATATCTCCAATAAAGGGGAACCTTACTCTTGTTGATAATTTTGACTATCCCACCTCCCCAAAGTCAATAGTCACCAGAAAGAAGGAGACCAAATGTCCCTTTGAGACCGTCACTCTCGTTGATTCTCCTAAAAAATAGAAAGCGAATAAATATAAAGACATCCCTTCATCTTAGGTTCTCATTCACACCAAAGAGGGTGGATTCCCCTAACATGGGGAAGGGCCACCAAACCATGCCGGTGGTAAAAAACCATTTTTTGCCCCTGGTGTGCCGAGGGAGGCATTCTGGCATTGGACTAAGAGTAGTTTGACAAATTAAACTCTAATAAACTTTCTTCTCATATTACGCAAGTGTTATCTTTAATAATTTTAGTAATTTGGTTTAATTTCCTCCCTATTTATGTCCCAGTTTTAACTTTTGGTTATTTTGTCATTATAGTTTGCGGAAGACTTTATTGAATGCTCAACAAGGGTGCCAAATAGGCCAAGATAATCGATAACACGATGAAGGCAATGGATAAGTCTCAAGAGTCTCTCGTCGTTTCCCTAAAAATGTATGATGATTGATATGCCCAAAGTACACCCTCTTACTTAGAGAAACTAACCTCGACCAGTCTCACAGCCGAAGTGACCGGAAGCCTATGACAACCATCAGCAAGGTCTTCTTTTATAAGGTCGGCCCCACATACATCAACCTCCGTTAGTCATCAGCCAAGGTCAGCAAGGTCTTATGGATCCATCCATCTGTCAACGTCATCATCAGCCTCAATCGACGTTGCATTCCTCAGCTGACTTCAGCAATGTCTCAGGGGCTCAACCATCTGCCAACATCATCATCGGCCCTAGCCGACGCTACATCTACCTTATACTTAACCTCGGCTAGCCCTCTTGACCGAGGTCATCATGGATATTTATCTCAAACAAAGAAATAGTCGGACTTCACCAACCTCGTACTCGTCCAGGCCGAGGTTGATACCAATCAAAGACAAGGCCAAGCATTTTCAAGAACATACATGGTTTGGAACACATGGACAAATGTATTATAACCGAATCATTCCCTCCACATGAGGGAATATTGAGGTCATCATTATCTACCAAAGTTCAGCCAGGTGTCACTCCCATACTAGTTCGATATTCTTGTACATGCACATTGTATGCTTGGGGGGTACAATAGACCCCCCCAAGCAGTATATATAGAGGTCATCCTCAACCTTGCAAACTCTGTCATGTTACACAATAGAGAGAGAAAGCTTTAGAGATTATATCCATGTCCATTAGTGCCTTCTTCTAGTGATATTACTCACACACTCACAGTGGACGTAGGACAGATTGGCTGAACCACTTACATACAAGTGTTCATCCCCTTATCCTCACCTCATTCTATCATATATACGTATACTCTTGTGCTGCCATTGATATAACCTGTTTGATCTTGTCAACACCTTACCTGGTGGTGCTGTTTACAACATCATCATTTTGGCGTTGTCTGTGGGAATGAGAAGCTATCTCTTCCTTTTTACAACTTGACCTCACCATAGACTCTGGTAGTGAACCAGACACCACCCTGTGTGTGGAGATGTTTTACCATTGAAAAAGGTCCCTTAAGGTATCAAGCTTTCCAATATTATCATTGCAAGCTATTTAATCTTAACATATATCACCGAAGTTACCACCACCTCCTCCACCATCTGGTGTTGGAGAACCCAATTCCATCCAAGCACCACACCATTCTGAGATGGCTGAGGTGGCGACAGCCTTGAAGTCCTTAGCTGCATCTTAGCGAATTATACAAGAGCAGTTCGCCCAGCTAAGCCAAAACATAATAAGACCGCCTGGAGTCTCACGGGAGATGATCACTCCGACAGCTGCTCAACCAAGTCCTGAGGCCAGAGGACCGCCCCAGGCACCACGAAAGGACCAACCTACACCTCAACGGAGGAGGGATGTTGCTGACCCTAGGCGTTTACACCTGGGGAGGCAAGGAAACCCTTGCCCTGAGGATAGGTACGACGACATTGAGGTAGAGGATGCTCTAGCAGACTGTTGGGAGACATATGAGGTTTCAAATAACACCATACTTCCTATACAACAGAGTTGAGGTTGTGGAGGAAGACGAGACGGTGATGCCCAACAAAGAGGATCAGCTTTTGTTTGCCTGAGTAGAGGGGGGCGACCTTTGAAAGGCTCGGCCCAGTTAATTATCTGAGGTAGAGGTTATCCAGGTCAAGGAGTGCAGTTGTCCCACAAAGGGAAGGTGGTGGCAATCCGCCTCATCAGGGTCGACCTCATCATGGCCGAGGCTGTGTCCAGGAGGTTAACAACCGACGTTGTGCAGATGCTGAGCAACCCTCAGTCCACCCCTTGGTGGTGGATGGGGACAACCTCAGCCAGTCCGACGTTGCTAAACCATGGAATGACTCCATTCAACAGCTGGAAGAGAAGATAGGGAACCTCATAAAAAGCCGAGACACACTACAAAGGGGATTCTTATAGGGCTCCCAATTTTTACCAAGGATTGTTAACTTTCCTACCCCTGCCAAATTCAAACCACCTATGGTATCTCCCAAGTACAATGGTAGTACTAACCCAGTGCATCATATTGAGATGTATCAGTATGCAGTAGACATTTACTCAATCCCTGATTCGATGAGGTGCAGAGCTTTTTCAAGCACTTTGACAGGGGTTACACATATTTGGTTCACATTTCTTCCCAAAAGTTTTGTGGAGAACTTCAAGGGTTTAGCCGAACGGTTTATACACAACTTATGTTTTAGGGTAAGACCTCTGAAGAAGACAACCTACTACTCTATGTAAAGAAAGGAAAGAATGAAAGCCTCAGAGACTATATTGCAAGATTCAACATTGAAAAATTGGAGGTTGAAGATTATGAAGAGAATATAGTTATGATTGGCCTAATAGGAGGACTTCGAAAGGGGAAATTGCTTTGGAAGCTTGCTGAAGACCCTCCTAAGTCTATGGCCGAGTTGTTGGCAACAACTGGTAGGGTCATCAATGCATAAGAAGCAATGGTTGCATAATATGAGGATGAGAACGATAGTAGTAGTGGGTAATTCCGAAGGAAAAAGGATGGAAAGAAGAGGACTATAGATAATAAGTTTGCACACTACACTCCTCTAACTGTGAGTTGTGAGCATGTCCTCAATCAAATAAAGAATGATAGATCCCTGAGATGGCCGAAGAAGCTAAAGGCTCCTCCGCATATGAGAAATAAGAATTTATGGTGTGAGTTCCATCAAGATCATGTTCATCTGACTGACAAGTGTTTCGCCCTGAGGGACGAGATTGAGAAGATGTTGAAGTATAGAAATCTTCGAAAGTACGTGGATAGTAACGCTCCTAAGGGCGGAAGAGAAGACCCTAAAAGGAAGAGAAATGACAAATTCTGGGAAGATGCCCCTGCCAGGAGAGCTGATGACTCAAACGATAATGACGATGACCCTGGCCTCCCACCTAAAGATGATAATGCCCCAGTGAAGAGGGTCGGTATGATCTCTTTTGGTGTAAACACCATCTGTGGAGGATTAGCAGGGGGTGGCTCAGACGTAGCCAATTGAAAGGCTCATGTGGCAGAGGCCAAGTCAGTTACTAAAGATGAGGTTGTGAACTTGGCATCTTCAGAGGTTAAACATGAAAAGAAAAAGAAGGTGGATATGGATACCATCATAGTTGGTTTCTCAAGACTTGATTTCAAAGGTCTCTTAGCTCCTCACGATGACCCTCTAGTAATCACTATGAGGGTGCATGGTTGTGAAGTTCAGATAATCCTCGTTGATGGGGGAAGTTCAGCAGATTTAATGTTCTGGCCCTATTTTAAGAGCATAGGCCTCAGTAGAGCCAAACTTGTCCCTTACCATCACCCCTTGATCGGCTTCAGCGGTGAAAAGGTTCATCCATTGGGCATGTATGAGATGGATGCATGAATGGGAGATGAGTGGCCTAAGAGGTTTACAAGTAAAATCAATTTCTTTGTCATGGATGAGAACGTCTTCTGAGCCTAAAACATCATCATATGATGAGTAACCCTCAAGGAGTTTGAGGTAGTGCCTTCAACATTCCACCAAATGCTAAAATTCCTAACTTCCTATAGGGTAGGGGAAGTGAAAGGTGACCAAATATTGGCACGTGAATGATACTTCAATTCCGCAGAAGTGAGAGAGGCTCATAAAAAGGCAATAACCACATACAACATCGACAGACTTGATCCTAGAGATGAGACAAAGCTCAATAAAGTAGAGGCCGTAGAAGAGGTACAATCCATCGTCCTTAATGAGGACAAGCTGGAAAAAAACCATCCAAATCGGCAAAGCCCTAAAACCTGAGATAAAGGAAGAGATGGTGAAGATTCTGAGGAAGAGACAAAATGTGTTTACCTGGAGCCACGCAGACATGTCAGGTATTGATCCTGAGGTCATGTGCCACAAACTCAATGTTATGGAATACGCTAATCCCATCAAACAATGAAGAAGAGTATACTCAAGAGAGAAGTATGATGTCATCAGAGAAGTGGTCAGAAAGCTTGAAGAGGCTAAGTTCATCAGAGAGGTCATATACCCTGAGTAGTTATCTAACGCCGTCATCGTGAAAAAAGCCAATGGAATATGGAGGATGTGCGTAGACTTCACTAATTTGAACAAGTTTTGTCCAAAAGGCAGTTTCCCCCTGCCTCGTATTGATCACATGGTAGATGCCACAGCAGGGCATGAACTCATGAGATTCATGGATGCCTATTTCGGGTATAATTAGATCTTTATGAACCCGAAAGTCTCAGAGAAGACAAATTTCATCACAAATAAGGGAACCTATTATTACAAAGTCATGCCTTTCGGCTTGAAGAATGTCAGGGATACCTACCAACTTCTTGTAAATAAGATGTTCGAAGATCAGATAGGAAATTCCATGGAAGTGTATGTGGATGACATGTTGATGAAGAGCTTCAAGGCCGACACGCACGTGGTCGACCTTGAAAGAACCTTTGACACTATGGACAAGTATAGGATGAAACTCAACCCAGCCAAGTGTGTCTTCGGGGTAGAAGCGGAAAAATTTCTGGGATTCATCGTTAATCAGAGGGGAATAGAGGCCAACCTCGAGAAGATCAAGGCCTTGATATAAATGAAGACACCCAGATCTATCAAAGAGGTTTAGAGGTTAACCGGAAGAGTTGCTTCCATTAACAGGTTCTTCTCAAGAGCTATATCCCTTTTTAAAAGTACTTAGAAAGGCATTCGAATGGGATGAGGAGTGTGACAAAGCTTTAAGGATATCAAGTCCTACCTCAGGTCTCCCTTACTCCTATCTCGGCCCATTCTGGGGGAGAAGTTATATCTATATCTAGCTCTCTCAGAGTCAACCATTAGTGCTTCCATAGTAATAGAAGATGACAGAGTACATAGGCCATTATACTTCAATAGTAAAGCCCTTCAAGGGTCTGAACAGAAGTACCCTCGAATGGAAAAATTAGCATATGCCCTGATACACGCTTCCAGGAAGATGAAGCCATATAGCCCACTCTATGGTCATCCTCACTGATTCCCCTCTCAGACAGGTCCTCCATAAGCTTGAGAAGTTCGGTAGGATGATTGCCTGGGCCATCAACTTGGGGGAATATGACATTTCTTATTAACCCAGGGTTACCATCAAAGGGAAAGCACTTCTAGACTTTTCATCTGAGTTTACCTGGGAAGTGGCTGAGATTGAGATTAATTAAGAGGTTGTAGATGAACCAGACAGTAACGTCTTACAAGGTTCGAACGAGGTTGAGTCAAGAAAAACCAGAAAAAGTTTGGAAGAGAATGAGGAAGATAGGTACCTCTTCAGGAAAGGGACCCTAGTAGAGGGGAAATTCTCTTCAAATGAAGACGTTTGGAACCTCTTTGTTGATGGGTAATCCAGTGATAGTGGAAGTGGAGCGGGGTCAATAGTGTCAGCACCAAATGGTACAGACATCGAATATGCACTAAAGTTCAATTTTAAGGCATCGAACAACGAGTAAGGGTATGAGGCATTGATAGCGGGTCTCTCCTTGGCAAAATCCCTTAGTGTTGGCTAACTCCTAGTCCATAGTGACTCAAGGTTGGTCATTAACAAAATCTTGGAAGTGTATGAGGGCAAAGATGAAAGGATGGCCAAATACCTGAAGAAGGTGAAAATGATGCTAGAAAGCTTCAAGGAAGTGAAGATGAAGAGGAGGCCTCAGTAAGACAACAATCGAGTTGATGCACTTGCAAGGATCGCCTCTGCAACAAGGACGAACATAAGAAGAACAATACCCGTTGAAATTTAGCTCAAGTTAACCATTGAAGAGGAGGAGGTTACCAGACCTTGCCTAAATTTGAATATGGGAGCCTCGTGGATGAATCCTCTTATCAAATACATCAGAGAGGGAGGGCTGCCAGAATCATGGTTAGAAAGGAGAAAGCTGAGGTTTAGGGCTGCCAAGTTCTCAATTATAGGAGACGTCTTGTATAAAAATGGGTTCCTACTTCCTCTCCTCAAAAGAGTACACCCTTCATAGGTTCCACACATCTTGTAAGATATGTACGAAGGATCTTATTATAGTCACATAGGAGGAAGACCTTTAGCTAAGAGGATAATCACTCAGGGGTATTGGTGGCCGACCTTGGCCAAAGATGCTGCTGCATATGTGAAGAAGTGCGATAAGTGCAAAAGATTATCCACCATTCCTCATCAGCCTCATCAACATATGACGTCAATCAGCTCACCTTAGCCGTTTGCATTATGGGGCATTGACTTGGTAGGATCCTTGCTAAGGGTTGGGAACAACTATCGATTCTTAGTAGTGGCAATTGATTACTTATCCAAATGGGTAGAGGCTGAGATAATGATCATAATTACAGAATAGAAGACCTTCCAGTTCATCTGGAAGAACATCATATGCAGGTATGGTATTTGAAACACCCTCTCTCAGACAATGGAACCCAGTTCAATAATGATTCCTTAGAAAAATACTGTGAAAGAGTGAGGATCAAGCAGTTCTTCTCTTCTCCTGGCCGACCCCAGGCAAACAGTCAGATCGAGGTCACAAATCGAACAATCCTTGATGGAATAAAGAAGTGGTTGGAAGAGGCCAAAGGGATATGGACAGAAGAGGTATATGCCATATCATGGTCCTACAAAACGATAACAAGGCCACCAATGGGAGGTACCCCATTCATGTAAGACCATAGCTCAAAAGATGTCATCCCTATAGAGGTAGGACTTTCCACTCATAGAGTTCAGACCTATGACCCTCAGAGGAATGGGGAAGAGAAAATACTTGATCTGGATTTGATTAAAGAAAGAAGAGAAGATACAAAGATTAGACATGCACCCTACTAATAGAGAACTGCGAGTTCCTACAACAAAAAGGTAAAATCAAGGCCTATAGCAGTGGGAGACCTAGTCCTATAGAAGACGTTGCAGAAGGAAAATAAGCTCCACCCAAACTGGCATGGTCCTTATATAGTAGTTGATGAGGTTGTTCCTGGTACCTACCGACTAGAAAATCTCGAAGGGGAACCTTTCTCCAATCTTTGGAATGCGGACAACTTGAAGAAATATTACATATGATGTTTCAATTTCAGTTATTTCTTTGTAATACATATATCGTTTTATGAAGAGGATGTTAATGAAAAAATCAATGTTGTACTTATACTTTTGTTATATGCTTAAACATCATTAGTTTGGTGAAAATATGAGGTGAAACATCATCATATGGTGACCTCAGATCTTAAACATCATTTGTTTGGTGAAAATTATGAGGATGGACATCATATTATGGTGACCTCAGACCTTAAACATCATTACTTTGGTGAAAGTATGAGGTGAAACATCATTATTTGGTGACCTCAGACCTTAAACAACATTAGTTTGGTGAAAATTATGAGGGTAAATATCATATTATGGTGACCTCAGACCTAAAACATCATTAGTTTGGTGAAAGTATGAGGTGAAACATCATTATTTTGTGACCTCATACCCTAAACATGATTAGTTTGGTGAAAGTATGAGATGAAACATCATCATATGGTGACCCCAGACCTTAAACATCATTAGTTTGGTGAAAATTATGAGGGTAAACATCATATTATGCTGACCTCAGACCTTAACCATCATTAGCTCGGTGAAAATTATGAGGTGAAACATCATATTATAGTGACCTCAGACCTTAAATGTCATTAGGTTAGTCAAAATTATGAGGGTAAACATCATATTATAGTGACCTCAGACATTAAACATCATTAGTTTGGTGAATATATGAGGTGAAACATCATCATATGGTGACCTCAGACCTTAAACATCATTAGTTTGGTGAAAATTACAAGGGTAAACATCATATTATGGTCACCTCAGACCTTAAACATCATTAGTTTGGTGAAAATCATGAGGTGAAACATCATATTATGGTGACCTCAGACCTTAAAGATCATTAGTTTGGTAAAAATATGAGGTGAAACATCATCATATGGTGACCTCAGACCTTAAACATCATTAGTTTGGTGAAAATTATGAGGGTAAACATCATTTTATGGTGACCTCAGACCTTAAACATCATTAGTTTGGTGAAAATTATGAGGTAAAACATCATATTATGGTGACCTCAGACCTTAAACATCACTAGTTTGGTCAAAATTATTAGGGTAAACATCATATTATGGTGACCACGGACCTTAAACATCATTAGTTTAGTGAAAATTATGAGGTGAAATATCATATTATGGTGACCTCAGACCTTAAACATCATTACTTTAGTCAAAATTATGAGGGTAAACATCATATTATGGTGACCTCAGACCTTAAACATCATTAGTTTGATGAAAGTATGAGGTGAGACATCATTATTTGGGTACCTGAGACCTTAAACATCATTAGTTTGGTGAAAATATGAGGTGAAATATCATCATATGGTGACCTCAAACCTTAAACATCATTAGTTTGGTGAAAGTTATGAGGGTAAACATCATATTATGGTGACCTTAAACCTTAAACGTCATTAGTTTGGTGAAAATTATGAGGTGAAACATCACCATATGGTGACCTCAGACCTTAAACATCAATATGGTGAAAATATGAGGTGAAACATCATAATTTGGTGACCTCCGACCTTAAAACATCATTAGTTTGGTGAGAATTACGAGGGTAAACATCATATTATAGTGACCTCAAACCTTGAACATCATTAGTTTAGTGAAAATTATGAGGGTAAACATCATATTATGGTGACCTCAAACCTTAAACATCATTACTTTAGTCAAAATTATGAGGGTAAACATCATATTATGGTGACCTCAAACCTTAAACATCATTAGTTTGATGAAAGTATGAGGTGAGACATCATTATTTGGGTACCTGAGACCTTAAACATCATTAGTTTGGTGAAAATATGAGGTGAAATATCATCATATGGTGACCTCAAACCTTAAACATCATTAGTTTGGTGAAAGTTATGAGGGTAAACATCATATTATGGTGACCTTAAACCTTAAACGTCATTAGTTTGGTGAAAATTATGAGGTGAAACATCACCATATGGTGACCTCAGACCTTAAACATCAATATGGTGAAAATATGAGGTGAAACATCATAATTTGGTGACCTCAGACCTTAAAACATCATTAGTTTGGTGAGAATTACGAGGGTAAACATTATATTATAGTGACCTCAAACCTTAAACATCATTAGTTTAGTGAAAATTATGAGGGTAAACATCATATTATGGTGACCTCAAACCTTAAACATCATTAGTTTGGTGAAAATATGAAGGTAAATATCATATTATGGTGACCTATGACCTAAAACAACATTTCAAGAGACTCAAGTATAACATCGAAAGAAGTAATAGAATCTGAAGAAGACGTGATTAATGATTATCAGTAAATAATAGTCAAGAGAGTTACAAATCAGTTGTTACAAAATGCCATCAGAGTTTAAAATTATGAAGGGATACAGAAAAGAAAAAGAAATCAGAATTACAACTTTAAAGCTTCACAAAGAAAAAGGCTTAATTCTCTGCACCTACAGTCGTGTCGTCGCAGCCGACGTTTGTCACCTTGCCCCATCACCATGAGGATTAACGTCTTCAGTCTCAATGGTCTCTAGCGGAGAAGTCTCAAATGGAGCAACATCGACCTCCTTAACTTCTTGCAAGGCCTGAGCAAATTGGGGATCACCAAAGCCAAGACCCTCAAGGTCTGAGGCAGTCAGACTCCCTAACTCTTTCTCCTTAGAGGCTTCCCATTTGCCAGTTGCTTTAATACCACTTTCAAGGTATTCAAATCTGAAACTAACAAACTCATCAGAGACTTTATAATCTTCAATGATCTTCCCTGCAGCATCTTCTAAAGCATCATTGATTGCAGCATCCACCTTAGTTTGAAGGGCATCATCTTCATCCTTCAGGGCTACTTCGTGGTCCTTCTTAAACTTGTCCAGGTCCCTGTCCGTCTGCTGGATGACCTCCTTCAGCTTTTCAACCTCCTTTAGATCTCCCTTCAACTTTTTAACCTCTGCATTCAAAGAAGCTTAGACCTTCTCAGCTTATTGAACCTTCTCTATGAGGGGCATCTTCTTCACGATCCAATCAACAAAATGATATAAGGACAGGAGACACTGCAGTAGAAGGTTAGACGGATGAAAATATGAGATATGATTTTAAAAGAGATGAGGTTACACTTAAAAAGTAAAGAACAAACAACTAATACTTGAATTGATCTATGGAGAGCAAACTTGGTTGGCAATGGGACGTCTAAGGAGCGAAAGAAGCGCTTATCCTTCTCATTAATCACTGCGCCGATAGAGTCGACAACCTTTATACTATGACCAATGAGGCTATCACTGATCTTTAACTGAGCAAGACGAGAAGCCAAGGCATCGTCTGTAGAGATGTTAATGTCGTGATCCCCTCTCTGAGTCTTTCCCAGCCTCTGAGGCTCCGGGTCAATTGTGGACTTCTTCTTCTTGGTAACATCAACCTTGGATCTATCGACGTTCTTTTGGGTGGTAGCAGGGGGTACATTTTTTGCAGCCCTCTTTTTCATCAGCTTCACAAGACCTGGAGCAGACATTTCCTAAAGGTCGTCTGATATACCTTCAGGGCACTCTGTAAAAAATAAGTATCTGAGTTAGTAAGTCAGAGGCATAAAAATTAAGAGGTGTAACTTATGAAAAATTAAGACTTACGAAGCTATGTGAAAGCACCACCCCTAAGCCTGCGTGATAGAGGTAATAGGGGGTCATCAGATGTTCATACTTTACAAGACGACCCTTCTCGCCCTGATTGCGAAGATCCTCAACTTTTTGGTGGTTGTCCTGGCTAAGTCCAAGATCGGTTTTAGCAGAGAGAGACACCTTCCCCCACCTCACAGGTGTCCTCCGAACCGACATTACAGAGGTCATATATGGACCAAACTCCCATGCCCCGAAGGCAAAGAAATACCAAGGTTTCAAGTTATGGTTTCAAGTCTTGGTAACCAACAACATTTTCTTCTCTGATTTCCTAGCTAAGAAGTGGTAATAGCTAGGGTGTTTTTTGGCAGAGGATGACACATAACACCCAGTGAAAACTCTGATTGGAAGGTCTGAATGGTGGACAACCCTCCAAAGGACGATAACCACAATTATAACCCTTCATGCGTTGGGGGATAGTTAGGAAAGGGCTATGTTTATATGGTAAAATATAACTCTGATTGAAGGTTGGATAGGAAGAAGAAAACCCAACTTGAACATCTGCTCATAGACGTAGATCTCTCCATCTCTACCGTCAAAAGCCCTCTCATCACTCATATGTTTTCTAAGGGTGATGGAAGAGTGTATGGATTAGAGGTGCCTAAAGGTAAGAAGGTCATACTCATTGATGGTGCACTCAATCTCGGTCGCCTCAGATGTATTTATATCACTCTCCTGACCATCATCATCATCCCCAGCAACATCGGCCTGAGTAGGTGTAAAGACACCACCAGGAAACCTCTGAGAAAATTCATCCCTAGTGGCAACCGATAGAGGAATGGCGTCAATTATGGGAGGAATGGCCACACTTGGCCCTACTATTTCAACATCTGAAGAACTACGCGAGGTGCTAGCACCCTGATGAGACGAGGCACGACTCAAAACCTCAGCCTCCACAGGGACTTCACCCTTCCTGGGAGAGTAATCCATAGCCTCTTGAAAAGAGTCTACAGATATGGGGTCTGAGGAGGATGACTCAGACTCAAACAATGGTGTTGGTTCTGCAGGAACCTCTACAGACTCAGCAGGCTCGGATGGCTCAGGGTAAATAACCTTCAGAGGTAGAGGGAAGATGGGTCTAAGAGGAAAGGCCTCAGCCCTACGAGCTTCCTCTTGGGCTAGCTTTATTTGCCTTATTTTCTCAAAGGTCTTCTCACGAAGAGGTGGGAACTCTTCCATGAGTTGGTACAAGGGCCTCAGCATAAGTGAGATGACACTACACTTGGACTCAAAACCATAAACATGTAAACAACTTGATTCAATCTAAACTAAGGATCAAACTTAGAATTTGGAAGGGTTTCACTAAGAACACTAAGAACACTCAAGAACCAAGTCATCGGAGAAAATGTTTAAATGAAAAATAACAACTGCAAATGGAAAAGAAGGGTTGAAAAATATACCTGACAAGTTGGGAAGGAAAGAAGAAGAGACATTGAAGAAAAAGAAACTTTCTAACGCAGCCAACAATGGAGAATCGGAGGAAATGGAAGTTGCAGCTGCAAAGAGAGAGCTCAGGGGGGAAAATGAAAGAGAATGAAGAAAGAGAAAGGGATTTAAACCCACTAAATCATTAGGCGCGAGATTCGAGGCCCCATTATTGCCCTAGGAAACCCAAAACACAAGCCATGATCACATCATCTTGGGACACATGCTTCACTTCAGCAAGTGACATGTGTCAAGAAAGTATTAGCACACATAGAAATCCGTCCTCGGCCTAAACTATATACCCCTCAGTTATCTAATTACATAGAAGAATAAGGGCTAGGGGTGATTGATATGCCCAAAGTACACCCTCTTACTCAGAGAAACTAACCTCGACAAGTCTCACAACCAAGGTGATCGGAAGCCTATGACAACCATCAGCAAGGTCGTCTTTTATAAGGTCGATCCCATATACATCAACCTCGGCTAGTTATCAGCCGAGGTCAGTTAGATCTCATGGATCCAATCATCTCTCAACGTCATTACAGGGCTCAACCGACGTTGCATTCCTCATTCGACTTCAACAATGTTTCAGGAGCTCAACCATTTTCCAATATCATCATCAGCCCTAGCTAACGCTACATCTACCTCATGCCTAACCTCAGCCAACCCTCCTGGCCGAGGTCATCATGGATATTAACCTCGAATAAAGAAATAGTCGGACTTCACCAACCTCGTACTCATCCAGGCCGAGGTTGCTACCAATAAAAGACAAGGTCGAGCGTTTGTAAGCACATGCATGGTTTGGAACACATGGACAAATCTGTTATAACCGAATTATTCCCTCCACGCGAGGGAATATTGAGGTCATCATTATCTACCAAAGTTTAACCAGGTTTCACTCCCATACTGGTTTGATATTCTTGTACTTGCACATTTCATGCTTGGGGGGTACATTACACCCCCCAAGCACTATATATAAAGGTCATCCTCTACCTTGTAAAGGGATCCATAATTGTAACCCTAGCTGAAACTCTATCATTTTACATAATAGAGAGAGAAATCTTGAGAGATTGTATCCACGGCCATTAGTGCCTTCTTCTACTGATATTACTCACACACTCACAGTGGACGTAGGCAAGATTGGTTGAACCACTTACATACAAGTGTTCATCCCCTTCTCATCACCTCATTCTATCATATATACATATAATCTTATGCTACCATTGATATAACCTGTTTGAGCTTGTCAACACCTTACCTGGTGGTGCTGTTTATAGCATCATCAATGATGAGAATAATTCTACAGACTTGGAGGTACCAATGTTGAAGATGGAGCTCGACATGTTAGTGACGGAGTGTGACACGTTGAAGAAGGCTGCGGACGATCATCCTGAAGTCTTGGAAGAAAAAAAGATGATGGCTTGAACCATGGGTACATGAATGCCACTGGGCAGGCCATAAAACGAATGTCTTTATTCAATAGTAAAATTTTAATAAAGGATGGGATGAATCCTTTGTTAAGACTAATGTCCCTTATGAATTTGAGATTTTCAGGGAGAATTATCCAGGATCTCCACCAAGGGATGAAGAAGGAGACAAGATCTTAGCAAATGTCAAACAGAGGTCATGGTTGTTCAAGGGATGGTGGATGAAGATCAAGGCAAACCCCTAAATCCCCAAGAGCGAGGGAATTAAACAAAGGGTCAATTCTAGTTAGGACTTGTATTATTATGTGTTTGAATGTTTGTATAGGCTTGCCCCACTCTTTCATCTAATGAAAAATCCTTAATGCTAGCTTTTTTATGCCTGAATGTTTTTCTTTTAGTTCTTGTATGTTAAAAATAGGACTGTAGGGGTCCCACCATTTTCAGAGACTCACGAAATGGATCTAGTACTTAGTCAGGATGCTAATAACCAGGCATGTGGAATTTTTCTCTATATTCAAAAAATTCTTAAAAAAATTGACAAGTCATTTTAGTGAATAATCTTGTTTGTTTGCTAGTCTGAGGATTGAAGTTAGGGATGCCAGTGATATTATGAAGATACTGCAGAACGAAACTAATTCCCTTAGAGATAAGTTCGACAAAACCGAAGATAACTCAACAAGAGATCGCTCAATCAAGTTAGTCATTGGTTGTGACATAATGAAGTTAAAGTATTTCTTTAGAAATGGTCCTTGTAGGGTTTGGACTGCTACTCATGATGATGGTGGATTCCGAGTTAAATTGAACGAAGCCAATCAAGTGTCATATAAGCATGGTTGGATGGATGCCCTATCTATTATGAAAGTCCCCAAAGACTTTAAGTTGCGGTAGTAGTACTAAATGGAGTTCTTTTCTTACATTCATCCTCTATATGGATGTGATGAACGGTGGATCTCTCTCGATGCTCTTCCCCTTTAGTTGGTGAATAATTACTTTTCGGCATATGATAATGACGACAAGTTTATGCCAAGCTCTAAAGATAGATTAAAAGTTGAAGTTTCATGATGATAACTCATTGGAGATGAAGGATTTGTGCGAGGATTGAATATATTCATTTTGTAATTTTTTAGGTATAAGATTTTTTATAAAATGAATGCTCTATGAAGTTTTTAGTTAATTCAATGTTTTGTATTTTCCTATCTTTTATGTCCAGAATATTTTCATTGTTTGTCTTACGTTTAAGGATGTGTCATTGCACAACCTTAGGCCTAGGTTAAAATTTTGGAAAAATTCACCTAGTTAGAGGGTCGTCTACCCATAAGGGGTTTTAGCCGACCACAATCAGATCGCTTAGTGCCATGATCCCCCCTTCGGTTTTCTCATTCCTGCACAATTCTTGATGCTTTCGTGTTTACATGATGAAAACATGTAACTTTATAGTTTTGATTTAGTATAATCATACTAAGGCGTTCATAATGATTCATAAATAGAAAGAGTTGGTCTTCCATTTGGAAGAGTAATGAAGCTAATTTCATTAATTCAACTTAAAGTATTCCTATAAACAGTGCCTCAAAACTTGAAATAAAGTTAACAATGAAAATTGCAAGAAATAAACTTGATAGAAATAAAACTTCCACATATTGGTCACATTACTGTCCATAGGGATCTCTCTACTGCCATTGTTTTCAAATAGTAGGCTCCCTTGAGATCATGTCTCATGATTTTGAACGGTCCTTCCCAGTTAGGACATAACTTTCCATCTGTTGGCTTCTTCGTACTACCTAGCACTTTCTTAAGGATCCAGTCTCCTACCTGGAACCTTATGGGGCTAAATCCATTATTGTATTGCTTGCCCAACTATTCTTTGTAGAAAGATAACTTAATTAAGGCTTGTTCATTATGTTCATCGGCTAGGTCGATCTCGGTCCTTATGATTTCTCTATTCAACTCTTTGTCTGCAACTATGGTTGTCACGGTTAGAAAGCCAACTTCTAGAGGGATAATGATCTCCATCCCATAGTCTATAGAAAAAGGGTTTGTCCATCGCGGGTGTATATATAAGTGGAAATCGAAATCTTTCAACTCACATCATGGAAGAGATGGGGTGACATCATCTATAGGAATGTTCCCAAAATAATATTTAGAAAATATGATGTGTGCGCTTATTAAGATATTTATCGTTATGGTGAAATGATAATATATTTTTGATAAGACACATGAATGAATCTCAAGCATGATACAAATGAATGATATATAGGAAAATAGGAAAATAGGAATCGAGTCTCGTGTTTCAGCCCGAGATGCCTACGTATACTATAAAGGCATCAAAGTACATGTAGTTCACATGTGGAACAAAGGTTGGGGTTTACCCCATAGATTCAAATATGAGTTTATTATATGTGTGTGTGTGTGTGTAGAAAATATATTTTTAGTTTTGAGAAAATGTGATGAAGAATCCCGTTGTAAAAAGGGTTAGAATTACTCAAGAGAAAATTTATTTTAAGACCGGATGACTAAAAATATAGGTAGAAAAATCCTGAATTCTTTGGGATAAAGATTATTTTTATTGAGTTTTTGATTTTGACAAAAACGAAAGATGGAATTTTTAAAAAATACGGGGATGCAGATCCGCATACCCCTTGTCCTGCCTATTGGCGGGTCAGTTCAGTCAAATCACCCCAAGGCTTTATTGCACTTTTTTTAGATGCTAGTACCTAATGGGGAAGTCTTTTATTCAGATTTTGCAGACTTTTTATTTTTAGCAAAAAATTTCAAGTAAAAAAAGGGGTAAGGTGGAGAGGTTTCTTCGCCCATTCACATTTCCTTGCTCTTGCTTATTTCTTTCCATTTGTCTTATTATTTCCAAAATGGCCTTTCCCATAAGTGTGGAATTTGCCTCTTATCTTGAGAATTTAGAAGCTATGTGTTCATACAAGGTAGAATATGACCAATTTAACTTGTGTTGGGTCTCTTTGCGGCGCAACCGAACCATTGATGGCGGCATCACAATTCTTGTACCCCAAGGATTATGTTCTCCGTTTTGTCTTAGATGAGGTCTGCCTGATGCTAGGGGTAAATCCTAGTGTGGCGGCGACCATGCCTGAATTCTCTCGGACTCCATTATTGGTAGAATTTCTCCACATATCTCCTTCGACGGCTCGGCCATTGGTCACTGGAGGAATGATCTCCCTCCCAGCTGTATTATATTCCGTGAGTCTACGGGATGTCAATGAGGTGGGTTGTGTTAGAGCCGTTGCCCTTAGCTTAACTTCAAAGCTACTTATGGTGACCGGGGGACCTTCTAATAGACCCTCAACTAGATGCCATTACTGCGTGGATGTCATATCACCATAATCATTCGACGGTAATACTAAAAGAGACCCTGAACGGTCTATATTCTTGGAGGGAAGGTCATTCTAATTTTTTGAGATGTAGCCCGGTTATGCTATTCATGTGACAATCTGAGAGATTAGAGTTGTCGGTCCCCCTGAATAGCCAATGGTAGCTGTGCTAAACTTCTTCACTTGTTATTTCATCGGCTTTAGCCCAATTATAGAGAACTGGTTAAACTGGTTTATAGAGCACGAAGCTCAATGTCTGTGCTGGTGGATTCCCTGATTTGGGGGGGGGGGGGGGGAGTTGCAGCCTATTCTAGAACTGGGGGAATACCAGTACGTTCGGTTGGTAAGTCTTCGACATACCTCATTGAATTTTCTGTAGCAACTCCCGCGTCAAGTTGGATGGGAGCAAATTATGCCCTTTTCGTACCTTGGAATTCTGTCCTGTAGAGGATTTGACGGAAGGCATGCGCATGGAACTGGGCTTTTTGTGGGAGATTTGTCGGCCTTAAACCATTCCTTTCCTATCTGTTGGTAGGGTTTGGCATGTGTTTGGAGATTATATTAAATGGACATGGAAGAAGGTGATGGCTAAGAACATAGATGAGGAGACCGGTCAGAGATGGTTTGCCATGTTTGACCCTATGGAGGGGTTGTAGTGGTTTTCTTTAGGCTGGTCCAGGTTACCTTTATATGGAGAACCTTCAGTATACTATCTAATCAGGGGAAGTTTGGCGGCCTCAAGATGATGATGGGCGCGATATCTTCTAGTAGCTGTGGGTAGGGTCTTTTGTGAAACTGGTGATTATGTGAGACTCATGGTACATGTGAACCTTTTATATGTTGGTTATGTATTTGGATATCAGAATAAATTTGGGGAGGTTTGGTCAGTTTGTTTAGGAGTAGTTTGGTTTTATTTATTTTTAGGGCAGTTAGGTTGGCGGGGGAAGTTGTTTGACTCCCTATGTTTAAATTTCCTGTAATCGTGCTGAACTTTCCCGTAATAGAATTAAAAGAATTTTTATTATATTTTTGTGCCTCTTGATGAGTTTTAGACTTGAATTATCTATACCAGTCTCTAAAGCATACGGAATCCTTTTGTTTATGTAAATGATAAAATGAACTGTCGCTCTCGGAGATAAGAAAAGAACAATATTTTGTTAAAAAGAAGGGGATCATGCAAATGTAAATAGTATGAGTTACCTACGTCCCTCTGGGGGGTTTTGAAAATTTTTTGGATTTTTTTTTCAAGAACAGAAGGGGGATGAGAGGAGTTGTAGTGCGTCGAGATTTTGAACTAGGGGTAAACTTTCTTACGACGGTCTAGGTTGACTGGACACCATCTCTTCTCCAAGAAGGTCAGTGAGCATAGTGATGCCACTGAAAAGGATCTTCTTCATAATGTAGAGTCCACTCTACTTTGGCCTTAATTTCCTTCATGGGTCCCAGACGGGTTCTATGATTTTTTTGATTGCTAAGTCCCCTTCTCGGACACCGCGTCCTTAAATTTTTGATTGATTGATCACGTTATCCGATGATGGTACCCCTGTATATGATATAGAGCCTTTAGCCTTCTTTCCTCTAAGAGTGAAAACTCTTCAAGTCGGTTTGATTCGAGTCTTCTTCGTTGACATTGCTTCCAAGCATTGCGCATAGTGAAGGTATTTCTAGTTTGATGGGTAGGTTTTCTTTCATTCTGTATACTAGAGACAAAGGGGTAGCCTTAGTAGATGCTCAGACTGAAGTATGGTAGACCCAGAGGGCATAAGGGATTCGATCGACCCCATATTGTTAACTCTCAGTCATCTTGCTGCTGATTTCTTTGAGGTTCATATTATCGGCTTCAACTGCACCGTTGGTTTCTGGTCGGTAGGCAGAAAATTTGTGTCTCTAAATCCCATACTCGTCGACTAATTCTGTGACTTCTGCCTCAAAATTTAATCAGTTATTTGTTACTAACTCGTGTAGAACCCCGTCTCGACATATGACATTATTTTGGATGAACTTGGCTACCTTTTTAGCATCCAGTACCGCGCATGACTCGGCTTCAACCCACTTGGCGAAGTAATCAATGGAAACTAAGATGAACTCGTTCATATTGGAGGCTTTGGGTGTTACTTTCCCTATGATATCAATGTCGAATATGTAGAGCGGCTAGTGAGAGATCATGTTGTACAATTCCCCCGGAGATAAGTTTTGGAGATTGAAAAATATTGACATTTAAGGCATCTCCGGACATAGGCGGTGTAATTTCGAACCATGGCAGTCCAGTAGTATTCATATCAAATAATATTCTTAGTGAGCATATGGGCATTCATGTGGGGTTCGAATTCCCCGCTGAGGATTTTCTGCATCATCTCTTCAAAACTAGCCCCTGCGATGTAGTGTAAGTGGGTTCCATCATAATTTCTCTTGAACACTTCTTTATCGTAGATAATGTACTAGGCAACCAGCTTGTGGAGTACTGCTCGGTCATTCTTATTGGCATCCTGGGGGTACCTATTGTACTTAAGGAGGCGCCAAATGTCGTAATACCAGCACTTGGTCATATCGAAATCCCATTATGTGATGAGCTCAATATGGTAGAAGTGGTCGATTCGACTTGCTTTTTTTACTAGAAAGGGGGCCATCGTTATTCCCTCGGGCATGTCGATCAAGGAGGCGAAAGTATCAAGGGCATCGACCAAGCTATTTCTTGCTCGGGGCAAGTAGTGGAAGGTGATATCTCAAAGCTATGAGTCCATCTCTTATAGGTTAGCATTGAAAGGTAAAATCTTTTAATCTTTTAAGGACCTAGCCGATGATGAGGGAAGAATCCTCATAGACATCTAGGCATTGGATTCCTTTTTCTAGAGAGACTTTGAGGCCTACCGTGCATGCTTCATATTCGGCCATGTTGTTGGCGGAGATAAAATCAAACTTTAGGGAAATAGGAGTATGAGAGTCATCTGGAGCGATCAAAAGTATCCCAATGTTGTATCCTTTTTTGTTGGTCATGATCTCAAAGAACATTTTCCCCCCAGAGGTCTTCCTAGGAGGTGCAAAGGATATCTTCATATGGGAATTCGGAGTTCCAAACGTCAGCTTCTTCCATTAGCAGGTAGTTAGATATAGATCTCCCTTTCATGGCTTTCTGCATGACATACACAATATCAAACTCGTATAACAACATCAACCATCAGGCCATTCGATTAGACCGGGCAAGTTTTTCGAGCAGATTTTTGTTGTGGAACGTACCACGTTCCAAAACAAGTAACGATCCATGACCCCGTACCCGTTTCACGTACCAAGGCGATCCGCTTACAAGGTAACATTGATCCAAATCCAGAAAGGAAACCATTTCGGGTATAAAATTCTATCTCCGAGGTGACCCGCCTTATGAGTCGGTGGTACCTAAACCCAGAGTTTTTGAAAGGAGGACCCAGAGCTGAACAACGGTGTGGCAAAAACAATAGACCCGAGGAGTGGAGTACCCCATGTAGGTCCACCACATAGAACCCTTGTTTCATTGCAATTTGCATATTCATTACAACATATATTATTAGCTAAATTAAATCTTTGCATATTGCAACTGATGATTAAAATTATGTAAAGGGTTAATCACAAAAATATTCCAAACTATGCATCATGTTAAAATTATTATTCCAAAAAAACTCATAATCTATATAACTTTTGGATTACCTGGTTAAGAAGGTATTTTCATGATCTAAGAGTTAAGTATCCGTAACAAATGGGAGAATTGCAACATTTTCTTAATTTAAGAGAGTTGTTATTTTATTTTTCTTTACAATTTTTTCATATATTAGTGTGCTCCCGGGCCTTAAAATTATATACCAAATTAATAACGAATGGAATTAGAACAAACAAATGGACAAAAACCTGTTTTTTAATCACATTATCGTCGGTACTCATATTTTCAGTTTCCACGTCACGACAGAGCACCAATGAATTAATGGGATATAAAGATAACCTAGATTTTTATTTAAATGACAAATATGTAATTGCTTGAGCCTCGAGTAATATCTAAAATAAATCAAGAATTGCATTATATTTTTAGTATTATTTGAAGCTAGATATTGTCAACGTTGGCCAATTGAATTCTTGAGTATCCACATTATATGTGTTCAGAATATAACTCCCTTCCGCAATAATATTAAACCCCATAATAATAATAATAAATTGCGTGGAGGTAAAGATAAACAGAGAAATTCACACTGTTTGATGTGGAGCGGGTGTTTGGGGGCATAATATAATAATATTAAACCTCAGAATTTGTACATTCATTTTATCTTCCCTTTATTCCGTATTGATAAATGATGTTTAGTATTCCAATTGATGAAATCATAGGACGAAACTTTTTTTTTTAGACTTTCAGCATTCCCACAACTTCAAATAATAATAGGTTCATATGATTGATATATATACAATACACACTCCATGTATAAACACACAAAATCAAATATTTGTTTTGAAAGTGCAATTTATAATATGTGTTTTCTCAATTGATGAGATATTAGGATGCAATCAATGTAACATTGGAGTATTATATATGTATATGAGTGTGAATTTGGGGTTATCGCAATTTTGTCCGGAAAAGATCACGAAAGTGGTACCAGAATCGTCAAGTCCACGCATCGCGCGAGTTTACATCTACTTTTATTAAAAAAAAATAAAAAATTACTTAACCGTCCTAAATACTTTTAGAAACTTGAAAAATAGAATTAACAAACTTAGTTGAATTCATAAATTAACCACCCTTTTAATTCCAACCATGGTCGGCCTGACCATGTGCCAAATGGGCAATGACACTGGGCCCATTTTAGAGTATGCATCTATATATGTATATTATAGGGGTCCAAAAATATTTTATGTATATTAAAAATATCAATTTTTAAAATAAATTTAATTTTTAGGGATCCATTTTTTTAACTACCCAAAAACAATATGTACTGTATAAAGAATGATTCAACTACCCAAAAATCTAAACCCAATTAAAATGGGACTCTAAAAAATAAGTTTAATTTTTTAGGAGCCCACTTTAGATATTTAATATTTTTGTACAACATTTTTTAAAAATGTCCTAAATTAATTTTCGCACGAAGCACTCCCAAGCTTAACACCGAACCTCGTTCCAACATAATAACCCCTGCCAAAGTACTTGACCGTGAAATGTTTGTACAGTGCACTAGCAATTCAATTACTCCATGTGATGAGACATAAAATTCAATGTACATAGACAAATAGTACGTTCGTTGAACTCGGTCACAGCAATTTTTGTAATAATACTCACGGCTTCTGTTCTTAACATTCTCTTTATCACTGAAACACTCTGATTAAAATACCCAGGTAAGTGTGCCGGTACGTGCAGACACGTGTAATGGGTTTCCAGACATGTGTGAAACTTAATCACTCATATAATCCATAGTACTCACCGCATGGAGTCAACATGTGCACACATACTATAACCGTGAATTGTCGTTAATGTTTTGATATGAATAATGCTAAGAGTTTTCTAAAAATTATTGAATATTTCATAAAAAAAGTGTATTAATTGCTTCTATTATGAGTGGATCTCACTCTAATATACAAATATAATACATTTTTAAAATGATTTTAAAGAATTTTTTTGAAAACGTAGCATTACTTCTTTTGATATATCTCTAGGTATTAAAGAGTCAGTAATTGTGTGACGTATATCTTAATCTTTGCATGGGAGAAAAGGATCACAAAAGTAGTTAAAAATAATCGCATATATCCCCTGGTATTTACCACATTTGAACATCAACCTCTGAATACTAAATTTTTTGAAGCTCTTTCACATTATGCAACAAATAAAACTTTTTTATAACAAAAACTTTTCTCATCCTACAGCAGTTGGTTGGAATGGTAATGCGTATTAGTGATGATGTTTAAGTGTTGTGCGAATGTAATATATCATATAGCTCTAGTGTCAAGAAAGTGATATGGAATTAGTCAACAAAGCGTGTTTACTTCACCCCAATCTTGATATTATAATTAACTTTACTTACTTTTAACGTAACTTTATCCTAATTGAAACAAAAAATAATTTTAAAAAAAATGTACACCTTGGCTTGGATATGCCACAGCCAGTGTGGCCTACGTGTATATCAAGGGACAAGATTTCTTTATCAAAATTTAGACTGAATTCTAAAATTCTTTGAATTCAACATAATTCGATGATACAATCCATATACACTTGTTTATGTCAAAATTTGTATACATAATGTGGTCACTATTACTGTGCTGCTGATTTCATAGGATTTTTATCTTTCTATTATGTGCACACCCTATGACCATGATGATAACTATATAAGATCCAAATCTGAGAAGAGAAGAGAAGAGGGAGTCCGATAGTTTACCTGTGAGAAGAGAAGAGAAGCAGGCGTGAGTGAGTCCGCCGAGAGAGAAGCAGCAGCGGTGTGCGTGAGCAGCGGCGGCGCCGAGAGAGAAGAGGGGGAGGGAGTCCGCCGAGAGAGAAGCAGCGGCGGCACCGAGAGAGTGAGGGGGTTTTTATCTTCTCAACATTAGAATGGAGGGGTTACGGCGTGAGTGAAAAACATTTAGGTAGGTTAGGGTTTTTATCTTTATATACTTATATTAATTATAATATATATAATTATATATATATATATTTTATTATATATTAAAAATCGGGTATCCCCGTGGAGACCCGAGGGTATACCCGAACCCGACCCGAAATTTATCGGGGATTTTTTTTAATACCCGAACCCGACCCGATCCCCGAAAATTCGGGGAATTTTCGGAGTTTTTTTCCCGGGTCTCCGCGGATTATCGGATTTTCGGGGAAAATTGCCATCCCTAACTACATGACCCCATGATCAAAACAAAACAAAACAGCCAATCTCTTTTTTCTTGTCTCTTGCCTATATAAACACAACAACTACTTCTACTGCTTCATTACTTGAATCATTCATTCCCCCCATAAAGGACTAATAGCAAAAAAAAAAAAAAAAAAAGCGCAGAGAGAGAGATGAGGTTAACGAGGGTGGCAGAAGCTTTTGAGGAGGTGGTTAGGGCTAGGGTTTGCGATTCTAGCGGCAGTGAACACTCGTCGGGGATATCGTTGGAGGGTTCGCCAAATTTATCTGCTCTTGTGAATTCATTTCTTGAGAAAGGTCCTGAAATAGTTGGTGGAGATTATGAACAAGTTAAACAAGATAGAGAAGGCGATAATATTGCCGGTGATGATCATGATGATGATGATTTGGAGATGAAAAATGAGTTGTTGAGATTGTTGGAATGTCAAGATGGTGATAATGATTGGAAGAAAAATGTTTTTAGAGAAGTTGAAGAAGCCTTGAATGATTTTGGTAACAAGTTGTCGACGGATTATAAGCGCCGATTGATGGCTCGGTTACGTGAAAGAGGCTTTGACGCCGGTGAGTCTCTCTTAATATATAATATATCAATCTTTAACATTATAAAATAAGAAAATTTATTAGCAGGAATTTAACAGAAACCCAACAATTTTATTATAGAAAATGAGGACAAAGCCCTTTCTTCAATGCTTAATATTTTAAAAAAGGTTGTTCACTTTAATTTTATAAATTGCTCCAAGATTCAATATTTGGAATGTTTAAACAAACCACTTTGAACGTGATTAAAGAACCACCATTTTGAGGGATCATATATTTGTAATGATTTTAACGCAACACTGATCCTTTATTCAGGGTTATTTTAAAATGTTGCTAAAATTTATAAAGTTAATTCATGTTCAAATAATAGTTTCACTGCTTTTTAATAATCAATGTTTTAGTATTATAAACATTACTCAGTTCTAATCTGATCTTCAACATAGTAATTAAAACCCAGTGAAACTTGAAGAGAATGTTTCCAGTTCTAATAATATCACATAAAGGTTATTACGAGTTTTCACCGAGTTTTCACCTCCTCCCATTCACTATCATGTTAGAGATAATATCTAAGCTTGATGTAGGGTGAGATTCCAATTCGATGGGTGCATTTAAGAATTCCCAATTCAATTGTGTTTATAAGATGTATGCATGGTCTAAAACCCTATTAATTTTCATGGAAATTGAGCATGCTAATTTTTTTAAAAAGTAACTTTGTACTAAAAAATGTACCAGATTAACAGCAGTACAGGTCCTCCAATGTCAACATCAATACAACATATTCAGCTCTCGCATTATTTGTTTACAAATGATTTATGAACCAAATTAAATGGACTATGTAAATATACTAGATGATACCTCAAAAAGTGCATTTGTAATCAAGGAGTGTAACTTAGCAAACATCGTCGATATAATCAAAGTTGTTCAATATTGTGCTTCTATAAAATTTGATATGGTCTAAATTTGTGAACGATGGTTCCACAGGTCTTTGCAAATCAAAATGGCAAAAAAAGGGACAACTCACTTCGGGGGATTACGAATACATCGACGTCCAAATCAATGGATCTCGCTATGTAATTGAGGTTTTTCTTGCCGGAGAATTCGAAATAGCTCGGCCAAGAGACCATTACACATCGTTACTTGACCTCCTCCCCTCTATTTTTGTGGGAAAACTAGCAGAGCTCAAACAGGTAGTGAGATTAATGTGTAAAGCTATGAAGAAATCCATGAAATTCATGGACATGCATGTGCCACCATGGAGACGATACGCATATGTCCAAGCAAAGTGGTTTGGGTCCTACAAGCGAACAATCAATGAATTACCTACTAAAAAATGTTACCCCATTAACGAAAACTCTTTCAAGAAGAGATCGGTGGGTTTTGTTGCCTTGCCGGCAGGGAAAACTTCTTTTTGCAGAGAAGATTTGGATCGTCAGATTGGTTTGAAGGTTGGCAATTTGGCTGCGGCTATCAATGGCACCGAGGTGTTACTTTAATTTTTTATCCAAGGCAATAGTTCAAATAATAATTGTACAACGAAACACAATTTATTGACTCAATCAGTAATGGGTCAACAATTGGTTTGTGTGGGAAACTTATTCACATATGGATAGCCAAGTAAAATAGTCAGATAAAAAGGTCTGTATAATGTAAATGGTTACCAACCATAATTAAAGCTAGGAGAACAAGGCATGGGTTTTCGGTGTAGTGTATATATGGGTAGGGTTTTGAATTTTAGGCCAATAGCTATGGATGGAGAACTCTTTATCAAGATGTGAATATATTTAGTTGGGCATATGGAACAATTAGGTTATTGCGTTGGCTGTTGCTTATTCTTTTGTATTGTTAAATATGTTCTTTAACTAGTGTAAGTGGATGGAAGATTAAATTACATTTCCTTATAACATCTCCCGTAATATTATGAATGTGTGATAAAAATAGGATAATACTACAAGTGCGATGCGCGGACATTTTACAAATTTTGTATAAAAAGACCGAAAGAAGCATGTTATTAAAATATCATAGAAATATGTATGGAAATATTTTTAATGAACAAGATTCTCTATTAGTTGACAGTCACTTAAAAATTTGAGTTAAATTTGCATAAAAAGCGATTGACATGAAGTATTTTTGGTTAAACCTAAAGTATTTTTTTTGTGAAGCCACGTTAGAGATTAGAGAGTTGGGAGTATGTGTCAAAATTGAGAGTGGCTTTAACATATAAGTGTGCTACATGGTATATTGTTGTGGCATAACATTTTAATTTTTTTTTTAGTTAGGCTTCTTTAATTACCTAAATTACCACAAAATATTTTACATTATAAATCTCACTTTTTCTGGTTCTTAACTCAGTGCCCTCCCTTAAACCCCCTAATATTATAATATTTTATTTATTCACTTTTAAATTAAAAACACTATAATTATATAACATCAAAGTAGTATGAACATCAAAAACACTAAATGTAAGAAATTACAAGGTAACATAAACAGTATGCACCTTTTGGAGAAAACAATAAAATTAATTATAGATATAGTTATATAATTATATGAAGAGAAACAAAAAAAAAAGATAAGAAAAATACTATTTTGATGTTTCATTATTTGATGCACATTCAGATTTACAACTCCAATCCAAACATGTACAAGACAAAATATAGATATACATGCTTACTATTTTTTATTATTGTTTTATGATACCTACTAAATTATTTTATCAATCAAAAAACCTTTATATTTTATTTTGTATTTTATTTATATGGCTCGGAAAAAACTTTTAAAATAACATGGTCAAATTTTAAAAGTCATGATTTGACTAACGGTAGTTAGAAAGTGGGGGCAACACAAATTTCTTTTAAAAGGGAGTAAAAGAAAACCAACAATGAAAATGCGAAATAAACACAAAATAAATAAATAAAATTAATAGTGTCCTATTGTCAAAGGCTTCTCTTTTTTTTTACGTAGCATATACCGTGAGGTGTTCGGGTCAGTTTACGCGCATGTCAACTAATCCCCATTCGCGGTTCATGGCTTCCGCTGATCAAACATTATTTTGACAGTGACAGGGATCGAACTAGGGAACAAACTCAATCCACCCCCAAGACTATCTCAGTGACAGCTTTATACCACTGGACCAAGAATCTTGGTTAAACACAATGAGAAGTCTCTTCTCTTTCTTTTTGGTAAACTCAAATATTCTTTTTACACTAAAAAACCCATCGCACCCTACCTTCAAACATCTCTTTTCCTCTCTTATGTGAATTTAAAGCTTCAAGCATTTTGGAACCAGTGTCATCGAGAACGTGAAACGTCAAAGACAGATGTGAATCGGGTCTGATTACATAACAAAAATGCAATTCTCTCCCCCCCCCCACCCTTGTTGCTTTTCTTTCTCCCTCTCCCTCATTCCTTCTCTCTCTTTGTCTTCTTGATGCCGATCGAGACTATCATAAAAACCATTTTATTTAACACGAATAAGAATTTTGTATCTTTGGTTTAAATTTGGTATTGAAATTGTTTGAAGAAATCAAAGAAAAATAAGAATGATGATAGAGAAGTGGGTAACTGAAAAGGGTGTGGGAATATGAGGGAGTGAAAAATATTGTAAGGTTGACAAGTAAGGCCTATTTTTGCACCATTTAAAGGGTGTTATATCATAACAGTAGGAAAACAATTGAGGGTTATTTTAATGAGAGATCCACGTGTCCAAAAAGGCAAGGAGATTCCGTTTTCAAATATTAATATTAGATTGAGGTAAGCTTATGATGCCTTGGTGGCATGTCAAGACACTCCTTCCCTACTACTAATTTTGGGACGGGGTCATGACAGAGGTGGTATCAGATGTATTTGAGAATAAAATCATTTCACAAAATATATGTAGTTTGAATAATATCATATAATCAAAATACATATATTTTGTGAAATGATTTTATTCTCAAATACATCTCATACCACCTTTGTCACGACTCCATCCCAAAATTAGTAGTAGGGAACAAGTTTCTTGACATGCCACCAAGGCAACATATAGAAGCCTTAGGATTGGTTCTTACACGAAATCCATTCCAAATATCAAAGATAAATAGTGAGAGAAAGTGTGAGGAAGTTTAAGAAGAATTTCGTCTTAAGAATTAACGAGTGATTCAAGACTCAGCATCTGTAACTTCATGCACCTGTTCTAGGTGAGTACTCTGTGAAATTCCTTGTATATTTTGATTATATGATATTATTCAAAATACATATATTTTTTGAAATTATTTTATTCTCAAATACATCTGATACCGATGATTCCGTCGTTTGTTATATGTGTATGTCTCTCGATATATACATCTGATTTGAATTCTGAAATTATTGATTCGGCCTATGGAAACTCTCTTACAATGTTAGCCTTAACTACCGGGTGAAAATATTTAGGTGGTACCTTCCCAGCTGATTTATCGTTGGTGTGCCCTAAAGGAGGCGTTGTTTCAGATATCATGATTTTCTGTCTGTGTTGTTGCTGGGTGGAAACATTTGGTAACACTATCTGTTTATCTGGGTATTAGAGTGTACATGGCCATCAAAATAAAATTGAATAATTGACATATTGCTCAAATTATTTTATCTGTTGTGTTTTGAGTTATTTATTCTGAAAATATATACTGTCAGTTTGCTTTATATATTTTACGGTAAATTCTTATTCAAATATGTATATGCCTTATGTTGTAAATTGAATAGGTATTCATTTTCTGAAAAATCATGGAATGTTATAGAGTACTCACAGTTGATCTTGGTTTGGTCATTTTCTACAGTCATGGCGAAACATAAGATGTATTATACTAACTCAATATTGCAAATTAGAAGAACAATTATATAGAAATAATTATATGTATACTGTAAGACATGTTGTTTTAATATAATTTATGTTTTGTGGAAAAAAAATTGTGAACAGGGAAGGACTATAACATATGGGGCATGTGAAGGAATTATTATCTCTTGTAATGGAAGAATTAAAAAACTATATATAGTATAAAAATCATATGCACACATGTTTCCATACCAACATGAATTTACAAGGGGCGTGAGGGGTAGGTCCTACACAAACGCTAAATCCTGCATATCAAATACCATTAATATAATTGAAGATTACATCGAGCGATCTCATCAAATGCTAAATCCTCGAACCTCAAAATAATTTCTATCATCAAATCGTCTCTCTATTCACATCGATTGAACTTCAAAACTTAGGGGACGATTGGTGTGTAAAGTAGGTTTTGATTGGAGTTTGGAGATAGAGTTTCAATATGATTCTGAAGATAGGGTTTCAATTGCATTTTGAAGCTAGGGTTTCGATTGGAGTTTATTCAAATATCTATAAGTTTTCAATTTTGATTTTACTGATGCATGAATTGTGATTGTGTCATTATCCATTATTATCAGCAATTACATTATTAAGTTTTAGTTTTGACTTTTATTTCGAGCAACTTTAACAATTGTTAAAGTTTTTAGTAAAGTTATCTATGTTTTTCCTTGAATGTGCAAAGCCTTTATAATGTTTGAATGTATAGATATACATAGGCTAATAAGTTGAATGCATGTGTCATTATGGTTAACAAAGCAATATGTAGCTAACTCTTATATGTAGGAATACAATGAATACATGGAATATTGTTGAAGTTTGATGTTTATACATTAGTAAATTTATCTATCTTCATCAATAAATGTGCATACCACTTTTATTTTGAACACTGTTCGCATTTATTAATGTTTTTAGCAAATTTATCAATGTTCTTCATTGAATGTTCAAAGCATTTATATTGTTTGTGTGTGTGTGTGTGTGTGTGTGTGTATATATATATATATATATATATATATATATATATATATATATATATATATATATATAGTAGTATATGCCCGTGCCTAAAGGCACATCGAAAATTTTCAAAGAACGTAATTGTAAAATGACAAATATTTCGTTCCCTTATTTCTTACGACATGACACCACCATCGTCCATTAATTTCAAGTATAATATTTCATACATTCCATCAATAGTTATAGAGGAAAAACAAAGAATATGCAAAGGCATATACTAAATTCACCAAACAAAATCACATATAACATGAAACGTACAATATTAATAAACCAAATTCACATTGTACCTCCAAAAAACAAAGTATCAATTTTTATTTTTTAAAAAAAATGGACATAATCTAATTTGTTTATTGAACTATCCACCCTGCTTGAGGGTTCACAATGAATAAAACAATATTCAAATCAATCAAAACAAAAATAATAACAACTTTCGATTATACAAAATTGTTCCTAAGAACCCCATATCGTATATGATCAATTACGACTTAGTAGAAAAACCCAGGCATGTATATATTGATGATTATCGACTCCGAACTGATGTTGATGGTTGGAATAATATTATGAGGCGCCGACGATCGAAATACACAACAAATCATTATTGGTAAAAGAATCTTCAAGTATTAAAAAGAAGGGCTGTGTGTTCAAAAAATGTTTAGTTACATCTCCCTCCATGTATAATTGAAGATCACCTACGAATATCATGAATATTGTGATTAGTGAACTATATGAATGAGCAAAGGACTTGATAATTTTCATTGTTCTAATTAAACAACATCACTCGAGACAAATTTGCACAATCAAAAAAGTAAATGGAATTGTTGATACCAAATTTAGTCTGCTGACATGGCCCAATTGAATGAAGACACGTGGCAATCTACATGGCAACAACAAACACTTCCGAGGAACTCACGCGCTCCGAGGAACAAGACTACAACGAGGAAGACTATTTTCCCGAGGAACACTGCTTCCCGAGGAACTCACACGCTCCGAGGAACAAGACCTCTCCGAGGAACTCTTGAGTACCGAGAAGCTTAGGCGGTCCGAGCAACTCAGGCGGTCCGAGCTGCACCTCGAACAAAGCATTAATAGCTGGATAACCAACAGTTTGACTGTTCATTAAATGCTTATCATTCAGACGCACACGCTTAAGGGTCATTGAATGTATTACCCTTTCATATGTACATCATTTAATGTAGAATAATGCTTTGAGTCCCAAAAAACTCCCCCAAATCTCCCCCAAATCCTATGTGGACGCCACATCATTCTTCCACTTACCAGTCATCTACTGCCATGTGATGCGGGTCCCGCCTGGGCACAAAGCACAAGTCATTTTGGAGGAGATTTGGGGGAGTTATTTGGGACTCATAGCACTACTCTTTAATGTATTACCCTTTCACTTTACAGCCTCAGGGCTATAAATACATTGTACAATACTCATTGTAAGAGGACCCCAGACCGGAATTTCTTGAGAGAACTTATAATCGAGAATTCCTAAAACACTCAGCAATAACATAACAGTGGACGTAGGCCATTTTTATAAGGCTGAACCACTTTAAAATTCTTTGTCTCATTTTTTTATCTGTGATTGAATAATTAGAGTGATCTAATTTTTTACATCAACATATTGGCGCCGTCTGTGGGAACGACTGGTAATATCGTTTTTCACCAAAAACAATCCATCACAAATGGCTGATATTCCTGAATCCAGCAATCGCAATGCTGGAACCCCTCCAAATCCACCTACTCCGCCAAATATTCCAGATCTGGCTGGAATAATGACAAATCTGGCTCAGGGCCAGACCGTCATGCAAGAAATAATGCGACAACTCATCCAAACTCTCCATGGCGATGCACCAACCCATTCAGGACTACGGAGTATTCAAAGAAACACCCATGCACCATCCTCACGTACTAGGCGTACCAATTCATATCGTAATGAGGAATCTGAAGATTTTTCTTATCAACCTGGATGAACTTCGTCAATGCGAGCCACAGATACAGAACAACGTATCACTCTTTCTCCAGAAAGAACTAGTGCGCTAGAGAGGTTAAGCAGGGTATCACCTTTTGATCGATTAGGACTTGGAAGGAATAGAAGTCCTCCTAAATTCGTATTGAGCAGTTTTCGACGACCATCAGATTTAAGGGAAGGATCTGCCCATTCACGACCAGCTGCTCGTCAAGATAGATCTCAGGAAGCCACTTCAACGCGATCAATTGCTCGAACCAACAGGCCCGAGGAAGGGAATGATGCATTGAAAGGCTCTATTCAAAGGCTGGAGGATAGATTAGGGGAAATTGCTAAGGCAAAGAATCCTCTACAACGAACCTTTGTTCGAGGAACACCTTTTGTCCAGGCTATTGTAGATTTTCCAACACCATTAAAGTTCAAAGCACCTGTTGTGACTCCCAAGTATGATGGAAAGACTGATCCTGTCCTTCATATAGAACAATACCAAGCTGCAGCCGACATCTATGCTGTCCCAGATGAGATGAGATGCAGGGCATTCTCGGGAACTCTTACCGGATCTGCTCAAATATGGTATAATAATCTTCCTAGGGGTAAGATCTCAACTTTTCTTCAACTGGCCGAGTTATTCATTGGGAATTTCTGTTTTGGGGCAAAGCCAGTTAAACGAGTAGCACATTTGTTAACTGTTAGACAAAAGGCTGGTGAGAGTACCAGAGATTATATAACTCATTTTAATAATGAGAAACTGGAAGTCATTGATTATGAGGAGAAGACAGTGATTACTGCCTTGATGAGTGGACTACTACCGAACAAGTTGTACTACACTTTGGACAAAGATCCACCTAGAACCATGTCAGACCTGATGGGAAAAGCGTCCAAGATTATGAATGTCGAGGAGGCTATGGCTGCGAAGAAGAATATGGATGCTAAAGAAACCAAGGTGGAAGGTGATAAAGCTAAGAAGAAAGAGCACAAGAACAATGGTAATGACAAACATTCAAAAGGTAGGTCGGTATGGGATGTAATGAAGAAATATGATCATTATACTCCTTTGAAGAAGGATATCAACCATGTTTTAGAAGAAATCAAGAACAATGATGAACTAAACTAGCCAGAGAAAATGAAGGCAGACCCTGACAAGAGGAATAAGGCAAAGTATTGCTAGTTTCATAAAGATCATGGCCATATGACCAAGAACTGCATAGCTCTTCAGAATGAGATTGAAACACTCATTCGACGAGGAAAGATGTCAAAGTATGTTGATCGTGGAAACGAAAGAAGAAACAACGACCGAGCAAGAGAGAGGTCTAGATCTCCTCGTCGAGCAGAGGAGAACAAGAAAAGAAACCATAAAGTTGATCCAGAAGACGACCCAATCTTCCCAAGAGACCAAGGGAACCAGAACGAGAGGTATTTTCAATACGCTTTGGGTCATTTGACTGTAATGTTATTACAGGTGGAGATGCAGGAGGAGGAGACCTTACTGCAGAGAGAAAAGCTTACCTCGGCGAGGCTCAAGCTTGCTTGTACATTCAGCGAATAAATCTAGCTAAGGAGGATCGCCCGAGAAAGGTGAACAAAGAGAAATTGGTCATTGGTTTCTCAAAGAATGACCTCGCAGGAGTTTTGTATCCTCATGATGACCCATTGGTGATCAAAATGAGGATGAAAGAGGTTATGATTTCAAGAGTACTGGTCGACAATGGTAGCTCGGCAGACATCATGTTCTACTCGTGCTTCGATAGGTTAAATCTAAAGCTATCTCAACTGGAGCCTTACCACAGAACCCTCATCGGTTTTGCTGGTGAGAAAGTATTTCCACTTGGGACGATCAAGTTGGATATATTCATTGGTACGTGGCCTGCTTGTCGGACAGAAGGAATACGCTTCTTTGTGATGGATAAGAATGTTCAATCATCATACAATATCATCATGGGAAGAGTAGGATTGAAGAAGTTCAAGCCTGTACCATCTACAGTGCATCAGTGCTGAAAATTTCTAACAAATTTTGGAGTAGGAGTTGTGAAAGGTGATCGGAAAGTAGCTCAGAAATGCTATTATTCATCCGCCGAGTAAGAAGAACTGGAGGAATCAAGGAAAAAGACTACTAACTATCAGGTGGATGAAGGTGCAGAAATTGAAACATTGGATCCTAGAGATGAGTCTCAACTCGTGAAGGGTCAAGTGGTGGAAGCTACTGAAAACATCATTCTGGACGACGAACACCCTGAGCGAACCACTTAAGTAGGTTCGTCGTTGGAAGCCTCATTAAAACAGGAATTGATAACTTTCCTTAGAAGCAGAAGACAAACTTTTGCATGGAGTCATGAAGATATGCCTGGGATAGACCCAAACTTCTTATGTCACGAGCTCAATGTGAATAAGGAGATCAAGCCTGTGAAGCAGAGAAGAAGAGTATTCAGTCCCGAGAAGAATCAAGCTATACAGGAGGAAGTCGAGAAGCTCCAGAAAGCTTGTTTCATTGAAGATGTTAAATATCCAGACTGGTTAGCCAATGTGGTGATGGTAAAGAAGAAAAATAACAAGTGGAGGATGTGTGTAGACTTCACCGACCTCAACAAAGCATGCCCAAAGGATCACTTTACATTGCCCCGAATTGATCAGCTGGTGGATGCTACCTCGGGACACGAGTTGCTGAGCTTCATGGATGATATTCTGGTTTCAATCAGATCAAAATGAAACCTGAAGACAGGAAAAGTACTTCTTTCATTACCCCTAGGGGAACTTATTATTATAATGTTATGCCTTTTGGTTTGAAAAATGCAGGTGCGACATATCAGCGGCTGATGAACAAGGTCTTTGCTGAACATATCAGTTGCAATATGGAAGTCTATGTTGACGACATGCTGACAAAGAGCAAGAAAGCTGTCGATCATCTAGTTGACTTAAGTCAGACTTTTGATCAACTGGATAAATATCAAATGAAGCTGAACCCGACGAAGTGCATATTTGGAGTAAGAGAAGGCATGTTCCTCGGGTACATTGTCAATCAACGAGGCATTGAAGCAAATCCTGAAAAGATCAAATCTCTATTAGGGCTACGATCTCCAACGACGAAGAAGGAAGTACAGAGTCTCACAGGACGAGTAACAGCACTCAACAGATATGTGTCACGAGCAACTGCTAGATGTCTCCCATTCTTCAAGATACTCAGAAAGACTTTTGAGTTGAATGATGAATGTGATAAGGCTTTTCAAGACTTGAAGAAATACTTGGGAGCACCTCCACTGTTATCCAGGCCAGTGATGGGAGAAAAAATGTATTTGTACCTTGCAGTGTCCGAGAATGCAGTTAGCTCAGCATTGATCAGAGTGGAGAATGGAGCGCAAAAACCAATTTACTACACAAGTAAGTCCTTACGAGGAGCAGAGATCAGATATCCAAGGCTGGAAAAATTGGCACTGGCACTGATTGAGGCAAGTAGGAGAAGGAGGCCATACTTCCAGGCTCATACCATAGTAGTATATACCGATATGCCATTGAGGCAAGCCCTTCATAAACCAGAAAAATCAGGGAGATTGATGTACTGGGCAATTGAGCTCGGTGAATATGATATAGTCTATGAACCCAGATCATCGCTAAAAGGGCAGGCTGTAGCAGATTTTATAGCAGAGTTCACCTATCCTGATACCCCCGAGGAGCAAAAGTTGCTCGCTGATCAACCTGTGGATGTTACAGGATCAACAAACACAAGCTCAGACCAACTCCGGTTGGTAAAAGGGCAAGTGGATGTTACAAGATCATCAAATTCGAGCTCAGAACAATTTCGATTGGTAAAAGAGCAAGAAGAGATGATCGACGAAGAGCAGGAAATATTCGGGGAGGATGAAAGGAAGCAACAAATATTTCACCGAGGAACTCTGACTGATCAGAAATTTGAAGACGAGTTACCTATATGGAGGCTATATGTAGATGGTTCATCTTGCACTACAGGATGTGGCGCGGGGATAGTTTTGAGCACTCCGGACGAGGTCGACATGGAATACACCCTGCGTTTTCAATTCAAAGCTTCTAACAATGAGGCTGAGTATGAGGCCATGATTGCAGGACTTAGTTTGGCAAAATGTATGGAGGCGCAGCAGGTTATTGTTTTCAGTGATTCTCAATTAATTGTAAATCAAATGTTGGGAGTATATGCAGTTAGAGGAGAATTAATGATTAGATATCATGCAAAGGCAAAGGAGCTGGTGTCAGAATTTGCCGCTATTCAGCTGGTCAGAATACAAAGAATGGAGAATGCGAGAGCAGACGCCCTAGCTCGACTAGGATCAGCTACTCGCACCGAGATACGATGAATAATCCTAATTGAAGTGTTGAATGGTCGGAGTATAGATGAAGATCTGATGATGAACTTTATTACCCTTGATTTAGGACCATCTTGGATGGATCCCATCAGGGCATATATTGAAGAGGGAGAATTACCAATTGACAAGCTCGCAGCTAAGAAATTGAAGTTTCAAGCTGCTCGGTATGTATTAACTAACGGTATTCTATATAGACGAGGAATTATGGCAGGTTTGCAGAGATGTGTACATCCCTCCGAGGTGAAAGAATTGATTGAAGAGATCCATGAAGGGTCCTGTGGATCACATGTAGTAGGTCAGACGCTTTTGCAAAGGGTGATGATGCAAGGATACTACTGGCCGACGATGAGGGCTGATTTTATAGCCTATGCCAAGAAATGTGACAAGTGCCAATGCTTTTCCTCCATCCGAAGAACTCCACAAGCATTGTTGACACCCATAACTTTCCCTTGGCCATTTTCCATGTGGGGAATTGATTTGGTTGGGCCACTGCCAACGACCCGATGAAGGTTCAAATACCTCGTCGTCGCAGTGGATTATTTTACTAAGTGGGTAGAAGCTGAGCCACTCATTGATATGACGTATGAGAAGGTGTACCAATTTGTTTGGAAGAATATCATTTATCGATATGGTCTTCCTCATGCTTTCATCACAGACTATGGAACAAAATTTGATAACGAGGAGTTCGCTGCCTATTGTCATCAATCAAATATTTTGAAGGTCCACTCAGCACCAGGCCATCCTCAAAGCAATGGACAAACTGAAGTGACAAACAGAACGCTGCTAAATGGTTTGAAGAAAAGATTGTATGATGCAAAAGCAAAATGGATCAACGAGTTACAATCAGTACTTTAGGCTTACCGAACTACTCCCCGAGTAGCAACAGGAGAATCACCATATATGCTGGCGTTTGGAAGTGAAGCTGTTATACCTGCCGAGTTGGGCCTCCCAACACACAGGGTTCTGAATTTCGATTCCCCTGTCAGCGACTTAATGAGAAGACTGGATTTAGACATGCTCGAGGAAGTTAGAGAAGAAGCAGTCATTAGAAATGCTGCTTACCAGCAGCGAACAACTTTATTCTACAACAAAAGGGTGAAGAAGTGCGACCTGAAAGAAGGAGATTATGTGCTGAAGAAAGTCATTCAAAAGCACAATAAGCTGGAGGCAAACTGGCATGGACCATACCGAGTTACAGAAGTTGTTCGACCCGGAACTTATCGAATAGCAACTTTAGAAGGCGAGGAGTTTAAGAATGCCTGGAATGCAGAGCACCTGCGCAAGTACTATCAATGATGAATAAAATGAAGATATTCTGCCGAATTCTTTCTTTTTATTGAAAGTTTTTTCGGGGAATAGTGCTACACACTACTCGGGGGCAAAACTCGGCAAAGCTCAGACTACTCAAATTTTTTCTCGAAAATGCCAACTAAGGTTGGTCGAGCTACCAATATTCCTCCGGGAAGTAAAGCTACCAATATTCCTCCGGGAAGTAAAGCTACCTATATTCCTCCAGGAAGTAAAGCTACCTATATTCCTCCGAGAAGTAAAGCTACCAATATTCCTCCGGGAAGTAAAGCTACCTATATTCCTCCGGGAAGTAAAGCTACCAATATTCCTCTGGGAAGTAAAGCTACTTGTATTCCTCCGGGAAGAAAATTTTTTGTATTCCTCCGGAAAGAAAAACTTATATTCCTACTAGAAATAAAATTGTGTTTCTCGGGAAATAAAAATATTCCTAAAAATGCCAACTTATGTCGGTTAGGAGGTAAATATATTCTCGAAAATGCCAACTCGAGTTGGTCGGGAAGTAAAATTATTTCAAAAAGACTAACTATGGCTGGTCGGGGATAAAAACCCACCAACTATAGTTGGTGGACAAGGAAAATTTACCGACCTTGGTTGGTCGGAAACATTTAAGAGAAAAATCTACTAACTATGGCTGGTCGGGGATAAAAACCCACTAACTGTAGTTGGTCGTCATGGATAATTTAACGAACTTGGTTGGTTGGAAGCATTTTAAACATTTCTTTATACTCGTAACTTTATTATTAAGTGATCGAGCAACATTTTTGATACTCGTTACTTTATTGCTAAGTTGGTCGAGAAACAAAACTTTATTATCAAGTGATAAAGCAACATTTTTTATACTCGTAATTATTACTGAGTTGGTCGACAAACAACACAATATTGTTATCTTATTAACAGATACACATGCACAAATATAAAGTGTTTTACAAGACAATAGCAATTAAGATTTGCAAACAAAAATGAAAGTCTTTCATTGAATTCAAAATAAATTACATTGATATTGAAATGAAAGTTACATTGACATTGAAATGTATACTAACTACTACATCAAAATTCCTATTCTACTGGTCTTTTCCCCTCTGCTTTTGACACAGGTTCCTCGCCAGCAGGTGAATCATTTAAAGCTAGAGGAGAATTTATAAAATTGAGATCCTTTCAACATCCTGACATTCATCACGGATGGTCGATCTAAGAGGTGCTCGGGACGAGATATATCGACTTTTGAATGGAGATTGTAGTCACCGAGATACTTTGAAATCAAGCTCCGCGGAATGGCCCATGCAGGGATCCAACTCATATCCAATTTTTACGGTGGCACAGGTAAGTCGAGCAGCCCGGGATCATGGTAGTCCCACAGATAATGACCCTGTTCGAGTTGCAGCACACCTAGGGGATTCAACCAGCCCTGCTTGTAGCCCTCATTATTGGCATTCTGGATACGATCATCCAAGTGGTATAGTGCTTCGTTGTATCCAGCCATCCAGAACTCCCTGGGCTGTTTATGGAACTGATATGTTAGTCTGTCCAGCTGCTCGTAGAGATTTTTGACGAATAGCTCTTTGTTCTCCAAGGTAGATTTCTGCTCAGAGAGCTGCTCTTCCCAGTCCCTGATCTTCTTTGACATTTCAGCCAATGCCTGGTTCTTTTCCATTAACTAGAAGGCCTGTTTCTCTAGGGCAGACTGAGTCCTTTATTCCTCGACAGGAATCCGAGGTGCACTTGCTCGTCCCCGAGGTGCTCTTGCTCGTCCCCGAGAAGAAGAAGAAGGGCCAGACCTTTTTAAGGTTTCCAACTCGTCCCTCAAGTTGGCGTTCTCGACCTCCAAGAATGAAAATCCATCATCAGTTACTGGGATCAAGGCTTTTGAAGTGGAAGCTGCAGACTTCAACTGTGACAACTCCTTTTGCGGGTTGTTGTTCTCTTGCTCTAATAGTTTAGTGATTTGTCTTCACTCCTCGACCTCGCCCTTCAGAGTTCTCTCCCTCACATCATACCCAGCAAAAAGCTTCTCGTAGCCCTTATCGGCAATGATCATCTTTTACTTCTTCTCGTACCCCTCATGCAATATGTCAGTTGATTCTTTGTATTGTAGTTGAAGGTCTTCGAGGGTGCCTTGGAGATCCTCGATCATATCATAATAGGCCACATTATTGGCCACTGCTTGATCAAGAAGACACTTCAGATATTGGTATGCTTCAACTGCCTGTTCTGAAGCATCTTGGCCGAGGATGTCGATAACTTGTTCTGCACTCAGGTCTGTGTGACCAGCCTTAAAGTATTCATTGCATTGTCACAGCAGCTTTGTATCATGGGCAGATAACAATTCCATCCTAGCCAGAAACTAGCAGAGAAAGAAAGAGCAATCATCAATAAGAAGTACAAACAGAGTATGAATAGAAGATAGACAACAGTATGTAAAAAAGTACAAGTTTTATTATATCATAGTTCAGAGTTACAAGTTATGGGTTACATTTGATAAAAGAAAAATAAAATGTAAAGATAAACCCGAACAACTCTACACCTTTTCCTTGTCTCCCAAAACCTTCTTGGGAGGCTGGGACGAGGAAGTAGGTTGATCGGAGGGAATGGATAGTTGCTCGGGGAGCACTGGCAATTTCTCAGAGGAAGTAACGATTTGCTGAAGTTCCTCGGCAGCAGGCTGAATGGCTGGGGGATGATCTCCCATCACCATAGAAGACTCTTCGGAGGCAGCTTCATCCTCTTCTAAGTCTTCAGGAGTTGGAGGGGGACTAGGGATGTGTTGCTGAAAGAGCTCAGAATTTTCATCCACTTTCATCTCCTGAAGGGCAGCAACCCATCCATCCCTAAAGTAATTGAGGCTGCCATAGTCCACTTGCGACACCATGGCAGTCAACCCCTTATTCCACCCGTTGTCCCAGCCAGCGCTGAAGGACTTCTTCACAACCATCTTCCTCTTCAACTTCTCCGAGGAAAGCTTCTCGGACAGAAGGTTTTCAGCAGTCTTCAATTTACTTTCAACCTCCTCCTTCTGCCGGCTTACTTCCTGAAGTTGGCCCAATTTTTCCTCAGCAACCCTGAGCTTATCTTCAAGCTCCCCAGCAGTTTTGAGCTTCTCTTCGAGCTCCTTATTTGCCTTCTCCAGGGCATTTATTCTCTTCTCCAACTCCTTGGAGGCATCAACAGCTCGAGCTTTCTCTTGCTCGGTGGAGGCAAGCTTTTTCTCCCAGACAGCCTTGTCAGTACCATATGTCTGGCGAGAATCGTCCAAAGACTTGATAGCTTCTTCTAGAGATCCCTCCACACTGGAGGAGGAGGAGGAAGCTTTAATTGCTTCATCCTTCTTCAGAATTATATTAAAGCAGCTCGTCAACTGTGAAAGTAAAAAGGGAGCAAGTAAGAAACAGAAATGACAAGGGAAATATGAAAAGATCAAAGTAAGAAGACTTACAGAAGCAAGGTGGCGAGCAGCTAACGAAGTGACCATGTCTCGAGTAAGGTTTTCTTCAGTACCTTGGACCTCGGGAATGATCCAGGACTTTACCGAGCTCATGGCAGAGCTCGGGGGAACAAAAGTTGGAACCCCAGTTCCAGTAACTGGGGGCTGAGTAATGGTGCCAGCCAAATTAACCGAGGAGCTCTTCTTCAGCCTCCTCGGGGGAATAGGAACAGATTCAACCAAGGAAGAAGCCCTGGTCGGTGATATTACAATCACCTCTCCAGGAGCAGCAGACCTGCTCGGAGCCAGTGCGGGCTTCTCTACAACCTTCACAACAGCAGCAGCCGAGGAAGGCGCATCAGTTTTCTTTCTCCCTTCTGGGACATCAGTCTTACTTATTTTTGCCTCTCCAGAACCAGAGGTAGGTTTCTCGAATAGAGTGGGAGGTATTCTTCTCTTCAACCTTTCGCTTAAAGGGACGTGAGATTCAGGCGAGGAGCTGGTGGAAGCTGGTACTGGCTCTGCGTCACTTATTACTGGACGAGCAGTAAAAGAGGTTGTGTAACTCTTGTACTGCAGCAGATATGAGGCTGATCTAATTTTCTCGTCGGTAACAGATTGATGCAGACTCCAGATAAGTTTCAAATGCCTTATATTGACATCTGCTTCTTTTGGGCACTTTCTTTTACTGTCAACTGCAAATAAATAAACATTGCCATCAGTGACACATTTTATCAAACATAAAGGAAGCATAATTTCAAAATAAATAAATCGAAATAAAAATAACCTATCCCATTGCCATAAGGAGGGCATCTGGGACCCTGGTAAACCTCATCTCCAGTTAATGGAGGGTGTTGCCAATTTTTTATGACAACCCCGTGTTCAAAATAATCCCTATTGGCATCAGGGAGATTGACTACTAAGGCTCTATTTAAAAATCTAGTTTTTAAATAAAAAATGTTATCATTAACTGCCCATCTATAGCAGTACATGATTTCTGGAATTCCTATGCGAGTTCCATGGACTTGATTTAATTTATGAACCCCATTAACTATTCTCCATGTGTTGGGGGCTATTCTTGCAGGAACAACGTCAAAGTAATGACAGAATTCCAGACACAAGGGATTTGGTGGAAAAGAAAATCCACACTCAGCAATAAAGAGGCTGGGGAACCAATGTCCCTAAGCCAAATGGAAATAATCAGAAGGCTCAGAAAGCGCTTCCAAAACAACCCAGGAGGGAATGGAAAAATCAGAGCGAAACTTATCAAGAGATTTAACAGGGTAAACCATGATGAATAAAAGAAATGAAGAAGAAGGAAGAAAATCTTACAGAAAAAAAGAGTGGATCTGATGACAACGAATGATGGAAGAGATGAATACACAGGAGAGAAAGAGACGACGGAAAACTCAAAGATACAAATTTGAAAAGGTAGAAGACGATGGGAGTGTCTGTGAAGTTTAAATACCTTGCCTTGGGAAATGGTAAAGTAATGATTACAAGAAGAAACAATTACGCTACCGGCGGCTAGAGGAACAAAAAGGGCGCGGCAATCGAAGCGAGAAGAAACGATTACGCTACCGGCGGCTAAAAGGATAAAAAATACGCAGAAATCGAGGCGGTTATAAAAATTCAAAAAACCATGATTCTATGAATTTGGAAGGAGAAATAAATACGGAGGAAACACTCCTAAAAATTAGGAGGACCATTTAAAGCTACCATATTCCGAGAGAGAATGTTCCCTACTCCTCAAAATTCGAACTACGAAACATTGGGGGCTTCTGTTGATACCAAATTTAGTCTGCTGACATGACCCAATTGAATGAAGACACGTGGCAATCTACATGGCAACAACAAACACTTCCGAGGAACTCACGCGCTCCGAGGAACAAGACTACAACGAGGAAGACTATTTTCCCAAGGAACACTGCTTCCCCGAGGAACTCACACGCTCCGAGGAACAAGACCTCTCCGAGGAACTCTCGAGTACCGAGAAGCTTAGGTGGTCCGAGCTGCACCTCTAACAAAGCATTAATAGCTGGATAACCAACAGTTTGACTGTTCATTAAATGCTTATCATTCAGACGCACACGCTTAAGGGGCATTGAATGTATTACCCTTTCATATGTACATCATTTAATGTATTACCCTTTCACTTTACAGCCTCAGGGCTATAAATACATTGTACAATCCTCATTGTAAGAGGACCTCGGACCGAAATTTCTTGAGAGAACATGTAATCGAGAATTCCCAAAACACTCAGAAATAACATAACAGTGGACGTAGGCCATTCTTATAAGGCTGAACCACTTTAAAATTCGTTGTCTCATTTATTTATCCGTGATTGAATAATTAGAGTGATCTAATTTTTTACATCAACAGGAATTGTGAATACCCAAAATTCATTGTAAAATTAAAGGTTAGATGTAGGAGATGATAAAGAAGTAAATTCATTGCAAAAATAATATATTAGATTTTGTGCATAATTTGTACGATAGGATACTTAACTATTCCAGCATCACATTCACTCACAAAAACACCAGACAACTTTTAATATAGTTAGCATTTCATTTGAGGTATGATAAATCAAAAGGAAATAAAATGTATCAAAATTGTCTCCGCAACTATTTACTTAACACTTTAAAAAACTAATTGTGAAAAATGAAATCCTTAATAGATGAATAAGAAGAGTTGCATACATAAAACAGAGGTTCCAAAATTAATCCTTGAAATATTATGAGAGAAAAGTAAATTTTACCTTATTGGACCATCCCCATTTGTATCTACAATGTGCTAGAATCTATCCAATCTGGAAACAAATAACATTACAAAACTATTAGATATTCTTCTCATGGTAAAGATAGATAACTGAATAGAGCAGTAAATTGTGACTACTCATGGTTGTTATATGTGTGTCACTGATGTCGGGCACTGTTTGCTACTAACAGGTGCAGCTGCTTGCTGCTAATAGGTGCAGCTGATTCCTCCTTGGTACTTGTTGCTGCTGATGTTGTCGACGAGGAGAGGGGAGGGTGGGAGAGAAGAGGAGAGGGGAGGGAGAGGGAGAGAAGATGAGAGGGGAGTGAAGGAGAGAGGTATCGAAGATTTATTCGTAAACTATATTTTGGATGCATTAATCACCCTTTTCGACTTTACTCATCTTCAACATATATTTTGGATGTGCAAGTCAATCTGCAAAAAAGGTAAAATAATAACAATTAGTACATGTTGTTTTATAATGTAAACCAACTAATCCCGGCGCAAATATTCAAGTGAGTTAGATGGTAGATGTATGGGGCAACCTTTTTTTACGATGTGAATAAAGCCAAGCTCTCAATATGCGTATTTGGTTTGTACATTGTCGTTAAAGTAAACTAAATATGGTAGATGTGTCAACAGTGGGATTGAGTGAATAATGTACAAATATGTGGACATCTACCATATATGTTGACCCACAGTGAATAATGTACAAATATGTGTGACACATCTCTCAATATTTCATATGTACAAATAATTGTTGACACATATCCGCCACTGTGGGTCAACAGTGACATCTACCATATAGTTGTCACGCATATAACATATAGTTGGCAGTGTTAGTGCCAAACAACAGCAGACCAAATGTATCACATTTAACATATAGTTGGCAATGGCAGTGCCAAACAACAGCTACCATATAGTAGTCACACAGTGACATATAACTATATGTTGTTAATTGTACATACGAAACAGTGACATTCAATAAATTACAACATATAGTGGTAGATGTCACACAGTAACATACAACAATTAACAACATATAGTGGTAGATGTCACACAATTAGACCAAGCACTGCCAATGTGTGACAACTATATGGTAGATGTGTCAACAATGTACAAATATGTGTGACACATCTACCATCCACAAATCTCAATACACATATTTCTTACATTATTGTTAAAGTAAACTAAATATCAGCATTTCTAAATACACATATTTCGTATCACTGTTGACCTGTTTCTAAATACATCAGCTCTCAATATGGTAAATGTCACATTTCTAAATATGCATATTTACGATGTGAATAAAGCCAAGTTTTTAATATTTCGTATCACTGTTGGCCCACAATAGCAGTGCTTGGTCTAACTGCTGTTTGGACACATTTGGCAGTGGCAGTGCTTGGTCTCACTCAAGACCATCATGTATGTTTGATTAGTTGTTTCGTTCTCACTCAAGCCCACCAAATCTTTGTGTTTTCAGTGCATAAAACATAAACCAATTAACAACATACCATCCATCTAACCGGAGTTAAAAAAGCAACAAAATAAATACACATTTATTTATGGACCTGTTTCAGTTCCAGAACTTCCGGCAGATTCAGGGGTAGATGAGGGATAGTAATCGGAATTGAATAGGAGCAGGGACGGATAGTTACCTGCCAACTCTAGCACTCCTGTAGTCAAATAATCCATTATAGTTGACATATATACAACAAATGTTGCTCTTTAGCATTCTACCTTATGCAAATGCTATTGGTCACACTCATACTTAAAAAATTAGAAAGTGAAAAGAAGAAAAAAAGTAAGAAACCATCAACTTCCTTTGACCTTTGACCACCATTATCGAACTCCATCTAATAAAATCGATCCACCATCGTTCGACAATGCTCCTCATGTGCTGCTGAGCTTTATATTTTGACACATCTCAACTAATATCACAGTTGAAGTTAGAGATATGTTAGGCTAGATACCTCCAACTAATATCAGTTAAATATATAAAGAAAAAAATACGAAATAAATACAATATACTTATCTTCTTCATGGACCTTTTTCTAGATATCACAAATTCAGAGTCTCCCCTTGTCATTGGTGATGGTGATCTTGTTATTTTGTCTGGTGGTCGTGTGTTCAGTAAAGACATTTAGGATACCATTCGCATCAATGTCGAATCAAGTTGTTGTCCCCGGTCTAGAATGACCTCAAATTTCACCCTCGTATACCTGAATGAGCACGCTTGGCTAGTTGTCTGACTATTTAGAGAAAACCCGCTCTTTATTTGTGGGGATGGTTATTTTCGTAGGGATCAATACAGTCATTACACCACCATTATTAGTTTCAAGAGCAAGGTAAATAGGTTTCACATTCAAAAGAAGCATGTCGTGGACCTTCTTCTGTGAATTATTTTAACTGTCATAAATTAATACTAAGATAAAATACATGTGCAAACATATGTAAACATATAATTATAATCAAAGCACGAACCTACAATATTACCCATAATGTATTTTCAAATAACAGCAAAGAACATAAATGCGTTCTCATTATAGAGACTGCATAATAGAAACTGGTAAAGCATTAACAAAGAGCGCAATAGAAAAAAGACAGTTTTAGTCATGATAATAAACATCAACAACAAATAGAAACCAAATTTAGTACAAACTTTACCGATTGGATCTGATCATCAATGATTTTGCAAACAAAAGTATAAAGAGTATTTGAATACACTCACATATCCTGTGCAAACAAAAGTACCGATTGGATGTGATTAAATCGTTTTAAGTTTGATTGAGTTCATTCGTGCATATGCATTTATGTTCGCACACCCCGGTAGAAGCAGGGTTTTCTTATGCCACTTGGGAGCGGATATTGATCCTCTCCTCCATGGCCTGATCGAAATTACCTAAACTCCTCAAAGTTTGCGTCAAAATGTCATACCTCCCCTTTCTTATCATAATTACATATATGGATTTCAGTGTTTTCCTACATTTTTCCAAAGAACCAGTACCATTAGATGAAATAATTAGAGTAACATTAAACAAAATGTGTTTTGTGGATAAAAGCAATTATAAAAATCCGAGATCATTCTATTCAACAATAAAGAACCACAAATAGGTAAATAAAAGGCAATAACATGTAATATACCTCTAAGAAACTTGCAATAATGTTTTTGCAACATTGAGAAATAACATCACCACCACGAACTTGCAATAATGTTTTTGCAACTTGAAAGTTGGAAGGAGCGAGAGAAAGAGGCTGAGGAAGACAGAAAAGGAGCAACAAATGCAGTTCGTGATGGTGAATGCATGTATGTATAGATTATTGTTATTTTTAATTTTTATATCTACATTATCAAATGGTTAAACAACATATATTTGAGGTGTATTATCAAATGCTTAGATCAAGGAAACACTTAAGTCGGTCAATAATAGATCTAAATTTATAGTTTATATGAAATGATTATATACATGCCGGTCATTATATAGTCTTAAATGGAGGATATAATTTATAGTTTAGATCAAGGAAACACTTAAGTCGATCATTATACAGTCTTAAATAAAGGATATAATTTCATATTATGATGAATTGTGTCAATGTGCAATTTTTAACCTATAACCTTCAATATTCAAACCACAATTAAATGTAATGTCATTATATCAAGTTGTGTCCTATTTAGGATTGTCAATGATTCTCTCTTCTCACTGCTGTGACAACTATAAAAGGAGTAGCAGTTGACAGTTTACATCATAAGAACCATTGCTTATATATCCATTATGGTGTCGTGAAAAGATAACAGAGCAATGGAACCACCACGGATACACTTAGGTTGTTTCCCAAAAATGAATAACAAGCAAAAGTAACGTGGCCTAGAATACAACACGCCAAACTGCTAAGGGCTCAATATAAATTAATGTGTAATAAAATGACTATTTTTGAGTATCTCAAACATTTACCTATGTGTAATAAAATGACTGTTTTCAAGTACCTCGAGCGTGATGGCCTTGCCGGTAAAGGTTTTGACGAAGATCCGCAAATGACAAAGACCTTCATTTTGTTGTCCCAAATCAACGGCTCCGATTGCAAATGACAAAGATCTTCATTTTGCTGTCACAAATCAACATCAAAACTGAACCATTACTCTTATGAGTCATATACAAAAATTTACACACCTATATGGATAAAAACGTATTCGTCGGCTTATGAGTCAAATACAAAATTTGGTGTTAGTTTTTTAATTAAAAAACTACAGAACAATGACTTCTTAACATTGAACAGTTGTCCAAAAAGCTTATATTCCACCTGGAGAAATGAGATGTTATAATAACTTATCCAATTAAACAACACATAAGCTCAGTAATACATGAGTATAATGTGGCCCCATTCAAACAACACTGAACGTATTGAATGTTTGCATTAATGAGGAAATCCTACACAGTTACAATAACAAATGTAGAAAGAATGTGGATACCTGTATGTCTCTGAACATCTCTTGCTTGGCATCTGAGGTGAGTTTTTCGGTCCTTGAGCGCTTAGTTCCTTGATGTCCCAACCTATAACTCGCCGTCCTAACCATATTGTACCCCTCAAGAAGCTTCGCAACCTAATTGTTCGAGCGCCACGGTTTGGAAGCCTATCAATAAAAAGCAAAGAAAGGGTTACCTCGCCATTATGGCCCATAAACAGTGAAAAAGTTGAAATGGATTGAAAAACAGGAATGATCAAACTGAGTCTCGGGGTGGTTGTCCTTCCATTTACCCTTTACTTCATCCAAACATTACTCTGCATGTTTTATCTTCTGCAGTGAAAAAATTATGAAAATAAGTATGTAAGACAATAAAAAAAACTATGTTTATATGTTTATATGAAACTAAATCCCAAAGATACTTATCAATAAATACAGGAAGCCGATTGTACCGCATTTATGACCGTAGTTTCAATCCCTTCCAGTAGCATATGTTATGAAATACTCCTTAACTTCACTTTCTACATAAATTGGATATTTTCAACTTATAAACTTACTTTAATTGATTTATGTTTATCTATTTGGACTTCAATATGAAGAAAAGTATAGAAAATTTGTCAATGGAAACAAGTTTATCTATTTGGACTTCAATTAGATTTCATATTAAGAACTGTACGCATTAAAAACTGAAACCATTGGAAACATAGTAATTGATTGAGCAAAATTGGAGGAAAAAATCAAAATAGGAATTGATAGAGCAAATCAGCAAAACATTTGTTGATTTGAGTTTTCAAGAACAACTACTCCTGGAACATGGAACATATTAAGAGCATCAAGATCAATAATTATAATATATTAGATAAAGAAGCATAAATAAAACCTTAAAAATTGCAAACCCATGAACCCACAAAATTTCAAAACCCCGAACCCCCAATATTTCAAAACCCACAGAAAATTGAGCCAAGAAACCAAATAAAAAAAAGTACATTTATTCATTTTAAAAAATAGTTGTTCGTTTAAAAAGCTAAATCAGTGTGTTTGTGTGAGATCTGAGATTTGTGCGTGTGTGTGAGATCAGTGTGTGTGAGATTTGTGCGATCAATGTGAGTGTATGTGTGTGTGGGAGTGTGGGCGTGTGGGCGAGGGGGAGGGATTTTACCTGTATGCGGGAGTGGGCGGTGGAGGGGGGAGAAGTTGAAGGATGAGGGCGGCAGGAGGCAGCAGGCAGGTGGGGGCGGCAAGAGACAGTAGGTGGGAGGGTTTGTGTTAGGGTAAAGGGAGAAACGACAGAGAGAGAAAATGAGTAAAGAAGATAGGGTTTGTCTTTGGGGGTAGAGTGTTACTTGCTGTATTGATTCGTGTATTTTACTATTTTATCCTTCATTTTGAATTTTGGGTGAAGAGGGAAAAATGAAGTCAAGTGAAAAAAAAGAGAGGGAAATGAAATAATTGAGGGATAAAAGAGGAAAAGAGGATTCTTTTAATCTCCACCCTTTATTTTTAGATTTGGGGGCAAAATGTAGACCCTTAGATTATTTAGATAAGATGAGATAAGATAACACTATTCATAACACACTTCTCTCATATATATATATATATATATATATATATATATATATATATATATATATATATATATATATATATATATATATATATATTTATACATAGGTTAAAATATTGAATGTGTATGATGTTACGATTAACAAAGCAATGTTTAGCGGACTATAATTTGTATGAGTATAAAGAATACTTAGAATATTGTTGAAGTTTCTTACTTAATCTAGTTAATTCTCATATGGGATCTGATTCCTAGGGACAACAAAAAATAAAACATTTGAATATATTATTTGAAACATTAACTGGGGCATACGACATTCTTTTCGAATTGCATGAACAATTACTAAATTTTTTTGTATATTTATCTATGTTTTTCATTGAATGTGAAATGACATTAAAAGTGACAATGTCGGATTTTTTTACATATACTAATGTACTATGTTATTAGTTGCGCTCCATGCTAACGACGTGCCATTGGCGCGAACCATAACAAATAAGAGAATTTAATAGATTGTGTGAAATAATTACATCTTAGACATAGTACTTTCTTATATAATTGGTCACACAATCTGTTGAACTGATGACCTATTGAACTATGTTACTTCATATTGTCTACGCCAACGGCATTCGGTTCGCATTGAGCGCCATTGAAAATAGAATGCATTAGTAAATCTATTTACGTTCTTCTTTCAATGTGCATACTTCTTTTATTTTGAACATCATTAAATAATATTAAATTTTTTTTGTATATTTATCTCTATTATTCATTAAGTGTGCAGAGTGTAATACTCCATATTTTTCTATGATAAATAATAAAACTATATTTTTGGGATAAAATAAAAAAAATTGAAACTGGAATAAATCGGTGAATTTAAATCATAAAGTGCGAACAAATAAGTTGTTGTTATGTCGAAATTATGTGTAATGGATTTGTGTTATGTTAATGTTTATAAGAATTGCATGTGTAGTAGAAAATTCATAAATGAAGTCTGACAGAATTATAAAAATATAATGCTGGGATAAAAATAATTGGGAAGTATTTCGGGGAGTATACGGGCTCATTTAACTATTATAAACCTTTAAAAATGGTACCGGGGTATAGGTATATATGTTGGTAAATTTTTGGGCTAATCTAGATATGGGTTCGGGGGTCCAAAATATCGGATTTTAACCCAACTCCGGGTTTGGAAAAAATATATGTTTAAAGGAAAGAGTAATAACTCTCCAATACTGATTAAAAACTGAGACTTAACTACTACACCTCAAGAGAGAAAAGGATAAGGGCCAAAAGAGAGAAGGATCAAGGATTTGAAAGGGAATTCTTTATCTACGAAATTAAGGCAAGAATTTTCTTGCTCAATTTCAGTTTCATTTCACTTATTAATGCATTGTAATTACCCGATGTGACTTTTGAGTTTTAGATTAGACTTTGATGATTAAATTTTAGGAATTAAACTCGTGTACATAGATGATTAATTATAACGAAGGGTGTTAACATAGAAATCTAGGAATCAATTCATGAAATTTGATGGAAGAAACCTTAGGATTTTTGTGATGAAATTGGGAATTCTTCGAGACTGTTTGTACCGGATAATAATACATGATATGATATGTATATCCTCACATAAATTCCTTGTTATATACCCCCATAAATTGAATTTCATGTTATTGAAGTTGTAGAAGAAATCTGGGATTAAAGACCTTCAATTCTTAGATGAAATTTGGGTCTGAGGGGTACTAATCGATGTGATTATATGGAATAGATAGTTATATGAGGTATAACTAATTATGAAGTACCCATTTATGTGTTTATACAATTGAAATCACGATTGGAATGTATTTTTAAGATGAAATGAGAATGTTTGTATTTAAGAAAAAATAAGCAGACCTGGGCACTGCCCCATTCTGAATCGATTAGGCCTTGGAGCGAATTGATTCGGTTTGGTAGGGAATTGATCCGGCCAAGAACTGAATCAATTCGGACCTAGGGGTTGAGATAACTGGGGCAATAGTCACTTCAAAAATATTTTTAGAAGTCCGAACAAGTTGGTACGACGGTGTTTGGGCCAATAGAGAATTTATTAAAAATAAAAACGTGGTGCATATGTCAATTGGGATATTATATTTAACTAGATAGTTAAATAATTTGTTAAAGAAAATGGAATTAATAATTAACTAGATGGTAAATTATTAATTGATGAACAATTGTGGATATCATGTGGGACATTTAGGTAATTATAGAATAGTTACCTATACATATTCATTACACCAAAAACAACAGTCTAACACAGTTTAAAACTGTGCCAGATCAAATCTGGTATGATTTTAAACTGTGTCAGAATTAGGTGTTCCAAAATGGCCCTTTTTTCTGGCATGGTTTAAAAGTGTGTAGATTTGACCAAACATGAAAACTTCTGGCACACTTAAAAACCGTGCTAGAATTTTATATTTCTTGCACACTTTATAACTGGTACGGATTGAGTATATTTTGGTACACTTTAGGCACAGTTCAAAATGGTGCCAAAATTTGATACACTCTTGGCATAGTTTTGAACTGTGCCAAATTTTTAGATCAAAGAAAAAAATTATTTATAAATAATATCACCGAAAAAAATCAGTGACATTTCCACTATTTTTTGTACTTTTTTTAGAATAACAAAAATTCAATAATAATATAAAACCAGCATGGCAAAAATAGTATAACCACTACAAGAAAAATTGGTTTTAGCAATGAATTGTTTAGAAAGGAAGTAATTTTCATTGCTAAAAGTGTATTTTTAGCAAGGAAAATAGAAAAAAATGTTGCTAAAAATATAATCTTGTTATAAACATTTTGCAAGCAAATTTTTTCCCGCAGAAGGTAACTTTTAGCAAGGAAATTGAAGAATTCTTGCTAAAAAATTTGGCGGCAACATTTCCCTCTTTTTTTTAAGTATTCATAACATTTTTCCCAACGTTTTATTATTTTCCTTACAAAAAGCACCACAAACAATAAAAAATAAATTAAAATCCTAACTATCAAACTTGAAGCCATAAGTCTCATTCAACCTCTCTCTCGTCCAACCTCTCTCTCCCTCATTCGCATGCCACAACCTCTCTCTCTCTCGTCCAACCTCTCTCTCGTTCGCACGTCACAAAGTATGTCTCCGTCGGTACACTTCGGAATCCGTCGGTACTTTTTTCTTTCTCTTTTTTTGTTTATGGCTTCTTGATGTTATGTTTTCGCCATGGGTTCTCCGTCGTTACCCTAACTCTATTGATTTATGTATTGATGGATTTCGATTGATGGATTTTGATTGAATGTTAAAGATGCTTGTTAAGGTCTCTCAATCTCATGATACCTGGAATTACAATCGACAGTGATAACAAATAAATTACTACAATGATAACTGATATCAGAGATTTGTCAAGCTCTTTTAATTTTAATTGGATGAGAAGGAATACCAATCAAGTAACTCACCGGGTTTCTTCTAGAGAAGCAGGATTGCATTGTTTTATGGATTGATGCAAACCATATCTTAATTTGATGTTTTTATATGGAAGTTTATTTTTGGTTTATGGCTTCTTGAGATCTGATGTATCCAAAATTATCTTGAGTAATATAATTAGTAATTTTCACCAGCAAAATCTTTGGGTAGAATTTGATTTCTCCAATAGGAGAGTGGGATTTCACTAAGAATATTGGGTAGAATTTGATTTAGTCAATAGGAGAGAGATTAAAAATTATATTTTTTCACTTTTTTTCCTGTTATCACTCTGAAGACTATTATATTATTATTTCAATTTTTTTGTTCATATAATGAAACTTTTAACCTTAAATGAATAAATGAATATTTTTTTGTTCATAAAAAATATTTTTATATATTTATTTATGGTCCCCCTTAACAATAAATCCTGGTTTTGTCCCTAACTACTAATTGGTATTGGAAATAATAATACAATCGACATTTTTTTCAGTTATCGATATTTAGAGATCCATAAATGAGCATGAGAGATGGAGAATAAGTCATGAGATTTAAAGAAGGGAAAAAAATTCATTCACTGAGATGTAATTAGAATTAGGGATTTTAAATTTCGACGAGATATAGTGGATTTGTGTGTTAAAGTCTTTAGTTCAAAAGAATTAAAAGAACGAGAGATGTAATTGAAACTAGGGATTTGAAATTTCGGGCATAACTAAACGTGTTTCTATATTCAGTTTGGTTTGGGTAATCAATATATTTTTAAGGATAAGACCACACACAAACTTTAATTCTTTTACGCTTTTTAAGTAATGATAATAACATTAGTAGTTACAGTGCTAAATACAAAACTAGCCTTTTGGCAAAAACCCATTTTTTCCATCAAACTTTAAATTCTTTTTACGTTTGGTGTTTTTATGTGCTATTTTATTCCAAGCTTTGCTTTGGGATATTTGGTATTTGCTCCTGTTACTCATGTTGATATGATGTTGTGTTATATGTCTTAGTAATGATTAATTATGACAATCATAATTTATTTTTCCAAACAAGTAACAAAACAAGTAATGATATGTTGGTGTGAAATAACATCAAGATAAAGATGGATACGAGTTGGATGTTTCTTCCTAATAGGTTGTCTAAGCAATATTCCTATGTACTTGTTATTTGTGATGTTGATTGAGCTTAGTTAATTTATATGATGTGTGAAGGATTTGTGTTTATTTTATTTCAACTATAAATTATATGTTACTTAATTGAGTTGGTTTCGTTATCATTGCCTTTTAATTTTATAGTTGTAAATGAATTATCTTGATTAATTGATCAGGATTATTATTATGGCACCTGGTGGACGTGGACGTGGTTCTTCAACTACTGCTTTGGTAGAGCCACCGAGTGCGCAAGATTCAACCACGGATGAGGATCCAATAGCTAATAAAATTGCATCTAGGACATTGAATGGAGCACCAATGACGGGTGCAAATTCTACATTTGAGCCTTATTCTAATGGTACAAACATATAAGAAGGCTATATACATTATATTAATCATTATTTAAGAGTTTCTTTATGACTTTATGTACACTGTGTTAATCATTATATAACATTGTTAATACTCATTTTCAGTTGAAGGCATTCACTAATCAATGCAGAAAATAGGAACACAAATGCTTAGAATGTATAAGGCAAACTTGGATTAATATCTCCCTAATTGAAGAGCTTCAGTTATTTTAAAAAACAAGTATAAGGCAAAGAAGAAAATAGAGCAAACTAAAGACCTGACTGCTTTTGTTTGAAGTTCTCTTAGCAGTTCTCTAACACTCATTCTCGTTCTCCTAGTAAGATATTTCTTTCAGGGGATTTCATGAAAAACATAAACACTTAGAGACCTTCAAAATAATTCTTGAAAATTTCCATTTACGTTCTTAGAGATGGACTCATGTAAACTTCTCGACTTGTTATTTCATGCTAATTAATATATATATATATATATATATATATATATATATATACAAGAAATAGATCTTATGGAAGGATGAAGTGATTGACAAATATGGCCACCAAGTTGTTATATATAGATTCCTTCAATTGGAAGAAAGAAACTATCAGAGAAGCTCTTATTAAACGTAACTGTATTATTCATGGGACTATGTCTATTTATGAATGGACATCACTAGAATTGACCCCGTGACTCTGTTTTATGAATGGACAACACTAGAATTGACCCCGGGACTCTGTTTTATGAACATACAACACTAGAATTGACTCGGGAAGAAAATTGCATCTCTAATGGTGCATTTATCATTACAAAGTTATGTGGTTTAAATAGTGCATAAAATTAGTTCCATCTCAATGCAGGTCATGAGATATTTATTTTGCAAACATTTATGAAAAATCAATCAATTCTAATTGTTGAGCATATAGCACATTATGAATACAGAGCTATGGATACAGAGCAAAGTGGCTATGAATACAAAGCATATATGAAAAATCATAGAGCATAAAATAAAAGACAAGTATAAGGCAAACTTGGATTAACATTCCCCTAATTGAAGAGCTTCAGTTATTTTCAAAAACAAGTATAAGGCAATGAAGAAAATAGAGCAAACTAAAGACCTGACTACTTCTTTTTTATGTTCTCTTAGCAGTTCTGTAACAGTCATTCTCGTTCTCCTAGTAATATATTTATTATAAGGATAATTCCACCCGAATACCTCTACTCCTTAACCCAATGCTAACCACTTATATCATATACACTACTGAGCCCCTGCTTTAACTGCTTTCCTTTTCCTTTGCCAAGTTTTCTTTTAGCTTGTCAACTTCTTTTTAGAAATTGGTAAAATACCTAAGGGTTAAATATATGAAGTATAATAAGATTTTGAAAACAGAGAATTTTTTCAATCTCATGCTACTCGTTGAGGCGGCATTCTTTCCTTTTCGACCCCAAATTCTGAAATTTTCTCAACTTGTGTTTGGTTCTGGGGTTTACATGATTCGTAGGATTTTTGATTGACAACCAGTTTACAGATCACTCTAGGATTTTACACACTCTTTCTCTATTTACATGGTAGACTATATCCTTCCAAAAGTTGTCATTCAAATCCTGTCATGGTTACCTCCAAAGTCACTGCTTCGCTTTATGTGTGTATCTAAATCATGGTGTGCTCTTATTACAACCCCTGCTTTCATCACCCTCCATAAACACCATCTCACTCTTTCCAAAATCAACTACACCAACACTCGTACACTCATCAGGCACTACTCCAAAATCCTTAAGAAAGAATTATATTCTGTACGTTTCGATAACGAATCATTCAATCTTGACCTCGACGTCGAAATCGAATTCCCATTTCAGGGTGTATCCCGATTCTATTTCCGAATTGTGGGTTCTTGTCATGGTTTTCTTTTCCTCTCCGATGATTTATTTATTTACAGAAACACCATAATTCTCTGGAACCCCGCAATCAGGCGAAAACTTACCCTCCCCATTTCCAATGCTAAATTTGATCACTTGGGGCCTTATATGTTTGTTCTTGGTTTTGCATTAATATAATTGTTTTTTTATGATTATATGTTTTCATTATTGTGTGCTTATGTGCTCTCTATATATTAGATTTTGAATTTGGTGTATTTTTGTTGATAATTGATGTGATACAGTGATTCCTTGGAAAGCTTTGTGCAGAATCTCATTATGTTTTTGTCTATGGCTAATGCCAAGACAAATACCCTTCCCCCTCTCCCCCCCCCCCCCCCCCCCCCACAAATATTATATTAGGATCACTTCCAAAAGATTTACCAAGTTGATCCACATATTAGGATCAATTTGGGTAATCTTACACAGTTTCCTTCAAGTGCCTCTAGCGAGGACCACTTGTAGGAGGATCAGTATTGACACATCAATGGATCAATGAGGGAAATATTTTGGAGTTGGGATTTTTTGGAAGGCGAGAATCCTTTTGATAATTTCTATTTTTCCTATTATATATTTTCCAGATCTTTGCACACTACCTATTTAATGAAATATCACCATGGAGGGAAAAACTTATAGTGATTTTTTTCATTTTCAAAATGGAATTTTTTTCCATTAGTGCTGTGAACTCAACTTTTACCGCAAAACGACACTGAATTTTTGGACCATTCCAAAAATTAAAATTTGAGTTGGGATGCAATCATAATTCAAATTATGTTGCACTTGGAATTAGGTGAAACCCTTGAGCCAAAGCATCTGACGCCGAGAAAGAACCAAACAAAATAGTGGAATTTTGTTAATATACATATGTGTGTGTGTTTGTATGTATGTGTGTATATATGTAAAGAGCAAATCTAGTCATTAGAGATATCGAAAAACAACATGAGCATAGGGTGCTGTAATTCTTGTGATTTCACTAATATATGAGGCAACTACAACTTTCACATCAAAATATGAATGCCTTAATTAAAAAAGGGAATTAATGCCATAGTAAACATCTATCATTATTTTCTCCTTTCAGATTTTGGGTATGGGGAATTTTCACTCGAACATCGTATAACATCAAATTCGCATGAGGTTCCATTAGTTATATCTCATTAAAAATCTGAGATGCTACTGTATGAAGTTACTTGGTTGTAAAATGTAGTTTGGTTCTAGTTAAATATACACAAAAAATCTTATTTGCTGATTAGTAAATATTTGGTCCAGTTTTATATATCTTTTTTCTCCTTGCTTCTTTATATTATTATGCAACTACAGAACATTGATCTTTGGCTAGCATCAATAAATAATTTCCAGAAACGTATCATGCAGTTTTGGTGTTCCCAAATTTTTAAGGTCTGTCAAAATTTAAAGATCCCCATTTTATATTTATTTTTTAATATTATTCTCAAATGACATCCTATCAACAATGTTTAGATTAGCTAATTGATATGATCAAGTAATAAGTGTTCTTTTAACTTACTCTATATTCCATAGTTTCTTCAAATTCACTCTCTCAACTTCCTAGTCTCGAAGAAATTCCTTTGTTACTACAATTTCTTTTCTTTAGATTTTTAGAGAATTACAATATATTTGAGTCAATTTGAACGAGTTAGGATGCTATTTGAGTCAAGTGTTCTTTCAACTTACTCTATTGATATAGTTTGAACGGATTATATTCTTGACAGCTGCATATAGAATGGTTTTAGGGGGAGTAATTGTAGTTTGGTTTACTGAGAATTTGACTTGTAATCGGTGTGCATTTAATGCGAGGACATAGCTCTTATCAGAGATGATAACACACATTTTATATTACTTTAGTTTAGATGATGACTTCCAATATTCAATTACATCACATTGTTGAAGTTAAAACACTTTCCCTGATACATGCATATTCTAGATGATTCCTATACTTTTATTAAACAACATTCATGCATTAGGGCCATCTTCTATCTCAAAGGTCACTTGTGTAAGTTCCAAGAATGGATCTGGATTATGTAGGTGCATTAAATGTCTAGGTGTCAACTTAAGATGTTCATCAAGTTCATTATACCATCTGATGTGTTAGAATGACAATAAATTTCAGTGATAAGGTCTTGCACATAAGGCCTTCAATGTAATCAGTATGTTAATATGTGTATATTAACATGGGGCCTTCATCTCATTAATTTTACTTTAGCACTCTACTCACTAGTTGCTTGTTATATATATACTAGGGTATGCCTGTGCCTGAAGGCACGACAAAAATTTTCAAAATACGTAATCACATAATGACAAAAATATCGTTCCCCAACAAAATATCTATATATCGTTCCCTAATATATATAAGTGCATAACTTTTACATATTTTCTATTGACATTTGCTTTAATTACATTGAAATTTCAATACAAAGGTGATAACAACACTCTAATATTTAACAATGATATTAAAAGATCATGAAGTATTGTGTAGTAATATTACTCCATAAGCTCCAAGTCTTTTCCATTATAATGAAAAGGATAATTCAGGATTGCGAAAAAAGTGTGTTTTTTGTTTCAAATGCACATAAAAATAGTTTTTCCAAAAACTATTTTCAAAAATAAAATAAAATAATTATAATTAAGTTAAATATTAAGTCACTGGTGAATCCCGTAGTCTAAGACGCCTATGAAATACACAATTTCATAGTCCAAGTGTATGAAAAATAAATTACAATATAATTAACCACATGAAAAAATAGTTGCAACAACAATTTTGTTTTTAATTTTTAGAATTTTTTAATTTTTTAATTTTCACCGTACATGAATTCTGATTTCCATGCATGGAGATCAAAATATAATGCCTTAACAACTCTCATATGGTCATTAGATACAACAAACTTGAGCCTTGTGCATAATGAATCAAAAATAATCTTGGAGATCCGATATTGTAAGTCTTGAGACTTGTGCGTATATCATTTTCTTGAGCTTTGAGCTCTGATATGGTGCGTCTTGAGCCTTGTGCGCATATAAAGGGCAAATGACATTTTTGTCCAAATAATCTTTCTAGACTTGAAACATAATTTGGGGTACCAAGTGACTGCCTCCATAATCATGCAAACACAAAGTACTTATCTTGGTATTAGTTCATACAACAGAGGATCTCGATACAGATCTAATCCTGATACAGTTCCTTCCCAACCAAATATATTATTTTGCATTAAAAATCTACGTTACAGGTTATTATACTAAGAAGCCCATTTTGTAAAAACAAAGTCCTTATATTTTTGCCAAAAAGAAACCAAACTACTATTATCAAAAAGAGGAGTAAGTGGCCCAATTAGTCTTAAACACAAATCTGAAAAGAAAAAAAAGGTGTAAATTAGTTTCTAAAATAACTATTAAGATATAACAACTCTCAACCACATGAAGAAATTGAAATACTTACAATAGAGAGATGTAAATTTCTTTCCAAAACGATGTCAGCCACGTATTAAAAATTAAAAATAAAATTTAATATTAAAAAAATCGCCATTAAAGACAACCTCATACTCAGAATAGAAACTCATGTGACTTAAAAAGATACCAAGCCAATCTCTCTCGTACACTATTTTATCCCGCGGTCCGATGTGAGCTGACATGAGGTAGGTGTGGAACACACCCCAAACACAAATTTCAGTCAACAAAGTAAGTCAAAGGAGAAAACCCATACTTCAAAAGTAAAGCAAATCCTCCTGAGACCATTAACCCGTGCTATGCTTCAAGATCCGTGATCCGGAGCCCATATCCGTTTGCGTCATAATGTGTAAATGTGATCTTTGAGTCTGTACCCACTTTTAGAGCTGACCCGATTCGAACATACACCGAGTACATAGAATTCGGATCCTGCAAAAAAAATGCTGATGTTAGATATTATGGTAAAGAGATCGAAACAAACCCAATGCCAATACTATCCATCTTAAAAAAAAAGATCTGAACAAACCCAATACAACACCCATATGGGGAAAATTGTACATCATAAACACAATATAAACCTGCTTGAGAAGGAGCACACAATACCCAATACAACACCCATAGTATAGTATTGCAACTTCGGACCCTGCTTGAGAATATGAATGATAAACTAAGAGGATTAGATGTAAATTTAGTCAAGGAAAATAAAATATAAATAAAAATACCCATATGGGTCAATCTAAAAACCTTAATATTTGAAAGTGAAGCTCAAAAATCGAGTGAAGCAAAAAGCCTTAGAAACCCCAAGAAAATCAAAATTAAAGCTCTTAAAACATATCCAAATCACATTAATCAAACAAAAGAAAACTAAAAGCATTCCAGAATAAAAAAAAAATCTAAAATGAACAAAAAAAGGACAAACGAAAGCCCTAATATTTGAAATGAGAGAGAGAGAGAGAGAGAGAAAGAGAGAGAGAGAGAGAGAGAGAAAGAGAGAGAGAGTGTGTAAACCCCAAACTGTTATCATTTTTAGGTTCATATTAAAAACCATATAAAATTGTAATACTTTTTCTTGAGTGTTGGGCTCTCTTGAACACCCTGATCGAAGCTTCTCCGAGAAACCACGATATTCGAGCCACCTCGTGTCTCCAACCCACCATGGGTGTATACCCGATTCACACAGCAGAAACTAAAAGAAGTTTATGTGATGAAGTTTACATACCTTCACACAGTGAAAACTTTCAAGAACTTACTTACACAGTGATATATGTAAACAAACCCAAATCAAACATATGTTAAGAAAGACGAAAAATGCTGATGTTGAAGGCACTAGAGCCCAACCTTCAACACTGCCAAAAAATTCCAATGATCCCGACCTTTAACACCCAAAAAATGGTGATTTTTGAAGGCACCGAAAAGAGTAAATAGCGCGTGCGAGAAAGAGAGAGAGACCTACAATGACAGATGTGTTGTTTCAAGCTTATTGTCTGGTCTAAAAGAGAGAACGCTGTGATGGAAAGAGAAAGGGATTATGTAATAGAGGATGGGGGAATGGTTGTGTGAGACATCAAGCCATTTTGAGAGGCTCGAGGTAGAGAGCTATGAAAGACACACACATAATCTTAGCCCTCCATTTTTGGCCATATTGGCTTCAATCCGAACCATTAAATGTCTTAAAAACTTATTGAACGGTAAAAATACTATTACTCCTTATATATATATATATATATATATCTTGTTCATTCATGATTAATCTATTACGGGGCCTCTTCTTTCATGATATTCAGTACAAAAGAAATGCATCAAGACCACCTTATGTACCACATTGTTTGTTATATATATATATAATATGTTTATTATTTTAACTGAACTATAATCTCTGTTTTGGGGGTGGGGGTGGAGGTGGGGGGGAGAGAGAGAACCTGAAGCACATTGGTGGATAAAAACTGATCTATAATATGTGGTGTTTTTCAGAATCTGGATCCACTTCTAAGAAAAAGGTTCATGGCAGAACACATGGGATAACAACTGATGTTCTTATTAAAAGTTTTGGGGGTTCTAAAATTCCAGTTCAATGGGGCTAAAAGCATAATAAACCGATTGGACATACCCCTACCTCTTTGGCTAATGAAATTGGCTTTGTCATACAAAATTTCACCCCGTTAAAGGTGGAAAAATAGGAAAATGTTGAAGAGAAGGAGAAGACATCAATGATTGATCGCATTTTGGTATATTTAATTTATGTGTTCTATTCCCCTAAAAAGCTATGATTTTATATTCTAAACTCACTAAAACTTTTGCAGTCAAAATTTGAGTTAGACATCACAAATCCGGATGTTGTGAGCTATTTGCATACATCAATGTCCGCACGTTATAGCGGATTCCGTAACACATTGAAGAAACATTTTTCTAAATTTTCGAATATTGAGGAGGCGAACAAGAACAAACCTAGTGATGTGGAAAAGGACGAAGATTGTAGATTTCTTTTCTCGTTTTTTAGTACAGAGGTACATAAAGTAATAATTTAAAATATATGTTTTATGTTAAAATTGTATGTTTTCTTAAGTTTCAGAAAATTAACTTGAAGTATATCACTTTTGGTAAGGACACAAATTTCCAATTGAGTCCTCGGTAGTTTTGGCTCAATTACGAAAAAAAACATTTGAGTCATAGGATAGAGTTCAAGTTTATCCATTCAAGCCTATGACGTATTTGTTGAAGACGTAGCGGCCAAGATATTAAAGCTTCATCAAATGTCGTGTGTGTTGTGCCTCGTTTCTACGTCATCAACATGGTTCCATTACTCCTAAGGTATGAATGCATTTTAATATATATATATATATAGGAGCTTGGAACATTATTTATTGGTTGTATTTTAGAAATTTATTTTGGGTGTTAGTATATTTTTGTTAAACTTTTTTTGAATTCATAGTTCTAAATATTTTATTCTCGGACACCTTTCAGTAGAAAAATCATATCAAATCCAAAAAAAAAATTGAAAAATACGAAACTGGCGGCCACGTGTTCGTATCGAAATTATCTAGAACCATAGACTGAGATCTTGTTAGATCGGTCGTTCGAGCGACCTCGTTCGAATGAGAAGTCGTTCGAACCAGGTTTCAAACGAGAATTTTTTTTCGTTCTGTCTCTTCATTAGAAGTCTCGTTCGAACGAGATTTCTAACGAAAAAAACAGCGGGAACAGTTTTAAGCCAGTTTTTTCCACTTTTCCACTACTTTGCCCCACTTCCTTTTTGACATACTTCTTAAGTGCGGGAACAAACTTTTTGTAGATAACTTTTTCACATTTCCAAGAGTCGTAAGATACTTTGAAGAAAAAGTTCCTTTTTAGGTGTTAAGTTTTATGGAGTAAATTCCTTTCAAAACAGATATACACCCATATGTTGTCTATATCCAAGTTTCAACATATATATAATTCTTGGAGTGTTTGGCTCCGGTTTTCTCTACACCATTGAAGAAGAGAGTTTGAGTTTTCTTTTCAATTCATAAAGGAGAAAATATTTGTTTGATATGACATTCCCACTTGAAGAAAGGCTTCATTGAGCGTTGATGATTGTCCAAAAGTCTCATTGGTGGATTCCAAAATTTCGGTGGAGTTCTGGCGTTCTCGACTAGGCAGAGGTGTTTATAAGAAGACGCGTCAAGGCTTGAAGGGAGTCGAGTCGAGGAAGTAAGTCATCTACCTTGTAATTGTAAAACCGTACTTAGTGGACTTAGGGCTAGGTCCGTATGAGGTTTTTCCCATTTGGGGTTTCCTCGTACATTCGGCGTAGTGCGATTGTGATTTAATTTATCTTGCTATATCACCTAGATGCATGCTTAGGACTAAAAGATAAAATTAGTTCAAAATTACAATCTATTTATTGTGGTGCAAATTTAATGTTTGGGTATGTTTAATTTAATTCAAGTTCAAAATTACTTTATCTTGATAACATGCAAGTTTAACTTGAATTGGATTAATGTGTGTTTAAGTCGAAATGAAAATTGTGTATGTAGTTTTAATTTCACTTTTAGTTTAGTTTTACTTTTTTTTATAAGTTGGTTTGTACTCTTTAAGAAAAGAAAATTTTAAATCACTTTTGGAAAATTAAAATTTGAACCATTTCATTATATTTGAATTTAAAAATTGGGGGCTTCCGCATTTTCAAATTGGTATCAGAGCGAAAAACGATAAATTACTTCGTTAAGATCCTTTAAATATTTTTGGCTAAAATGGAATTTTCCACATTTTCTAAATTTCCTATTTTCGATGGTTCTAACTACGCGTATTGGAAAGCGCATATGAAATTGGCACTTAAATCTATCGACGAGAGGGTTTGGTTATCTGTAGTTAACGGGTGGTCTCCACCAACTCATTTTGTAGATAACGTACGTGTTTCCAAACCGACCGATAGATGGAGTGAGAGTGAATTTAAATTATAAAATTTTAATTCCCGTGGTTTAAACGCCTTGTTTAGCGCTGTCACACCCGATGAATTCCGGCGCATTATGACGTGTGAGACCGCTAAAGAAGCATGGGATATTTTACAACTCACTCATGAAGGTACAAGTGTCGCAAAAGCTACAAAACTCCTAAACCTCACCACTCAATTTGAAACCATCAAAATGAACGATAAAGAAAATTTTGATGAATTTTATGCTAGACTTTCCGATATTGTTAATTCATCTTTTAATTTGGAAGAGAAAATACCCGACAATCGAGTAGTACAGAAAATTTTAAGGTCCCTACCTGAATATTTATTCCAAAAGTGACCATTTTAAATTCTTTACCAACTTTAGCCTCTACAAAATTATAAGAGCTCGTAGGTGATTTACAAACCTATGAACTGGACATGTTTCCCTCTAAAATCGAAAAGAAAATTGATAAGGGCATTGATTTAAAAGCCCAAAAAGAGGAAAAACAAGTAGTAGATAGCGAGAGTGATAGTGACTCGGAAGATATGGCCTTGTTTTCTAGAAAGTTTCGCAAATTTCTTAAATTGAACAAAGATAAATTTAAAAATGATTTTAAGAAATTTGAAAAATCTATGCATGACAAAGCCGAGAAGATCCCTAAAACTATTAATGAAAATTTAAATAGGACGAGTCAAATAGGTGTTTTTGTTGTGAAGGGTATGTCCATAGGGATTTTGAGTGCCCCATTAAACTAAGGAGAGAGGGTAAGCAACCAAAGTCTTTTAATGCAACCCTTAGTGATAGTGATAATGAAGAGGGACCCGATTCTTCCTCTAAGCCCAAAATTGTGGCTTTTATGGCTAGTCATGTGAGTGATAGTGAGCATTCTTCTAGTGATGAAATTTTAACACATGACACTTCCAAGGTCAAAGTTTATGATTCCCATGTATTTGATGGTAGTGAGAGTGTAGAAGAAAAAGAAAGTGAAAGTGAAGAAGAGGTTGATGTGAGTGAACTTCAAAATGCTTTTCAAAAACTTTATAAAGAATCTATTAAATTAAAAAGAGCTAATTTGAAGTTAGAAGCGAGTCTAAGAGAGCGTGTCAAGGTCGTTGATGATAGTGAGTTAGTGGAAGAACTTAGAACACGAGAGAGAACACTTCGAGAGAAGCTTGAATATGTAGAAGGCGAGAGAGATAAAAATGAGCTTCTCGAGTTTGAAGAGAGAAATGTTTTATTAGAGTCTACCATTTTAGAATTACAAAATAAATTAAAAGACTCTAGGAAAGTCAAATTTGATTTGGAGTGTCGTTCGGAGAAACTAGATAAAATTTTAGGAACGGTCCAAATTAAAAATGACACTTGTGGTTTAGGCTTCGATAGTTGTAATGAATCTTCTCATCAATCCAAAACTAATGTTTTAAGAGAATCACCTACGAAAACCTTTAGAAATCAATCCTTAGGTAAAAAATGTGACACCCCGACTAATTAAATACCGGGTAGCTACTCCTTTATTAAATTAAATCAAAATGCCAAGTTGGCTCAGTTACTAGCATCACTGACGAAAACAATTTTAAAATTACTAACCACCTAGTATTTAAAAAGTATGTGTCAAATTTTAAGTTAAGTCTGATTAACATGGAAAAAGAATAATGGAAGAACAATCTAATCCATTCACCATAACGAAGTAATAGAATGACCATCACATGATATAAATAAATCCGGAGGAAAAACTCCTCACAACAAATCCCATAACTGAAATAAATAAAGAAATACTGAATACTGAATCAATACATGCCAAATTCTGAACAACTGAAATGGAAAGGTCTCTAATAGAATTTGGGCAACATGCCCAACAACTGAAGAATACTGAATATGGAATCCAAATGGTAGAAGCGTCTAAAAGCAAATCCCTGTAGCTTCCACAAACAGCTACAGCTCGTCACCTGAATGAGTATCCTATGCATGGTGTCCTTGTGGCTGGGCACCTAAAATGGTTTTACAAGAAAAATAGATTTGAAAGCAAACGGGTCAGAGCCCGAATGTGGAGATATTTTAAAAACCTGCAAGTGCTTTAAAAACATTTAAAACATTAAATGCAAAGTACATGTTAGGACGTGCACTCACATGAAATTCTCACCTCTCGTCTAACTGTGCACTCCTAACGTAAGTACCCATCTAAGATGACACAAACCACTAGCTAAGTGACATCATATCTAGCTAGACTGTCATAGGTTCTACCCTTATTACTCGGTTCCCATTAACATTATAACTCTCGCAATTAAATAGGGGCTTAACGCAAATTCAGGTTCTCATATAAAAGTAACACAACTCGTTATAGGTTATCCCTTTTATGTTATTCCATAGTTATACACACAATACCATATGAAAGTTCTCATTTTACTAAGTTTATATTTCCCACAACATAAATATACAATATAAGCACCCCGAGACTAAGCTGCGGTGCACACATACTCTGCTATCCCTCCCGGTACATCACGTACTTAAGGATAACATATTTCGAATCTCTCAGGAATAGTTCACAGATAACAACATCACAAATAATGGAGGCGAACACAGTCACATCACATAGGTCACGCACATACCTATGCTCCCACGATCAGCGGACTTATTAACATCCCAATAAGTCTTTCTCTGACCTATGTTCATCGAGGTAACCAGTCTAAATCCGGGCAACACAATGATTAGAGGGCCCTAAGCGAACGCAAACCTCCCGTGATAGCAAGTATGGTAGGTATGTCATACACACAAATAATGTATCAATACTAAGTAACACACATCTTAGTAATCACTATAATATATTGGTACATATCGCATTCTCGTACCAGCTTAATATATATACCACTTATATAATCGCGGTCCATATTTATACGCGCCATAATTTATTCTCACGTCATAGTAGGCACTCACGTCTCGACTCAAATGTCTATTTGATTTGATCCACACTTGTATAATTTACTCCTCATTATATCTCAAATGTCCCAAGTATACTATTACACCACCAAAGAACTGTTATCTCTATCCTCGAACAAGTTTACGGTACTCCCAAAATCAAAACAGTCCAAAAAGGCCTAAACTGCCAGCTCGTTTGAAGTCTCGTTCGAACGAGGCTGTTCGAACGAGAGTTCGTTCGAACGAACTGGGCTATCTAACGAGATCTCGTTCGAACGAGATTATCGAATGAACATCCCTCTCGTTAGAACCCCAAGCTGTCAACTCGTTAGAATCTCGTTCGAACGAGCTCGTTCGAACGACCTGGGCAGGTCTTCTAACGACTGACCAGATTCAAGCCCAGAAATTCTATATTCGTTTTTCACCAATTTCTACACTTCTAATCTCAACCAAAATTCGTCCCAACAATGTTTTATGGTCTCTAATCATCCCTAAACATATCAAGGTTATATACAAACGTATTTTAAAGGACCAATTCATCCTAATCATCATCAATCCATCAAATCTCTACACTTTTCCCCAAATTTTCAAGAACATAAACCCTAAAATTTATGATCATCAATTTACTCAAATTAGATTCGTTTTTGTTACATCCAACACATATTTACATCAGGGTAATCATTTCTCTACGATTCTACATGCAATTACTCCTCAACATTCAAATTCTAAGTCCAATTAAAATGGGTTTTTATTAAACTCTCAAGAACAATTAGATTTATGTAAATTCCTACACATGGAAGATGCATTCTCTATAATAATTGAAATTAAACCACTTGACTTGATTCAATCTCTGATTTTGATGACGATTTGTTAAAGTTCTCTCTCTCTTTCCGCAGAATTCCCTTCTATCTCTCTCTCTCTCCAAGCTTATCTCCAATGGTGGCTAGGGTTTTCTTTGGGAATGTTTTGGAAACCTAATTTGATAACCCCCGTAGCTTATTGGGTCATTAAGGGTTGGTTAGTGGGTTTAGTGGGTCAATTCCCAATCAGATAAAGACTCCTAATTTTCGTCACTTTAAATTTCCAAAAATACGAAATTACCAAAATACCCTTTATGTTGCCGGTATGGCCTAAAAATACCCCGGGACCCAAACTAAACTCCCGGCTAGTGTTTTCTGACTATCTCGACCCTTCCGGACGCGTTGGCGCACTCAAAACGACGATACGGTTAATAGAATTTAAATTCACTTTTATAAATAATATAATTATAACCTGACGCGACTGTCACCCGCGTCCCAATAAATGTCCAAATTGCCGTATATCAATCTCACGACAAATTTCATAATTCAATATTCATAAATCATCATATATACTCAATATAGTCAAATAGAAACTCACATCTCGCTAATATTTTATCCGGATTAATTCCCAATTAATTTTCATTAAATTAATTAATCCCAAAAATAAATATTGCCAAAAATACGGGGTATTACATACTTCCCCCCTAATAACAGAATTTCGTCCTGAAATTCGAAACTAGAAAGTACCTGGTAAGAACAACTCTGGATAACGTTCGCGCATCTCATCCTCGCGCTCCCATGCGGACTCCTCGACATTATGATGTCGCCACTGAACACGCACTAACGGGACTATCTTTGACCGCAGTTTCAGTTCACTTCGGTCCAAAATATTAATCGGCCCCTCCTCGTAGGAGCTATCAGGTTGGAGATCGATGTCCTCCAAAGCAATATGAGAATGAGACAAATTGTCTCTAAGATATTTCCTTAGCGAGGAAATATGAAACACATCTTGAATCCGATGCAAATGCTCCGGTAATCCAAGTCTATATGCAACATTACCAATCCGCTCAATAATAGGAAATGGTCCCACATATCTCGGTGCCAACTTCCCTTTCTTCCCGAAACGCATAATCCCCTTCATAGGAGATACTCTGAGAAAAACTTGGTCCCCTACTTGGAACTCTCTGAAGAACCTCTTTGCATCAGCATAACTCTTCTGCCGGTCTTGAGCTACCCGAATGCGACTCCGAATCAACTCAATCCTTGCCGAAGTATCCTGAATCACTTCCGGCCCAAGTAGTTTGTTTTCCCCCACCTCTAACCAACATGATGGGGAATGACAAGGCCTACCGTACAATGCCTCAAACGGAGCCATGCCAATAGTGAACTGGTAGGAGTTATTGTAAGCAAACTCCACCAGTGGAAGGTACTGCTCCCATCCACCCCCAAAGTCAATAATGCACATGCGTAGCATGTCCTCCAACATCTGATTTGTGCGCTCGGTCTGCCCATCGGTCTGCGGATGATAAGCCGTACTCAACCGCAATTCCGTGCCCATGGCCTCCTGGAAACTTTCCCAAAACCGCGAAACAAATATCTTGTCTCTGTCAGACACGATATTTAGGGGTACACCGTGAAGTCTCATAATCTCTGAAATGAAGAGCTGGGCATACTGTCCCGTAGTGTAGTGAGTCCTTACGGGTAAAAAGTGAGCGACTTTGGACAATTTGTCCACAATTACCCAAACGGAGTCGTGGCCCCTCTACGACGTAGGCAACCCCGTGATAAAGTCCATGGATATGCTCTCCCACATCCACACCGGGACCTCCAATGGCTGTAGTAGTCCTGCCGGTTTCTGATGATCCACTTTTACAAGCTGACAAGTGGCGCATTTTGAAACAAAGTCGGCAATATCTCTCTTCATTCCGCTCCACCAATACTGACGTCTCATGTCATGGTACATTTTGTCCCCACCGGGATGTACCGCGAACCGTGAGCCGTGCGACTCTTCCATCACCTCGTGTCGTAATTCCTCCCCTTTCGGAACTACTAATCTCCCATTGAAGCGCAATCCCCCGTCTGAGCTAACGGTATAGGACTCGGCTCCCTCTGCTAGTAATTGAACTATCTGCTCCTGACAGAACGAGTCATTAGCCTGTGCCCGTACTACCTTCGTGACAATCTGCGGTGTAACAGTCATCACAGACATGAAAGATCGGGCCACTGCATCCTGGTGTCCCAATTCCTTCCACTTGGCCTTCCACACCTCTGCCACTGCATCTTCTGGCTTACGGCTCAACACGTCTGCCACCACGTTAGCCTTACCCGGGTGATACTGGATATCGAACTGGTAGTCTTTCACAAACTCAAGCCACCTACGCTACCGCATGTTCAACTCCTTCTGCGTGAACAGGTACTGTAGGGACTTATGGTCCGTGAACAGTTGGAACTTCTCCCCCAAAAGATAGTGCCTCCAAATCCGTAGGGCAAATACCACTGCCACCAACTCCAAATCATGCGTGGGGTAATTTTTCTCAATAGGCTTAAGCTTACGGGAAGCATAAGCTATGGCCTGTCTCTCCTGCTGTAATACAACTCCAAGTCCTTACAAAGACGCATCGGTGTAAACCAAATACTCAACTCCCGGTCTCGGCAATGCTAACACAGGTGCTGAGGTCAATTTGTCCTTCAATTCATCGAATGCCAACTGACAGGCATCAATCCAGATGAATGGCACACCCTTACGAGTTAGGTGTGTCAAAGGAACTGCTATCTTCGAGAAACCCCGAATAAACCTCCTGTAGTATCTTGCTAGGCTCAAGAAACTACGAATCTCAGTCGGTGTCGTGGGCTGTCCCCACTCCCTCACCGCGGATACCTTCCCCGGATCAACAGATATCCCCCGGTCGGAAATAATGTGTCCCAAAAATTGGACCTCCTTCAGCCAAAACCCGCACTTCTCATATTTTGCATACAACTCGTTCTGACGAAGTGTCTGCAAAACTTGCCTCAAATGCTCGGCGTGCTCCTCATCTGTCTGGGAGTAAACCAGAATATCATCGATGAAGACAATGACAAACTGATCTAGGAAATCCCTGAACACTCTGTTCATCAAGTCCATAAACACAGCTGGAGCGTTGGTCAAACCAAAAGGTATAACCCGAAACTCGTAAGAACCATATCTCGACAAGAACGCAGTCTTCGAGACATCCTCCTCCCAGATACGCAACTGATGGTATCCCGATCTCAAATCAATCTTCGAGAAGAAAGAAGCTCCTCTCAATTGGTCAAATAAGTCATCGATTCGAGGTAACGGATACTTATTCCGTATCGTGACTTATTCAACTCTCGGTAGTCCATACACAATCTCAGCGAACCATCTCTCTTCTTTACGAACAACACAGGGGCACCCCACGGTGAAGTACTCCTCCGTATAAACCCCTGACCCAACAATTGTTCAATCTGATCCCGTAACTCCCTCATGTCAGCTGGAGCCATACGGTACGGTGCGCGTGCTATAGGTCTCATACCTGGTAGTAGATCTATAACAAAGTCTATCTCTCGACTGGGGGGTAGGCCTGGTATCTCCTGAAATACATCCGAATACTCCCTGACAACTGGGATGGAATCTAAAGGAATCACAACCTCCTTAGAGGTATCCTCCTCTATGTAATACAGATGAGCGGTCGACCCTCCCTCTGGGCGAGGCATCGCCACTACAAACATCTCTTGCCCCGGAATGGCAAAAATAATGCTCCCGCTGAAGCAATCAATCATGGCCATATAAGCTACGAGCCAATCCATACCGATAATCACATCGTGAACATGCATATCTAATACCAACATGTCTGTAGGTAATACCAAACCACCAATCTCTACCCCCACTCCCCGGCATATAAAGAATATAAGTGACCCATTCCCCAATGGTGAGTCGACACACGTCACTGTGCTCTCTGCCGTAGCTAACAATCCTAAGGCTTTCGCGAAATGTGTAGCTATAAAATAATGTGTAGCCCCCGTATCAAACAATACCCGACCCATAGTGCCATGGATAGGAAACGTATCCTCAATCGCAGGCGGTGCCTGTGGAACTACTGCCTGGTGGACGTTATAGACACGTCCATACTATAGCTTCCCCTGCTGAGCTGGGACTGCTGGAATGGGTGGCAATGCTGCCATCTGTGGCGGTGCGGGGAGAGCGGCGGGAAACATAGGCCTCTGCAGCTCCTGGCGAGCACCCTGCTGCTGCTGCTGTGGGGCCCTGCCCCTATCAGGACAATCCTGTCGCTTATGGCCAGTCTTGCCACAAACAAAACACTTCCCTGGGAAGTTCCCTCCTCTCTGCCCCTGTTGTCCCCGGCCCTGGTGGCCGTTAACATTCCTCCCTTGGCTCTGCTGAAACTGCTGCCCATTCTGCCCCTGTTGGCCCTGATGGCCGTTTGGACCCTGATGGCCCTGACGAAAACCTCCCTGTCCGTGCCTGTAATTTCCTGATCTGAACCTCTGCTGATCCCCCTGCTGGGAACCCTGCTCACCCTGTCTCTTCCCCTGAATAGATTGTGCCCCACTTGCACCATGCCCTCCAGTTCTGCCCTGATGGCTAGACTCTCCGGATCTCTTTCCCTCAGCCATATGAAAGCGGCGATCCTGGCAGTGTAACAAAGCAGCATTAACCACATCAGAATAAGTGGCCAACAAAAGGTTCCCTAACAGATGCTAACGGATCCTCCATGTCAACCAGTCAGTGAATTTCTCAATCTTCTTCTTTTCTGTCGGTATCTCATCCGGAACGATATTCAATAGATTCGTGAACTTGGCATCATACTCATCCATGGTCTTACCCTCCTGCTTCAGACTCATCAATTTCCTCCTCATTTCCGTGTGAACAGCTAACGGAAAGTACTTGCGGTCGAACCGTACCCAAAAGTCCTGAATAGTGAGAGTATCCCTCTCCTCCACTGTGGTAATAGACACCCACCACTGCAGTGTAGATCCAACTAGCTTGAAAGTAGATAGCACCTGCTTCTGAACATCCGTTCCCTCATACATCCTCAAGTGCCTCTGCATATCCTTCCTCCACTGGCTCGAGACTACCACATATGAGCTACCTGCAAACTCTGGCGGATGCGCTTTCTGAAAAGCATCACGTACACGTTCCCAAGCAGACGGGAATGCATTTACCTGTACTGGCGCGGCAACCGGCGCCTGAGGTGGTGCCTGCTGAACTACGGCAATTGCGGCATTTACCGCTTGGGCTACAATGGCTGCAACCTCAGCGGCGTTCTTCATGCCCTGAACTGGAACGGGCTGGGGTTCGGGAATTGCATCCCTGGGAACTCGTCGTGCACGTCGTGGAGGCATCTGAAATAAGAATGAAGTTTATAAGTTCGCAGTTATAAACTTAAAATAGCTGAAGAAAGAAGCATACACAAAAAGAGTACAACAGTCCTAAAATATAGGGCTCTATATCAAAGAAAACTTAGCGGAAACATAATAGCCGTACAAATCCTAAAGGACACTAGAACCTGATGCTCTGATACCACCTGTGACACCCCGAGTAATTAAATACCGGGTAGCTACTCCTTTATTAAATTAAATCAAAATGCCAAGTTGGCTCAGTTACTAGCATCACTGACGAAAACATTTTTAAAATTACTAACCACCTAGTATTTGAAAAGTATGTGCCAAATTTTAAGTTAAGTCTGATTAACATGCAAAAAGAATAATCGAAGAACAACCTAATCCATTCACCATAACGAAGTAATAGAATGACCATCACATGATATAAATAAATCCGGAGGAAAAACTCCTCACAACAAATCCCATAACTGAAATAAATAAAGAAATACTGAATACGGAATCAATACATGCCAAAGTCTGAACAACTGAAATGGAAAGGTCTCTAATTGAATTTGGGCAAACATGCCCAACAACTGAAGAATACTGAATATGGAATCCAAATGGTAGAAGCGTCTAAAAGAAAATCCCTGTAGCTTCCACAAACAGCTACAGCTCGTCACCTGAATGAGTATCCTATGCATGGTGTCCTTGTGGCTGAGCACCTAAAATGGTTTTACAAGAAAAATAGATTTGAAAGCAAACGGGTCAGAGCCCGAATGTCATAGGTTCTACCCTTATTACTCGGTTCCCATTAACATTATAACTCTCGCAATTAAATAGGGGCTTAACGCAAATTCAGGTTCTCATATAAAAGTAACACAACTCGCTATAGGTTATCCCTTTTATGTTATTCCATAGTTATACACACAATACCATATGAAAGTTCTCATTTTACTAAGTGTATATTTCCCACAACATAAATATACAATATAAGCACCCCGAGACTAAGCTGCGGTGCACACATACTCTGCTATCCCTCCTGGTACATCACGTACATAAGGATCACATATTCCGAATCTCTCAGGAATAGTTCACAGATAACAACATCACAAATAATGGAGGCGAACACAGTCACATCACATGGGTCACGCACATACCTACGCTCCCACGATCAGCGGACTTATTAACATCCCAATAAGTCTTTCTCTGACCTATGTTCATCGAGGTAACCAGTCTAAATCCGGGCAACACAAGGATTAGAGGGCCCTAAGCGAATGCAAACCTCCCGTGATAGCAAGTATGGTAGGTATGTCATACACACAAATCATGTATCAATACTAAGTAACACACATCTTAGTAATCACTATAATATATTGGTACATATCGCATTCTCGTACGATCTTAATACATATACCACTTATATAATCGCGGTCCATATTTATACGCGCCATAATTTATTCTCACGTCGTAGTAGGCACTCACGTCTCGACTCAAATGTCTATTTGATTTGATCCACACTTGTATAATTTACTCCTCATTATATCTCAAATGTTCCAAGTATACTATTACACCATCAAAGAACTGTGATCTCTATCCTCGAACAAGTTTACGGTACTCCCAAAATCAAAACAGGCCAAAAAGGCCTAAACTGCCAGCTCGTTAGAAGTCTCGTTCGAACGAGGCTGTTCGAACGAGAGTTCGTTCGAACGAACTGGGCTATCTAACAAGATCTCGTTCGAACGAGATTATCGAACGAACATCCCTCTCGTTAGAACCCCAAACTGTCAACTCGTTAGAAGCTCGTTCGAACGAGCTCGTTTGAACGACCTGGGTAGGTCTTCTAACGAGTGACCAGATTCAAACCCAGAAATTCTATATTCATTTTTCACCAATTTCTACACTTCTAATCTCAACCAAAATTCGTCCCAACAATGTTTTATGGTCTCTAATCATCCCTAAACATATCAAGGTTATATACAAACGTATTTTAAAGGACCAATTCATCCTAATCATCATCAATCCATCAAATCTCTACACTTTTCCCCAATTTTTCAAGAACATAAACCCTAAAATTTATGATCATCAATCTACTCAAATTAGATTCGTTTTTGTTACATCCAACACATATTTACATCAGGGTAATCATTTCTCTACGATTCTACATGCAATTACTCCTCAACATTCAAATTCTAAGTCCAATTAAAATGGGTTTTTATTAAACTCTCAAGAACAATTAGATTTATGTAAATTCCTACACATGGAAGATGCATTCTCTATAATAATTGAAATTAAACCACTTGCCTTGATTCAATCTCTGATTTGATGACGATTTGTTGAAGTTCTCTCTCTCTTTCTGCAGAATTCCCTTCTATCTCTCTCTCTCTCCAAGCTTATCTCCAATGGTGGCTAGGGTTTTCTTTGGGAAAGTTTTGGAAACCTAATTTGATAACCCCCGTAGCTTATTGGGTCATTAAGGGTTAGTTAGTGGGTTTAGTGGGTCAATTCCCAATCAGATAAAGACTCCTAATTTTCGTCACTTTAAATTTCCAAAAATACGAAATTACCAAAATACCCTTTATGTTGCCGGTATGGCCTAAAAATACCCCGGGATCCAAACTAAACTCCCGGCTAGTGTTTTCAGACTATCTCGACCCTTCCGGACGCGTTGGCGCACTCAAAACGACCATACGGTTAATATAATTTAAATTCACTTTTATAAATAATATAATTATAACCTGACGCGACTGTCACCCGCGTCCCAATAAATGTCCAAATTGCCGTATATCAATCTCACGACAAATTTCATAATTCAATATTCATAAATCATCATATATACTCAATATAGTCAAATACCAACTCACATCTCGCTAGTATTTTATCCAGATTAATTCCCAATTAATTTTCATTAAATTAATTAATCCCAAAAATAAATATTTGCCAAAAATACGGGGTATTACAAAAAAATTCGACGTGTTTTTACATGTGCACATTGTGGTCGAAAAGGCCATCTTAGGAAATTTTGTTTTGATCTTAAACGAGGTCCTAGAAAAACCCAACGTAAGGCAACCGAGGTAGCCAAGATTTCTATGCCCCGAGATAGTCATTCGTCATTAGTTTGGGTTAGGAGATCCGACTTGGAATCTTTACAAAATAGGGTATTTGATTCTCATTTACTTTCACATGCTTCCTCCCTTGCAAAATCTAAAGGTTGAATGTGTTAGTTTTATTTACATACTTTAGCTTTGTGCTTCATGTTATAGAACCCATGCTAATTGTATGCTTGTTTAGTCATTTTCTAGTCATTGCTTTATTTCATATCTCATGCTAGAAATCATGGCTTGTTTATCTTTTTTTTTTTTATTATATTTCCTTCATTTTTGTTTTCTTTAAATGAAAAATACAAAAAGATTATTGTTTATCATTTGTGTTTTACCTTTTAGTAATTTAGGCTTAATGAAAAATATAAATGATTTTTTTGTGTCTTTTGAGTATATATTTTTATTTTTGGGTAAAAAATTGAAAAACTCAAAAAGATTTTATTTTGTGTGTATTTTAGTTTGACACACTTTATGTGTCATACACTTGTGTTAGAATCCCATCTTTTTCGCTCCCACGTGGCTAGAACTTTTGGTTTCGATTGTCAATCCTTATTATGTTCTTTACCACGCCTACATGGAGTAGCTGGATGTTGTGTTGCTTAAATGGATTCTATTTTTATATATCTCAATTCACACATGCACGAGCTCATTTGAAATTTTAACTTCATATATATATTTGAGCTTTGTGAGGTGTTCTCCTACCAATCTTGTCATCTACATATTTGTGACCTAGAAGGACTAGTGCATGTCAAAATTCGTTGCACGTGAGATTTGTGTGAAAAATAAAAAATGATAAATATAAATGTGCACGGGGAAGGGCTTCGAAAGGATTTATTATCATTTGTGAATAGTAAGCCACCGTTTGTTTGGACCTAAAATAAATACGTGGTTCAAAGGCCTAAAAATAAAATTATGGCATTAAAAATAAAATATTTGCCAAGGCCTATGTTTGATTGATATATTCATTCAAAAATAATCTATGCTTATTGAGGGAGGTTGGATGGTATATCAACTGTTTGCACAATGTCTGTTTATCTTAGTTGCGCTTTCAATGTCATGACTCTATTGGTTTGTAGAATCATCAGCATGCTAGGCTTGTATGCATTGTGTATGTTTGTTAATTGAGTTCAATTTATATTGTCACATGAGGTTATATTCAAATGTGATGAAGTTTGCAATCAATTGAGAACTATGTGAACATATTTTAAGTGATTGGGTCTAAAATTAATTGTAGTTCACACCCCAACACTTCCATTTCCATATGACACATTTTTGCCATACGAGTGTGAAAAACTTATTGTGTTTTGTGTCATTTTGGTGTTTATATTTATATGTGTGTACTTATGCTTAGTTTGAATATATTGTGTATACATATATATGATATTGTGTTTGTTTTGGGTCTTTGCCTTGCTTTTCTAGTCCATCTAATCTTTAATTCATAATTGGTATCCATCTTGTTGCATTCTTTGTTTATATCACATGCTTAATACTTTATATATCATATTGGTATCATTTTATTGCATCCTAGTTGGTATTCGATGTTAATTGTTGGATTAGTTGAATTTTAGTTGCCTATATGCTTTAATGTTCTCATCACTTTATGCATTAATACATGTTTATCTTTTTATCCTATTTTATTTATCCCTTGTTTAGTTTAAGGGGTGTATATGCTTTAATAGGGAGAGATAAGTTAAGTTTTGATTCTTTAGCCTTTGTCTATTCCTGAACAAAAAGGGGGAGAATGAGAGGGGGAGAAATGGTATCCAAACCTATCGTATCTTAGTTTAGGGGGATTTATCTTAGGGGAGACAACTTTCTAGTAAGTCATTTGTTTGATAAAAGGGGAGAATTCATTTAGGGGGAGTATTTATTTTTGCATTTAATATATTGATATTCCCTATGCGTTTGATAGTTTGCTTAAGTGTGCGGGAATTATTCTGAATCGCAACTTTCATCATCAGGCAAAGATATTGATCCTTGGGTTCTTTGAGTCAAGCATTGTATTTTTATTTTGGGTCGGATATTTTTAAGTTTAGTTGAGCTTGACGGCCCTTTAGGATTTTAGTTTCGTTTTTGTCCCGGAATAGCAAAAGGGGGAGATTTGTAAGGACACAAATTTCCAATTGAGTCCTTTGTAGATTTGGCTCAATTCCGGACAAAAACATTTGAGTCATAGGATAGAGTTCAAGTTTATCCATTCAAGCCTATGACATATTTTTTAAAGACGTAGCGGCCAAGATATTAAAGCTTCATCAAATGTCGTGTGGGTTGTGCCTCATTTCTACGTCATCAACATGGTTCCATTGCTCCTAAGGTATGAATGCATTTTAATATATATATATAGGAGCTTGGAACATTATTTATTGGGTGTATTTTAGAAATTTATTTTGGGTGTTAGTATTTTTTTGTTAAACTTTTTTTGAATTCATAATTCTAAATATTTTGTTCTCGGACACCTTTTAGTAAAAAAATCATATCAAATCGAAAAAAAATTCGAAAAATATGAAACTGGTGGCCACGCGTTCGTATCGACCCGAACCAGTTTTCAAATGAGAATTTTTTTTCGTTCTGTCTCTTCGTTAGAAGCCTCTTTCGAACGAGATTTCTAACGAAAAAAACAGCGGGAACATTTTTAGGCCAATTTTTCCCACTTTTCCACTACTTTGCCCCACTTCCTTTTTGACATACTTCTTATGTGCGGGAACTAACTTTTTGTAGACAACTTTTTCACATTTCCAAGAGTCATTAGAGTAAAATACTTTGAAGAAAAATCTCATTTTTATGTGTTAAGTTTTATGGAGCAAATTCCTTTCAAAACACATATACACCCATATGTTTGTCTATATCCAAGTTTCAACATATATATAATGCTTGGAGTGTTTGGCACCAGTTTTCTCTACAACATTGAAGAAGAGAGTGTGACAACCCTCTCAAAATAATAACGGGTGGCCAGCCCTATACTACATTAAATCAGGTATCCCAGATGGCACAGTCTCAATATGAACAGACAACACTAAATAATATAAGGCTAACTACCCGAAATAAGTAAAAGTGGATTGTAAAAAATTTAAAACTTTTTATTTAACAACAACAACAAAACCAATAATGCAAACATAACCAACAATACACATCTAACTATGATGAGTGATAAGTGCAAACTCCAATATATACAAGAGTGCAATACAAAGTACAAATAAAATCTCTAAAATAAAATACCCAAATATGCTGCCGGGTAACAGACAATATAATAATCTGAGAAATGAAATATTAAAATGTTAATCTACAACACTTGAATACTAACTCCATATACAAACTGAATCCTAATCTAGATATAAAAAGATAGGAATCGACTAAAACAAAGTGCCGCAACAGTCTGCTACTGCCAGATCTCCACGAATACTGGATGGATGAACATCAATGGTGTCCTTGCGGAGGAACACCTAAAGTAATACAATATATATACTGTGAAACCCCGCCTAATTAAATACCGGGCGATCACTCCTTTATTAAATTAAAATCAAGTTGAACAGTTGGTTCATTCTTAGCATCACTGACGTAAAAATAAACTTTTCCAAATTAACACCCTAATTAATTAAGCTAAGTGTCAAAACCATTTTTAACCTTTCTAACCAAATTGTATTTTTAAAGAAAAACTTATTTAATTAATTATTAACCACATTTTCAATAAGTAAGAATCATACAACAATTATCCTGGAACATAATCCAATTAATTGAAACATTCAACATTCAAAATCCCAACATTTAAAACCTAAAGTAAAACATCCATACTGAAATAAATCCCATAGTAACAGTACTAGAAATAACTGAAATACAAATGTCCCAATAAAACTGATAAATAGTGGAAAGGGCGACACATGCCCAATAAATGAGTATGATAGATGTGGAATCAAGTAAACGAAGTCGTCTATGCAAGTGGCCTGCAACTCCCACCTAAGATGCAGCACGTTCCTTTCAAGGGATCCTAAGCAAGACGCCCCTGTGGCTGGGCACCTGTAATACATACATATATATACAAAAGAGATAAAGAGAAAAAGAAACGGGTCAGAGCCCGATAGTGTGTTTGATTTAAAATACGTTTAGCAAGTATTTAAATTGATACAGGCCAATGCAACAACATATTAGTGCGACACTCTCTTGAGAAATTCTCACCTCTATTCTAATGTGCACACCTATCGCACTAACCTTCCCAACGGTTTGTCTTATCATTTATAGCACTAATCTTCCCAATGCTTTAACTTATCTGAGATTACTCGTAAGATTTCAGAACCGAACCATGTAAATGTTTAAAAAGGAGGATTTCACTTAATAACAATGCTCCCATTTTTACTTTAATTATTAACAAAGCCTCCCAGTGTTATATTATACTTTTCAAACAAGTATTTCTGATTTACGACATTTTATCAGTCTTACTTACCGTAACACAATAGGTAGTACCAAATTTCATAATTTCATATATATATTAACTACTCGTATAATATATATATTATAACAGCACCCCAAATAAAACTATGGTGCGGGCATACTCTGCTATCCAATCCCCGTATCGCTCACACTAAGGGAAATACAAGTTTGGAATCACTCTCGAACTGTATCAACATATACATAAAAATAATAATGAGGCGAAGTGTAGATTCCAAGTCTCTAAGAGGTCAGTACATACCCCACGCCTCTTAGGACCGTCTGAACTATCGATTCGATAGCTTGTACCAAGGATATCTATCTTCTAGGGTACAAGTCAATATACCCCATAAAGGTCCCATCGAGATAAGACTGTCCCAGCGCGAAAACCTCAGGGATAGCAAGTAGCGCGGGCATGGTTTTCACATGTATATAATATATGCATACACAATCATATAAATATACCACTTTTATCAAATTAATATAGGTTCCTCTCATCACCCATAATTACAACATTTATCCTTAATTTTCACATTATTAGTATTTCGTATAAGAGTTCGTTTCTAACTTTAACTCGAAGGGTTTTCTCATCTTAATACGTAACATGTATGGACTCTATCCTCCCAAGTATAAAATTCAGTAAGGGTCCTTTCGATGTTCCAACGTAACTCTCTTATGAAACTCTCTCGTTAATTCATAAATTCATTAACCCTTAAGTAATTATCCCACAAGTACAATTCTCGTCTCATATCAAGAATCCCAAAATTATTCATATGTCCTACGTTTCCTCCGTATCTCCCAAAACATTTTATTAAGGATGCCCAAGAATTATTTCACATTAAATTGACTTTCAACTAATTAATAAGGGGAAGCATGAGTGTGCCAGGAGGGGTCGATCGATCGAGGTCTGGGGCTCGATCGATCGAACCTTCGATCGATCGAAGCTCTGGGCTCGATCGATCGATCAAGCAGGTCCCACGAACCTCGGGGCCAATTTCCCTTTCTTCCCGAACCTCATCACTCCTTTCATAGGAGATACACGCAGTAACACTTGGTCCCCCACATTAAACTCCCGAAAGAACCGTTTCGTATCGGCGTAGCTCTTCTGCCTGTCCTGGGCTACTCGAATGCGACTCCTGATCATCTCAATCCTCGCGGAGGTTTACTAAATCACCTCCTGTCCTAGCAACTTGTTATCCCCCACCTCGAGCCAACAAGTTGAAGAACGACAAGTCCTGCCATACAAAGCCTCAAATGGAGCCATGCCAATCGTGAACTGATAAGAGTTATTATAAGCAAACTCTACCACTGGAAGATGTGGCTCCCAACCTCCTCCAAAATCAAGAACACACATGCGTAGCATATCCTCTAACATCTGATTAGTACGCTCAGTCTATTTATCTGTCTGTGGGTGATAAGCTGAACTCAACCTCAACTCAGCACCCATAGCCTCCTGAAAGCTTTCCCAGAAACGTGAGACGAAAATCTTGTCTCTATCTGACACAATATTCAGGGGCACCCCATGTAATCTGACAACCTCAGCAATGAACAACTGAGCATACTGACCCGTGGTATAGTCTGTCCGCACTGGTAGAAAATGATCCACCTTGGTCAAACGGTCTACAATCACCCAGATAGAATCGTGGCCTCGCTGTGATGTAGGCAACCCTATAATAAAGTCCATGGAAATACTCTCCCACTTCCACGCAGGTACTTCCAACGACTGAAGCAACCCTGACGGTTTCTGATGGTCCACCTTTACCAGCTGGCAGGTAGAACACTTGGACACGAACTCAACAATGTCCTTCTTCATCCCACTCCACCAGTATTGCCTCCTCATATCCTGGTACATCTTATCTCCTCCAGGATGTACTGAAAATCGGGACCCGTGAGACTGGGTCATCACTGCATGACGTAATTCTGCTCCTTATGGAACCACCAATCTCCCATTAAACCTCAAACCCCCATCGGAACTAACCGAATAGGACTCAGCACCTTCAGCTAAAAGTCGTACAATCTGCTCCTGGCAAAACGGGTCTGTGGTTTGGGTCTGTATTACCCTCATAACAATCTCGGGTGTAACTGTCATAATAGATATGAAGGAATGGGCAACTGCGTCCTGGTGACCCAACTCCTTCCACTTTGCTTTCCATACGTCCGCTACCTCGTCTACCGGTCTCTGGCTCAACGCATCAGCAACAACGTTGGCCTTCCCCGGATGATACTGTATGTCAAACTAATAGTCCTTCAAAAAATCTAACCATCTGTACTGTCGCATATTCAGCTCTCGCTGAGTGAATAGGTACTGCAGTGACTTGTGGTCTGTGAACAAACGGAACTTCTCCCCCAATAAGTAGTGCCTCCATATCCTCAATGCAAAAATGACCGCTGCTAACTCCAGGTCTTGGGTGGGGTAATTCTTCTCATGCGGCTTAAGCTTGCGGGAGGCAAAAGCTATAGCCTTCTCTTCCTACTGAAGTACTCCCCCAAGTCCCCGTAAAGAGGCATAGGTGTAAACCAGGTACTCCACACCCGGCTTTGGCAAAGCAAGGACTGGTGCTAAAGTAAGCTTGTCTTTCAGCTCGTCGAAAGCCAACTGACAAGCGTCATCCCAAATATATGGTACCCCCTTGCGAGTCAGATTCGTCAGTGGACCCGCTATTTTGGAGAATCCCCGAATGAATCTCCTATAGTATCCGGCTAACCCCAAGAAATTACGCATTTCCGTCGGTGTCGTGGGTTGTCCCCATTCCCTCACCGCTGACACTTTACTCGGGTCAACTGCTATCCCCTGCTCAGAAACAACACGGCCGAAGAACTGTACTTCTCGCAACCAGAATCCATACTTCTCGTACTTAGCATACAACTGATGCTCTTGTAGAGTCTGAAGAACCTTCCTCAAGTGCTCGGCGTGCTCCTCCTCGGAGTGTGAGTATATCAAAATGTCATCTATAAAGACGATGACAAACTGATCCAAGAACTCTCTGAATACTCGGTTCATTAAGTCCATGAATATAGCTAGAGCATTTGTGAGACCGAATGGCATCACTCTGAACTCGTAAGACCCATATCTCGTCAAGAAGGCAGTCTTTGAAACATCCTGCTCTCTAATACGTAGCTGATGGTACCCAGACCTCAGATATATCTTCGAAAATAAAGTTGCTCCCCTCAGTTGGTCGAACAGATCATCGATTCGAGGCAACGTATACTTATTCCGTATCGTGACCTTGTTCAACTCCCGGTAGTCCAGACACAACCTCAGTGAACCATCTCTCTTCTTCACAAACAGAACCGGAGCGCCCCAAGGTGAGGTACTCCTGCGAATGAAGCCCTGACCTAACATCTGCTCTATCTGATCTCGTAAGTCTCGCATCTTCGTCGGAGCCATACGGTATGGAGCGCATGCTATAGGTCTAGTATCTGGCAATAAATCTATAACAAAGTCTATCTCTCGACTGGGGGGTAGGCCTGGTATTTCCTGAAACACATCGGAATACTCACGAACAACTGGAATCGAGTCTAACGGAATCACAACCTCCTTAGAGGTATCCTCCTCTATATAATACAAATGAGCGGTCGAACCTCCCTCTGGGCGAGGCATCGCCACTACAAACATCTCTTGCCCCGGAATGTCAAAAACAATGCTCCTACCGAAGCAATCAATCATGGCTCTATAAGCTGCGAGCCAATCCATACCAATAATAACATCATGTTCATGCATATCTAAGACTAACATGTCCGTAGGTAATACCAAACTACCAATCTCTACCCCCACTCCTCGGCATATAAAGAAGATAAGTGACCCACTCCCCAGTGGTGAGTCCACACACGTCACTGTGCTCTCTGATGTGGCTAATAACCCTAAGGCCTTCGCAAAATGCGTAGCTATAAAACAATGAGTCGCCCCTGTATCAAACAAAACCCGACCCATAGTACCATGGATAGGAAACATACCCTCAATCGCGGGTGGTGCCTATGGAACTGGTGCCTGGTGGACGTTATAGACACGTCCGTACTGTAACTGCCCCTACTGCACTGGAGCTGCAGGAATGGCTGGTAGGGCTGGCAGCTGGGCTGGAGCTGGGAGGGAAGCCGGAAAAAGTGGTCTCTGTGGCTCATTATGGGCTCCCTGCTTCTATGGGGCCCTCTCTCCCTCTGGACAATCCTGGCGCCTATGGCCATGCTTACCGCACCCAAAACATGCGCCTCTGAAAGTTACCTCCCCTCTGTCCCTACTGACCACGGCCCTGCTGGCCGTTACCTCCACGCCACTGGCCCTATTGGCCCTGGTGATTACGATGTTGGCCCTGTTGCTGACCCTACTGTCGGTGTTGGCCTTGCTGGCCCTGCTGATTAGGCTGGCCCTGATGGCCCTGCCTAAAACCCCCGAATCCCTGCCTGGAATCACCTGAACGGAATCGCTTAGCAGGGTCCCCCTGATGGGAACTCTGCTCATGCTGACGAGTCTATCCATGAGATGGTGCCCCACTAGCACTACTACCCTCGGTCCTGCCCTGCTGGCTGGACTCTCTTGCTCTCTTGCTTCCCTACAGATGGAAGCGGTGATCCTGGCAATGCAGTAATGCAGCATTGAGTACATCAGCAAAAGTACTCAGAGATAGATTCCCAATAAGATGCCGACGGATCCTCCAAGCTAACCCATCCACAAACAACATAATCTTCTTTCCCTTAGTGGGTACCTCATCAGGCACGATGGTGAGAAGTCTCGTGAACGCCTCCTCATAATCAGCTACGGTAGAGTTTTCCTGCTTCAAATTCAGTAATTTCTGCCTCATCTTAGTCTGCACGGCGGGTGGAAAGTACTTGCGGTCAAACCGCTCCAAGAACAACTGAATAGGGATCGTGTCCCTCTCCTCCAATGTGATAGTGGACTCCCACCACTGCAAAGCGGCCCCTACTAGCTTAAAGGAAGCCAACAACTGTTTTTACACGTCGGTGCACTCATACATACGAAGATGCCGCCGGATGTCTTTCTTCCATTGGCTGACTGTGACGATATCTGAGCTACCAGAGAACTCAGGGGGATGCGCCTTCTGAAAAGCATCCCTAACCCTCTCCCATGCAGATGGAAGCTGTGCTGGTACTGGCCCCACTGCCTGAATCTGGGGCGGAGCTTGCTGAGTCACCGCTAGCACGGCATTCACCGCCTGAGCAACAATGGTGGCTACTTCATTAGTATTCATAGTGCCTTGTGCCGGAGCTGCTGGCCGCTCGGCCTGGGCACGCCAATCCTTCGGTGCACGCCTCGGAGGCATCTGAAACGTGAAGAAGTTTATTAGTCTATAGTCATTAACAAATCTGAAATAGTTGAAGACGTAATCTTGAAAGCAAGAATACAACAATCCTAAAAAAATAGGGCTCTATATCAAAGAAAGCAACGCTGAAAGCATAATAAGCCGCACAGATCCTAAAGGACACTAGAACCTGATGCTCAGATACCACCTGTGACACCCCGCCTAATTAAATACCGGGCAATCACTCCTTTATTAAATTAAAATCAAGGTGAGCAGTTGGTTCATTCTTAGCATCACTGACGTAAAAATAAACTTTTCCAAATTAACACCCTAATTAATTAAGCTAAGTGTTAAAACCATTTTTAACCTTTCTAACCAAATTGTATTTTTAAAGAAAAACTTATTTAATTAATTATTAACCACATTTTCAATAAGTAAGAATCATACAACAATTATCCTGGAACATAATCCAATTAATTGAAACATTCAACATTCAAAATCCCAACATTTAAAACCTAAAGTAAAACATCCATACTGAAATAAATCCCATAGTAACAGTACTAGAAATAACTGAAATACAAATGTCCCAATAAAATAAATAAATAGTGGAAAGGGTGACACATGCCCAATAAATGAGTATGATAGATGTGGAATCAAGTAAACGAAGTCGTCTATGCAAGTGGCCTGCAACTCCCACCTAAGCTGCAGCACGTTCCTTTGAAGGGATCCTAAGCAAGACGCCCCTGTGGCTGGGCACCTGTAATACATACATGTATATACAAAATAGAGAAAGAGAAAAAGAAACGGGTCAGATCCCGATAGTGTATTTGATTTAAAATACGTTTAGCAAGTATTTAAATTGATACAGCCCAATGCAACAACATATTAGTGCGACACTCTCTTGAGAAATTCTCACCTCTCTTCTAATGTGCACACCTATCGCACTAACCTTCCCAACGGTTTGTCTTATCTTTTATAGCACTAATCTTCCCAATGCTTTAACTTATCTTAGATTACTCGTAAGATTTCAGAACCGAACCATGTAAATGTTTAAAAAGGAGGATTTCGCTTAATAAAAAGGCTCTCATTTTTACTTTAATTATTAACAAAGCCTCCCAGTGTTATATTATACTTTTCAAACAAGTATTTCCGATTTACAACATTTTATCAGTCTTACTTACCGTAACACAATAGGTAGTACCAAATTTCATAATTTCATATATATATATATATATATATTAACTACTCGTATAATATATATATTATAACAGCACCCCAAATAAAACTATAGTGCGGGCATACTCTGCTATCCAATCCCTGTATCGCTCACACTAAGGGAAATACAAGTTCGGAATCACTCTCGAACTGTATCAACATATACATAAAAATAATAATGAGGCGAAGCGTAGATTCCAAGTCTCTAAGAGGTCAGTACATACCCCACACCTCTTAGGACCGTCTGAACTATCGATTCGATAGCCTGTACCAAGGATATCTATCTTCTAGGGTACAAGTCAATATCCCCCATAAAGGTCCCATCGAGATAAGACTGTCCCAGCGCGGAAACCTCAGGGATAGCAAGTAGCGCGGGCATGGTTTTCACATGTATATAATATAAGCATACACAATCATATAAATATACCACTTTTATCATATTAATATAGGTTCCTCTCATCACCCATAATTACAACATTTATCCTTAATTTTCACATTATTAGTATTTCGTATAAGAGTTCGTTTCTAACTTTAACTCGAAGGGTTTTCTCATCTGAATACGTAACATGTATGGACTCTATCCTCCCAAGTATAAAGTTCAGTAAGGGTCCTTTCTATGTTCCAACGTAACTCTCTTACGCAACTCTCCCGTTAATTCATAAATTCATCAACCCTTAAGTAATTATCCCACAAGTACAATTCTCGTCTCATATTAAGAATCCCAAAATTATTCATATGTCCTACTGGTCCTCCATATCTCCCAAAACATTTTATTAAGGATGCCCAAGAATTATTTCACATTAAATTGACTTTCAACTAATTAATAAGGGGAAGCATGAGTCTACCAGGAGGGGTCGATCGATCGAGGTCTGGGGCTCGATCGATCTAACCTTCGATTGATTGAAGCTCTGGGCTCGATCGATCGATCAAGCAGGTCTGCGAAATCTACAGAATTGCAGTTACGGGTTTCATCTTCTAACTTACACCAAATCCATATTTTACAATCTCAAACGTCTCAAAATTTGTACTACTAACATCCTAACATGATATTACACATTTCCTACGTAAAGCATGTAGATTTCTACTATTAAACATGGATTAACAAGCCCCAAATTCATATAAAACTTCAAGAACCCTAAAATTTCATTAACATGGTTCTAATCCATCTTTTCTAGAATTTTCTTCTTATAAACATCATAATTTCGTGGGTAAATTCCTCTACATGGCAAGGGTTTCCAGAATTATCATTTAAACCATAACTAAATGCGATTCCTATCTCAAATCTTAGGTTTTCTTCCATAAAACTCATCTTAATCATTCCTACACTAATATGAAAAATGCATCAACGAAATAAGCAAGATAAAAACTTGCCTGGGATTTTTGGTATTCTGATTTGCAGATGATTTTGGTGTGGTTGCGTAGTCCGTTGCGCGATCTACGCGTTGGTGGTGGTGGCGGTGCAAACGGATGACTTTTGGGGCCTTGGATTGCCTTGGAAGCTTTCTTCTTCCCTCTCCTATGGCCGTCACTTGTATTTGAGTTTTCTAACCCTAGTTGACTAACCTAAATGGCTAATATAGGTTTCTGATTTTCGTGGGTTTAATTACCCATAAATGTGAAATGTCCAAAATGCCCTCCCGAGGTACCACTTAGGTCTAAAAACGCCGCGAGACCAAAACTAAACCCCCGGGTACACTTTTCTAACTATCTCGACCCTTCCGGACGCGTTGGCGCACTCAAAACGACCATACAAACGACTTATAAAATATTCACTTTTATTTATCAAAGTTTAGTCCCGACGCGACACGGGTGCGTCCCGACTCAAATTTCCAAAATTGTCATTTTATTCACTCGTGACATTCAATATAACCAATATTACATATTACTTTGCTCATTAGTAATATTCAACAAATTTCCCATAATTACTAACTCTCGTCACGTTAATAATTATAACATAATTAATTTCCGGATTTTTATTAAATAATTAACTCACATTAAATTTAATAAATCCCCAAATTAATATAGCATAAAAATACGGGGTATTACATATACATGGAGAGAGAAAATATAAACGGTTCAGAGCCCGAGTTGAAAAATATTTTATAGCAAGTATTAAAATGCATAATAATTATAAATGCATTATTACATGATTTAATGGAATCGTCCTCTCCGTAATAATCCATCTCACCTCTCAACTAGAGCGTGCACTAAACGTATACACGTGGTCTCCAAATGAATGCCCAAATATAAATTAGGCAATTAAATCTAACTACATCCCAAAATGCAGATTCGATTAAGATTATATAACTTATCTCACAATCTACCCTTGTCTAAGTTCTATCTACAACATTACTCTATTTTAAATGTTATAGTTCTCTTTATATTTGTTCATTTGCTGAACATATAAAGTTGCATCATCATCCTCATAACGGTGACAACTCGCAATCCGAAATAAGGGATGGCCAGCCCGATACTCAAACGTAACAGGAATCATGGATGGATATCATTCTCAGCATCACAAATATAAACTGAGTATACGGGAAAACCACCCAATAAATCAGAAAACGGGTTGCCAAAAAGTGTAAAATTTTAAAAATGCGGTTATGAAAATTTAAACTAACAACCCAATCTGACAAGCAAGTGGAATTCCAAAAGATAACATATAATATAACTAAAACGAATGTACACAAATGGACCGAATAAGCTGTCAGTCCACAGCTACATAAGACAACGTACAACAATATAAAATATCTTACATAGTACAATCATTAATCAAATACAAATGTTTGGGCCACACGCCCGAGGGACAAGACCCGATCATATCTAGAATAACAAGAATGAAAGCGTATAATACAACATCCTGTAATAACCCGCAAAATCTTACAGCTCGTCGAAAGTGCAGGGAACTTGGGAAAGTCAAGTCGGGCGTCCTTGCAGTGGAGCACCTGAGCGGATACAATAATATATATACAACAAGGAAGTAAACCGGTCAGGGCCGGGTTCTATATGATTTCTAGGAGAATAAAAAGCATGATAGGTATGAATAGTTACACATGAATGATGAGGATGATAATATGACATGCTATCTACAATTACAAGCAAGAATTGAAGGTAAAGCACTTTAATTTAAAACCCTTCCTTATTAATACAATTTCCATTTCCTTCAGACATTCCTTATTAAGAATAAAACCATATATTCGGTTAAGTCAAGAAGTTATAATTTATATTCATTTATTAAAACTTCCCATTTTATCTTTCCATTCCTTATTAGGAATATCATTTACATCAAGTGCTCTTTATGGCACATATATTATTCCCGTGCTCTTCCTGGCACATATTTATGCTCTTTATGGCATTTCATACGCTCTTTGTGGCGTTAATCAACCATCAAGTCCAACTTGATGAAAATATAGTTATATTCAAATACATATAACGATATCTAAGACCGCCCGTCCGGGTTTCCCCACTGTGCGCGCCCCTAAATAACCATCATCTTCCAGGGCCTAACATAAGACAACCTGGGCACCTATCGGAACACGTCGGGAAGCGGCCATGAGCCTGCGGGGTAGTCAAGACCACACCCGAAATCTCCTACCCATCGCAGAAAAATGTAACAATAAGCGCTCCCATGGCCTAGGACTATATCCACCCTGCATTCATTAGCCAGGGGGCTTCACCTCACGAGCGAACTTCCCTTATGATGTCATTTAGAGAGGTGTGTAACAGTAAATTAGCATTTACATTTATCATTATATTATTACCAAAAATCCATTTCCATAAATCATGTGATTGGTTCTTCATTATTAAACCTAACATCATTAAACAACGGGGTTCATTCTAAATTGAACCTATTATCTTTAAACACCTATGGGTTCATTTTATGCGAACCTAATTCCCATCGAATATTATCATTTATTTTCTTCGAATTACAATCCCAGGCTAGGTCTCCAAATGATCATTATGATCCTACAAATCTCCCAGGTTTATATAACTTCGATAAGCCCTTAAGTCTCCAAGTTAGGGCATTTAACTTCCTAACCTCAAAAAGTTGAATAAAAGAAGTAATGCCTTAACATTACTTTAAACCTCCCCGAAATAAACCCCGGGGGAACCTATTTCTAGTCCAGGGTAACGTCCAAACTCCATAACTACTCTAGGACTCTAAGTTTACTTCTTTAAAGAAGTTTCCTAGGTCCTAATCCTAAAGAATAAGGGGAAAGTTAAAAGAAAAAGTCCCCCAAATCTGCTGGAACCGAATCGATTCTCCCTAAGGGCCGAATCGATTCGCCCAAGCGAATCGATTCGCTCTGAAAGCGAATCACTTCGGACAACAAAATTTAGTTTCTGCAAATGCCGAATCGATTCGGTCTTAATCCGAATCGATTCGGACAACAAGACCAGGGATTCTGCATCTATGCGAATCGATTCGCCCAAGGGGCCGAATCGATTCACCCCTGCGAAAATGCCAAGAATGGCTATGGAGTCTTGAACTCCAAAATTTTATCCAACTCCAAAACCAAGCCCAACCGAAATCACTGGCTGCAATTTCTACATCCTAAATCCCTCTATCTACCAACCTTAAACATCATTTATCATCCAAATCCATTTTTAGTGGTTAATACCCAAAAATCCAATCAAAACCCTAACAATTATAAATCATAACAAATTCATAAATATCAAGACTAATTATTCTACTTAAATCATCAATTTGCAAGTAGATTACTTGCCTCAAGTGTAAGAATCTGACTTGATGAAGAAGGAAGCAACAATCCAAGTTCCAATCTCTCTTTTTCTCCAAAGCTTTCTTCCTCTCTCTCTCTTTCTATCTAAGTTAACAATTTGGGGCATAAAAGGAATAGTAAGTCTTAGCAAGACTAAATCGGGCCATAAGTCTAAAATGCCCAACTCTAATAACTAATGCGTGATAAAATAATACGCGATATCACTATTTAAGCCAAAACAAGTCAAAAGTGCCCGAAATGCCAAAATACAATATGGCACTTATTTTGACCGTCTCACACCTATCGGGACTAACTACACTATCCACATCATCGTTTGGGAATTTTATAACTCATTTTACTTCCGGTTTCATAATAAATCAAAATGTCATTTTAAATCCTTATGACATTAAAATCACCACATGAACATTTTATCTATTCACGGGATAACTATACAACATTTTAGTAAATATTGACCTTGACATAACGAATTGATATTTACTCAACATCTATCATTTTAAAATTAATTACTACACATTGTCAATAAATATAAAATGGGCTATCAGAGGAGAGGGTCATTACATACTCCCCCCCTTAAGAGAGAATTTTACCCCCAAAATTCAGGTATACCTCACAAGAAGAAGTGCGGATGCTATTCCCACAAGTCATCCTTGCGACCCTATGTCTATTTCTCGATAAAGTGATGACTATATAGAACTCATCCCCCGAGGTACTACCGGCGATCCCAAACGTAACTCTACGCTCTAAGATAGCAACCGACTACACCTAATAAGGACCGTCACGTTGCATCTTCTTCGAAAAGAATGTGCCAAAAGGCACCATCGTATCCTTCGTACTCCCTTGCATGAGAGTCAAGGAACAAATTATTAACTTGCCGCAAAATGTTTCGATAAAGCGAGCGAATAGTTTACCGGACCCACCGCGACATTTCTAGGAAAGGTACAACGTCATGCGGTGCAAGTTTTCCCTTTCTCCTCGAAACGCATAACGCCCTTCACAGGCGATACTCACCACAACATTTGGTCCAATGACCTCAAACTCCAGATGCCTTCTTCTCGCATCGACTGATCTCTTTCGTCGGTCTTGGTTATACGAGAGACTCATCATCTCGCACTTCTAACCAACAAGTGGGGAATCGATGAGGCCTACCATACAAGGCTTTTTCAAAAGTGCCGTCCTAGTAGTGAATCGACACAAATTCTATATAGGCGAATTCAGCGAGTGGAAAGCATTGTTCCCAACTACTCTTAAAGTTAGGCACGCATATAAGGAGTATATGCCTCAGCATATTGTTTATTCTATTGGTTTGGTCATTTGTGGAAAATGATAAGAAGTGATTAACCATAATTCGATTCCCGTGGCTTCTTGGAAACTTGCCAAGAATGAGAAACGGAAGTCTTGATTCAGTACAACAACCTTCCCCTGCCCAGCCAATAGTACTAGCGACGTATAACTTGGCACGATTCGTCATTACTTTGATGCACCGAAACGTTAGAACCGCGTGATTTCTCCATATCTGCTTAACTTAAGTCCCTTCCGTTCGGGACAAAATTCTCTTAAGGGAACGCACCCCACCCTCAAGATGGACTTCAATTTAAATAGGGGATAATACTCCTTACAAGTTTAAACTTGTGAGGCGCATTAACAATAGATCGATACTCCAGTATTATCACTCCCCATCATGGCAGAGACTTGCTAATGGAATCTACCTTCGAGCTTAACCACGTGGCTCAGGGGTACGAGTCAATCCACCCTTTCGTTACCTCCGTAACACTCCACTACGTGAGGCCTCATCTCCTTCGGCCTTAACCACCAACTTTTCGAAATCCTATCACTTCACATAACATGGAACCAATCCCTTGATATGAGTTTACGCATGGCTTAGTCATGGTCAACTCCCAACAACCCTCCTAAACTTACATCCCAATACAAAAGGCCCTATGTCCAAACAATCCTAAAGTCTATCTACCTATACCCTATCTAAGTCGTACACCTATTGCTAAGTATACCCCTAGTGCCCAAGACCTTTCTCAACTACCGACATTTGCTCGGTTTCGTGCGTGGGACGTCTCGCCGAAGTGAAATCCAAACAAGGAACCTTCCCGTTACACTACTACCTCGCGTTGTCAGTCATCGAGGGGTACAGGGCTAAGACACATGTTCGGGACCGAAAAGATCCTACAGCTACACACTATCAATTAAATAAAAATAAATAAATAACAACCCAACGCTCACCCTTCATGAAACCCTAGGGTTATATGCCCTATAACATATATACATCTCATTAAATAGACTTCTTATCAAGGTATAACCCGAAGTCTCAATTCGACTTCGTACCTCGGTCTCCCTCACATCGATCAGAGGAGAAAACTATATGCAGCCCTTCTATGTCGCACTTTAATAGCCATCAATCACCCTTCTACGTGATTCTCGGCTAAACTTTCCAATCCCACTTCCGACAATAATTTAATAAAACAAAATAAAATAAAAGGGAAGAATAACATATCTCCACTCACAATATCGTTAAGTTTTCATACGACGGAGTGTCTCGCAAAGCGAAATCCAAACAAGGAACCCCTCCGACACATGCCTACTTAACTGGTTGATCATGGAGATAGAGCGTAATACACACAAGATAAGAGAAAGGAAAGGTGGTATATCCCCACTCCCAACGTCGTTAAGGTTCACGCATGGAGCGTCCCGCAGAAGAGGAATCCAAACAAGGAACCCCTCCTATACGCTACCACTCAACTTGTTGGTCGTGGAGATAAGGCATAGCAATCACATACTAATATCACATCATACTCGACCATGTTAAGGACGAGTAAATCGGCCTCAAGCAAAATTTAATAAGAGAAATTTCTACATACCTACAAACAAAAGAAATGAGCGAACCATTACCCATAGAACTCGATACTAATGAAAATACTCTCAGCAGATATTATGAAATCTGTAATCTGAGAAAATCTCGTAAAATAAATGAGCGCGTAACACCCGCATCGAATGACATATAACTCACGTATCTCTGAGTGAAAACTTACCCTCAATAACGGGTGGTGCCGGCAGGGCTGGAGGAAACATAGCCTCCCGATTATGACAAACACGCCCATACTGTAGTTGCCCCTGCTGCGGAGGAACAACCATAATAGGTACCGGAGGTGGAAACTGAACACGTGGCTGCTGCGGAGCCCGAGGAAACTGACCCCCAATCATCTGAGGACACTCCTTCTTGTAATGACCTGCCTCCCCACATTGGAAGCACCGTCCCTTCATGTCCTCCCGACCACGACCTCCGATATTCCTAAACTGGGAAAAGCCTCGACCCGGACGACCTCTACCTCCAGGGCAACCCCGATCTGCCTGATGCAAAGCACCTTGTCTGTGCCTATTATTGCCCCTTGCAATAAACTCTCCAAGCTTCCCTACTTGCCTCATTTCAGTAGCTTTCTTGCTACCTTGCATATATGATCGATGCTCCTGGCAATGGAGTAAGGCTGCCTTTATAACCTCGCCATAAGTCTGGAAAGCTGGGTTACCCAATAAGTGTTTTCGGATTCTCCAGTTTAGACCTCCCATAAACTTCGAGATCTTCCTCTCTTCCGGAGTCACCTCATCTGGTACAGATTTTGCTAACCGGGTGAACTCCTCTTCATACTCCGCTACAGACCTCTCCCCTTGTTCTACATCTTGCAACTTCCTCTTCATCTCCCTCTGAACAGCGGGAGGAAAATACTTAAGATCAAACAAAGCCCAGAACTCAGTGATTGACATTGTGTCTCTTTGCTCTGGGGTGGTCATCGTCTCCCACCAGTGTAACGCAGATCCGACAAGCTTAAAAGTGGTAAGGACTTGTTTCTTATCCTCACTGCATTCTATCATTCGAAGGTGGCGTTGCATGTTTTTCTTCCATTGATTGTCTTTAACCGAATCCGTGCCTCCCTCGAATTCTGGGGGATTGCCCTTTAAAAAGGACTCCCTAACCCTTTCCCACGGAGTAAGTCCCGTAGGAGCTTGAACACCTGGAGCCCATGGAAATTGTTGGATCACTACGGTCATGGCGGCATTAATCGCTCCAGCCACTATGCTTGCTACATCCGCAACATTAACAGCCCCTTGTAGTGGCGGTGGAGGACCTACTTCCTTCTCTACGACCTTAATACGTCTCGCTGGGCGACCTCTCTTAGGCGGCATCTGAGATAGAAAAACAATAGTATTAAAATACTGGTTAAAAAAATCTATTTTGCAGAAGATCGCAAACATAAGCAACAAGAAGTCCTAGCATTAGGCTCTACATCAAATAACGCTACGGTAGAACGAGACAAGTCCACACAGATCCTAGTACTCTAGAACCTGATGCTCTGATACCATCTGTGACAACCCGCAATCCGAAATAAGGGGTGGCCAGCCCGATACTCAAACGTAACAGGAATCATGGATGGATATCATTCTCAGCATCACAAATATAAACTGAGTATACGGGAAAACCACCCAATAAATCAGAAAACGGATTGCCAAAAAGTGTAAAATTTTAAAAATGCGGTTATGAAAATTTAAACTAACAACCCAATCTGACAAGCAAGTGGAATTCCAAAAGATAACATATAATATAACTAAAACGAATGTACACAAATGGACCGAATAAGCTGTCGGTCCACAGCTACATAAGACAACGTACAACAATATAAAATATCTTACATAGTACAATCATTAATCAAATACAAATGTTTGGGCCACACGCCCGAGGGACAAGACCCGATCATATCTAGAATAACAAGAATGAAAGCGTCTAATACAACATCCTGTAATAACCCGCAAAATCTTACAGCTCGTCGAAAGTGTAGGGAACTTGGGAAAGTCAAGTCGGGCGTCCTTGCGGTGGAGCACCTGAGCGGATACAATAATATATATACAACAAGGAAGTAAACCGGTCAGGGCCGGGTTCTATATGATTTCTAGGAGAATAAAAAGCATGATAGGTATGAATAGTTACACATGAATGATGAGGATGATAATATGACATGCTATCTACAATTACAAGCAAGAATTGAAGGTAAAGCACTTTAATTTAAAACCCTTCCTTATTAATACAATTTCCATTTCCTTCAGACATTCCTTATTAGGAATAAAACCATATATTCGGTTAAGTCAAGAAGTTATAATTTCTATTCATTTATTAAAACTTCCCATATTATCTTTCCATTCCTTATTAGGAATATCATTTACATCAAGTGCTCTTTATGGCACATATATTATTCCCGTGCTCTTCCTGGCACATATTTATGCTCTTTATGGCATTTCATACGCTCTTTATGGCGTTTATCAACCATCAAGTCCATCTTGATGAAAATATAGTTAAATTCAAATACATATAACGATATCTAAGACCGCCCGCCCGGGTTTCCCCACTGTGCGCGCCCCTAAATGACCATCATCTTCCAGGGCCTAACATAAGACAACCTGGGCACCTATCGGAACACGTCGGGAAGCGGCCATGAGCCTGCGGGGTAGTCAAGACCACACCCGGAATCTCCTACCCATCGCAAAAAAATGTAACAATAAGCGCTCCCATGGCCTAGGACTATATCCACCCTGCATTCATTAGCCAGGGGGCTTCACCTCACGAGCGAACTTCCCTTATGATGTCATTTAGAGAGGTGTGTAACAGTAAATTAGCATTTACATTTATCATTATATTATTACCAAAAATCCATTTCCATAAATCATGTGATTGGTTCTTCATTATTAAACCTAACATCATTAAACAACGGGGTTCATTCTAAATTGAACCTATTATCTTTAAACACCTATGGGTTCATTTTATGCGAACCTAATTCCCATCGAATATTATCATTTATTTTCTTCGAATTACAATCCCAGGCTAAGTCTCCAAATGATCATTATGATCCTACAAATCTCCCAGGTTTATATAACTTCGATAAGCCCTTAAGTCTCCAAGTTAGGGCATTTAACTTCCTAACCTCAAAAAGTTGAATAAAAGAAGTAATGCCTTAACATTACTTTAAACCTCCCCGAAATAAACCCCGGGTGAACCCATTTCTAGTCCAGGGTACGTCCAAACTCCATAACTACTCTAGGACTTTAAGTTTACTTCTTTAAAGAAGTTTCCTAGGTCCTAATCCTAAAGAATAAGGGGAAAGTTAAAAGAAAAAGTCCCCCAAATCTGCTGGAACCGAATCGATTCCCCCTAAGGGCCGAATCGATTCGCCCAAGCGAATCGATTCGCTCTGAAAGAGAATCTGTTCGGACAACAAAATTTAGTTTCTGAAAATGCCGAATCGATTCGGTCTTAATCCGAATCGATTCGGACAACAAGACCTGGGATTCTGCATCTATGCGAATCGATTCGCCGAAGGGGCCGAATCGATTCGCCCCTGCGAAAATGCCAAGAATGGCTATGGAGTCTTGAACTCCAAAATTTTATCCAACTCCAAAACCAAGCCCAACCGAAATCATTGGCTGCAATTTCTACATCCTAAATCCCTCTATCTACCAACCTTAAACATCATTTATCATCCAAATCCATTTTTAGTGGTTAATACCCAAAAATCCAATCAAAACCCTAACAATTCTAAATCATAACAAATTCATAAATATCAAGACTAATTATTCTACTTAAATCATAAATTTGCAAGTAGATTACTTGCCTCAAGTGTAAGAATCTGATTTGATGAAGAAGGAAGCAACAATCCAAGCTCCAATCTCTCTTTTTCTCCAAAGCTTTCTTCCTCTCTCTCTCTTTCTATCTAAGTTAACCATTTGGGGCATAAAAGGAATAGTAAGTCTTAGCAAGACTAAATCGGGCCATAAGTCTAAAATGCCCAACTCTAATAACTAATGCGCGATAAAATAATATGCGATATCACTATTTAAGCCAAAACCAGTCAAAAGTGCCCGAAATGCCAAAATACAATATGGCACCTATTTTGACTGTCTCACACCTACCGGGACTAACTACACTATCCACATAATCATTTGGGAATTTTATAACTCATTTTACTTCCGGTTTCATAATAAATCAAAATGTCATTTTAAATCCTTATGACATTAAAATCACCACATGAACATTTTATCTATTCACGGGGTAACTATACAACATTTTAGTAAATATTGACCTTGACATAACGAATTGATATTTACTCAACATCTATCATTTTAAAATTAATTACTACACATTGTCAATAAATATAAAATGGGCTATCAGAGGAGAGGGTTATTACAATAACAATATCATCACAACATTTTAACATTCTCTAACTAGAATTTCATATATTCTAGTTATGCCCTCATTTGGAATGTAAACATATACATAGTTAATTATATGAGTTATTAGCATCAAGAGTTAAGGAAAAACTTCTCTCGATTCTCAATACGGCACGGCGTTTCGTGCGTGGGACATCTCATCGAGGAAAAATCCAAACAAGGACCCCCCGTTACATTACTCCTGACAGTACTGATCCTCGAGATTCATTATGCCCTCAATGCATGATGCATGTAAACCAAAATATTATTACTCAAATTTTAATTAATTAATATTCCCAATTCTCAGCAGCACACGGTGTTTCATGCGTGGGACGTCTCGCCGAAGCGAAATCCAAACAAAGAACCCCCCGTTACACTACTCCTGGTACTGTTAATCGTCAGGATAGATGATATAGATATAAATATGAGCATTTAAGGACTAAATTCTCCCCAATTTCCAACATTACACTGCGGTTCGTGCGTGGGACGTCTCGCCGAGGCAAAATCCAAACAAGGAACCTCCCCGATACACTAATCCTAGCAATGTCGGTCGTCGAGGGCCATTATGCCCTCAATAGTCATGTACAAGCACACTCAACAATATCATAACCATCCAACCGAGATATAACTCGAGGACGCAGGCTCACATGCTATCATCTTCCAGTAGCCCATACACGTAGCAAATTAGGGCCACCTAGTGAGGTTCAACGGCACCCACCTCATGATCAACTCACGCACACAACGTCCCGGGAAGCGGTCATAGATCATAACCGGCAAGTGAGAACGTCACATACACCCTACTTCTCACCCCCAAAAGAATGCATATATATATATCGCTTAAATAATCACAATGGACGACTATGACCTGGGGAATATCCACATCTTGCTCATTGAGCCAGGATGCTCACCCTCAACGCACGCAACTTCCTAATGATAACAAGGAAGGGGTATGCTTCACTATATATATATATATATACCATCATATAAGGTATACATACATCATCACAACATATAAAGATATACCGTCATATAAGGTATATTTGCCACATCATTTACACTTTCAATATTATTCACATAGGCGTAGTTGAATTTATATCATTATTTAGTATATCAATGTATTTTGATACACTAACCGTCAATTCTCACACATTAACCCCACTTAGTATACATTATACTATTTCTCGCTTGGAGCTCACAAGTCGCTTCTAATAATGAATTGTTTCTAAATTCTATTCATGTTAAGGATATTCTTTTTATCCTAATGCTCTTCAATTATCATTTTTCATTGTGTGAGACATCTCCCAAATCAAACATCAATAAGGATATTTCTATATCCATATGCACACCAAATATCATTTTTAATTCTCCATCCATAATAGGGTTAAATTCATTTTATGAACCTTTTAAAGTTATCCTATTCGGTATTGGATTCTAAAATCCAATATGACTAAACTTATTATCATTCTTATATAAGAATTTGTAATTATCTCCCAATAGAGTATCCAATCAAGGTGGGCTTCCCCACTTAGAAAATACCATAATATCTAATCGATATTCCTCAAATTTAGTCAATATGACTCCAAAAATTTCTTATGAGGGAAACTCGCTAAAAGTCTCCAAAACATACTCCAAATATCTCCTATAGAGGTTCCCAATCGATAACTTCGAACAAATTTGAATGAAATTCTCCTTAGAAAAACATTCCCCCAAAAGCCCTGTTTCCGAATCGATTCGGGCCAATTCCGAATCGATTCAGCCCAGCGAATCGATTCGGCCAGGAAGGCGAATCGATTCGGGTCATCAGACCTTGGACTCTGTCTCAGGCTGAATCGATTCGGTTGGAGTCCGAATCAATTCGGTCACTCAGACCTGGGAACCTGCATATTTCCGAATCGATTCGGTAGGAGGCCGAATCGATTCGGTAGGAGGCCGAATCGATTCGACCCTTCAGAACTCTCGAAAATGGCTACTTTTTAGTAAGTCAAAAATCCCAAAATTCATTTTTATCATTTCTTCTTCATTTCTCTTCAACCCAATCACAAATGTATCATTAATATTAATCCTAGAATACATATAAACCAATTTCTATCCTCAAATCAAATATCAACATATCAAATCTAAGATTATACCCAAAAGTTAGGTTTTAATAAACTAAACCTAAAACCCAAAGATTTAATCCGCAAATCATGCAATAAATGGTACACAACAATTATTTAGCAAGTTTAATCACTTGACTCGGGTTCGTAGGGTCTGAATCCGCCTTGAGATCTCATGGATGCCAGAAAATCCTCTTTCTCTCTCTTTTCTCCTTCCTTTTTTTCTTATTCTTTCTTCTTCTCGCTTTATTTCTTTCTATTTCTCTTTCTCTCTTTGGAGAATTGTTTCTCCCGTAGGATTTTAAGCCATAACTCCCAAGATACACATCTTTAAATGATAATACACACTTTAAATGACTCGGTGACTTTAATTCGAGTCAAACTGACTTAAATTATTTCGAAACCTGAATAGACCCCAAGTACAGTCATTTTGACTTTCTCGACCCTTCCGGACACAACTACACTCTCAGAATCGCCATTCGATACACTTTCCAATGACTCCAAGTTTTGACCTCAAGTGCCAAATTTAATTATTCTCCAATAAAATATTATTTATTTCTCCCAAAATAAATAAATCCTCGTCTCCAAGACCTCGGGTTGTTACAGAGAGTTTGAGTTTTCTTTTCAACTCATAAAGGAGAAGATATTTGTTTGATATGACATTCCCACTCGAAGAAAGGCTTCATTGAGGGTTGACGATTGTCCAAAAGTCTCATTTGTGGATTCCAAGATTTCGGTGGAGTTTCGGGGTTGTCGACTAGGCGTAGGTGTTTATAAGAAGATGCGTCAAGGCTTGAAGGGAGTCGAGTCGAGGAAGTAAGTCATCTGTCTTGTAATTGTAAAACCGTACTTAGTGGACTTAAGGCTAGGGCCATTCGAGGTTTTTCACATTTGGGTTTTCCTCGTACATCCGACGTAGTGCGATTGTGATTTATTTTATCTTACTATATCACCTAGATGAATGCTTAGGACTAAAAGATAAAATTAGTTCAAAATCACAATCTATTTAATGTGGTGCAAATTTAATATTTGGGTATGTTTAATTTAATTCAAGTTCAAAATTACTTTATCTTGATAACATGCAAGTTTAACTTGAATTGGATTAATGTGTGTTTAAGTCGAAATGAAAATTGTGTGTGTAGTTTTAATTTCACTTTTAGTTTAGTTTTTTTTTTTTTATAAGTTGGCTTGTTCTCTTTAAGAAAAGAAAATTGTAAATAACTTTTGGGAAATTAAAATTTGAACCATTTCATTAGATTTGAATTTAAAAATATGGGGCTTCCGCACTTTCACTTTTTTTGTAGCGTCAATCTGATGCTTGCTCCACTAGTCGTTCAAATGCCAAGTATGTTCATCGCGGTGGGACAAAGTCTTTATTCCAATACTTGTATGAAGACATGGTAATTTTTTGAGCACTTAAAATTTGTTAAATTTTAATATATGTGGATACATGTACTTATGTATTTTATTTTCGTATGTTAATAGTAAGGTAATGCATATGAAATGCCGAAAGGACAAATTGAAGTATTTTTTGATACTCATTGGACGAAGGACAACGGGTGGATTAGTGAAGAAGCAGAGTCTGACTATGTAAGTATATAAAAGAAAATAATTTTACATGCTTAGACATAAAGCATTATTCTCAAGCCATGCGGGTTGGATTGATTTTTTTATTAATGATTTGTGTCACAACAGGTTGGATTTCATGAATAAATAAAGGAAATTCTGCCCATTTTTTTAAAAAATAAAGTGAAATCGATGGAAGGGACACATTGATGATTTACGTGTATCTATAGTTGTTCGATTAGTGATTTGTGTGTCACAAGATGTTGGATTTATTAAATAAACAAAGGAATCTTTGTCGATTTTATTTTTTAATGTTTAAAAAATAGTCAAACCGATAGTGTAACATATTATTTTCTTTTTCTTTGTATAGAGAGATGATTGAATTGTTAAAAAGCTCGAAAGATTCTGATGAAGCATCAATCTGTCAAAAAGTCCTTGGAAAGAGGTCGGGATACGTAAAGGGTCTTCGTACCCGACCTTCAAAATCACTATGTAGGCAGAATTTTGATTTGGAGAACAAAAATTTACAAACAAAGATCGTAGATTTGAAAAAACAAGTCCAAGGTATTGTATCAGAGATGGCTACAATGAAGGCCACCTTACTGCTAGAAAAAGGCGTTGCTCCCGAGGAAGATGTTCCTGAAGGATCTTATGCCCCTTCGAATCAAGTGGCATGATGGCAAATGTTGATTTTATTATTTTGTTTGTGATGAGAAAACTAGTTTAAACTCATCTCTTAGTTATGAAGTATTATTTACTTTTGAGCGTCATTGTGACATGAACCGTAGTATATTTATGTTTTGAATATAATATAACATCTTTTAGTTATGTGTGTTTGCTTAATTTTCTTTTTATTTATTTTAATATTTAATATAATTCTGCAACGAAATAAATGTTGCAACAAAAAAGAGTGTTACAAAAGACTATTAGCAAAGAAAAATTGACATTAGGCAAGGAATTTTAATTCCCTCCATATTTTTTGCGAGGATTTATTAGTATATTTTGCAACCAAATATTCATTATAAAATATTTTTAGTCGAAATACGAGAACTTTTCTGCAACTAAAGGGAGTTTTACAAAAGACTTTTAGCAATGTAAAATTAACATTTGGCAAGGAATTGTAATTCACCCAAAATATCTTTTGCAAGGATTTGTTAGTATCTTTTGCAACGAAATATTCGTTTTAAAGGGTTTTTAGTCAAAATCTGAGAACTTTATTGCAATGAAAAAGAGTGTTACAAAAGGCTTTTACCAATGTAAAATTAACATTTAGCAAGGAATTTTAATTCTCTCAAAATATCTTTTGCAAGGATTTGTTAGTATCTTTTGCAATGAAATATTCGTTTTAAACGGTTATTAGTCAAAATTCGAGAACTTTTTTGGAACGAAAAAGAGTGTTACAAAATATTTTTAGCAATGTAAGATTAACATTTAGCAAGGAATTTTAATTCTCTCAAAATCTCTTTTGCGAGGATTTAATACTATTTTTTTGCCATGAAATCTTCATTGCAAGAGATTTTTAGTCAAGATATGAGAACGTTTTTGCAACGAAATATCTTGTTTTCCCCAACGAAAATTTTTATTGCAAAATATTTTTATCGAATATTACAAAATTTCCTTGCAAAAGATCTATAGCTTGTTGGTTAATGCGAGGGACCCTGCAAGGAAAAAAACGTCGCAAAAGATATTTTGCAACGAAAACATACCTTTTGCAACGATTTTTTTCCTTGCTAAAAGCCGTAATTATTGTAGTGAACAACATTATAAATAGTCAGCAACAACACTAGTACACATACAATAAGCCCACTAAAAATTAATGGCTCAAATTCCATTAATATAAAATTCATGTCAATACATATGAAATTATTCTCGATACATGGACAACCATCGAACTTCCAATGAGTTCCAACCTATAATACAAACAAACAAAAAAGAGTAACTAATTCATATCATTGGACAAGATTGAAGGCCAATAACCTATATGATCCTTTCTAAGAGATTCTTTCATGCTAACATCTTGTTCGTGGAAACTTCATTGCTTTCATGGATGAATTGATCATAGTCGGTCAAAGCAACACAGTAAACGACAATGTCAATGTCTTCGAACATTTCTAACCACTTGCAACAATCTCCAAGGCTACTTGAGTGAACTCTAATGAGTTGGAACCTACAGATGCAAAGCAAGAATTGATATTTCAAAAGTATTAATTCTAGTGGAATTGATATTTCAAAAGTATCAATTCTAGTGGAATGGCTATGCCTGAAGGCACGATGAAAATTTCTAAAGTATGTAATGACAAAATGACGAAAATTTCAAAAGTTCGTAATTTTAAAACGGTAAAAATTTTGTTCCTCGAAAAAAGTAAGTGTAATTTTAATTTTTTTCCCTATAATCTCCTTTGTTTACAGGACTATATACCATGCATAACAAATAACAAAATAGTCCAACAACATTAAACAATTATCCAACTATATTTTTCTTGTGTCCATTCTGACTTGTAGTTTCCCGCACAATTATCCAACTAAATCAATATGTAACGTAGACAAATAAATAATAACCCAAGAACACTAAACATAAAAATTTAAAAAATATTAATAAATCCGATTCCCAACTTTCTTCGGCCAATGACATAATATATTTGAAAACCATGTAAATGAAGGAAAAAATTGGCAGATATAATTACGTTTTTTGGTCCATAAACACCTTAAATGTAAAAATCCAAATCCAAATAAAATCATAACATTAAACTCAGAATTGTATACAAAATCAAATTTGTGAGGAGTAGACTACAACTGTGCTTCATAAATACCATGAAGATATAAATCAAAATAAAAGAAATGCTGGAATGTATGTGCGGTGAGTGTGAGTAAGAGAGAGTTTAATTACTGCTCCAACTCTGATAAGAACCAAAGAACGACACATTCAGTAAGAGGAGTTTAATGACAACTTGCTATTTACCGCTACAACTTAATTACGACTCCAACTTAATTATTGCTCCAGATTGGATAAGAACCCATATGGTATATGATCAGGGCCGACTTGGTAGGAGAACTAGGGCATGTATGTCTTACTGATCATTGGATCAGAACTCATGTTCATGGTTTTAATTTATCTGATTAGTCTCTCGTAATAGAAACATCCATCGGACTGAAAAGAAGATATAAAAGATAGAATCTCTAGGAATTTTTTACGGACCTTCGCATTTGGGGTTTCAAGTGGCATTGGCTCCGACCGTAATGGGTGGTTCACGTCCTACTTCTACTACTCACTTTACTAAATATGGATTTTCTGCAAGTTATAATTAAGAATAAACATAGAATTTAACAGAAATCGAATACACATAATAAATTCTTAAAGCAGGAATTGAACAAAATACTTTAAACATGAGCATCCTCTTTCATTCAAATACCTGTAGTAAGGATGTATTTGATTATTCTAAATAATCAGTTAAACATGAACAGTTATTTGCGCATTTACCAGTTTCCCATTCTTCTAGACCTCAATAAATGGTGCTTAAAAAAATCCTTTAAAGAGGAGTTGACATATTGAATTCAAATGTGATTATTAAAAAAAATTTGAGTTGCCTCTTCATTAAAATTACTTCAAATATGATTATTCAGAACCGCTCATGTTTAATGTAGCCTTTCTTTGGTTGACTAAATTGGCCCAAACATTACTCCAAAGTATAGCACCATCGTCGATAAAAAAAACATATGCCATAGAGGAGTGTGATGGCAAGGAATGGAATTTGTAACACTGAAACAGAGTGTCAAGTGAAATGTTAATATATGGATGCCTAAAATCGAGCAGTTCATACTAATCATGTGTTAAGGATATGTTAAACATGAACTTTTGTATGCACACATTTGCAACTCACACGGGTAAAAAAATTCAATCCCCTAGCGGGAACCAGAAACTTTTATATTTTCAAATCACAAATATGAAAAAAAATAAGGTACCACCAAAGAATAAAAATGGTACCAATAAAACTAGTCATTTGGGAATCATGTCGACCACCTGTTATGAAACAAAAAGAATGCAACTTTGTAAAATCCCTTAATTTCGATTCATCCACAACATGAAGTTTTGGAAACCAAAAATATATGTATTGTACAGTTAATATCCAACACTCCTATTTAAAGAAAAAAAGATGTTTTATATCTTCAAGTCGTTGGGCTGTCTACACTAATTTAGTAGATACCAAATAAGTACAAAAGTGCAACAATATAGGAAATACCCAGTCTTGCAAATTTTAAGCAATTACAAAAGTCCAAAAAACTAAAATCTCATGTCAAAATTTGAAGTAAATGCAAATGATTGTGGTGGCTTACGTGGAAAATGAGTGACGGTCATCACATGAGGTCTACTATTCTTGGGCCTTGGACCCAATCGATGATTCCCTGTGTAAACAACAAATACACAAAAAATTGTTAATTAAAAACAAAACTTTAATATAAAATAAGAGGTAAATCACATGTTATTATGTGAAACATGATTATATCCAGTCTACATATTTGATATGTTAATACTCACTCAATCTTATATCTACTCAGTCCGCATTAACAGTTGAAACTCAGCCTTCGCGATGAACCCATCCATTATATCTACAATGACCTTCTGTTTACTAAAATGTACCTACTTTGTTCAAACTCCGTTAACTAACAGGATTCCATATACGACTCTTAATTTATATAAATTAAATCGCGATAAGGAATAATAACTAATCTCCATACCGTAAGGTATTGTAACATAATATATCATCCACGACCTAATCGAGAAACCCAATACGCAAGTAAGTGTTTCATTGGTCTTATCAGCCCCCAAACTGTCATTCATTCCTAATTTCAAAATACACTTAAAATATTTTATTGCGGTGATAAAAATTGTTAATGCAAGAACACTGGGCAACATGTTAAGGTTGAAAAGTAAACGAACTCGCAATTTCCATTGGGTGGAATCAAAATAAAGCTAGTTTATATAAATTTATAACGAATTAAATGAACTTTTTAAAAATTCTTAACAACTATATTTAGATTTAAAATTCCCAAACACTAACAAATCATGTCAAAACAATCATTTTTTTATTTTCTCACAAAAAACATAAACAACAGTACTAACCATTCCCAAAACAGTATTTTAGAACTTAGACAATGACTCAAAATGCCCATTGCCTTCACATTCAGGCATCTTGAATGACTTGTCACATACGAATCTCAAATTCTAACATACCTTCAAAATTACAGCTTATACTTTGATGTTTCTCCCCCAAGGATTACTGTATCCCAGACATTTTTATTGTGGTAGTTGACTTTCTCTACTCTTATCCTAGGTAGAAGGTACTCATGGAATAAAAATATTAGATTCTTACTTGTAGCTACTGGTGTTGTCACAGTAGTTTCAAGTGGATCTGGAGGTAGTCAAATGCTATCTGGAACGGTTTGTATGGCCAGCGTTAATGATAGCTTCAAGTTCTTTTCAATATGGTTCATCTATTCTTAAGGGAAAGTTGCTCAACATATTTGTTGTCAATTCTTTTGGATTTGGATTTCAGGCTCTTTTTGTACTTTCAAAGTGACGCTGGTTGCTTTCTCAATATTGGGTCCAATATACCTGATTGCGATGGAGCCCCATTATTTCCCTTGCGGTATACTATCACCAATATTGCTTTCAATATATCACTGCTCAACCAAGTGATAATTTCTTCAGTGGTTGTTAATTCCCCTGCTATAATTTTATCACTGCTCAACCTAATGAGAACATCCTTCGCTGAAAATTGAAAGGAAAAAAACCAAATTGACAAAATTTTCATTTACCAATTAGGCAAAGATAAAATAGCTACTGATCTTGAACACCCACTCATTTCAATCACTTCTAAACTCAACATACATAAATACACGTTAAAACTAAAACAATAAAATTCAAAGGTCGGGTAGAGACCATAATGTATATATGTGTATTTAAATAAAAATCATGTGTATTTAAACAAAAGTAATTTTCCAAATATTCACAAATTAACGTTCAAAAAATACGTGCGCATTATAACGGTAGTATACAAAATTTAAAGAAGGGTAGTGAAATTAAATACAATAAACTTTCCAGCCCTCCAACAATCCCTCCCTTTTTCTTATATCAAGTTAAAGGATAGAATATTCTCACATTTTTGTTACTTCCTGCAAAACAATGACTATTGTCATGATGAAAGCATATAAATATTTAAGCATTGGTTGGTCATAAAAAAGAGAGAAGTCTTTGAACCCCTAACACCAAACTAAACACGTCTGAACCATAAACAACCATATATCGAACAACTATTCTAACCCATTCTAATTGCATGCATTGGTATATGATAAAAACTTGAAAAAATTTGAAGAACATGTTCATCATGAGAATATGGATGAGACATATTTTGAAGTTCAAGACTAAAAAGGATTAAATATCATCTTATATAATAACACAACCCAAAAATGTGGTGGAAACACATACGGAAGTTTTGATTGGTAATATGAGAAGAAACAAAAATGATGTTGGTTAGTATGTGCACCATTAAATATGAACATAGTAATAATTATACACATCTTAAAGAATAGAAAATAAGATTAGGTGAAAAAATAATAGCACAAAAAAGTCTAGTGGAAGTGGTTACTTTAATGGTTTTTCATAGTAACAATTCGATATAATTATAGTTTAATTTCACTACGATAGATATTAAGAAAATATTAAGCAAATAGAGTGAGTACCAATAAACTTAACTCTGCGTTTTAAACGGTATTTTTCAGACATCTAATATATGAATACTAAAGCATCAAATTCACAATGCTTACCTATATAACACTCAATAAATAGTCTTAGAAAAATGGTAGAACCAAAAACCAAAATTCAAAACCAAAGGAAGAAAACCATAGCATGTTGAAAATGGGCACACACATACCCAACTTCTTGATTTAGATCTAGAGAGAGTGCACTTGAAACAACATTAAAAAATTTACAATATCTTATCATTACAATGCCCATGACACAATATTTCCAATTGCTTGGTGAATATACAAAATTCAAATCATAAAAGGGGGTGAAGTCAACTCAAGTATAAACATAAAAGGGTTAAATCTCACTAAAACCTAATAAATATGTATAACATAGAGCATTCACTGTATAATTTCATATACATGTCCATAAAATGAGATTAAATAAAACAACAACACAATTTATATATGTTCAGTACAATAAAAGACACTGAAAATACAACTAGGGGGTATAAGAAGACAGAGAAAGAAAATAATTTGACATTGGAACCCTACATAAACAAATAGGTATAAATTGCAAAGAAAGAAATAACAAAACTGAAATAAAATTCAAATCGAAGAGATCAACCGAGAAAAAAAAAACAAAAGGTAAGTTAATGGTTTAAAATATTTACAAAGCAAAAAGTTCCTATATCTGAAACCTCAGCAACAACAAAGAAATGAAAATGAGAATCGAGAGAGAGTTTTAAAGTTCAATGAAAACTAAAAAAAATTGCAATGCAAACATAATGGCAATACACCTGATGGTTCATTCTTCCAAAAAAATGCATAAAAATGTGAGAGAGAGCAGTTCAAGTTGTGCACTGTGTTTTCTTGGAACCACGACTCTTAAATCTGAAAACCACAAATACACCAAAAAAAAATTAAGGTTTTTGATACATTAAACTACTCAAATGAAAACTTAATAACAACCCAACAACCATAATATAACATAAAAGCATCCAAGAACAACCCAACAAGCACAAATATTGTACACGCATGTGAACTCCCACTGGTGTTTGTTCACAAATACCTATTGAAAATTCATCATGCATTAAAAAAGAACATTAGTTATGTTTGGAACCATTAATAGAAAGAAAATCCCCAAATCAAAACCTTAAACCATAAAATCACAACCCCCAAAATTTTCAGAAACCCTAAACTTTAAAAACCATTTTTTGGAAGTACCTCTAGTAGAATTGATGAGTAGATTGCCGTTGGTAGAGTCGATTGGGGGTGAAAGAGACAAACAAACCCTTATTCCCCACTTTCAAAGCAGAAAATCACTACTAAGAGACGAATAGAAGGAAATAAAGTGACGCTAGGGCAAATAGTGGTAAAATAGTGGAGAAAACATAGAAAATAAGTCTTAGAGAGAGTGATAACCTTTGTGGGGTAAGAGAGGGTTTGGACGTGGTGAGAAAGAGAGAGAGCCAGGAGAAAATATGAGGGGGTTGCGTGTGTATCTAAAGTGTTAGGAGAGAAATCGTTGGGTTGCATGTGTTTGTGAAGTGTAGGATTTACTAAATTACCCTTACTTTGAAAATAAAGCTTCAGGGAGAAACCAAATTAATCTCAAACCCCCAGTTTTGAATGAGGTGGCTTAATCTCCACCTCTAATTAACTTATCCTCTTATGGAATAGTAAAAACATCCTACTTCTTATTATATGGATATAGCAATAGTGCTATGTATATATATATATATATATATATAATAATAATAATAATAATAATAATAATAATAATAATAATAATAATAATAATAATAAAGTAGGAAACTTATGTATGTCATAAGATTTAAAGATGATGTCATTGTAATACCCCGAGATTTTTGGGAAAATAATTTATTTACTTTTGGGAGAAATAAATATTATTTTAATTGGAGAATAATTAAATTGGCATTGAGGTCAAAATTTGAAGATGTTATAAAGTAATCCGGATGATGATTCTGAGGGTGAGGTTATTTTTGAAAGGGTCGAGATAGTCGAAATGAATGTACTTGGGGCTTATTTAGGTTTCGAAATTTTTTAAGTTCGTTTGGCTCGAATTAGAGTTACCAAGCCATTTAAAGTGTGTATTATCATTTAAAGTTGTGTATTTTTGGAAATAAGTTTTATTAAGCCTACGAGAGATTAAATCTCATTAGAGAGAAAGAGAAAGAAAGAGAAAGAAGAAGAAAAGAAGAAGAGAGAGAGGAAAAAGTTGGGAACTCCGACCAATCCGCGATTGTGAGGGCGATCCAACCTCTACAAATTAGAGTCAAGTGATTAAGCTTGCTAAATAATTGTTGTGTATCATTCATTTCATGATTTGTGGAAAAATTATGGACTTTGGGTTTAAAATGTCAAAACCTAGATTTTTGGGTAAATCATGCATTTGAGGTGTATAAATTAATTGGTGAACGTATAAATAGATGGGGTGAGTTATTGTGACACCCCGACTAATTAAATACCGGGTTGCTACTCCTTTATTAAATCAATACAAAATGTCAAGTTGGTTCAGTTAATAGCATCACTGTCAAAAACATTTTAAAGATTACTAACCACCTAGTATTTAAAAAGTAAGTTGCCAAATTTTAAGTTATCTGATTAACATGCAATAAAAGAATAATGGAAGAACAACATAAATCCATTCACCATAACGAAGTAATGAAATAACCAACAATAGTAATAAGTCCGGAGGAAAACTCCTCACCAAACCCACAACTGAAAATAATAAGACTAATCTGAATTCTGAATTAAGTACATGCCCGAAGTCTGAATAACTGAAATAAATGAAATGCCACTAAAAGAAATGGGTGACATTCCCTACAACTGATAAATACTGAGTATAGAGTCAAGATAGATGAAGCGTCTATAATCAATGTCCTGTAGCTTCCACAAACCTCTACAGCTCGTCACCTAAATGAGGATCCTAAGCATGGTGTCCTTGTGGCTGGGCACCTAAAATGGTTTTTACAAAAAGATAGATTTGAAAGCAAACGGGTCAGAGCCCGAATGTGGAGAGTATTTTAAAAACTGCAAGTGCTTTAATAATAATTAAAACAAAGAATGCAAGATACATGTTAGGACGTGCTCTCACATGAAATGCTCACCTCTCGTCTAACTGTACACTCCTAACGTTCATGTACCCATTCATGTGTTTTCTCATAACTATCTAATTCCGAAGAGTTTCTAACACTACTACTCGGTTCACGTTTAATTTCCAACCTTAACAATTAAATAGAGAGTTCTACTTTAATTCTCGGATTCCCAATTATTAACAAAACCATTTATTGATATATGCCCCTTTTATCTTTTCATAATATCACAATTACTATACTCACAATTTAACATAGCAATTTCCTTTTCATTTAACCGTATATTATTCACATCATAAATATACAATACAAGCACCCAAAGGCTAAGATGCGCTGCACACATACTCTGCTATCCATCCCGGTACATCACGTACATAAGGATCACAAATTCCGAATCTCTCAGGAATTCTTGGAATAAGCACCACACACAAAAATGAAGGCGAACATAATTCAACATATCCATGGTCACGTACATACCTACGCTCCATAGTCAGCTGGCTTATTAACTCACAAATAAGTCATTCTCTTGAACTATGTCCTCGAGGTACCAATCTAAATCCGGGCAACACAAGGATAAGAAGGCCCTAAGCGAACGTAACCTCACGTGATAGCAAGTATGGTAGGTTTGTCATACATATAAAAATCATATACTAAGCATTCACACATCTTAGATAATTCAATATTAATAAAGGTATACTCTACATCTTTATACCATTATTCCAAATTTGTATATTTTACGTCTCCCGATAATATAAAAGTTAAACTGTCGACACGTCTCACGTCGTAGTTTCTTATACTTAAAACCTATCTAAAATAGATTATTAAGTTCCTATTATTCCCACGTATAACATCTTTAATCCTAAGGTCCTTACTTCTGCCCCAAACCTCATTTCATCAAATTATTCAAATTTACACTATTAACTCAAATATTAACTCACTTATCGAATTTCATTAGTTTAGAATAATTCCCCAAATTTCATAACCAAGCCTACGGGTCTTCCTTAAGGTTAGGGGTATTCATATGGTCTCCAACAATATTAATCAAGGGTTAACATCATTAAAAGTTGAAAGAGTTGGTGCTTGCGTTCAATTAAGAAATAATATAATAAATACCATTTTTAACCCAAATTAACCCTAAGCATGCAACTAGGTGTAATTGAAACAATATGAAATCATGCACAAGATATTCAACACACAAAGTTTAAGGAAAAATCCCCCACAGGGGCAAAACCATTTGTATATCACTATAATTTGTAAAAGACGGTTTACAATCGAATTACAATGAAATACAGATTTTTGACTAAGAATTACCCTCGGGTATCGGATTCTGTAGTCGCGGCTGGAATATCCCTTTCCAGTAGGGTTGGCGGCTAAAACTATCCCTGTCCAGTAGGGCTGCAATGAAGAGGAAGAAGCGGTCCACTTCACAAAGGGTTGAACATCAATGGTGTTCTAGGGTTACCAAAGGTGACTCACAAATGTATGGAATTTGTGTGAATCAAGTGTATGAATCAATGGACTCAAATACCATGAAGACTTAAGAGTTATGGAACTCAGAAAATCGTGTATAAGTCTTAAGAAAACCAACTGCTGATCGAGTTTAAATAAGGGATCGAAACCCTACAAAATCGGCTGCACGATCTGGTAGTGTTTATCCTCGCCGGATCGGTCCGGTCGATTAGGCGGATCGGTCCGGTTAAGTCGGATCGGTTCTTTTTTTGAAACCGGATTGGTCTGGTTGGCATCGTATCGGTCCGGAACTTTTGCCTTAATCGGTTCGCTATGGATCCGGGTGTACTGGTTTCAGCTCAGCAGGCGGATCGGTCCGGTCCCTTTAGCCGGATCGGTCCGGTGAACCGGATCGGTTCTTTTATCTGATCTGGATCGGTTCGGTGCTCAGAAATCAGATTCCTTCTTCTTTTGATCGTCGGATTTTGTTGATGACGATGTGATTTTTGAAACTATCATTCTTGTAACGGCGTATGACATAATATATACATAAAGATGGACAAATTGTCCTTACAAATCTCCCTCTATGTCTATGCCTGAACAAACATAAAAAATCCGAATTATCAAGTATGAACAATGCCTATACAAATCTACCCTTCCATGAACCCAAAACTGAAAGAGGTACAAATGATTAAGGCTGCATCGTTTGTTCAGCAAGTTTTCAGGAATCTTCACACTTTTCTCATCAGGGTGTGCAACATGGGATTTATCGAGGATGTACCTACACACATGAGATAAAGCAAATACCAAGTGACGTATCGAGTTTGAAATGAGATAAACATAAGCATATATATCAATTTAAGATGATATTCTCAGAATTTCAAAACTCCCCCATAATCAGATAATTCATTTAATCCCCCCCTATTTATGATGTCCCCAAATAGACAAATGAGAGAAATAAATCAAGCAATCAAGTACCGGGGTGACACAAGGCATGAACTCACACCATGAATGAAGATAAAACAACCAAGTCGGTGATGGTGTAAATGAATGGGTGTGATCAAAATTCGATAGGAAAATCAATGCATACAAACATGACATATGTGCATGATGAATATTGGATATTCCTAACGAATGAACTCAAATGCTTCCTTTGGTGTAAAAGATTGGAAATATAAGATATTGACTATATCAAATCTACAAATCAAAGCTCAAAGTGATTTCTACACCAATAACATCCAAAATGATTTTCATGCTTTTTCAGGACTTTCAAGGAAGTGCAAACCCGTTATCAATCTCTAACCAAACTCCCTCAGATTTATATTTTGAATAGAGGTATACTAAATTCTCAAACTTTGGAGAATTGATGGTGAAAACCTAAATGGCCCATATTTGGCATGAAATGCTTTTTATTGCCTTATCAATTTTTTTCGGGCTCTTTTAACCTCTTAGGACCTCGGATATTAAAATTCCTCCATTGTTTAGGTCCTTTTTAACGGTGGCTTTTGTGCAAAGGATAAGAATCAACTTTCGCAGTCCCTCCCCGTTATGAAAATATACACACAGTCTCATCAAAACAGTTTTTACATGCATTCCAATCTTGTCAAGTTTTATCGCATTTTATACATTGTATAGACAGGATTGAGATGGAAACACTCAAGCCAACATGAGATTGACAAGTGCAACAATCAAATATAGCCGTGCATGTGTGCAATAAAGGATATAGGAGTCAAGCATGTAGGAAATATCACTAATTACATCTCAAGGACTCCAATCAATGTTAAGCACATGGATGAAATGATGTAGCCTCTCAAATCTCTATCAAACAGTCACATGGATATATGGAATGAAGTTGTGACTTGGCTATCTTAAATGCTCATCCATAAAAGGAATTTTTTTTTTGAATTTTTCAAAAAATCTTATCAAAATAAAATCTTTTTGTATTTTTCAAAAGCAATATAAATAGCAAAAAGAGTAAAGAAAAGCTGTACAACAACGAATAGTACATATAAACAGACTAGCAATAGGAAGCATATGATATGAACATGAAGAAGCATCCTATTCTAGACATAGACCAACCCCTCAGTCAACTGTGCAAATCCCCAAAGACTTCCTAAGACTCTCAAATCTAAGGGCATCTAAAGGTTTCGTGAAAATATCGGCTAACTGACGGTCGGTAGGAACAAAACTCAAGGTTACGACCTTCTCCTCAACTAACTGATGTATAAAGTGCTCGCGTAACCTGATGTGCTTTGTGCGCGAATGTTGGACAGGATTGCGGGATATGTGTATCGCGCTCGTGTTATCACAGGAAATGAACATGGTGTCCTGTGAAATCCCATAATCCTCCAACATTTGCTTCATCCACATGAGTTGCGTGCAACAACTCCCGGCGGCGATGTACTCAGCCTCCGCAGTGGACAAAGAGATGGAGTTTTGCTTCTTGCTCAACCAAGAGACAAGAGCAGAACCAAAGTAGAAACACCCACCCGAAGTTCTCTTACATCCATCTACGTCCCCAGCCCAATCGGCATCCGAATAGGAGGACAAACGGTCATCTGTATCAAAGGAATACCAGATACCGTATGAGAGAGTCCCACTCACGTATTTGATAATACGTTTTAGAGAAAGTAAGTGTGACTCTTTAGGAGACGCCTGATAACGCGCACAGACTCCAACACTAAAGGCAATGTCGGGATGACTAGCAGTCAAGTAGAGAAGACTGCCTATCATACTCCGATACAAGGTTTGCTCTACGTCCTTGCCTGAAGTGTCCTTACTAAGCTTGGTAGAAGTACTCATAGGTGTACGTGCATGCTTAGCGGAGTCTAAACCAAATTTCTTCACTAGGTCTCTAGCATACATGGATTGGGAGATGAACATCCCATCCTCTAGCTGACGAACCTGGAGACCAAGGAAGAATGTAAGCTCACCAACCAAGCTCATCTCAAACTCACTTTTCATTTCCTCCTCAAAGTTGTGAGCATGCTGGGAGCATGTGGATCCAAAGACTATGTCGTCCACATAGACTTGGGCAACCAAGATCTCACCTTCATCTCTCCTGACGAACAACGTCATATCAACTCCCCCTCTCTTGAAGCCACAGGCTAAGAGATAGGAAGTAAGCCTCTCGTACCAAGCACGGGGTGCTTGCTTCAAACCATATAGGGCTTTCCTCAGATAGTAGACGTGATCAGGGTGCTTAGGGTCTTCAAACCCTTTTGGTTGTTCCACATAAACCTCTTCCTGTAGAATGCCATTCAGAAAGGCACTCTTGACATCCATCTGATATACCTTGAAGTGCAGATGACATGCGATGGCGAGTAGTAAGCGGACGGACTCAAGCCTCACAACAGTAGCAAATGTCTCCCCAAAGTCTACACCCTATATCTGTGTGTAGCCTTGAGCGACCAACCTAGCCTTATTTCTGATTATGGTACCATTTTCATCCATTTTATTCTTGAAAATCCACCGGGTACCAATAACATTAGTATCACTAGGTCGGGGGACAAGTTCCCAGACATTGTTCTTCTTAAACTGAAGCAACTCATCCTGCATAGCAGATATCCAGTGTTCATCCTTGAGTGCTTCCTTGTGATTCTTGGGCTCGACTTTGGACGTGTAGCAATGATGACTAACAACGTTCTCTAGTTGAGCACGAGTCTTGACCCCTAGAGTGGGATCGCCAATAATGGCTGAAGGATCATGACTCTTGCGAACCCAAGCAGGTGTGTCCCCTAAAACAGGAATAGGGTCCACAGAGTGTGGGAGAGGAACAGGAAACTCACTATCAGAACAATCCTCATCCTCACACTGAAGGTTGGGATCAATAACCGTCGAAGGTTAGTCATCTTGCACAGTGACGTTTATTGATTCCATAACCTTAGAGCTCTTCAGGTTAAAATCCCGGTACGCTCTACTGTTCGATGAATATCCTAGCAATATTCCCTCGTCGCTCCGGGAGTCAAACTTTCCTAATTGCTCTCTATCCCGTAGGATGTAGCATTTACTCCCAAAAACACGGAAATATGCCAAGTTGGGTTTTTTGCCAGTCCACAATTCATAAGGTGTCTTAAGTGTGTGTGGACGCAGATAGACCCTATTCACCGTGTGGCATGCAGTAGACACTGCCTCTGCCCAAAATCTCCTAGAAACTTTACGACCTAGAAGCATAGATCTAGCCATCTCTTGGATCGTTCTATTTTTCCTCTCAACAATCCCATTTTGCTGAGGAGTTCTCACAGCAGAAAAATCATGTTTGATCCCTAGGCTATCACAGTACAAATCCACCTTTGCTTCCTTAAATTCAGTGTCGTTGTCACTACGTATTCTGTTAATAGTGACACCGTGTTGATTTTGCAGGACACGGCACTTGGTCGTTAAAAATTCTACAGCATCGGATTTCTCTCTCACAAAACCTACAGTGGAGTACCTGGAGAAATCATCTACCATCACGAGAATGTATCTTTTACCACCTAGACTCTCCGTGCGAGTAGGACCCATAAGATCCATGTGAATCAACTCAAGAGCACGGGAGGTGGTAATGGAATTCAACTTCCTATGAGGGCTACGGATTTGTTTTCCCAACTGACAGGGTCCACAAATCGTGGAAGTTGGCTTTCCAAGTGATGGTAAGCCACGTACTAGGTCCTTTTTGTCTAATCGAGATAAGTCTCTAACATTCATGTGACCTAGACGTTGGTGCCACAGATCCATAGGAGTGATCGTAGCGCTGTTGTAGACTAGTGAGGATGTGGGCTCAGTCCCATAGCAGTTATCCTCAGTCCTCACCCCTTGCACTAAAAGTTTACCGGCTTGATTATAGACCTTACAATCTTTCCGGTCAAACTTCACTACAAAGTCATCGTCGCACAGCTGGCTGATGCTAAGAAGGTTTGCTTTCAAACCTTTGACGTACAGTACGTTCTCTAGCTTTGGAAATCCTGGTAACTCTATTGTACCTCGTCCAACTATGCTAGATTTGCTACCATCTCCAAAGGTGACTCTCCCATCATTATAATCCTCAAGATGGGTAAAATATGAGGCATCACCTGTCATGTGTCTGGAGCAACCACTGTGAGGTATTATGGGCTTTGAGAGCGACATGGACAACAAGGGCCTTTTTCTCTTTCTTAGGAACCCAAGAGTAGGTACCTTTTTGTATTCCTTTGTTGTTGTTGGTTTTAGCCGGAATGCGGGGCGCATTCATTGATGGTAAGGTCATCCGTCGGAATTCCTCCATCAAACTCTGTGATGTGGCGGCTAGGAACTCAACACGCTCTCTTAGACTGGCAAACTCATCAGTCTGATGTGGTGGAGCAAACGTACATCGTGTCCGACCCAACTTATAGCAATTATCCCTAAGGTGTCCGTTTCTTTTGCAATGGGAGCAAAAGGGCACAGTATTAGGAGGACCTTGGATTGCTTTTCTTGGTCGAACTCTCCTTCTTGGTTTTTGATGACGGCCATAAGGAGTCGTAGTAAACTCAGGAATTGGTCCGGGTGCAATTTGAGACATGGAGGCACCATCAAAACCTATTCCTTGCCTGTCACCAAAACCTAAAGCGGGACCGAGGAGCATCTTTCCCATCTTCCCAGATCTGTCCTTGATTTGTACCTTGACTTTCCTAGCTCTCTCAAGGTCATGAGTAATGAAGCTCACTAGTAAGACTAGCCACTTGTTTAGTCAAGTCCGCTTTCTCTTTCTCAAAACTGCTCTCTCTCTCTCTAAGCAAATTCTCTTTACTAACCCAGGCAGACTCTCTCTCTCTCATGGCGGTGCAGGTGGAGGACTCTCTCTCTCTCGTCTCTTCTAACTCTTCTTCTAACGCAGTGATCTTAAGAACTAATGCCTTGTTACGTTTTTTAGTTTTAAAAGACTCATTATATAACTCGGCGTAGGCACGTTGAAGGTTACTCTCGTCCTCACTACCTTCCTCCTCTCCCTCACTCTCTTCGCTCTCGCTGTCGAGGTGTCCCTGTGAAGTAGCATCCTCATCGTCGTGAGATGCACTAGGAGTACTCAAATGACTAGTCATGAACGCGGTGAAGTTACGCTCATGCGGTGACTCATCTCCCGAGTCCACCGACTCGACCTCACTGTCGTCACTAAGGGTAGCATTTAGGACAACTTTACCCTTTTCCCTATTCAGACGAGTGGCACACTCAAACGCTCTGTGTCCCTTACTGTCACACTCAAAACACCTCTCACTGTCTTTAGGGGGTTCTTTGAAATCTTTCTTTTCAAACTTATTTTTCTGAAAATTCTTTTTATCTTTGAAGTTCCCACTTTTCTTAAATTTCAGAATTTTCTTGAAGTTTTTAGCAAATAAGGCCAAATCATCTAAGTCAAACTCACATTCAGAATCAGAATTTTCTAACTTTCTAGATGACTCGACTCTCTTTCTTGTCGACCCCTCACTTTTTCTCTCTTGGGCTTTAAGGGCAATTCCCTTATCTTTTGGCTTGGCAGATTTAGGAAACATGTCTATTTCATAAGTTTGTAAATCTCCTACCAGTTCTTCCAATTTTAGTGTATTTAAATTACCCAAGGAATTTAGCACAGTGACTTTAGGTATAAAACGCTTAGGAAGGGAACGAAGAATCTTTTTAACAACTCTAGCATTTGGAATATGTTCACCAAGATTATAGCTAGTATTAACAATGTCAGAAAGCCTAGCATAAAATTCACCAAAACATTCATTTTCATGCATGGTGATTGTTTCAAATTGACTTGTTAAATTTTGCAATTTTGACTCTTTAACAGCATTTGTTCCTTCATGGGTAAGTTGCAAAACATCCCATGCTTCTTTTGACGTGGTGCACGTCATTATGCGTTTGAACTCATCAGGTGTGACAGACCCAGAAATAGCACTTAGACCCTTAGAATTAAAAGATGACCATTTAAATTCTTCATCAGTCCAAGTAATGTCAGGTTTCAAGTTGGTCACATTATCAACAGTCACGGTGGGAGGAGTCCACCCTCGTTCAACCAAAATCCAGACACGTTCATCAATGGATTTTAAAGCCGACCTCATACGGGCTTTCCAATAAGCATAATTTGACCCGTCAAAAATAGGCATTTTATAATATGACTTCTCCATATGAACACGCTCTTTTCAAAAATCAATTTATTTCAAAAAATTGATATCTTTAGAAAAATTTTGCTGAAAAAGGAATACGCGATAGATTAGCGTAACCCGCTCTGATACCAATTTGAAAGAGTTGGCGCTTGCGTTCAATTAAGAAATAATATAATAAATACCATTTTTAACCCAAATTAACGCTAAGCATGCAACTAGGTGTGATTGAAACAATATGAAATCATGCACAAGATATTCAACACACAAAGTTTAAGGAAAAATCCCCCACAGGGGCAAAACCATTTGTATATCACTATAATTTGTAAAAGACGGTTTACAATCGGATTACAATGAAATACAGATTTTTGACTAAGAATTAGCCTCGGGTATCGGATTCTGTAGTCGCGGCTGGAATATCCCTTTCCAGTAGGGTTGGCGGCTGGAACTATCCCTGTCCAGTAGGGCTGCAATGAAGAGGAAGAAGTGGTCCACTTCACAAAGGGTTGAACATCAATGGTGTTCTAGGTTTACCAAAGGTGACTCACAAATGTATGGAATTTGTGTGAATCAAGGGTATGAATCAATGGACTCAAATACCATGAAGACTTAAGAGTTATGGAACTCAGAAAATCGTGTATAAGTCTTAAGAAAACCAAATGCTGATCGTGGTTTAAATAAGGGATCGAAACCCTACAAAATCGGCTGCACGATCTGGTAGTGTTTATCCTCACTGGATCGGTCCGGTCGATTAGGCGGATCGGTCCGGTTAAGTCGAATCGGTTCTTTTTCTGAAACCGGATCGGTCTTGTTGGCATCGAATCGGTCCGAAACTTTTGCCTTCATCGGTTCGCTATGGATCCGGGTGTACTAGTCTCAGCTCAGCAGGCGGATCGATCCGGTCCCTTTAGCCGGATCGGTCCGGTGAACCGGATCGGTTCTTTTATCTGATCCGGATTGGTCCGGTGCTCAGAAATCAGATTCCTTCTTCTTTTGATCTTCGGATTTTGTTGATGACGATGTGATCTTTGAAACTATCATTCTTGTAACGGCGTATGACATAATATATACATAAAGATGGACAAATTGTCCTTACAAAATTTAAATAGGGAAAACTTTACTCATTCTGGGAAGGTCGATCGATCGACCTTTTCCTTCGATCGATCGATGGTGGTCGATCGATCGGCTGATGAATGTCGATCGATCGAACGCACTAGGTATGGTTACGGACTGCTTCATTTTGCAGTTTTCAAATCAACCCAAAACACCATTAACAAGCATGAAACTCTAAGATAACGTTATAATATCATCATACAACTATCCTACAACAGTGTTAACGTTCTAAAACCAATAATTCATCATTCAAGGGCTTTGTATGGGTCAAATCTTCATCAAGAATTTCAGATTTCTATTTCTTTCAAGAACATTAATAAACTTCTTCTAAAATCCGTTTTTAAATCATCAAGGGTCATAATTCTGAGTTCATAATTCGTCCAGAATGTTTCTACATGTAGTCCCTAACATAGTTCATAGTTTTAATCTTCCAATTCATGGGTCTATATCATCTTCCAAGATAAATTCGATAATTCCTAAACATGGAAAAGCATGGCATTGAATCAATTGTAATTAAACCACTTGCCTTAATCTTTCTCTGAATTTGATGTTGAATCTTGAAGGCTAAGTTGTTCTCCCTCTCTCTTTCTGCAGAATTCTCTTCTCTCTCTCTCTCTCTACAAGTTTCTCTAAGGAAGATAACAATGGAGGTGTGGTTGGTTTTTGGTAAGTTGGGACTATATCTTAACTTCTCCCGTAGCCCATTAAGTCCCTTAGTGTAGTTAGTGGGTTTAGTGGATAAAGGAATAAGTCATATTTTTGTTTCTAATTTTCGTGGGTTTTAATTCCCAGATTTTCGAAATTACCAAAATGCCCCTATAAGTTACCGGTATGGCCCAATAATGCCCCGGAACCCAAACTTAACCCCCGGCTAGTGTTTTCTGACTATTTTGACCCTTCCGGACGCGTTGGCGCACTCCAAATTACCATACGGGTGATAAAAATAAAATTCACTTTTTAATTCAAATAATTATATTCCTGACGCGACTGTCACGCGCGTCCCAACAAAGTTTCCCAAATTACCGTATTTCGATCTCGCGACAATTTCAATATTTCCAATATTCATATATTGCCAAGTATACACATTATAATCAAATACTAACTCACATCTCGTTAATATTTTTATCTGGATTAATTTCCAATTAATACACATTTAATTCAATTAATCCCCAAAAATAAATATCTCATGAAAATACGGGGTATTACATACTCCCCCCCTAATAACTGAATTTCGTCCCGAAATTCGGAACTAGAAAGTACCTGGTAAGAACAACTCCGGATAACGTTCGCGCATCTCATCCTCGCGCTCCCATGTGGACTCCTCGACATTATGATGTCGCCACTGAACACGCACTAACGGAACTATCTTTGACCGCAGTTTCCGCTCACTTCGGTCCAAAATAGCAATCGGCCCCTCCTCGTAGGAGCTATCTGGCTGGAGATCGATGTCCTCCAAAGCAATGTGAGAATGAGCCAAATCGTCTCTAAGATATTTCCTTAGCGAGGAAATATGAAATACATCGTGAATCCGATGTAAATGCTCCGGTAATCCAAGCCTATATGCAACCGGTCCAATCCGCTCAATAATAGGAAATGGTCCCACATATCTCGGTACCAACTTCCCTTTCTTCCCGAAACGCATGATCCCCTTTATAGGAGATACTCTGAGCAAAACTTGGTCCCCCACTTGGAACTCCCTGAAGAATCTCTTCGCGTCAGCATAGCTCTTCTGCCGATCCTGAGCTACTCGAATGCGATTCCGTATCAATTCTATTCTCGCCGAAATATCCTGAATCACTTTCGGCCCAAGTACTTTGTTGTCCCCCACCTCCAACCAACATCCTGGGGAACGACAAGGTCTACCGTACAACGCCTCAAATGGAGCCACGCCAATGGTGAACAGGTAGGAGTTGTTGGAAGCAAACTCCACCAGTGGAAGATACTACTCCCATCCTCCCCCAAAGTCAATGATACTCATATGTAGCATGTCCTCCAACATCTGGTTTGTATGCTCAGTTTTCCCATCGGTCTGCGGGTGATACGCCATACTCAATCGTAGTTCTGTGCCCATGGCCTCCTAAAAACTCTCCCAAAACCGTGAAACAAATATCTTGTCTCGGTCAGACACGATATTTAGGGGCACACCGTGAAGTCTCACTATCTCTGAAATGAAGAGCTGAGCATACTGTCCTGCAGTGTAGTCTGTCCTTACGGGTAGAAAATGAGCGACTTTGGTCAACCTGTCCACAATTACCCAAATGGAGTCATGACCTCTCTGTGACGTAGGCAACCCCGTGATAAAGTCCATGGAGATGCTCTCCCACATCCACATCGGGACCTCTAATGGCTGTAGAAGTCCTGCCGGTCTCTGATGATCCACTTTAACTAGCTGACAAGTGGCACATTTTGAAACAAACACGGAAATATCTCTCTTCATCCCGCTCCACCAATACTATCGCCTCATGTCTTGGTACATTTTGTCCCCTCCGGGATGTACCGCGAACCGTGAGCCGTGCGAATCTGCCATCACCTCGTGCCGTAATTCTTCCCCTTCCGGAACTACCAATCTCCCATTGAAGCATAATCCCCCGTCTGAGCTAACGGTATAGGACTCGGCTCCCTCTGCTAGTAATCGAACTATCTGCTCCTGAAAGAACGAATCTTTTGCCTGTGCCTTTACCACCTTCGTGACAATTTGTGGTGTAACGGTCATCACAGACATGAATGATCGGGCCACTGCATCCTGGTGTCCCAACTCCTTCCACTTGGCCTTCCACACCCCTGCCACCTCATCTACTGGCCTATGGCTCAACGCGTCTGCCACCACGTTAGCCTTCCCCGGGTGATACTGGATATCGAACTGATAATCTTTCACGAATTCAAGCCACCTCTGTTGTCGCATATTCAACTCCTTCTACGTGAATAGGTACTGTAGGGACTTGTGATCCGTGAACAATCGAAACTTCTCCCCCAAAAGGTAATGTCTCTAAATACGAAGGGCAAATACCACTGCCGCTAACTCCAAGTCATGGGTAGGGTAATTCTTCTCGTGAGGCTTAGGCTTACGGGAAGCATAAGCTATTGCATGACTCTCCTGCTGCAGTACACCTCCAAGTCCTTGTAAGGACGCATCGGTGTAAACAAGATACTCAACTCCCGGTCTCGGCAATGCTAACATAGGTGCTGAGGTTAACTTGTCCTTCAACTCATCGAATGCCAACTGACAGGCATCACTCCAAATGAACGGCACACCTTTACGAGTTAGATGTGTCATGGGACCCGCTATCGTGGAGAAACCCCGAATAAACCTCTTGTAGTATCCTGCTAAGCCCAAGAAACTACGGATCTCAGTCGGTGTCGTGGGCTATCCCCACTCCCTCACTGCGAATACCTTCCCCAGATCAACAGATATCCCCCGGTCGGAAATAACATGCCCCAGAAACTGAACCTCTTTGAGCCAAAACCCACACTTCTCATACTTTGCATACAGCTCGTTCTGACGTAGCGTCTACAAAACTTGCCTCAAATGCTCGGCGTTCTCCTCCTCTGTCTGGGAGTAAACCAGAATATCATCGATGAAGACAATGACAAACTGATCTAGGAAATCTCTGAACACCCTATTCATCAAGTCCATAAATGCTGCTAGAGCGTTGGTCAAACCAAATGGCATAACCCGAAACTCGTAAGAACCATATCTCGATAAGAACGCAGTCTTCGAGATGTCCTCCTCCCTGATACGCAACTGATGGTATCCAAATCGCAAATCAATCTTTGAGAAGCAAGAAGCTCCTCTCAACTGGTCGAATAGGTCATCGATTCGAGGCAACGGATACTTATTCCGTATCGTGACCTTTTTTAACTCCCGGTAGTCCACACACAATCTCAGTGAACCATCTCTCTTCTTCACGAACAACACAGGGGCACCCCACGGTGAAGTACTCCTCCGAATAAACCCCTGACCCAACAACTGCTCAATCTGATCCCGTAATTCCCTCATCTCAGCTGGAGCCATACGGTACGGTGCACGTGCTATAGGTCTCGTGTCTGGTAATAAGTCTATAACAAAGTCTATCTCTCGACTGGGGGTAGGCCTGGTATCTCCTGAAACACATCGGAATACTCCCTGACAACTGGGATCGAATCTAAATGAATCACAACCTCCTTAGAGGTTTCCTCCTCTAAGTAGTACAAATGAGCGGTCGAACCTCCCTCTGGGCGAGGCATCGCCACTACAAACATCTCTTGCCCCGTAATGGCAAAAATAATGCTCCCACCGAAACAATCAATCATGGATCTATAATCAGCGAGCCAATCCATACCGATAATCACATCGTGAACATGCATATCTAATACCAACATATCTGCAGGTAATACCAGACTACCAATCTCTACCCCCACTCCCCGGCATATAAAGAAAATAAGTGACCCACTCCCCAATGGTGAGTCTACACATATTACTGTGCTCTCTGTCATAGCTAATAACCCTAAGGCTTTCGCAAAATGTGTAGCTATAAAACAATGCGTTGCCCCCGTATCAAACAAAACCCGACCCATAGTACCATGGATAGGAAACATACCCTCAATCGCGGGTGGTGCCTGTGGAGCTGCTACCTGGTGAACATTATAAACACGTCCATACTTTAACTGCCGCTGCTGCACAGGAACTGCTGGAAACGCTGGTAGTGCTGGCACCTGGGCTGGAGCTGGAAGAGCAGGTGGAAAAAGTGGCCTCTGTGGCTCATGTCGAGCACCCTGCTGCTGCTGCGGGGCCCTGCCCTTATCAGGACAATCCTGACTTTTGTGGCCAATCTTACCACAAATGAAACACTTCCTCGGGAAGTTTCCCCCTCGCTGTCCCTGCTGCCCTCGGCCCTGGTGGCCGTTACCATTTATGCCCTGGCCTTGCTGGCCCTGGTGAAACTGCTGATGTTGACCATGTTGACCCTGCTGGCCCTGATGGCCGTTATGACCCTGCTGGCCATTCCGGAATCCTCCTTGACCGTTCCTGAAACCCCCTAATAGGATCCTCTTATGATCCCCCTGCTGGGAACCCTGATCACTCTGCATATACTGACCCTGAGCTGACCGTGCCCCGCTGGCAACATTATCCCCTGTCCTGCCCTGATGGCTGGACTCTCCTGATCGCTTCCCCTCTGTCAAGTGAAAGAGGTGGTCCTGGCAATGGAGCAATGCCGCGTTAACCACGTCAGAATAAGTGGCCAACGAGAGGTTCCCCAATAAATGCTGACGGATCCTCCAAGTCAATCCATCTATGAATTTCTGATCTTTCTTCTCTTCCGTCGGTATCTCATCTGGGACAATATTCAGCAAATTGGTGAATTCGGCCTCATACTCGGCCACAGTCTTACCCTCCTATCGAAGGTTCATCAACTTCCTCCTCATTTCCGTGTGAACAGCAGACGGAAAGTACTTGCGGTCGAACCGCATCCAGAACTCCTGAATCGTGAGAGTATCTCTCTCCTCTACGGTGGTAATAGATTCCCACCACTGTAGTGCAGATCCCACTAGCTTAAAAGTAGTCAGTACCTGCCTCTGAACGTCAGTGCACTCATACATCCTCAAGTGCCTCTGTATATCCTTTCTCCACTGACTCGAAAAAACAACATCGGAGTTGCCAGCAAACTCCGATGGATGTGCTTTCTGAAAAGCATCATGTACACGTTCCCAGGCAGACGGGAATGCATATGGATGAACTGGTGTGGCAACTGGCGCCTGAGGTGGTGCCTGTTGTACTATGGCTAATGCAGCATTTATCGCTTGGGCTACTATGGCTGCAACCTCAGCGGCGTTCATCGTGCCCTGAACTGGTACGGGCTGTGGTTCAGGCGTTGCATTCCTGAGAACTCGTGGTGCACGTCATGGAGGCATTCTGAAATAAGAATAAAGTCTATAAGTTCGCAGTTATAAACTTAAAATAGCTGAAGAACGTAGCATATACAAAAGAATACAACAGTCCTAAAATATAGGGCTCTACATCAAAGAAAGCTCAGCGGAAACATAATAAGCCGTTCAGATCCTAAAGGACACTATAACCTGATGCTCTGATACCACCTGTGACACCCCGACTAATTAAATACCGGGTAGCTACTCCTTTATTAAATCAATACAAAATGTCAAGTTGGTTCAGTTAATAGCATCACTGTCGAAAACATTTTAAAGATTACTAACCACCTAGTATTTAAAAAGTAAGTTGCCAAATTTTAAGTTATCTGATTATCATGCAATAAAAGAATAATGGAAGAACAACATAAATCCATTCACCATAACAAAGTAATGAAATAACCAACAATAGTAATAAGTCCGGAGGAAAACTCCTCACCAAACCCACAACTGAAAATAATAAGACTAATTTGAATTCTGAATTAAGTACATGCCCGAAGTCTGAATAACTGAAATAAATGAAATGCCACTAAAAGAAATGGGCGACATGCCCTACAACTGATAAATACTTAGTATAGAGTCAAGATAGATGAAGCGTCTATAATCAATGTCATGTAGCTTCCACAAACCTCTACAGCTCGTCACCTGAATGAGGATCCTAAGCATGGTGTCCTTGTGGCTGGGCACCTAAAATGGTTTTTACAAAAAGATAGATTTGAAAGCAAACGGGTCAGAGCCCGAATGTGGAGAGTATTTTAAAAACAGCAAGTGCTTTAATAATAATTAAAACAAAGAATGCAAGATACATGTTAGGACGTGCTCTCACATGAAATGCTCACCTCCCGTCTAACTGTGCACTCCTAACGTTCCTGTACCCATTCATGTGTTTTCTCATAACTATCTAATTCCGAAGAGTTTCTAACACTCCTACTCGGTTCACGTTTAATTTCCAACCTTAACAATTAAATAGAGAGTTCTACTTTAATTCTCGTATTCCCAATTATTAACAAAACCATTTATTGATATATGTCCCTTTTATCTTTTCATAATATCACAATTACTATACTCACAATTTAACATAGCAATTTCCTTTTCATTTAACCGTATATTATTCACATCATAAATATACAATACAAGCACCCAAAGTCTAAGCTGCGGTGCACACATACTCTGCTATCCATCCCAGTACATCACGTACATAAGGATCACAAATTCCGAATCTCTCAGGAATTGTTGGAATAAGCACCACACACAAAAATGGAGGCGAACATAATTCAACATATCCATGGTCACGTACATACCTACGCGCCATAGTCAGCTGGCTTATTAACTCACAAATAAGTCGTTCTCTTGAACTATGTCCTCGAGGTACCAATCTAAATCCGGGCAACACAAGGATAAGAAGGCCCTAAGCGAACGCAACCTCACGTGATAGCAAGTATGGTAGGTATGTCATACATATAAAAATCATATACTAAGCATTCACACATCTTAGATAATTCAATATTAATAAAGGTATACTCTACATCTTTATACCATTATTCCAAATTTGTATATTTTACGTCTCCCGATAATATAAAAGTTAAACTGTCGACACGTCTCACGTCGTAGTTTCTTATACTTAAAACCTATCTAAAATAGATTATTAAGTTCCTATTATTCCCACGTATAACATCTTTAATCCTAAGGTCCTTACTTCTGCCCCAAACCTCATTTCATCAAATTATTCAAATTTACACTATTAACTCAAATATTAACTCACTTATCGAATTTCGTTAGTTTAGAATAATTCCCCAAATTGAATTCTAATTAAGGTCCAAATTTCATAACCAAGCCTACTGGTCTTCCTTAAGGTTAAGGGTATTCATATGGTCTCCAAAAATATTAATCAAGGGTTAACAACATTAAAATTTAAATAGGGAAAAACTTTTCTCATTCTGGGAAGGTCGATCGATCGACCTTTTCCTTCGATCGATCGATGGTGGTCGATCGATCGACTGATGAATGCCGATCGATCAAACGCACCAGGTATGGTAACGGACTGCTTCGTTTTGCAGTTTTCAAATCAACCCAAAACACCATTAACAAGCATGAAACTCTAAGATAACGTTATAATATCATCATACAACTATACTACAACAGTGTTAACGTTCTAAAACCAATAATTCATCATTCAAGGGCTTTGTATGGGTCAAATCTTCATCAAGAATTTCAGATTTCTATTTCTTTCAAGAACATTAATAAACTTCTTCTAAAATACGTTTTTAAATCATCAAGGGTCATAATTCTGAGTTCATAATTCATCCAGAATGTTTCTACATGCAGTCCCTAACATAGTTCATAGTGTTAAACTTCCAATTCATGAGTCTATATCATCTTCCAAGATAAATTCGATAATTCCTAAACATGGAAAAGCATGGCATTGAATCAATTTTAATTAAACCACTTGCCTTAATCTTTCTCTGAATTTGATGTTGAATCTTGAAGGCTAAGTTGTTCTCCCTCTCTCTTTCTGCAGAATTCTCTTCTCTCTCTCTCTCTCTACAAGTTTCTCTAAGGAAGATGACAATGGAGGTGTGGTTGGTTTTTGGTAAGTTGGGACTATATCTTAACTTCTCCCGTAGCCCATTAAGTCCCTTAGTGTAGTTAGTGGGTTTAGTGGATAAAGGAATAAGTAAGATTTTTGTTTCTAATTTTCGTGGGTTTTAATTCCCAATTTTCTGAAATTACCAAAATGCCCCTATAAGTTACCGGTATGGCCCAATAATGCCCCGGAACAGAAACTTAACCCCCGGGTAGTGTTTTCTGACTATTTCGACCCTTCCGGATGCGTTGGCGCACTCAAAATGACCATACGGGTGATAAAAATAAAATTCACTTTTTAATTCAAATAATTATATTCCCGACGCGACTGTCACGCGCGTCCCAACAAAGTTTCCCAAATTACCGTATTTCGATCTCGCGACAATTTCAATATTTCCAATATTCATATATTGCCAATTATACACATTATAATCGAATACTAACTCACATCTCGTTAATATTTTTATCCGGATTAATTTCCAATTAATACACATTTAATTCAATTAATCCCCAAAAATAAATATCCCATGAAAATACGGGGTATTACAGTTATATTATGAGTTTTGATGTTAAATAAATGTTTGGGTTGAAGAGAAAGTGTTGGAAGATGATTAAAATGATTTTGTGGAATTTTGGGTTTTGAAGAAATCAAACCATTTTGCAGCTTGCTGAATATATTGAATCGATTTGCCCCATCGGAATCAATTTGGCTTGTTGCAGAACCTACAGGTCCTTAGGGATGAATCGATTCGCCACTTGTGAATCGATTCGGTAGGTAGCTGACTTACAGGTCCTTTTGGACCAAATCGATTCGGAAGGACCGAATCGATTCGCTGTTAGGGACGAATCGATTCGAAAACAAGGATGTTTTTGGGGATGTTTTTCTAAGGTGAGTTTCATCCCATTTCGTTTGAGATTATCTACTGGGAACCTCTATAGGAGTTATGCGAAGTGTGTTTTGGAGACTTTTAGGGAGTTTCCCTTATGAGAAATTACTGGAGTCATATTGACTTAATTCGAGAGAATACTGATTGGAGAGTATCATGTCGGCAAAGTGGGGAAGCCCACTATCATTGAGAATTTTTTGTGGAGATAATTATGGATTTATAAGAGAGAGTTAGGGATGTGCTTAGTGAAATGGGTTTTAGAATTAAATCCCAAATGGTATTACTTTGAAGGTTCATATGATTGATTGAACCATATTATGGATTGAGACTAATAAAATGTTGATCGATGTGCATACGGATGTAGAGTATATCCTTAACGTAAATAGAATTGAGAGACGATTCATATAAATAGAAGTGAGGTGTGGACTTCAAGTGAGAAATAGTATAGTGTATACTAAGTGGGGAAGTTATGTGAGTTATTGACGAATAGTATATCGAGAGTAAAATATAATAAATAATGAGATTATTTCACTTACGCCTAAGAGCGTACTATGAGTATGTAATAGTGAGATATATATATACCTTGTGTGATGGTATACATTTATATGATGTGATGATGTATGTATATCTTGTGTGAATGATATATATATATATATATATATATATATATATATATATATATATATACATACATATATATATATATATATATATATAAAATAAGGAGTAGAATAGTTTTACTATTCCATAAGATGATAAGCTATGTAGAGGTGAGGATTGAGCCACCAAGGCACTAAATTGAGGGTGAGATCACAATTCACACCATAAGCCATACAACTCACCACACTTGATTTTATAATTTATATGGTATTTACAATTTTAACCCACTAAAACATACTTTCTCCCCTCATTTTCTTCCTAGATTTTTTTATTGTGATTCAAACAAAGTGGCTATTTTCGTAACACACACAAAAAGTATTTTGATGCTGACACACAATTACTCTCTCTCTCTCTCTCTCTCTCTCTCTCTCTCCTGTTCACTCCCCTACGACACGCAAACCCTCTCAACTCACTCTCTTTCAACCATGCTAACCCACACGACCTCAAATTCTAGCCTCCTCATCCTCCTATGTCTCTCTCTTCCTCCCTCTTCTCACACGCACTCACCCCTCACAACCTCCCTCTCATTTTGGGTCTTTTTTGAAACCCAATCTTCACAAATCGGCATCACCATGGAAAGAAACCATTTTTTAGGGCTTTTGTTATGTATATTGCTTTTTCAATTTTACTTTGAGTCTTTTTTGAATTTAAATTAGGGATTTTGGTTACTTGTTCACTTGGGTTTCAAATCGCAAGCCATGAACGACACCACTAGGTATATTACTTTGTTACATTTAGTCTTCAAATCAATACTTGCTTTTTTTTTTTATTTTTTTTATTTTGAATCTTTGTTGCATTTTCATTCCGGCTTTTGGTTCTTTGTTGCACTTAGGTTTCAAATGTGATTTTGGGTATTTTTTAATCTTGATTTTGATCCTGTTATTAACATGTTGGATTTTATAAGATGGTTGCTCTGATGAGATTACTAAACCATATAGCTTTTTTGAGGTCTATTTTTCATACATCTTACGTTTGTAAAAGTTTGAGATTGTGAACTACCACCGAGGTTTATATTTTTTTTGGTTTCAAACTTTAAATATTGTGGGTTTTAAAACCCTAATGTTTGTTTAGAATGCTCTTTGTTCACTAATTTTAGGATTGCAGGGTTTGAAAATTGGGGGAAAAGGATTATGGAGAAAAAAGTTATATGTTGAAAATGGGGATAAAATTGGGATTTTTTTGTTTTTAATCAAAGCCCCAACTGTTATTTAGAGTTTTATTGCTTTTATATATTAATTGTTCTTTTAGATTTTCTTTATATATTTTTTTTGGCAACTGTTAATTTGCCCGAAAATATGGGCTAATTATTACACCATTTTACTTCTGTAGTTGGTATTCGCGACGACTGATCACAAATTTCTTGAATTTTAGTAATTTGTTTGTCATTGTATTGACGTATGCTGTTTATTACTTCTGAATTGAATTTTTCACTGAGTTACTTCATGATCTAGAATTGGATATCAAATGTTATTGTTTGATACCGAGTTTATGATTTTCTAAACATTGAGTTTTCATGATCTGAAATTGGATACCAAATATTATAGGGTCAGGTTGGATTAGTCAGCTTCATGTAGTCTATTGGCCCAATGCATTGAGTACCATTCAGCTAACAACCTAATAGACTGTCCTAACCCCATTACATTTGAAACCCGAAGAATATATTAGAGCAGCAAAACAAATGTCACCCGATGGCATGTTTTACCTAAGCGTAACCCATTTTGTCCCAAAACCTAGACATGTTTTTAGTTAGAACCATCGGTGTGAATTTCATTAAATATGTATTAATTTTGATTTAGATTGCATTCAATTGATTCGACTTATCAAGGGATTTTTTGTGATGCACAAAAAAAGTGGATTTGAATCAGTGGACATCGTTACAGTAATAGTTTGTTTATGGAGACTACAGAGCTTCTGATTCAAAATGTGCAGTGATTTTGGATGACGTACATGACATTTTTGTAATCAGGTTATGCTTATATGGTTAGATTACTATATTAACCAAATTAAATAGTCATTTTGGTTTCCTTCGTATTCAGAGGACGAGATGTTAATTGAAACAGGAGGTACATGTGAGGTAAACTTTCTCTTTTATATACCTATATTCCTCTTTTGTATGTGCTATCCTAAAGCTTGAACATACATAGATAAATCATTGTTATTATGTTGATATTTTTTTGCTATAATCAACAATGAACCCCAAGGTTGTTTTGGATGGATAGTAAGAAAAGTTGGCTTTTACAAATTTAAGTTCAAGTATTTGGGATTTCAAAGATTCATGTATAGTTGATTTGTGTTTTCAGGTTCCATCGGTGGATGTTTTCAATGGTATTGACAGTCCCGTAGACCAAAGGGAAGTGGAATTTTGAATATGCACTCATCACATTTTTTTCGAGTTTGAGGTTTGTGTCGCAGCTCTTACATTTGAATCCAGTAATGAACAAGTGTGATTCTAGGCAATAAGATTCATTATTAAATCAAATCATTATATTTCAAATGTTGATGGTCCTAAATTTTCTAAATTTGATTTGTGAATACATTAGGAGGTCAAAGTCGAATCAGTGTTGTTAAGTCTATTTAAACGAACAACCCACACCACCATCACCGATCATCTTTTACTGTGAAAGATATGGAGTGATCAGCTACAACAATGTAGGTCACCATTCGTGACAACATAGATACTTGCTTGCAAGGTATTAAACCCCATTGCCTCACTCTTATGTGCATGAGTCGTGTGTCACACTTACTGTATTTAGTATTTACACTAAACAAGGATATATTTGAGTTATGTCAGGCCTTTAATAAACTGTTTATGTGGCATATCATTCCTTTTTTTTCCGTACATATTAAAAATTACATTATGTATAAATAGGAAGCACAATGCATCTTCCCATTATTAGATGCACGGTACAAGGAAGATGGAGCTTGCAAAAACAAAGATGACAACATTATAAACATTGTTGTACACCAATCATACATTGTCCATGATGAGAGAGAGAGTTACAAATTTATTTACAGTTCATTGTATAATTAATATCGAGATGACATTTTGCCCAAGCATCTACTCCGGAAAGTTTCAAAATTATGTGTTCAATAAAAGGGCAAATTTGAACTTGAAAAAGCTAATTCTCATCGCACTTGCCACTTCAGCACTGGTTCTCCTCTGATAGTATTTGCAGATTGCTTTGAAGCTTCTGCTTACTGTGCACGTGCAACTCTTCCTGCGGTAGAATGTTCAAATTTCTCTTGCCACTTTTCTGCAGCTTCAGCACAGCTTTGGCTCGAGCTTTTTGAGAGGCAATACATTCTTCCTTTCTTTGTTGTTTGTGGCCTCCATTGAAGCAGGCAAAACTCCCCATCTGTGTCTTTGGTTCTCTTATTTATTTTTCAAGAATCTCTCATCATTCCATTTGATTATATGCCCATCAGGGTGGGTCTACCTACGCCCATTAGAGCTGGAAACTTTTTTGTCTCTTATCTTTAATTTTGTGGCATATCATTCTATTGAAATTTTGGTAGCCATTGAGTACTGTTTGTGCGGCATGCCGATTGTTAGAATGATGAATACTAGAATACCGAGTTACTTTCCTATGCAGAATTTAAAACTATAGTTTTAGTGTTAATAGGATTCAGACATTGGCTATTGTAGATAAGCTAACCTATTTCTTCAATGGATTTGACATTGGCTATTGTAGATAAGTTACTTTCTTATGCTACTGTTATGACCCATATGAGAATCTAATGGTGCCCTATTTCTGAAGGAAAATATGTTGGTGATATTTGTTGTGTTACAAGATGTGGACATTTTAAGAATGTGCAAGTCACATGAACTAACATTTTAGACCCGCCCCATGACATCATGGCATTTTCCTATTTATTTTCATGAGAATTTTGATATCTAAACCTTAAAATTTATAGCTAAGTACTTTCATTATCTAGAGCTAGAAAATTAAAGTTATATATGTCAGTTTTGTTTTGGTAGTCATATTTATAGACAGAGGAGAGAGCAAGATTAGGAGTCTTAATGGATATAAGGTCTCTCTTTCTTTCTCTCTCACACACACACATACATAATCCATTTGTTATCACGACGTTCTAATTTTCCATGGGCAGTCATTTATCTCTATTGCTCTCATCCTGAGTGACGGGCTCTACAATTTCATCAAGATATTGTATTTCACATCCATAAGTATCTATGGTAGGTTGAAAAAAAAAAACCTCAGCAACTCGGGTAAAAATAAATGTATGGTTAATATTGAGTTAATTCAACTACTCGAAATTGCGTTCTTCAAATAAGCTATATATCATCATTTTTACAATGCAGGTATGATGGCTAGTAGTGGGGACAATGATCTAATACAAAACGAGGTGCATGTTGGCAGAAATTCCAGTTCCCTTCATATTCCCTGAGCTGAAATGGTACTATGTCATCAAGGCCTACATTTCTTTGGCCTCCTGCAACGCTTACGGAGCTGGGCTGATGGATTTCAACATGGCCTATAACTACAGGAATGTGGCTTTATTTATACAAGTAGCATTGGTCGAGAAGGAAATTTGACTATTCACACCCAAAAAGTAAGGCACTGAGTAGTTTTTGAAGTTGGGGAACAAAACTTTATGTGCAAGCAATTATGTACAAGTTCTAACTACACTCAGGGACAATGATCTAATACAAAACGAGGTGTTTTTTTTTCATTGAAAGTTTTTGAAATTGTAACTTTTCAACTTAAATCTGAAATTATTACTTTTTTTCATTCATTGCTTTTCATTGGCCTTTTGTATTATATTAAGTCATACAAAAATCTTATTTTGAAACAGATCTAGGGGTTTTTAATTACTAAATTATTGGTATCATAAGCATCATCTTTGATATATCGTTATTTTAAGCCAGAGGGCATAATGTCTTCATCTTTTCAATAGATGCATTTAACTAAGCTATTGGTGTTTTTTTATTGGAATTGAATATGTTAAGTGTAATTAATTGAAATTAATTATGTTCAGGTACCAAGATTACATGAACATTTTGTAGTTCGGTATTCCCCTCAAATTACGGGACTACGTAATTTTTGCGCATGAATATGTTTTGTTTTGGAGTTTTGATTCAAATGAAGGTAATACAGAACATAGGCCCTTTTCTAATGTTCAACATTTTACACTGTTAGGACAACCTATGGTCCATTCTGATTGCTATTGATTCTTTTCTATGTTACACTTTTAGGACATCCTGTGGTCAGGTACGGAATGCTATTAATTCTTTTCTATGTCAAGTTTGTTTTTATAATATGTTTAATTTTAATTTTGGGCCATATGTGCGACTATATTTGCTTTTCATAGGTCTTCCTTGCCAAATTCAGTTTCATCAGTGGAATCTATACATGGTTAAAAATCATTCTTTAGTTCAAAAACTTGACGATTCAGCATTGGCTCTTCTTCGGAGGTTAATGTGCAAAAGAGTTTTGAAGATAAATTGAAGGATTTTGATAAAAGTGAAAGGGTAAAGTAGGAGTTGTACCTATTATCAAACCAACCAATTTATGTCTTTGTACCTGTTATCAAACCAAAACCAACATTTGATTCACAAATGATTTTGGTACCTGTTATCAAACCAACACCAAACCAAACCAACATTTGATTCACAACTACTTTTTTGGTACCCGAAGTCAGTTATATACCATTTATACCAATAGTTATATAGTATATATACCATTTATACCAACAGTTACATACAATTCATACCAATTGGCAATGTTTATATTCTTTACGTCCCTTTTTGTTTCTAATTGGAAATTCTTATATCCTTCTACAGATAATATCGAGGCAAGTGATAAAAGCATGGAGGTTGGAGCAGAGGAGAATTAGGCATATATGAAGGTGGACAAGGAGTAAAAAATTAAATGGGTGAGAGAGGATAATTGGGTTGTCCTAAGGTTGATCACCATCAGTTCTCACCTTATCGTTGGCTACTGCATGGTGTTTGTGCTTCATGTTATTGGACTCTATTGGTTGTATCGAAATGTTAATCTTTTCTACCCGTTGTTCATGGTGCCGCCAAAAGCGAAACCACCGTTTTGGCATGAAATTTTCACCATCATTGTAAATGATACAATGGCATGGCAGACAACAATGGGTTTTAAGCTGGTGCTGCTAATGTATTGTAAAAATGGCAGGGAAATAATTTCCGCACACAAGGTTAAATACTTACTCTGGTTGAGTACACTCTGATGTTATATCGTGCGTTGTTACCAACACCTGTCTGGTATAGGTTCTTCTTGAATAAAGATTACGGAAGATCGTGGATTTTGTGCGATTATGTACATTGAACGCATATTGCTTTTGTTGAGTTTGTTATGGACGAAAGTGCAATTATGGCACTAGATTGCTACGAACAGTTATTAGGATCCCAACCCATTAGGATAAGTCCCCCAAAGACACTAGTCCTTTAATTTTTCTTGATTTTAATATTTCCATCTTTACATAATAACAATCCTTTAGAATTTACTACTCTCTTTACTAATTTATTACTCTTTTTTTTAAAAGATATTTTAGATTTTAATTTCAAAACATAGAATGAGAACATTTAACGAAACTCTTTCTTCCGAGATAGGTTGAAAATTTTACATTTTCCACAGTTGCACAAACGTTGTTTTTCGTAATCCCATTGTGATCGTTTTGATTTTATTTTGTGAATTTATCAGCTTAGATGGTTGAGTTATGAACTGGTGAGGAGTGGGTGCAGCTGGGTTTACGTGGTGTGATCTTCGGAGTTACTATTGTAGGGGCTCAGTGTACAAGTGGAACTGGTGAGGAGTGGTGGTGGGGGAAGGCAGCTGTTGCATCCAAGATGGATGATGACAGAAGTAGCATGCCACAGCAGGTGGTGTTGGAAACTCTTAGTTTGGCTCTAGGCACTTGCATTCAGATGCTAATCCACAACAGGTGGTGTTGGAAACAGTCTTGATTTCATTTATTTTGTTACCAAATTTAAGAATTGAGAATGGTTATTAATCATGTTTAATTTTTTTCTTAGTTTGACACATATGATATCACTTTCTACCAATTTTAGTTTTGGCATTAATATGATCCTCCCTCCTTTGTTATTTTCAATGTTGGCATTGTGAATACTTATTTATTCCATATTCTATTATAGATGTATTGAAATTTTATTTTCTCGGTAAGATATAATCAACCTAGGATACTTTGATTATCAAAATTATTTATTGGATAAACGTGATTCAATTTTATCTATATTTTTGTTGTGGTATTGCTGGTGCATTTTATTGGTGTCCTTTAAAGTTGTTTTATATTAGTGTCATTTTTCTATTCATTTGAATATTATTTACACAATCTTTTTTTTTTGTTTATAACAAGTTTTGGTTAATAGGATTCACAGTTATACCCACTACAAGGTTAAAAAGGGGGATCAAAATGGTGTTCAAGAAAAAAAATCAGGGCCTACCTCTTGACTTTGTGCTGAATTTATTTTGGGCACCGATTATGAAGTGTTTGGACATGGTGGTACATGATTCAATACTATAGAAGTTTTCCTCCAATTAGTATTGTTGTTGGAGTACTTATTATTTCTTTGTGTTATATAAAAAATCTTATAAACTTAAATTATATTTGATATATTGTTGTTGGAGTACGTTTAATATATCAAACATGGTGGATAGTTCTATAAAAAGAGAAAATTTTGTTCAAAATTTTAAAATTATTTGTGTTGTAAACATGGTGGATAGTTGTATGGACTATTTGTTATTTGTTAAACATGGTGGATAGTTCTATAAACAAATAAGATTATGATAATTTTTTTAAAAAAATTACAATTTGTTTTGTTGGGGAATGAAATTTTTACTGTTTTACGATTATGTACTTTGGAAATTTTTGTCGTGCCTTCAGGAACGGGCATTCCGCTAGCATATATATATATATATATATATATATATATATATATATATATATATATATATATATATATATATATATATATAAAATAAAGGAGGAGGGACTTTTGCCACATCGTATAAGTTGATACACAAAACCTATATAAATAGGTGTTGTATCTATCTATTGAATGGCATGGAAAATGTAACTTCAAAATAGTCCACAACAATTCTGCCAAACTGTATCAGCAACCCACCTCGAGCCTCTCACCATTGTCGATTCCCTCACCCACTCCCTCTTACACACCTACTACATTCTTCTCTCTCAAGTCACTCACCCACTCCCTCTTACACAACCGCCCCCTCCTCCTCTCTCTCTCTCTCTCTCTCTCTCTAGGATACACTAAACCGCACCAAAATAGCCGGCCATGAGAGAAATAAATAGAATATACAACCGCAATCTTAGCACCAAAATAGTCGGCCATGGGAGAAGTAAATAGCCGGCCATGGCTGAATGTTGTGGTAGCTTCAAACTTTGGGGTTTAGTTTTTTCTCCAAATGTTTAGATTCAGACCCAATGTTCTTAGTGCTTTGGTCTTCTAGATCAAAGGTTTACCAATCCCTATTACAACATGCAACTGAGTATTTCAAACAACCGAGGTTTAGCTGACGTCACTTCTCTCCCAATCTTTCTCTTAAGGTTTCTTCTTCTAAGCTCTATATTTATAGTATCTTTTTTCTTTTGATGTATTTGTTTATTTTTTGCTTTTTAATTTATTTTTAGGGCTTACGAGTTTGGTTTATTTTTGGATGTGGGCTCCAAGAGGTTTTGTAATGGTCAATGAAAAAAATGAGTTTTAATTTCATGATCATTTTTATGCGTTCTATGATTGATTCATCACCTATACTTAGACCTTCCTTTACAACCATTTTACACACATTTATCTAAGTTGGGGTATCATTTGGTGTATACTCTACTGGACTGTTTTATGTGTTTTAAAGGGTTTCAAATCTTGATATTTTTTTATTGCATTTTAGGTGTTTGATAAAAATTCGAAAGTAAGTTAATTATTTATTTTCAGCTGTATACCATGACATTTTACAGGTTGAAATACCATTTTGTTCAAATTCTCTTCTTCTATGTTATTTCATTTCATTCAAAGCCTCGTTGTTACTCTGGTTCACAATCAGTGGTGGCTGAATGTTGTGGTATAGATGCTGGTTGTCTGAGTGGGAGTTGGATGATTCCGGTGAACTGTGGTTCAGGTTCATGCCGGTGATGTTCCATAAGAGGAGATAAGATGAATGTCAACGTGAAGGTTTATGTATGTTTAAAGTTTGTACGCAAGTGACATTCATTAATGTTCAGTGTTTTTGGAAAATTGTGTAGAGTTTGGATTGGGTATGGTAAGACCGCCTTACCTTTATCTTGGTTTGTAAAAAAAGGGTCCGATATCCGAATTCGGGATTTCTAATACATTGTTGTTTGTTTATGCCAGCTTTTTTGTTTGGAGGTTGTTGATGTAAAAACTAGATCACTCTAATAATTTAATCACAGATAAATAAATGAGACAAAGAATTTTAAAGTGGTTCAGCCTTATACGAATGGCTTACGTCCACTGTTATGTTATTGCTGAATGTTTGGGAATTCTCGATTACAAGTTCTATCAAGAAATTCCGGTCCCTTTGAATGAGGGTGATACAAGGTATTTATAGCCCTTAGGCTGTACATGAAAGGGTGTTACATTAAATGATACACATATGAAAGGTTAATTCATTTAATGCTCTTCAAACGTGTGCGTCAAGATGATAAGCATTCAATGAATATTTGAACTGTTGATTATCTGGCAATAAATGTTGCGGTCGAGATGCAGCTCGAACTGCCTTAGTTGCTCGTCGTTCAAGAGTTTCTCGGAGCGTTAGAGTTCCTCGGAGCGCTGGAGTTCCTCGGAGAGTTGGAGTTCCTCGGAGTGTACTTGTTGCTCGGAGTGAATCTGACTTGGTCGGGGGAATGAACATCCTCGTTGCTATAGTGCCACGTAGATTGACACGCGTCTTCTTATTATTCGTCCACATCAGCATACTAATTTTGGTATCAACAGAAGCCCCCAATGTTTCATATTTCGAACTTTGAGGAGTATGGAACATTCTTTCTCGGTATATGATAAATATTAAATGACTTTCCTGGGTTTTAGGAGCCTTTTCTTCGTATTTGAATTTCCTTCCAAATTCGTAGAATCCGCCTTTTTTGCATTTTTATAAGCGCTTCGATCTTCGCGCCCTTTTTGTCCTTTTAGCCTCCGGTAGCATAATAGTTTCTTTTTTGTAATCATTTCTTTCGCCGTTTCCCAAGGCAAAGTATTTAAGCTTCAGAAGCAATCCCATCGTCTTCTACCTTTTCAATTTCTGCTTTCGAGTTTTCTATAGCTTTTCTCTCTCTTGTGCATTCATCCCCTCTTTCGTTTGTTTGTCAACAGATCTCCTCTTTCCTGTAAGATTTTCTTCCTTCTTCATTTCTTTTTACTCACCATGGTTTATATTATCGAATCTCTTGAGAAGTTCCGTTCTGACTTCTCTATTCCTTCCTGGGTAACTTTGGAGAATCTTTCTGAGCCTTCAAGTTATTTTGATTTGGCTGAGGGACATTGGTTCCCTAGCCTCTTTATTGCTGAATGTGGATTTTCTTTTCCACCAAACCCTTTATGTTTAGAATTCTGTCAATATTTTGATGTTGTCCCTGCAAAAATAGTCCCCAACACATGGAGAATAGTTAATGGGGTGTATAGGTTAAATCAGACTCATGGAACTCGTATAGGAATTCCTGAGATTATGTACTGTTATAGATGGGTTGTTTTAGATAATGTTTTTTATTTAAAAACTAGGTTTTAGAATAGGGCCTTAGTAGTCAACCTCCCTGATGCAAACAGGGATTATTTTGAACCTGGGGTAGTTATAAAAAATTGGCAACATGCCCCTTTGGTTGGAGATGCTGTATATGAGGGTTCCAGGTGCCTCCCATATGGAAATGGGATAGGTTATTTTCATTTTATTTCATTTCTGAAATTATGATTTCATTATGTTTGAATAAATGCATGATTGACATTTCAATATGTTTTTGCTTGCAGTTGACAGTAAAAGAAAAACTCCCAAAGAATCAGAAGTTAATATAAAGCATCTGAAACATATCTGGAATTTGCATAGAAGAGTTGCAGACGAGCACATAAGGTCTGCTTCATATTTGCTGCAGTACAGGAGCTACACATCATCCTTTACTGCTCGTCCTGTGGTCAGCATTAGTGACCCATTGCCAGCTTTCGAGGAATCTTCACCAGAATCTCACATTCCTCTAAGTCAGAAGATGGGCTAGAGAAGAGTTCCTGCTATCTTCGAGGAGACTTCCTCTGCCGGGGATGGAAAGAGGAACAAGGCTGAAGTCCCAAAGGGGACAAAGAAAGTGGATGCTGTTCCTTCCGTTGCTGCTCAGAAGGCTGCCGAGAAGCCTCCAATGGCTCCGAGCAAGAGAAGTACTTCTGTGGAAGTGGTCACCATTTCCCCCACCAAAGGTTCTTTGGATGAAATTGCCGAAGTACCACTAAGGAGGTTGAAGAAATCCTCCTCGGTCAGTTTTTCTGAAACCACTCCTCAGCTCCAAGCTAGTGGAGCTGGTGTTCCTACTATTATTCCCCCGAGTTCTGCAATGAGCTCGGTAAAGACTTGGACTATTCCTGAAGTCCAGGGAATTAAGGAGAACATGTCTAGGGATATGATGACATCCCTAGCTACTCGTCACATTGCTTCAGTAAGTTTCTCTTATCCTGAATTTTTTCTTTCTTTCAGTTAATATACGTATCTCGGCACTGACTTTTCATTACCTTCTTTTTCAGCTGGTGAGTTGTTTTAACACCATAGTGAAGAAAGATGAAGCGCTCAAGGCTTCAAGCTCCTCGTCCGGAGTAGAGGATGCTTTCCAGGGTTTAGCCCAATCTCTGAAGGAATCTCGTTAAAAATACGACGAGGATAGAGGTGAATGGCAAAAGAAGTTGACTGCGTCTGAGGCAGAGAAGGTACAGTTGGTCAATAAAGTGAAGGATTTGGAGGGAGAGAATAAAAAATATGCTGAGAAGCTCACAAGCTTTGGGGAGCTTGAGAAAAAGTTGAGGTCGGCCGAGGAAGAGCCGACCCTTCTGCGAGAAGTAAATCGCCAGAAGGAGGAGGTGGAGGCCAAGTTGAAAGCCACCGAGGATCTTCTATCCGAGAAGCTCTCCTCAGAGAAAATGAAGAGAAAAGTGGCTGTGAAGAAATCCTTTCGAACTGGTTGGGACAAAGGATGGGATAGGGGAGTAGCGGCAATGATGACCCAGGTCAACTATGGGAGTTTGAAATACTTCCGAGATGGTTGGGTTGCTGCCCTGCAGGAACTGAAGGTGAGCGAGGACTCATAACTATTTCATAAACATCTCCCTGGTCCTCCTCCAGCTATTGAAGATGAAGAAGAGGATGAAGCGGCATCTGAGGAGTCTTCAGTGATAGTGAGTGATCAAGTCCTTGCTCCTCAACCCAATCAGACAGCCACCGAGGAGATTTCTTCCTTGCATGCTCCTCCTGAACAAGTCCCAACTTCTGCCAACCAAATCGTTATTCCCACCGAGCAACCAAGCTCCTCGTCCCAGCCTCCCGTGAAAGTCTTGGGAGACAAGGAAAAGGTGTGAAGTTGTTTGGTATTCTCTTTTATTTTTCCTTTTGCTTGTACTTTGTACCCCAGATCTTTGTAACTTTGCCTTATGATCTAATAAAATTTGAGTTCTTTTCTTTCATATGATTGTCTCTTCTCTATCTGCACTCTGTCTTGATCTTCTTTTTCTTTCTCTGTTAGTTTCTGGCCAGGATGGATCTGCTGTCTGCTAATGACACAAAGTTGATGCAACAATGCCATGAATATTATAAAGCTGGTCACACAGACCTAAGTGCATCAGAAGTTGCCGACATCCTTGGCCATGGTGCTTCAGAGCAGGCAGTAGAAGCTTATCAATACCTGAAGGGCTTACTTGATCGAGCTGTGGCCAATAACGTGGCTTACTATGACATGATCGAAGAGCTTCAATATACTTTAGAAGATCTTAAGACTCAGTACAAGGAATTAAATTCCTTGTTGCATGAGGGGTATGAAAAGAAGTATCAACAGCTTTCTGCCAAGAAGGGCTTCGATAAACTCCTTACTGGGTATGATGTCAGGGAGAGGACCCTAAAGGGATAAGTTGAAGCTTGTAGACAAATTGCTGAACTGCTGGAGCAAGAGAATAATAATTTACAGAAAGAGCTAGCACAATATAAGTCTGCAGCCACTTCTTCAACAGCAGTAATCCCAGTGACTGATGAGGGATTTTCCTTCTTAGAGGTTGAGAATGCCAAATTAAGGCAAGAGTTGGATATCCTGCGAAGATCTGGTACTTCTACTTCTACTCGGGGACGAGGAAGAGGTTCTCGTGGGCGAGGAAGAGTTGCCCAGGATGTTGTCGAGGAACGAAGTACTCCACTTTCTCAGAGTCGATCAAGAACTCCTCGTAGTATTGAAGAAGCACCTACTCTGTCAACATTGGAAACTCAAGCGTACCAGTTGAACGCAAAAGATCGGGCTTTGTCTGAAATGTCCAAGAAAATCCTAACTTTGGAGGATCAACTTACTGCGACGAAGTCTGCTTTGGATAATAAGGATGCTCTTGCCAGAAACTTTCTTGAGAAGCTTGAAAAGTTGACATTTCAATTTAATAAACAACCCAGGGAGTTCTGGAATGCAGGCTACAATGAGGCCCTTTATCACATGGATGCTCGCATTGAAAATTCCAATAATGAAGGTTATAAACAGGGATGGTTGAACGCCCTGGGTGTATTAAAACTAGAGCAGGGCCATTATTTATGGGATTATCATGCTCCTGGGCTACTAGACTTGCCTGTGTCACCTTATAAATTGGACATGGAATGGATCCCAGCTTGTGCCATTCCTCGGAGCTTAATTGCAAAATACCTCGGTGACTACAATCTTCATTCTCAGATTGAGGTATCTCATCCCGAGCATCTACAGGACACTCCTTCTGTGATGAACGTTAGGATGCTGAAGGATTTGAACTTCATTAACTCCCTTCAGACTTTAAATGATCCGCCTGCTGGCGAGGAACCTATTTCAAAAGCTGAGGGAAAGAAACCAATAGAGTAGGGATCTCAATGTAATAGTTAGTACACATATGTAAATTGTAATTCATTTTGAATTTTAATGAAAGACCTTCATTCTCTGTTTGCAAATCTGTATTGCTATTGTTTTTGTTCTTGTCAAACACTTTATATTTATGCATATGTCTCTGTTTAAATAGATAACAATATTGTGCTATTCATCGACCAACTTAGTAAAAAATTACAAGTACCAGTAATGTTGCTCGACTACTTAACAATAAAGTAAAGAGTATAAAAATGTTAAAATTTCTTACAACCAACCAAGGTTGTTAAGTTGAGCTCGTCGACCAATTATAGTTAATGGGGTTTTATCCTCGACCAGCTATACTCGGTAAATTTTATCTTTTTCATAAAATGTGCCCGACCAACCAAGGTCAAAGATTTTTCCTCGTCGACCAACTACAATTAGTGGGTTTTTATCCCCGACCAACTATACTTGGTTCAGTTTGGAATATTTGTTCTTCGAGGAACTTTTATGTAATAAACTTACTTCCCGACCAACATAAGTTGGCATTTGAGAGCATATCTTGTTTTCTAACCAACCGAGATTGGTCTTTCGTTGATCATGTTTTGTTCTCGCCCTTTTACCAACCGGAGTTGGTCGTAGGTCTGAACTATCATGTCCACTAGATCTTTTACCAACCTTAGTTGGTCACACTAGTGTACGCTTCCTAACCAAAGGAGTATTGTTTGTTCTCGCCCTTTTAACAACCGGAGTTGGTCGTGGGTCTGAACTATCATGTCCACTAGATCTTTTACCAACCTTAGTTGGTCACAATAGTGTACGCCTCCTAACTAAAGGAGTATAGTTTGTTCTCGCCTTTTTACCAACCGGAGTTGGTCAGCGAGCATCTTTTGTTCCTCGGGGGTATCAGGATAAGTAAACTCTGCTATAAAATCTGCTACATCTTGCCCTTTTAATGATGATCTAGGTTCATACACAATATCATATTCACCGAGCTCTATTGCCCAGTACATCAGTCTCCCTCATTTTTCTGGCTTATGAAGGGCTTGTCTCAATGGCATGTCGGTATACACGATGATGGTATGGGCCTGGAAATAAGGCCTCATTCTTCTACTTGCTTCAATTAATGCCAATGCCAATTTTTCCAGCTTTGGGTACCTGATCTATGCACCTCGGAAAGCCTTACTTGTGTAATAAATTGGCTTCTGAACTCCATTATCCAATCTGATCAATGCCGAGCTGACTGCATTCTCTGATACTGCCAGGTACAAGTACAATTTCTCTCCCATTACTGGACTGGATAACAATGGAGGTGCTCCCAAATATTTTTTCAAGTCTTGAAAGGCTTTTTCACATTCATCATTCCACTCGAAAGTTTTTCGAAGTGTTTTGAAGAATGGAAGGCATCTATCCGTTGCTCCGGATACAAATCTGTTGAGCGCTGCAACTCGTCTTGTAAGACTCTGCACCTCTTTCTTCGTCGTTGGAGATCGCAACCCTAAAAGATCTTTGATCTTTGCTAGATTTGCTTCAATGCATCGTTGGTTGACGATGTACCCGAGGAACATTCCTTCTCGTACTCCAAAGGTGCACTTCGTCGGGTTGAGCTTCATCTGGTATTTATCCAGTTGATCAAAGGTCTGACCTAGGTCAACTAGATGATCAGTAGCTTTCTTGCTCTTTGTCATCATATCGCCGACATAGACCTCCATATTGCAACTGATTTGCTCGACAAAAACCTTGTTCATCATCCGCTGGTATGTCACTCCTGCATTTTTCAGACCAAAAGGCATAACATTATAACAATAAGTTCCCCTAGGGGTAATAAAAGAAGTGCTTTCCCTGTCTTCAGGTTTCATTTTGATCTGATTATAACCAGAGTAAGCATCCATGAAGCTGAGCAGCTCGTGTCCCGAGGTAGCATCCACTAGTTGGTCAATTCTGGGCAATGGAAAGTGATCCTTTGGGCAGGCTTTGTTGAGATCAGTGAAATCAACACACATTCTCCATTTATTTTTTTCTTCTTTACCATCGCCACATTTGCTAACCAGTCTGGATATTTCACATCTTCAATGAATTGGGCTTTCTGGAGCTTCTCGACCTCTTCTTGTATAGCCTGATTCTTCTCGGGACTAAATACTCTTCTTCTCTGCTTTACAGGCTTGATCTCCTTATTCTCATTGAGCTCATGGCATAAGAAGTTGGGATCTATTCCTGGCATATCTTCATGACTCCATGCAAAAGTTTTCCTTCTGTTTCTCAAAAAAGTTATCAACTCCTGTTTTATTGAAACATCTAACGATGAACCTATCTGGGTTACTCGTTCAGGGTGCTCGTCGTCTAGAATAACATTTTCTATAGATTCCACCACCTGTCCTTTTACAAGTTTGGATTCATCTCTGGGATCAAGTGTTTCAATTTCTGTACCTTCATCCACCTGGTAGTTGGTAGTCTTTTTCCTTGACTCTTCAAGCTCCTCTTGCTCGGCAGACGAATAATAACATTCCCGAGCTACTTTCTGATCACCTTTCACAACTCCCACTCCAAAATTGGTAGGGAATTTTAAACACTGATGTACTGTAGATGGAATTTCTTCGAATTTCTTCAAACCAACTCTTCCCATGATGATGTTGTAAGCTGACTGTACATTCTTGTCCATCACAAAGAAGCGTATTCTTTCTGTTCGACAAGCAGGCCAAGTTCCAATGAATATATCCAACTTGATCGTCCCAAGTGGAAAGACTTTCTCACCAGCAAAACCCAATATAGGTCTGTGATAAGGTTCCAATTGAGATAATTTCAAATTTAAACTATCAAAGCATGAATAGTACATGATGTCTGCCGAACTGCCATTGTCTACCAGCACCCTTGAAATCACCACTTCTCTCATCCTCATTTTGATCACCAAAGGATCGTCGTGAGGGTAAAGAACACCTGCCAGGTCATTTTTTGAAAAACCGATGACCAACTTCTCTTTGTTTACCTTCCTCGGGCGATCCTCTTCAGCCAAATTTATTCGTTGAATGTATGAGCAAGCTTAAGCCTCACCGAGGTAAGCTTTTCTTTCTGCATTAAGGTCTCCTCCTCCTGCATCTCCTCTTGTAATGACATTACAATCAAATGATCCAAAGCGTATTGAAAATACCTCTCGTTCTGGCTGCCATGGTTTCTTGGGAAGATCGGGGTCATCCTCTGTATCATCTTCATGATCCCTTTTCTTTTTCTCCTATGCCCGACGAGGAGATCTAGACCTTTCTCTAGTTCGGTCATTATTTCTTCTTTCGCCTCCCCGATCAACATACTCTTCGGATGAGTGTTTCAATATCGTTCTGAAGAGCTATGCAATTTTTGGTCATATGGCCGTGATCCTTATGAAACTCGCAGTATTTAACCTCGTTCCTCAGGTCGGGGTCTGACCTCAGTTTCTTTGGCCACTTTACTTCCTCGTTATTCTTGATTTCTTCTAAGACATGATTAATACCCATCTTCAAAGGAGTATAATTATCAAATTTCTTCAGGACTTCCCATGACGATTTATTATTCTTGGAATGCTTATCACCGCCATTGCCCTTATGCTCTTTCTTCTTGGATTTGTCGTCTTCCACCTTGGTTTCTTTATCCATATTTTTCTTCGCAGCCATAGCCTCCTCGGCATTCATGATTTTGGCCACTTTCGCCATTAATTCTGACATAGTTGTAGGTGGATCTTTGGCCAATGTGTAATACAACTTGTTAGGCAACAACCCACTCATCAAGGCGGTGATTGCTGTCTTTTCTTCATAATCTATAACTTCCAGTTTCTCGTTATTGAAACGAGTTATGTAATCTCTAGTACTCTCACCAGATTTTTGTCTAACACTTAACAAGTATGCTACACTTTTTACTGGCTTTGCCCCAAAACAAAAATTGCCGATGAACAACTCGGCCAACTGAAAGAAAGTTGAAATCTTACCCCAAGGAAGATTGTTATACCATATCTGGGCAGCTCCAGTAAGAGTTCCTGAGAATGCTCTGCATCTCATCTCGTCGGGGACGGCATAAATGTCGGCAGCAGCTTGATATTGCTCTATGTGTAGAACAGGATCTATCTTTCCATCATATTTGGGGGTCACCACAGGTGCTTTAAACTTTGACGGGGTAGGAAAACCCACAATGGCCTGGACAAAAGGTGTTCCTTGAACAAAAGTTCGTTGTAAGGGATTCTTTGCCTTAACCATTTCTCCCAATCTATCCTCCAAGCGCTGAATGGAACCCCTCCACGCATCATTTCCTTCCTTGGGCTTATTAGTTCGAGCAATTGATTGTTCTGATGTGGCCTCTTGAGATTTATCTTGACGAGCAACTGGTCGTGATTGTGATGATCCTTCTCTTAGATATGATGGTCGTCGAAAACACCTCGACATGGTCTTAGGTGGACTCCTATTCCTCCTAGGGCCTAATCGACTGAAAGGAGACACCCTACTCAAGCTTTCCAAGGCACTGGGTCTTTCTGGAGAGAGAGTGATACGTTGATCAATATCTATAGCCTTTATTGACGAAGTTCGCCCAGGTTGATAAGAGAAATCATCAGACTCCTCATTACGATATGACTTAGTATGTATGGATCGTGAAGAAAGTAAATAAGTTTGCCTCTGACCACTTCGTTGTCCTGAACGTGCAGGTGCACCGCCATGAAGGGTCTGTATGAGTTGTCGCATTGTTTCTTGCATGGCGGTTTGTCCTTGAGCCAGATTCATCATAATCCCAGCCAGATCTGGAGGTGCAGAGGGATTTGGTGGATTTCCAGGATTTCCAGCGTTTTGATTGCTGGATTCCGGATTATCTGCCATTGATGATGAATGAATTTTGGTGAAAAACGATAATAACAATCTTTTCCCACAGACGGCGCCAATCTGTTGATGTAAAAAACTAGATCACTGTAATAATTTAATCACAGATAAATAAATAAGACAAAGAATTTTAAAGTGGTTCAGCCTTATACGAATGGCCTACGTCCACTGTTATGTTATTGCTGAATGTTTGGGAATTCTCGATTACAAGTTCTATCAAGAAATTCCGGTCCCTTTGAATGAGGGTGATACAAGGTATTTATATCCCTTAGGCTGTACATGAAAGGGTGTTACATTAAATGATACACATATGAAAGGGTAATTCATTTAATGCTCTTCAAACGTGTGTGTCAAGATGATAAGCATTCAATGAATAGTTGAACTGTTGATTATCTGGCAATAAATGCTGCGGTCGAGATGCAGCTCGAACCGCCTTAGTTGCTCGTCGTTCAAGAATTCCTCGGAGCGTTAGAGTTCCTCGGAGCACTGGAGTTCCTCGGAGAGTTGGAGTTCCTCGGAGTGTACTTGTTGCTCGGAGTGAATCAGACTTGGTCAGGGGAATGAACATCCTCGTTGCTATAGTGCCACGTAGATTGACACGCGTCTTCTTATTATTCGTCCACATCAGCATACTAATTTTGGTATCAACAGAGATATTCCAAGTTTTGTTCTCCTTACAAACTAAGTAGCTTTTTTTGGAGGGGAAAACACTACGTTTTATGTGATTGTTAAAATTTCAATTATGTATTCATGAAGTATATGGATAGTATATATTTAATGAAGTTTTTCTTTTTAAAAAAATATCATTTCTTATCCACTTTTCCATTTCCTGAAGTAACGTGTGTGTTATTTATGTGTATACATTTTTCAAGTTATTTTTTTCCTTTTCTTCCCACTCCCCCTTTCCATATGGTTTAAAATTGAGGCTTAATACTTATTGTCTTCTTTTGCAATGGTCAGCTAATACAAAGTGAGAAGACAAAGATATGTGATTTTTCAGTTTTGGTCTCACCCAACTAAATGGAATGGGTCATTAATTGGGATCCGTCCCAATACAGTTTAAAATTCATAAACCAGGTTTAAATGATATTACTTTTTTTGTTTTAGGGGGGATAGGGTAAAAATAATTATTTCATTTAGGAATCATTATGAAAACTTCTTAAAATTCTTTAACTAGGCTCTCATGAAATGTGTTGATGTTTGGTGTGTTTTGAATTTATTCTGGAAGTGGAGGATTTGCCAAATATTTAATTATAAAGCATGATAGGGGGAGTGGGGTTAGATGATGATAGTGTTAAAGATTAGGAAGAAATTAATATCTTAATTCATACTACACTAGGGTGGGTTCTACACTTTTCACAAAAATGTGGCAGTAGATTCAATGATAGCCTTATGGAATATAACAATTAAACCTTTAAGTAAAACTTGAAATGATTATTTTATTTTTTACACTTCCAAAAAAAAAACTACGATTTGATTTAGACTTCATAGGTAACATACAGTTCTAGATATAGGCCTATGAAGCCTCTACTGCTTCTACAAAATATTTTATGACAACACGCATGGCTTCTTTTGAAGTTTACTGTGTAGAAGTTGCAACACTCTACTGGTTATGCAAAATATATTCTGACAATACGAATGGCTTCTTTTGAGGTTTACTGTATAAAATTGTATTTCTTATGTTTAATACTTTATTTATTTACCGTCGAAGTTGCAACGCTCTAATGGTTCTGCAAAATATTTTCTGAGAACACGCATGGCTTCTTTTGAGTGTTACTGTATAAAATTGTCATTCTTATGTTTAATATTTTATTTATTTACCGTCGTAGTAGCAATGGCACTTTTTAGTTCTTACCACGTGTGGGTTATTATTGTTACAGGGTGACGGGGTCTTTTACCGCCATAATAATTTTATATTGTTATTGAGAAAACATGTATTATCATAGAATGAGAAGTAGAAGGTATTTTTCACATTTACTTAAATTCGTTCAATTTGTTTTCTACCTACAATGTAATCAATTTTAAATTTTACATGTTGAAAGAAAATTGACTCACGAGAGAGTGTGTGTTCTATAACCATAAATAATCGGGAGAAAACTTTTTGTGTCATCGGTGCGGGTATGGGTGTGTTATTATATAACCACATATATTCGGGAGAAAATTTATCACCGTGCCATCGGCACGGGTACATCCTAATATATATATATATATATATATATATATATATATATATATATATATATATATATATATATATGTATGTGTGTGTGTGTGTGTGTGTGTGTGTGTGTGTGTGAAGCATACCCCCTCTATGCTATCATGGGAAGTTGTGCGATGTGAGTGAGGCCCCTGGCTTGAGGAGACGGGTGCGTATAGTCCCCAGGTCATAGCGTCCATTTATTATCGTGTGATTTTTATTAGGGGTGAGACGTGGTGGGTATGTTTCGTCTCATTTCCAGGGACGAACTATGATCGCTTCCCGTACGTTGTGATATGATTTTTTCCAAGGCGATGTGAGATTCTGACCGTTGGTACCCACGATGATATGTGAGTGATTCCCTGGTAGATGATAGCATTGAGAACCTACATCCCTGAGTTACAGCTTGCTGGGATGGTTATTATTATACTTGTGCGAATTGTATATTAATTGTAAATGATTATGTGATATAATATTTATCTCTAGAGTAAAGAGATATAAAAAGATTGATTGAATCTCATTCCGGGAGATTTTATCCGGAATATATTGTGATGAAGATAGTAAAGTGAAAATGAAGAGTAGATAATTATTATGAGTATATATAGTACTTTGGGTATCGAGGGCATAATGGACCTCAACGATCAACATTGCCAAGGAGTAGTGTATCGGGGGGTGCCTTGTTTGGATTTTGCTTACGAGATGTCCCACGCATGAAATACAGTGCAATGTTGGGAGTGAGGAGAAGTTACTCCTTAGTGATCATATTTATATACTAGTATGTATCTCGACAATCGACAGTTCTCGGGAGTAGTGTATCGGGAGGGTTCGTTGTTTGGATTTCGCTTGCGAGACGTCCCATGCACGAAACGCCGTGCAGTGTTGAGAGTTGAGATTAATAATTCATTTACATTATAAAAGAAATTGGTTATACACGTCATGCATTGAGGGCATAATGAATCTTGATAATCAACACTGACAAGGAGTAGTGTATCGGGGGGTTCTTTGTCTGGATTTCGCGTGCGAGACGTCCCACGCACGAAACGCAGTGTTGTATTGAGAATTGTGAGAAGTTTAGTCTCTAGAACTTAGATGCTATTAACTCATATATATAATTATATATAAATATTTATGTCAATAACTAGAATATGAGAATTTCTAGTAAAAGAGAATGTTTATGTATTTTTTATATGTTTATAAGTGGGCGAATAAATGAGAGTGGTAATATTCGAAGTTGAGAGTTATGATTTAGGTTGATTTTAATGGAGCATATATTTTGGGTATAGGTTAGACTATTGCCCTAGATAGTTTTGGGTAATTACTCGAGGATCACATGCATACGTTTAGTCGCGCGCTTTAGTTGATATGTGTTAAGTTTTATGGAGAGTGCGACTCCACTTTAATCATGTTATATTGCATTTATAATTGTTATTCCTTTTAATGCACTTGCTATAAAAAAATTTCACACCTCGGGCTCTGACCCGTTTATATTTTCTCTTTCCATATATATATTGTATTCTTTTAGGTGTTCCTCCGCAAGGACGGCATTGATGTCATCCATCCGGTTTATTCGTGGAGATGTGGCAGTAGCGGACTATTGTGGTATTTTGATATAGTCGATTCCTATCTTTTGTGTATCTTGATTTGGATTCAGTTTGTATATCGGGCTTATACCCAAGTATTGTAGTGTAACACTTTTATATTTTTCTTCCCAGATTATTGTATTGTCTGTGACCCGACAACATATTCGGGTATTTTATTTTGGAGATATTGTTGTACTCTTGTATTAGTCTTTCTTACATTAATTGAGCATGTGTGTGTCTCTTATCATATTTAGATGTTATGTCGTGGGTTAGTTGTTGCATGGTTTGTCTTAGTTTGTAAATAAATTGTTTTAAAAAAAATTGACACCCTCGTTTTGTAGTAATGGGTTATTAGCCATGATTATTTTAGAATCGTTAGTAGATGCTGAGAATGATCCACTTGAGATTCCTGATTATTTTAGTATAGGGTTGGCCACCCGTTATTATTTTGAGCGGGTGTCACAGTCATCTTTATGAGATTTTTACCACTTCCTACTTTACCCCTTATAAATTTAGATTATCCCTCTTTTGACACACTCTAATTCCCCCCCCCCCCCATTCAAAATTAAAATTGGGTGGTAACTTTGTAAACACACCACAATACAGTTTTACCTCAAACACTCAACTCACCTCACTCCCCGATCTCTCTCTTCCCTTCCCTTTCCACCCATCTTCCACCGCCCGTCTACAACCTCTGACGACCGTCGCCCACCTCTGCTACCCGCCTCCTCATCCATTAGGTACTCATGTTTATTTCTTGGTTCTCTCTGAAAAATAATCATCTTAGGGATTTATGTTTTCCACATCTTAGGGATTTGTATTTTTAACATCTAACAGGTAATCTCCCTCACACGCACATAGAGACACATATTTATTTTCTTCATCTCCTATAATACATATTTGTTTACATGTATTTATTCATTTTAGGGCTTTGTTAATTTTGATTTTGGTTAAGATCTATACGATTTGTGTTTTGTGTTGGGATCTAATTATTTTTTTTGTGTTTTGTTGTTTATTTTTTCTTTTGCAGGTTACTGATTATACGCCTAAACATGTATACTCCTTTTCTTCCCTTTATTATGTGTCTACTTATTTGATATTATGATATGTGATTGTTAAGGCAAATGGAGAAAAAAATTAAACAATTCTTTGATTCTTTAGTAGATTTCTTTTACGACCTAATCGTCATTCCCTAATAGTTTGTTTTTTCTTTGTTTAATTTATTTCACTCACACTGATTTTTCTTTGCTTGAAATGTAGCTGAGAGGTGTTGCTTTGCTTGAAATGCAGGTATTTTACCCATACTAATTTATCTTTTCTTGAAATGCAAGAATTTTACTCATACTCATTTATTTTACTCATACATGTATTGCTTTACTTGAAATGCTGTTGAGAGGACCCTCTTCCATAGATCAAAGTATCAATTTTTTTTTTACAAAATTTGGATTAACTGAATGGATTCCCTCCCGGTGGATTATGTAAGGTTGTTGGTTTTGATCAATAAGACCATTAATGGAATTTTACGTTTAATGTTTATTGTGATCTTTCAATATATAGTTTGATTCTTAATTTTTTGAATCTTTAAAAGGAGCATAATATGGGTAAGAGATGTATGTAAGAACCCATTCATATTATATTTAAGTGTTGTTGAGCATATTCCAAGCTTGCCACCTAGTTGAGAAATTGATTATTTGACAAATTTGGCACCCAATACTAAAATAATTGTGAGAGGACCGTATAACATTAATCGTTGACATAATATAAGTTTATGTGTGAACATGAATATAAGTTTTGAGTTAGTGGTTTCCTCATGGTGTGGTTGTTTACATCATATTTATTATCTAATCTATGAAATGTATAGTATGTACATGTGATGTTTATTATGGAAAACAAATTTGGTCGATCCATCATTTATTTAATTGGATTTAAACGTTAACTTTTTATAATTGGATCGACTCGTTTTAATTTTCAGTTCATGTTTTGTGTATGCATATTTTATCAATGGTATTTTCATGGAACAAGTGGGAAGAAAAGGTGGAATTTTGGATATGAAAGATACGAGATAAAATGTCTTCCGAATGCGGCTTTCTCACCTTTTTGAATGTGTGGTTGAAATTACAATGCATATGAGTTTTGGATTGTGTGTGACAAGAATTGTGTGCCGTGTTGTATAGGTTCAAGATTATATATTTTGGATTTACCCATGAGATTGTTTATTTTATATGTCTACCAATAGACCCATGAGAAATTAGTCTACTTTTGGTAAATTCATTCATTTTCATTACCTATGTGTTCGTTGAATTTTTTGGTCGGTATGAAAATGAGAAACATTTATAACTTTTATGTTTTGGGGTAGATCGAAGGAGAAGCTGGAAGAGACACTGAATTGGAGATCAACATACAAGTTTAAAGCAATCCGTTGCAAGTGAAGGTGAGATAAAATTATACAGATCATATCTTGGTGTTTAGCATCAAAACATTTTTATAGCATAACTATATTTTTTAACATATTTTTGGTTTTGTTTTGATCAGAAGGAGTTCACGCTACATTCTAAAGTAATGGGTTTGTGGCCACGGTTCTCCTAAGATACTAGTTTTTGTTTTACACCAATTTTTTTCATGTTTTGTAAAATGCAATAGGTTAAGTATAATATAAAAGAGAGACCATAATGTGGATCCTGAATTACTTCGATTATTTGATAGTTTATTTGTTTTATGCAGTATCTTAGGTGTGGTTTGGAACTTCTAATGGCTACATAAAACTTTAGAATATACATTCCTCACATTTTTTACACGTTTGAGTTTTTTGTCATAGCTCTAACATTTGAATCCAGGAGAAATAGTGCATTATTAACTCAAATAATTATATTTCAAATGTTGGTGGTCCTAAATTTCTAAATTTTATTTATGAATGAATTATGTTAAAGAGAAATATCATGTCAAAGTTGAATCAATGCCCACCATTGCCGATCACTGTTTACCGTGAAGGATATGGAGTGATCATCGACAACATCGTAGTTACCATTCGTGACAACATGGGCCCTTTCAATAAAGGTATTAAATTCCATTGCCTCACACATATGTTCTTAAGTCATGTTTCACAAATTTTCCCGTTTGAGATATAAAGAAAGATCAGGGGTAATTAGATGCCCTTTCATTCAATTTTATTTCATTTTACAATTCTTGGTAGTTTCATAGGTCATGTCATTAATGAAAACTGTATGATATTAATGTTAGACACGTGTGTACACTAAGTAGTGTGACTGTCACTGCTACACTTTACCGGAGTTAGTAGGTATATTATGTTTTTGATGTTAAATATAGATCCTTTAGCATCTAACAAGATCATTGTACATACAAGTTTAATTATTTAAGTTAAATAACCCTCATGTGAGCTTAAGTTTATATAGCAATGATGACTTTATGCTTTTATAATTTGTTTTTAAGTAACCTGACTCAGGTGAGGAGCTCATGCCTTTGCTTTTGAAGACATTTGAATCCTCTTGATGAATGTGGTTACCCATGGATTTTTATTGCTATAGTAATTATTATTAACTATTTTTTCTTTTGAAGACATGTGGTTTGGACTCAATGTACAATGAGCCATGCACTTTGTTCGGCAAGATATATTCAATTCCTGTAAATATTTTCGTAAATCAGGTGTTAGAGGGTTGTTTTTTACTATCTCTTTTGATATATCCTAAATATTTTTTTGGTATTAATATAATGATTGATATCTGGATTGCCCTTATGTTGGTTTATATGGTTACTAGATCATTGTTGGTTCAGTTTTCTTTTAGTATTTTTCTAGATCTGTAGCAATCATTTTTTGACTGCCTCTAAATTGAAAATATGATTATGATCCATTATTTTGCATCTTATTTAAGAATGATTCAATTACAAGGGCAGCATCTCAGTTTAATTGCAGTGGCAGCATCACATTTCTTTTCTGTTTAAACCTGTTTGAAGTAGCTGAAACTATAGTAATTTTATCAATATCCTTTTCTGTTTAAACCTGTTTGAAAAATTATCTTTACACTCCCTCTACTATAGTATTTTAGTTTTGTTTTTCAGAATTTGATTTCTTTATGAATGTCTTTAGCTTCTTAGGAACTAATTGATAAATATGAAGCTTTATATTCTCCTTTCATGTCTTTTAAAATGTATGTGAATAATTATTGTATGCAATGTATCTGTAAATACATGTATGTGAATAATTATTCATTTAAATGTGTATTAAGTAAATATTTCGTTTAAATGTAGATCTTTGGTAGTCAGACCTACTTCACTAATGTCCATGACTACTTACTAAAGCTCCACGCTGACCCCCCCCCCCCCCCCCCCCACATAAGGTAAGGGCCAACGCAAGGTAGATTTGGTCACAGAACTATAACTGAACTCTCTTATTTTCTTTAGTTTGTGTACTTATATATAGGTTTTGTTATATATGCAACTCTGTTTTAATTAATACAAAGTAAGATAGGTTCTGTTGCAACTTTATTTTTAATTTTCTAGTAATAGTCAATGATACCCAATATTTTTTAGGTATTAGACATATTTGGTTTGTTTTAGCATGCTTTGGCTTCCAAAGAGGCTTTGGCTTTGAACCCTTTATACAGTCCATCCATTTTCTTCTTTGACTGACACCTTTGTATGCATAATATGATGTTGTTCCTATTTTAATACACAAGTTCATGTATTTTCCGCGACAAAATACTGGAAAATCGAAAAATTGAAAAAACAGTCCCAATGATTATGATATGCCTCCACATATCTCATATTATTGGAATGTCATTCGACCACCCTCATCTTTAGAAATTGTTGTTTCACATGTGAGGGTGAGGGTGCGTGCATAGATCTTTGCACTTGAGGGTGTGTCGAAGGCAGCAAACGAGCAACAAGTTCATCATAATCCAGAAATTTGGGATGGGCACGATGAGTCGAAGTCATTTTTACTTCAGGTCACTTGGGTGGTAACTTAATGTGTTTTTTGTCATATTATACATACACGCTAACATATCGTTATTAAAGTGTTAATTATACATGGCAGCTTATTATGCAACCAACAAGCTTTGAGCATATAACTTTTTCTTAGCATATAAATTTCAAGCTTTGAGCTTCGTGTACTTGGAACCATACTATTAGTACAATTTTAAACCACTGTTTTACAAATACCGTACAATGATGCCCATGATAGTGGTTTGATTAGAGGTGCGTCATTTTTTGATATGTTGTTATTTTAGTTTTAAAGATATTTCAGTTGTTCAAATCTTCTTATTTTTATCTTCGTGACAACATTCACCCATTTTCCACGTAATCCTCCACACTTTTCTCTCTATACTTAAGTGTTCACATGTGTGTAGTAGTAATTAATTAATGGCATTTATTAATGGCATCTGTTATGTTTTAAGGTTGTTAATTCATCTACAACTATTCAGTTGGTCTAAATCTTAGTGGTTACAGATGAATATAACTTGGCTTAATTAAACAGAACCTTAACATGTGTTAGATATGAATACACCCTTAAAGTACAATTCTTTGATTAAATAAGAAGGGGACTTTTAAGGCTCTATGATTGCATATACGTTACTCTGTGATTGCATATATGTTACTCTGTGATTGCATATACGTTAGTGGAGATTCAGGTTCCCATGTGATGTTCCAAAAAAGTTTTGCTAATGTTAGAGAGTTTTCAATTTCCATTCAACATGTAAAATGGGTTAAAGATAATTCACCTTTAATGTTGTATGCAATTAGTTATGAACTAGAGCCAATTCTACAGTTAATTCGAGTTATGCTGGAAAATTGTTAAGTAATTCGAGCTATCACTGTCGACCGAATGTCGTACTATATATGGTAAGATTTTTTTTATATTTTTGGGTTATGGATATGTCAATAATTATTGTTCATTGTGTGTTTGTTTTGTTAGTTTTTGGAACGTGTTCTCTGAACTTATCCCTTTGAAGATTTGAACTTACTATAGTTAACACAGTTATTATAATTAAAGTTATCATTTCTTAGAGACCTTCAAAGTAAATGGAGATAATGTAAATGAAGAGTTAATAAATTTATTTTCAATGAATATTATGCATAATCATCCCCATGGAATGTAAGTACCTAAATATTGCAATGGAGCCAGTTTTTGGCCATAAATTAAATTTGATGTTTTATCACCATGGAATGTAAGTACCTAAATATTGATTATGCATGATCATCCCCTGGTTTTTACTCCAAAACTTTTAAAAATGAAATGTATGATTTCTATAACTTTAATGATCTGGTTGATTTAACAAATTGTTTTTAAATGTTCATCTTTTTTTTTTCAAACCATCATACATGGTATTTCAGTGAGTGGATTATTTGACATATATCATTACCATATTTTGCTATTTCTCTTCCTGTAATCAGTGGCGGATCTAAAGTGGAGTGAATTTTTTTCACCGTGATAGCCTAATGATCTGGATTTAACAAGTATTAGTAAAACCTTTCTTCGATTAGATATTTACCCGATCACATGTACTCTTGGTGTGAATTTCTTTCACCGTGATAGTTTGTAAGTTTTTTGTTCATAGAATATTAGGTGACTATAGAGGCGCTACTATTCTATAAACAAAAAAAACTAAACCTTTTGACATTGTTTTACTGTGATAGGGTGTACAAAAAGTGTATGTGATTAACTTAGATACTTATATTTCGACTTTGTCTATGAATCTCCCAAAGTGTATGTTTTAATTCGAAAGAAAGTGATTGAAATGTCTTGTGAAATTATTAATTTGGCAGATCCTCTGAGCTCTAATAGCCACGTGAGATTGCACATCATTAATGAGGAAATCCTCAATGCCCCTTATTACTTGCCTACTGCTTGTGACACCCCGCTTAAAATAATAACAGGTGGCCAGCCCTATACTAAAATAATCAGGAATTTCAAGTGGATCATTCTCAGCATCTACTGACGATACTAGCCTGAAAACAACTAACTACCCATTACTACAAAAAGAGGGTGCCAATTTTTTTTTAAAACATACAAATCAACACCCAACCAACAACACAATAACTACTGAATATGATAAAGAACACATACATGTGATATAAAAGAATAATTGCAGAGTATAATAAAATATACAAAATGAATTACCTAAATATGTTGTCGGGTCACAGACAATACAATACACTGAGAAGGAAAATATAAAAGTGCTACACTACAACACTTGGGTATAAACCCGATATGCAAACTCAATCCTAGTCTAAATACACAAAAGATAGGAATCAACAATATCAAAATACCGCAATAGTCCGCTACAGCTATAGCTGCACGAATACACTGGATATATATCATCAATGGCGTCCTTGTGGAGGAACATCTAAAATAATACAATATATATATATATATATATATATATATATATATATATATATATATATATAGGGTAAGAGAAAATATAAACGGGTTAGAGCCCGAGGCGTTAAATAATTTTTAGCAAGTGCATTAAAAAGCATAATGATTATAAATGCAGTATAACATGATTTAGGTGGAGTCACGCCCTTCTAGAAAATCCAACTCACCTCTCAACAAAAGCGCGCAACTAAACGTATGCACATGTTCTCCAAATAATTGCCCAAATCTATCTAGGTGCAAAGTAATCTAACTTACTCCCCATGTATACTCATTTAAAATTCATCTAAATCATATACCTCAACTTCTACTATTACCACTCTCAATTATTCGTCAACTTACTAAGATATAAAATCTACATAAATATTCTCTTTTACTAGAATTTATCATACTCTAGTTATTGACATAAGTATATATATAAATATATATATGAGTTATTAGCATCTAAGTGATAAGGAATAAACTTCTCCCAATTCTCAATACTGCACTGCATTTCGTGCGTGGGACATCCCGCAAGCGAAATCCAAACAAGGAACCCCCTCGATACACTACTCCTTGGCAGTATTGATTATCAAGATTCATTATGTCCTCAATGCATGACGTGTATAACCCAATTCTTTTATACTATAATTGATTTATTATTCTCAACTCTCAACAGTGCACGGAGTTTTGTGCGTGGGATGTCTCGGAAGAGAAATCCAAACAAGGAACCCCCCGATACAGTACTCCTTGGCACTGGCGATTGTCGAGATATACAAATATATAAATTTGAGCACTAAGGACTAACTTCCCGTCACTCCCAACATTGCACTGTATTTCGTGCGTGGGACATCTTGCAAGCGAAATCCAAACAAGGAACCCCCCTGATACACTACTCCTTGGCAATGATGGTCATTGAGGTCCATTATGCCCTCGATACCCAAAGTACTATATATATACTCATATAATTATCTACTCTTTTCGTTTTTTCTTTAATATATTCATCGCAATTTGTCCGGATAAAAATCTCCGGAATGAGATTCAATCAATCTTCTTATGTCTCTTTACTCTAGAGACAAAAATGATATCACATAATCATATACAATTAATATACTATTCACACAAGTATAATAATAATAACCATCCCAGCGAGCTATAACTCGAGGATGCTGGTTCTCAATGTATCATCTTCTAGGAATTACTCACTTTATCCCAGGTTACCATATATCGAACTATTATCACACCGCCATGGTAAAATAATAAATCAAAACATATGGAAAGCGATCATAGTTCCTCCCTGAAAGTGAGACGAAACATACCCACCACGTCTCACCCCTAATAAAAATCACACAATAACAAATGGACGCTATGACCTAGGGCCTATATGCACCCAGCTCCTCAAGCCAAGGGCCTCACCCACATCGCGCAACTTCCCATGATAGCATAGAGGGGGTATTCTTCCCACACACACACAGACACACACACATATATATATATTCACACAAGTATAACAATAAGATTAAAACTCATCCAATAACACACCTCAACTAATTTGTAACATCAAATCCATTATATACACAACAAATCTAAGATTTTACCCAAAATCTAGGTTTTAACATTTTATCCCAAAATTCACAATTTTTATCCACAAATCATGAAATAAATGATACACAACAATTATTTAGCAAGTTTAATCACTTGGCTCAAAGTGGTAGAGTTTGAATCTCCCTCGTGATCGCGTAACGGTCGGATATCCCAAGATTTTCTTCTTTCTCTTCTTCTCTCTCTTTCTCTCTTTCTTTCTCTTTCTTTCTAATGGGATTTGTTTCTCCCGTAGGCTTTTAAGCCTTATCTCCCAAAATACACAACTTTAAATGATAGTACACACTTTAAATGACCCGGTTACCTTAATTCGAGCCAAACGAACTTAAAATATCTCGGAACCCAATTAAGCCCCAAGTACAGTCATTTTGACTTTTTCGGCCCTTTCGGAATCAACTGCACACTCAGAATCACTATACGAATAACTTTCTAACATCTCCAAATTTTGACCTCAATGCCAATTTAATTATTCTCCAACAAAAACAATATTTATTTCTCCCAAAAATAAATAAATTATTGTCCTAAAAATCTCAGGGTATTACAGACTTCCCCACTTACAAGAATTTTGCCGTCGAAATTAAGCTAAGCCTAATACTCCAAATCTCAGCTAGTTCCTACTACACTTATCCTCACTAACACTATACCCAATCCTCCCACTTCTCACGATGAATTATTTTAAAATTTATAAAACCAATTGTAACTACTAGGGCGCCCATACACCCTTTATTCGAGCTCTACTCGTATAGACATAATTAGGCTTCACTTGCCTCCAATAGTACAATAACTTGAAATATATTAAATTATACTAACACACTAATAATATAACAATTTTGAAACGTCCAAAGATTTAAATCCTCTCAATTCCTCGCATCCCCTGCTTTCATGAGGGGGAGGTTTCGCAAGCGAAATCCAAACAAGGAACCCTCCCAATACACTATTTTGTAGTGACATCAGAGATTGAGAGTTTGTTAGATCGGGACTAGAGTTTAAAATATTTTTGTGTAAATCATTTTTGATATTGCCCAAAGGCCTATAAAAGTGAATTTTGAAAAGAGTTTATTTTAGAAAAAACGGTTCATGTCTTTCGACATTTAAATAAAATACCTTATGCTCAAGACACAAGGTTTTAATAATTATCATACTCATAATAATATATAGTTCCCAAAATTAGCATAATTATGAGCTAAAATCTCTCGCTCAACAATAATCAACAAAATTATGAATCGTTTCAGTAATAATCTCCCTTATCGTATTAATATATTGCCATTCACTAGGCTCTTCAATAGCTAGAATATAACACAAATATAAGTCTAGCACGACTATAAAAATAAGTAGCTTTATCATTACTACTCAACACATTTCAACAATTCTTAGATTCACAACGAAATTATAGCTCTCTTTCTAGCACATTACAAAATAATATATTCTCTCAAAAGATAATAATATAAGAGCCTCACATGCTCAATATTCCCTTCCGGGTAATTCCATACATAATAGGGTTATAACAATTAACCGTTAATCCAAACCTTACATACAATATTCCCCATGCTCCTAAAAGCATCATTCTAATCACAAAGGATATAAATTGACATCATACCTCTCCAGTTTGACTTCATCTCCTCATCAATGTGTTCGCACACAAAGTCATCAAACCTAAAATGGCTTCGAATCTGCTGTAGGGACTGCACATCCAAAACTTCCTCAAAACGTGGTCCTTTACCATTTTTAGGACAATCTCTCTTTCTATAACCAAATTCTTTACAAAAGAGACATCTACCCGCAAATCCTCTCTCCTCATCCCGAGGAAGAAAATTCTATTGCGACCCTCGATAATCCTGCTTATACCCTCTGGCATTACTGGCTTCCTCATCACCAGACCTATTTGATGAACCCGAGTCTATAAAGTTCTTACCCCCTTGCGAACGAAGATGACATTCTTGACACTGCAACAGTGTCACATTCACTACCTCGATGAAAGTCATTAAGCTCGGTTCCCTAATAAATGCTGCCAAATTTACCCATTTAGGCCTCGCATGAACTTCAATATTTTCTTCTCTTCCGTATTTACCTCATCAAGTACTAAATTTTCCAATCGGGTAAATTCTTCTTCGTACTCGGCCACCGTTCATTACCTTGAAACACATCCACAAATTTCTTCCTCATTTCCTTCTGAATCGCGGAAGGAAAATACCTTCGGTCAAAGAGTTTCCAATAATCTGTTATGGGCAATGTAGCTCTCTGTTCAGATGTGGTGACAGACTCCCACCATCGGAGATCTTCTCCTGTTAGCCTAAAGGTGGCGAGAAATTGCTTCTGCACCTTGCTACATTCAATTATATGAAGGTGCCTATGTATACTATTCTTCCAATGGTTTGTAGCCATGGCATCAGTTCCCATCGAAAACTTTGGAGGATGCCCCCATCTAAAATCTTCAAGTACTCTTTCCCATAAGGATGGCCCTGAATGGGATTGGTCTTCTTAAACTGCACGTTGATGCGCCATTGCAGAAATGGCAGCAGTTACTGCTTGTGCCATAATACTGGAAACTTCATCTGTAGTTATAGTCCTTTGGGGAAATTGGGGTTTCACACTCTCAACCCCTTTATTTGACTTGCCTGAACGACTTCTCTTCGGAGGCATATAAAATAAGAGTAATTGTATCAGAATACCTTTCATTTTCTTTCTCATCAGAGAAGAAAATATGGACATATGAACACAACAGTCCTAATAATAGGTCTCTAAATCAAGAACGCTTACAGAAGACCGCAATAAATCCACACAGATCCTAAAGACACTAGAACGTGATGCTCTGATACCACTTGTGACACCCCCGCTTAGAATAATAATGGGTGGCCAACCCTATACTAAAATAATCAAGAATCTCAAGTGGATCATTCTCAGCATCTACTGGCGATACTAACCTAAAAACGGCTAACTACCCATTACTACAAAAAGAGGGTGCCAAATTTTTTTTAAAACGTAGAAATCAGCACCCAACCAACAACAGAACAACTACTGAATATGATAAAGAACACACACATGTGATATAAAAGAGAATAATAGAAGAGTACAATAAAATCTACAAAATGAATTACCCGAATATGCTATCGGGTCACAAACAATACAATACACTGAGAAGGAAAATATAAAAGTGGTACACTAAAATACTTCGGTTTAAACCCGATATACAAATTGAATCCTAATCTAGATACAAAAAAGATAGGAATCAACTATATCAAAATATCGCAACAGTCTGCTACTGCCACAGCTCCACGAATACACTGGATGGATATCATCAGTGGTGTCCTTGTGGAGGAACACCTAAAATAAAAAATATATATATACCGAGCAAGAGAAAATACAAACGGGTTAGAGCCCAAGGCGTGAAAATATTTTTAGCAAGTGCATTAAAATGCATAATAATTATAAATGCAGTATAACATGATTTAGGTGGAGTCGCACTCTTCCAGAAAATCCAACTCCCCTCTCAACTAAAGAACGTAACTAAACGTATGCACATGAACTCCAAATAATTTCCCAAATCTATCTAGGGGCAAAGTAACCTAACTTACTCCCAATTTATACTCATTTAAAATTCATCTAAATCATATCCCTCAACTTCTACTATTACCACTCTCAATTATTCGTCAACTTACTAACATATAAAATATGCATAAACATTATCTTTTACTAGAATTTCTCATATTCTAGTTATTGACATAAGTATATATAAATATATGTATGAGTTATTAGCATCTAAGTGCTATGGACTAAACTTCTTCCAATTCTCAATACTGCATTGTGTTTCGTGCGTGGGATGTCTCACAAGCGAAATGCAAACAAGGAACCCCCGATACACTACTGCTTGGCATTATTGATTATCAAGATTCATTATGCCCTCAATGCATAACGCGTATAACCAATTTCTTTTATACTATAAATGATTTATTAATCTCAATGCTCAACAGTGCACGACATTTCGTGCGTGGGACATCTCGCAAGCGAAATCCAAACAAGGAACCCCCCGATACACTACTCCTTGGCACAGTCGATTGTCAAGATATACAAATATATAAATTTGAGAACTATGGACTAACTTCCCCTCACTCCCAATATTGTATTGCGTTTCATGCGTGGGACATCTTGCAAGCGAAATCCAAACAAGGAACCTCCTCGATACACTACTCCTTGGCAATGATGGTCGTTGAGGTCCATTATGCCCTCGATACCCAAAGTACTATTTATATACTCATATAATTATCTACTCTTCATTTTCACTTTAATATATTCATCGCAATATGTCTCGATAAAAATCTTCGGAATGAGATTCAATCAATCTTCTTATGTCTCTTTACTCTAGAGACAAAAATGATATCACATAATCATATACAATTAATATACTATTCACACAAGTATAATAATAATAACCATCTCAGCGAGCTATAACTAGAGGATACAGGTTCTCAATGCAATCATCTTCCAGGAATTACTCACTTTATCCCAGGTTACCATATATCGGACTATTATCACACCGCCATGGTAAAACAATAAATCAAAACGTACAGGAAGCGGTCATAGTTCCTCCCCGAAAGTGAGACGAAACACACCCACCACGTCTCACCATAATAAAAATCACATAATAACAAATGGACGCTATGACCTGGGAACTATACGCACCCTGCTCCTCAAGCCAAGGGCGTCACCCACATCACGCAACTTCCCATGATAGCATAGAGGGGTTATGCTTCACACACACACACACACACAGATATATATATATATATATATATATATATATATATATATATATATATATATATACACTTATTATGCTCTGAGGCGTGAATGGAATAATATCATTTATTAGTATATTTTACTCTCGATACACTATTCGTCAATAACTCGCATAACTTCCCCACTTAGTATACACTATACTATTTCTCACTTAAAGTTCACACATCACTTCTATTTGTATGAATCGTCGCTCAATTCAATTTACATAACGATATTCTCTATATCCGTATGCACATCAGTCAACATTTATTATTCTCAATCTATAATAGGGTTCAATTTATCATATGAACCTTTAAAGTCATCCCATTTGGGATTTAATGCTAAAATCCATTATCACTAAGCGCATCCTAACTCTCTCTTATAGATTCGTAATTATCTCCAAAACAAAATCTCAAGGATAGTGGGCTTCCCCACTAGTCGGGACGATAATCTCCAAATCGGTATTCTCTCGAATTAAGTCAATATGCCTCCAACAATTTCTCATAAGGGAAACTCCCTAAAAGTCTCCAAAACACACTTCTCATAACTCGTATAGAGATTCCCAATCAATAACCTCAAACGAAATGGGATGGAACTCACCCTAGAAAAACATCCCCAAATCTGCCCCTGTTTTCGAATCGATTCAGGCCCAATCCAAATCGATTCGGGCGATCGAATCGATTCGGCCTCCAAGGCGAATCAATTCGGTTCATAAGACCTGGGCTTCTGTCTCAGGACGAATCGATTCATCTTGGGTCCGAATCGATTCAGTCACTCTTACTTGGGCACCTACAACATTCTGAATCGATTCGATAAGGGGCCGAATTGATTCGGCCTATCAGAAGTTATGAAAATGGCTATTTTCATCAAAGCCAAAAATTCCAAAAATCATTTTTTATAAACTTCTAACAATTTTTCTTCAACCCGACCATATATATAAGATTAAAACTCATCCAATAACACACCCTTCACTAATTTGTAACCTCAAATCCATTATATGCACAACAAATCTAAGATTTTACCCAAAATCTAGATTTTAACATTTTATCCCCAAATTCACAATTTTTATCCACAACTCATGAAATAAATGATACACAACAATTATTTAGCAAGTTTAATCACTTGCCTCAAAGTTGTAGAGTGTGCATCTCCCTCATCATCGTGTAATGGTCGAATATCCCAAGCTTTTCTTCTTTCTCTTCTTCTTTTCTTCTTCTCTCTCTTTCTATCTTTCTTTCTTTTTCTCTCTAATGAGATTTGTTTCTCCCGTAGGCTTTTAAGCCTTATCTCCCAAAATACACAACTTTAAATGATAGTACACACTTTAAATGACTTGATTACCTTAATTCGAGCCAAATGAACTTAAAATATCCCGGAACCAATTAAGTCCCAAGTACAATCATTTCGGCTTTGTCTGCCCTTCTGGAATCAACCGCACATTTAGAATCACCATCCGAATTACTTTCTAACATCTTCAAATTTTGACCTCAATGCCAATTTAATTATTCTCCAACAAAAATAATATTTATTTCTCCCAAAAATAAATAAATTGTTGTCCTAAAAATCTCGGGGTATTACAGACTTCCCCACTTACAAGAATTTTTCCCTCAAAATTAAGCTAAGCCTAATACTCCAAAGCTCAGCTAGTTCCTACTACACTTATCCTCACTAACACTATACCCAATCATCCCACTTCTCATGACAAATTATTTTAAAATTTATAGAACCAATTGTAACTACTAGGGTGCCCATACACCCTTTATTCGAGCTCTACTCGTATAAACATAATTAGGATTCACTTGCCTCCAATAGTACAACAACTTGAAATATATTAAATTATAGTAACATACTAATAATGTAACCGTTTTGAAACATCCAAATATTTAACTCCTCTCAATTCCTGACATTCGCTGCTTTCATATGGGGGAGGTTTCGTAAGCGAAATCCAAACAAGGAACCCTCCCAATACACTATTATGTAGCGACATCGGGGATTGAGATTCTATTAGATCGGGTCTAGAGTTTAAAATATTTTTGTGTAAATCATTTTTGATGTTGCCAAAAGGCCTATAAAAGTTGATTTTGAAAAAATTTTATTTAAAAAAAAATGGTTCATGTCTTTAGACATTTAAATAAAATACCTTATGCTCAAGACAAAAGGTTTTAATAATTATCATACTCATAATAATATATAGTTCTCAAAATTAGAATAATTTTGAACTCAAATCTCTCGCTCAACAATAATCTACTAAATTCTGAATCGTTTCATTAATAATCTCTCTCATCATATTAATATATTGCCATTCACTAGGCTCTTCCATAGGTGGAATATAACACAAATATAAGTCTAGCACGACTATAAAAATAAGTAGCTTTATCATTACTACTCAACACATTTCAACAATTCTTACATTCACAATGAAATTATAGCTCTCTTTCTAGCACAATACAAAATAACCTATTCTCACAAAAGATAATGATATAACAGCCTCGCCTTCTCAATATTCCCTTCTGTGTCGTTCCATGCATAATAGGGTTATAACAACTAACCGTTAATCCAAAACTTACATACAATATTCCCCATGCCCCTCAAAGCATCATCCTAATCACAATGGATATAAATTTACATCATACCTCTCTAGTCCGACTTCATCTCCTCATCAATGGGTTCCCATACAAAGTCCTCCGGCCTAAAATGGCCTCGAATGTGCTGTAGGGGCTGCACATCCAAAACTTCCTCAAAACGTGGTCCTTTACCTCTTTTAGGACAATCTCTCTTTCTATGACCAAATTCTTTACAAAAGAAACATCTACCCGCAAATCCTCTTTGCTCATCCTGAGGAACAAAACGTTGTTGCGACCCTCGATAATCCTGCTTATACCCTCTGACATTACAGGCTTCCTCATCACCAGACCTATTTGATGGACCCAAGTCTACAATGTTCTTACCCCCTTACGAACGAAGGCGATATTCTTGACACTGCAACAGTGTTGCATTCACTACCTCGGTGAAAGTCACTAACGTTGGGTTCCCTAATTAATGCTGCCGAATTTGCCCATTTAAGCCTCGCATGAACTTCGATATTTGCTTATCTTTGGTATTTACTTCATCTGGTACTAATTTTGCCAATCGAGTAAATTATTCTTCACACTCAACCACCGTTCTATTACGTTGAAACACATCCATCAATTTCTTCCTCATTTCCTTCTGAATCGCGAAAGGAAAATACCTCCGGTCAAAGAGTTTCCAAAAATATGTTATGGGCATTGTATCTCTCTGTTCAGATGTGGTGATAGACTCCCACCATTAGATATATTATCCCATTAGCTTAAAGGTGGCGAGAAATTGCTTCTGCACCTCACTACATTCAATCATATGAAGGTGCCTCTATATACTATTCTTCCAATGGTTTGTATCCATGGCATCAGTTCCCCCCAAAAACGTTGGAGGATGCCCCCTTCTAAAATCTTCCCGTACTCTTTCCCACAAGGATGACCCTGAATGGGATTGAGCCGCTTGAACTGCAGGTTGATGTACCATCACAGAAATGGCAACAGTTACTGCTTGTGCCACAATACTGGCAACTTCATCTGTAGTCATAGTTCTTTGAGGCAATTGGGGTTCCACACTCTCAGCCCTTTTATTTGCCTTGCATGAATGACCTTTCTTCGGTGGCATCTAAAACAAGAACAATTGTATCAGAACTCCTTTCAATTGATTTCTCATCACCGAAGAAAATATGGACATATGAACACAACATTCCTAATAATGTGGCTCTACATCAAGAACGCTTACAAAAGACCGCAAAAAATCCACATAGATCCTAAAGACACTAGAACCTGATGCTTTGATACCACCTGTGACACCCCGCTTAGAATAATAACGGGTGGCCAGCCCTATACTAAAATAATCAAGAATCTCAAGTGGATCATTCTTAGCATCTACTAACCTAAAAACGGCTAACTACCCATTACTACAAAAAGAGGGTGCCAAAAAAAAAATTAAAACGTAGAAACCAACACCCAACCAACAACACAACAACTACTGAATATGATAAAGAACACACACATGTGATATAAAAGAGAATAATAGCAGAGTACAATAAAATCTACAAAATGAATTACCCGAATATGCTGTCGGGTCACAAACAATACAATACACTAAGAAGGAAAATATAAAAGTGGTACACTAAATCACTTGGGTATAAACCCGATATACAAATTGAATCCTAATCTAGATACACAAAAGATAGGAATCGACTATATCAAAATACCGAAACAGTCTTCTACAGCCACAGCTCCACGAATACACTGGATGGATATCATCAATGGTCTCCTTGCGAAGGAACACCTAAAATATTACAATATATATACCGGGTAAGAGAAAATATAAACAGGTCAGATCCCGAGGCGTGAAAACATTTTTAGCATGTGCATTAAAATGCATAATAATTATAAATGATGTATAACATGATTTAGGTGGAGTCACACTCTTCCAGAAAATTCAACTCACCTCTCAACTAAAGTGTGAAACTAAACGTATGCACATGATCTCCAAATAATTTCCCAAATCTATCTAGGGGCAAAGAAATCTAACTTACTCCCAGTTTATACTCATTTAAAATTCATCTAAATTATATCCCTCAACTTCTACTATTACCACTCTCAATTATCCGTCAACTTACTAACATAGAAAATCTACATAAGCATTATCTTTTACTAGAATTTCTCATATTCGAGTTATTAAAATAAGTATATATAAATATATAAATGAGTTATTAGCATCTAAGGGATAAGGACTAAACGTCTCCCAATTCTCAATATTGCACTGCGTTTCGTGCGTGGGACGTCTCGCAAGGGAAATGAAAATAAGGAACCCCCCGATACACTACTCCTTGGCAGTATTGATTATCAAGATTCATTATGACCTCAATTCATGACGCGTATAACCCAATTCTTTTATACTATAAATGATTTATTAATCTCCACTCTCAACAATGCACGATGTTTCGTGCGTGGGACGTCTCGCAAGCAAAATCCAAATAAGGAACCCCCCGATAGACTACTCTTTGGCATTGTCGATTGTCGAGATATAATAATATATAAGTATGAGCATCAAGGACTAACTTCTCCTCACTCCCAACATTGCACTGCATTTTGTGCGTGGGATGTCTGGCAAAGAAAATCGAAACAAGGAAACCCCCCGATACACTACTCCTTGGCAATGATGGTCGTTGAGGTCCATTATGCCCTCGATACACAAAGTACTATATATATATAAACTCATATAATTATCTACTCTTCATTTTCACTTTAATATATTCATCGCAATTTGTATGGATAAAAATCTCCCGGAATGAGATTCAATCAATCTTCTTATGTCTCTTTACTCTAGAGACAAAAATGATATCACATAATCATATACAATTAATATACTATTCACACAACTATAATAATAATAACCATCCCAGCGAGCTATAACTCGAGGATGCTGGTTCTCAATGTATCATCTTCTAGGAATTAGTCACTTTATCCCAGGTTACCATATATCAAACTATTATCACACCGCCATGGTAAAATAATAAATCAAAACATATGGGAAGCGATCATAGTTCCTCCCCGAAAGTGAGACGAAACATACCCACCACGTCTCACCCCTAATAAAAATCACACAATAACAAATGGATGCTATGACCTGGGGCCTATATGCACCCAGCTCCTCAAGCCAAGGGCCTCACCCACATCGCGCAACTTCCCATGATAGCATAGAGGGGGTATTCTTCACACACACACACACACACACACATATATATATATATATATATATATATATATATATATATATATATATCATTCACACAAGATATACATACATCATCACATCATATAAGTGTATACCATCACACAAGGTGTATATATATATATATTACATTATTTACATACTCTTATTACGCTCTTAGGTGTGAATGGAATAATATCATTTATTAGTATATTTTACTCTCGATACACTATTCGTCAATAACTCACATAACTTCCCCACTTAGTATACACTATACTATTTCTCACTTGAAATTCATATATCACTTCTATTTTTATGAATCGTCACTCAATTCAATTTACGTTAAGGACATCTCTATATCCTTATGCACATCGATCAACATTTATTATTCTCAATCCATAATAGGGTTTAATTTATCATATGAACCTTTAAAGTCATCCCATTTGGGATTTAATGCTAAAATCCATTATCACTAAGCGCATCCTAACTCTCTCTTATAAATTCCTAATTAACTCCAAAACAAAATCTCAAGGATAGTGGGCTTCGCCACTAGCCGGTACGATAATCTCCAAATCGGTATCCTCTCGAATTAAGTCAATATGCCTCCAATAATTTCTCATAAGGGAAACTCCCTAAAAGTCTCCAAAACACACTGCTCATAACCAATATAGAGATTCCCAATCGATAACCTCAAACGAAATGGGATTGAACTCACCCTAGAAAAACATCCCCAAATCTGCCCTATTTTCGAATCAATTCGGGTCCAATCCAAATCGATTGGACCTCCAAGGAGAATCGATTCGGGATATAAGACCTGGGCTTCTGTCTTGGGATGAATCGATTCAGCTTGGGTCTGAATCGATTAGATCACTCAGACCTGGGCACCTGCAACATTCCGAATTGATTCAGTAAGAGGGCGAATTGATTCGGCCTATCAGAAGTTACAAAAATGGTTATTTTCATCAAAGCCAAAAATTCCCAAAATCATTTTTATCAGCTTCTAACCATTTCTCTTCAACCCTAACCATATATACAAGATTAAAACTCATCCAATAACACACCTCAACTAATTTGTAACCTCAAATCCATTATATACACAACAAATCTAAGATTTTACCCAAAATCTAGGTTTTAACATTTTATCCCAAAATTCATAATTTTTATCCACAAATCATGAAATAAATGACACACAACAATTATTTAGCAAGTTTAATCACATGCCTCAAAGTGGTAGAGTCTGAATCTCCCTCATGATCGCGTAATGGCCGGATATCCCAAGCTTTTCTTCTTTCTCTTCTTCTTTTCTTTTTCTCTCTCTTTCTCTCTTTCTTTCTCTTTCTCTCTAATGAGATTTGTTTCTCCCGTAGGATTTGAAGCCTAATCTCCCAAAATACACAACTTTAAATGATAATACACACTTTAAATGACTCGGTTACTATAATTGGAGCCAAACGAACTTAAAATATCTCAGAACCCAATTAAGCCCCTAGTACAGTCATTTCGACTTTCTCGACCCTTTCGAAATCTACCGTACACTCAGAATCACCATCCGAATTACTTTCTAACATCTTCAAATTTTGACCTCAATGCCAATTTAATTATTCTCCAACAAAAATAATATTTATTTCCTCCAAAAATAAATAAATTATTGTCCCAAAAATCTCGGGCTATTACACTGCCACAGGTTCATTCCCTCAATTAGTGTTGATATATGTTATGATTTGTGGAAATAACAGCCTAATGATGGCCTTTATTAGTGATATCTACTACTTCGGCTTCTAATCACATTTCTATTTGATGTTGTATTTTGACTATTTAAAAGAACCCTCTTGAATTATTAGTTAATTGGAAATATTTCTCCAAATTATCATTAGTAATTTCATGTAACAAATGTTGTGTTTGGTTGATGAGGAAAAGGAAAAAAATATTCTAATATAGGATTTGTTTTCTCTTCCAAGTCTTATTAAAATTGTTACATGAACCTCTCTTATCAATCTAAAATTTAGACAAACTTATCTTAGATGACATTTATATAAAAATCCTCTTTGTAGTGACTTATCTGAGACTTATCTTAGATGGCATGTACACTAAATTTTCTAGAAATGATTTTATTCTTTATTAGTAATGAGTTTAATATTGATATGTAATTTTGGTAGCACTTGCAATTCTTGAAGATAGTCACTAAATGGAGGGCCCAAATTAGTTTAGTACATTTTACGAGCACGAGTATAAAAGAGCTTGATGAAGTCATTAATAGACATACCAAGAAGGGAATCCAAATTAGCGCCATTGAAGCTAAACTTCTTGAACGTCATCTTCTTCGGTTGTCCTGCGCCCACATCCAGAGATGAAAATAGATATCCGATGTATTGCGCGCAACTCTGTTTTTCTTATGATATAGTTAAGAGGTGTTGTGGAATATAACTTCATTAATGTTAACGATTGTACGTATATATTTTTTCTCATTCATAACGTTAGATTGTTTTATTAATTAATAATGTTCAAGTGTTTTCTTTGCAGACATTTAGTGTTTAATAATATATTATATACATATGTTGTTTATTTTGTCTTTTCAAAATGAAAGTATATTCATTTTTATGAGTAAAAATAGTTGCAAATTTTATTATCACTGCTATAGATGGAGCTAATTTTAGTGCCATGCAATGTGTTCGAGATTTAAGCATCTATCACCTTAATGCAAGTGTTAGAGATCATGCAAGACAAAGCACAATAGGGCTATTGAAATAATACTGACTTAGATATTTATTCCTAAGGCAAAAATTTGTTGTATCATTTTAATTCTTTATTGTTATTTGTATATTTAGGTTTACTTAAAAATATTACCCAAATTATGTTGTTATTTGAAATGATTTTTACCAAACATAGAAAGAATGAAAAACCATAGCGTGTGAAAATGTAAATTGCATTTGTTATTTTTAAGCTTATGGTTGACTTGAACTAATTTAGGAATAATCTTGAAAGTGTGAAAATGTAAATTTTTAAAAAATAGATAATCATTTAATTCATTTAATTCATTTAAGTATCTTATTTGTATTCTTTGCTTGAAGGAGTGGTTCTTATGCGTGTGTTTCAAATCAAACCAATTTTCACAAAAAATTATCCAACTTTTAATATGCACCAACCCAAGTTGAAAAGCCAATTTTTAATTTAAACCAATTTTATCTTGATTAATCCTAAACATGCATCTAGTGATTAAAGGAAGTAAAGTAAAGTAAAGAATACTCACAATGCCGGATGTATGATGAAAAACCCAAGATAGGAAAAAATCTCGGACGACCCAAGCCAGACAATCACTATGAATGTGGAATTACAACGAACAGACAAAAGACTCACTCAACGACTCGATCCCCATGGGTCTTGACTCTCTTCTGATCTTCAACCACTCCTCTCATTGTGCCCACGCAAAAAGTCCTTCTTCCACGATGTCTGTCTACAACACACGCGTCCACGTATGTCTCGGTGTCCACCGAATGGCTTTGATACGTCTACGATGTCGAACAAGAAGTCATTCTCTTTTCTTCACCATAAAACCCAGATGTTGAAGTATAGAAAAAATTCTTGGTGCACCAAGATCACATAAACATATAGTAATGATAACTCGGATCTTTGCAATCTCTAAGGATGTGTTTAAGCTTTGAGACCTTAAAAAAACATGTGCTAACAAGTCTCTGGATCGTAAACTATTTTTCCAGAATGCACACTCTTTAATTTTGATGAAAACACGCTTTAAATATGAAAGCATCACTGCCTCGAAAACTGCGTCGTTCGAATGAGATCGACCTGTCATTCGCGTGACATGGCTATCTCGCTCGAACGAGATAAGATGTCGTTTGAACGACGCGTGTGTCAATTTGACTTATTCTTTAAAATGTTTCTTCAAAAGATATCCCATTAAGTCAAACTCTATTTCGATCTTTCAGAATAAAACGTAGTGTAAAACATTTTAAAACATTTTTCCTTATAAAATTACATCCTTATCTTTTATAAAAATAATTGTAAGCACCATTAATTATACACATTCATACCCATGTGATCTTGGAATGCAATAAACTTGAAGAAGAATAAACTTAAACCAATTAAAATTTGGCATGATTAATTCTTTGAAGCTTTGCCGCAACATCTTCAAGTTCTTCAGTACGTCAAGACCAAGTGGGATCGTGACAAAATAAAATCTCCCTATGACATATTACGAACACAGTTTTGTTCACGAAATTAAGTCAAAACAATACAGGAACTCAATTGACAATTTATGTCCTTACAAATCTCCCCCTTTGATTATTCCGGGACAAAACTAAACTAGTGAAATTCTGAAACCTGGACGTCAAGCCGTATGACGCCTAAATCCCATACCATAAAGCCAAAATAAAAAATATAGGACACAGACTAGGATATGTAAAATCGGTAAGCATGAACTGTTTGAATGTGATGTAGACTTGAAATCTCAAATCTTTGAAGTATACCTACACACAATAAACAGACGAATAAATACCCATTCAAGTATGGAGGAACAAATGAAACCAATATATATATCCAAATGATACCAATTTTTCAATAGATACCAATATGAATAAACTCTAAAAATCATTTTTTAAACAATTGAGCAACAAAATGATACCAATTTGAACAACCAATTTGTAATACGAATTTGTAAAATATGTAATAAAAAACATGCTAAAATAATCTCAAATCTCCTCCTACATCACATACATATCTCCCCCTTTTTGTCACGAATAGACAATCCGGTGAAAAGATAAACGAATCAATCAAGTATCTAGCATGAAAATATACCAATTAAATCTCTAGATAATCATGGAATCACACAAAGAATATAGCAATATAATTAGGTGTGATAAACGAAATCATATGCAAAAAATCAATTTTGAAACAATATAACTTGCATATAAACCAGTCAGTCCAGAAATCTTCCATCCGTACCAAAACATATACCAAAATAAAACAGTGGACTGCAAACCAAGGAGAAGAAAAATTTCCCAGACTCTCGTTTGAACGAGCCAGGACGTTGCTCAAATGAGATGAGGACGTTGCTCGAACGAGACATCTCGCGACATGGAGATGTCGCTCGAACGACTGCTCATGAGAGGCCAAACTTTCCCAGTTTCCCAGAAATATCATATATTTCTGCCTAGTGAAAAAATTTCCTGAAAAAAACACAAAGGAAGGTCCTGGCAGCAGCAAAACAGTGCTAAAACAGTAAGCTTTTTACTAAAAATACAAAAATGCATAAAAAGTAAAAATGCGAGTTACATATAAACATAGTACCGATGTGCTTAAACATGGACATGAAATGTATGGGCATGAAACTATAACAAATGAGTCACAAGTCTAACAGATCAAAAAGATCAAGAAGCTCTAATTGATAATGATAAATCATCAAACTTTATCATATCCATATGACAATTAAAGTGTGAGCTCAATAAACTAAACATACTACATACAGACAAATCCAAAATTTTGACGATTCTACAAACTATAGCGTCAAATTGCAATGTTTCAACATTAGGATTAGTTGTGCAAACCCGTTTAAATTTTCTCCAACCAAACTCCATCATAAACATATTTTTCAAGTTCTTTTGAGGTTTCTAGCACTCTTAACTTAGAGAAAATCTTATTGGCCCTTTTTCTTAGCATATTGCCTTTTTCTTTTGGACTCTTTTTAACGGTGGTTTTCACGAAGAGTTAATTTTGAACTCTCGCAATCCTTTCCTGTGAATCACTCATCATTTTTTCAATTAGGTACCAATTCAAATCCTTACGGTAAACTATTCTTACATGCACACTTCTCCTTAAGTCTACTTACGCATAGCTGACAAGATTGAGATAAGAACGCCTCACCACATTCAAGCATGCAAGAGAAGTCAAACATCCATATAAACTCGTGCAATGTTGGCATATATATAAAGTCGAATCAAAATTCATATCAACATCGAAACAACCCCATATAAACAATGGTTCATCGATAATAAGACCCAAATGTCCTAGCCACATGGATAATGAAACCATTGGGGGGGGCATCCTGGCACACCAATATGCCACATCAAACATGTAAACTCAAAATAAAAAAACAAAAATCTTTTTGGCTTTTCAAACATATTTTGACTCAAATAAAACCAAAATCTTTTTGGTTTTTCAAAAATTTTCTCAAAAACAATATATTTTTGTATTTTTTCAATAGGACTCAAAGAAATGGAAAACTGTAATACAAAATGATACACAAGTCATTATACTAGCAATGGATATATTATGAAGCAAACTAGCATATGACAAATAAGGAAACACTATCATCCTTTACATTTACCATGGGAAGAATCAAGTGCACCCAAACGAGAACCATGAAGTTTTATTCCTAAAGCCACTAAATCTGATTTCCTAACCCAAGTCGGTGTAAAACGATGCATGGAGGTTTGGCTAACCGGGGTAAATTTATTCCTAAACTTCCTAGGAGCTTGTCTAAGGTCGTAACAATAACGCATAAGGTGACCTTTCTTACAAAAAAATGTGTAAGTGTAGCGATGGTGGGAATGATTACCTATATGTGGACCTTTTCTAACCTTCCTAGTGTTTCTCACACGTGCGGGGGGAATGGTAACAACTATCTCATCAAAACCTATACCTACCCTATCCCTTTTAATTTGGACGGTGCCTAAGATCTTATCTAACTTCTCCTACCCAGCCTCCAAATTAAACTTAACTCTAGACGAGTATCTCAATCTCTCCTTCAACTCATGAATCCTTGACTCAAGCAATTACCTAGACTCCTCAAACTCTATAATGTCCTTTTTCAAAGACTCCGTCAAACAACGGAGATTATTTCTCTCACTCTCGACATAGCCTAATTTCTCCCTAAGAGTCTTCTCTCGTCCCCTAATATCCTCAATCAAACTATCATTATTTTCTATGGCACGCTCATTAAACTTAGCTTGCAATTTTGCATTTGCCTTTTTCACCTTAACCGTCTCGGCCTACAGCTCATTAAATGCAACTTGTAATTCTTTCACATCTACCTCCTCTTTGTCACTCTCTTCACCCTCACTAACATGGCATTCACTCAAAACCTCTTCGAAAGTGTCATTCACATGAGAATCGTCGTCGCTCACATGACATGCCATAAACGCAACAAAGTTACGATCAATAGTGGAACTCTATCCCTCTTCCGGTTCACTATCGCTTAAGGTGGCACTATATACAATGGGTTGCTTGCCCTCTTTCTTAATTCTAGTGGGACACTCCTTAACTTTGTGACCGTACCCCTCACACCCAAAACACTTATCCGAATCATCTCTCTTAGGCTTCTCAAACTTATCCTTAGAGGTGGGATAAACTTTGTTGTTCTTGAATTTTTCAAACTTCTTGGAATCTTTCGATTGCTTTTGAAACTTAATAAATTTTTTTAATTTCTTTGACAACAAAGCAACATCCTCAAAATCGGAATCAGAATCTGAATCTTTAATTTCCTCATTTCGAGTTTTCAAAGCAATAGCCTTTTCTTTCTTAGGCACTTGCTTGGAGGTAATCATGTCGATTTCATATGTTTGTAAGTCACCTACAATCTCTTCTAGTTTAGTCGACTCTAACTAACACAAGGAGTTTAAAATAGTCACTTTCACATCCAACGTACTAGGCAATGACCTAAGGATTTTCTTAATGACACGGTTGTCAGGAATTTTCTCACATAGGTTGAACGATGAGTTGACAATATTGGACAACCTAGCATAAAACTCATCAAAAGTCTCACTCTCTAACATCCTAATAGTCTTGCACTATGTAGTAAGATTTTGAAGTTTTGATGTCATAAACGTGCTAGTGCCCTTGTGAGTGAATGACAAAATATCCCAAGCCTCTTTCGATGTTTCACAAGTCATAATTATATTATATTCCTTTGGTGCGACATGTGAAGAAATAACGTGAAAACCCTTGGAATTATATTGTGAAAGTCTATGTTCAGTTTCGGTCCATGACTCGCATGGATTTAAATTAGTGACCTCAACGAAAATAGTGATCGGGGTGTCCAACCTTTCTCAACTACAAGCCACACACACTCATCAATAGATTTTAATGAACTTTTCATTCTCATCTTCCAATAGGTGTAATTAGTGCCATAAAAAATAGAATTTCGAAAAAGTTCGCTATTTCCAAAATTCATCTTTGAAAACACACGGGATGATAAAACAAATAAATTATGTTTTCTAGCTCTGATAACAATTTGAAAGAGTGGTCCTTATGCGTTTGTTTCAATCAAACCAATTTTCACTAAAAATTATCCAACTTTTAATATGAACCAACCCATCTTGTGAAAAACCAATTTTTACTTTAAACCAATTTTATCTTGACTAATCCTAAACATGTATCTAGTGATTAAGGCAAGTAAAGTAAGGAATACTCACAACGTCGGATGTACGAGGAAAATCCCGAGACGGGAAAAAACTTCGAACGATCCAAGCCAGACAATCACTATGAATGTGGAATTACAACGAACAGACAAAAGACTCACTCAATGACTCGATCCCCGCGGGTCTTGACTCTCTTCTGATGTTCAACCACTCCTCTCATTGTGCCCACGCAGAATGTTCTTCTACCACGATGCCTGTCTACAACACATGCGTCCACGTATATCTCGGTGTCCAGCGAATGGCTTCGATATGTCTACGATGTCGAACAAGAAGTCATTATCTTTTCTTCACCGTAAAACCATGATGTTAAAGTATAGAAGTAGACTTCTTGGTGGAACAAGATCATATAAACATATAGTAATGATAACTCGAATCTATGCAAACTCTAAAGATGTGTTTAAGCTTTGAAACCTTAGAAAAATTTGTGCAAACAGGTCTCTGGATCATAAACTATTTTTCCAGAATGAACACTCTTTAATTATGATGAAAACATGCTTTAAATCGGAAAATGTCACCGCCTCGATAACTCTGTCGCTCAAATGAGATCCCCTGTCATTCGCGCGACATGGCTATCTCGCTCGAAGAGAATATATATCGTTTAAATGACGTGCGTGTTAGTTTGATTTTTTCTTTAAAATGTTTCTTCAAAAGAGATCCAATTAAGTCAAACTCTATTTCGATCTTATCAGAATAAAACCTAGTGTAAAACACTTAAAACACTTTTAAAACATTTTAAAACATTTTTCCTTATAAAATTACATCCTTATCTTCTTTTATAAAAATAATTCGGAGCACCATTAATTATACGCATTCATACTTGTGTGATCTCAAAATGCAATAAATCTGAAGAAGAATAAACTTGCACCAATTAAACTTTGGCATGATTAATGCTTTGAAGCATTGCCGCAACATCTTCAATTTCTTTAATACGTTATAGACCAAGTGGGATCGTGATAAAATAAAACCTCCCTATGACATATTACAAACACAGTTTTGTTCACGGAATTAAGTCAAAACAACACATGGACTCAATTGGAAATTTATGTCCTTACATTGCTTACTAAATTTTGTTGTCTTTTCAATTCAACGGTTGAAATTGAATTTGGAGAACGTATATCTAATGGTCCACACATTAACTTATTATGGCTCCACGCATTATATTATAACTTCGTGTTAGTGCATAGGCTGAAAAACATGACTAACACAATGATAGCACTATTGATACCCAATTTAACATGAAAATACATGACAATTTTGACACGATTAACAATTTTGACACCAAAATTTAGTACGAGTAAATCACATCTAAAATGACAATACATGATAACACTACTTATGAACACGACGTCACCCATCATTTTATCTCAAAAAAATTATTTATCTGTTATGAGTTTATTTGATGAATTTAAAATATTTGAATGTTGTTAGACTATTTGTTCTTTGTTAAGCAGGATGGATAGTCCTATAAATATAGGAGATTATGGCTATACTTTTTTAAAATTACATTTTGTTTCGTTGGGAATAAAATTTGTGCCTTTTTGGAATTATGTACATTGAAAATTTTCGTTGTTTTATGATTATCAGGGTGCCTTCAGGCACGAGCATACCCGAGTATATATATATATATATATATATATATATATATATATACACACACACACACACACACAATTTACTTGAAATGTTATCATGAATATAGAATGGACCATAATATTTCTTCCACTACGAATGAGTTTTTACTAAACAATATTGGAGATAGATTCAGTATGATCCATTGAGTTTTATTCACTACTATATACTATGTGCTCAAATTCAGATTCTATGTTAAAATTAGGTGGATGTCTCAACTAAGCCATTTATTCTAGATATAAATATTGTTGAATTGTACCAAAATCATATTTGAGTCCAAAATAAAGTGAGTCATGAACTCTAGGAATTCTAATTAGCTTAATCATGTCATTGTATAAATTGACGGCAGCAAGAAAAACACATTTACTTAAACTAAGACTAAGGATTAGTAAGTAGAATCTTGGGTGAGTGAGAGAGATGAAAGGCTCAATTTTATACTGTCTGGTGTACTCTAATAATATATATATATATATATATATATATATATATATATATATATATATATATATATATATATATATATATATATATATATATATATATAGCAGTAGTAGCAGTGCTATTATAGTTACGTAATATAAATTGGTCAGGATTCGAACCGACCAAGAAAAGGCAAGTCGAGTGCCATTCTTTCAGGCCAAAGATAGTCCCACAACTATATGACATTAGTGTTTTTTAATCCAACTAAAATGATCAGGCTCCCAACCACACCTCTCCGGAGTACAACCAATATTGAGCTCTCGAGGTTTTAAAACTCAAAATCAAGAATGTCAATCAAGTTATTCTCGATATTTTAAATCCCTAAACTAAGAATGTAAATCAAGTTAAGGAGCATGCAATTGTTTAAATTGCAGATTCAGTGAATGATGAAGATGATCAACATCAACTCATTTGTAATGAAGTAATCTTATATATAAATTGCACCTTGATCACCACACCAAAAGATGAATCAGTAGTTATATTATCCGAAAACATGATTGGGATGTTTTCTAGCAATAACTCTAGATCTTGACGGAACTGAAACCTCAAGCAAACAATAAATTGTAGTTGTAATCACTTGAAAGAACAAATCCCCAAATGACTAAAAATTAAAAATACTGTAGAGCTAACCTCAGAAAGTTGAATAATTATATCAGTTTGAAGAGGAGTGTAAACATCTTGGACATCGTGAACTATGAGCATCTATGGCTCCAAACATAAATTGAATGTTAGACATGAACGTCTACGATAATAATATATTTGTATCCATTTGTTTTTTAGTATTTCGAATTTCTATTTTAGCCTTGTTTCTATACAATATTAGTTGTGTTAGCATATTACCCTAAAGTATTTTCACAAAGTAATATGACCAAAGAAGATACCAAATGTGAACTCTTTTGAGCAAAAACCGGTAAGGAAAGAAAACTAATCACAAAGTGTATATATATGTGCATCAAACTGATGAACACAACAATGTAGATTATATAATTATGAATGTTAAGATCTCTTTACAAAAAAGTATACAGTGCCATCCAAATATATGGGCATATATAAATGAATAAAAGTAATAATAAGAAAAAGTGGCCAAGTGTCTAACAACTAGGAATTTAAAGCATATCATGTGCCTTCAAATAGAAACTAAAAATATGGGTGGGTAAAGTCACTAGAACTGTATCAACCTACTGTAATGCACGCTTGAGATTGTAAAAATGGATGGTTAAGTCAAATGTAGCAATGCCCACTAATGTTCGAGAACCTTTCCACGTCAATATTTAAGTGATAAAATGATGTGTTTAAAGAATAAATAAGAGTCTAGAATGATATATGGTTTCATATAGATCTTTATGAATTCAACATAATAAATAACTACTAGGTAGAAGCTTAATAAGATGATTAAAGGTGGATTGAAGATTTCACAGTTTGGGGATCTTCAATTTTTTTTCTTTTTCTTTTTGTTGTTCGTTGGTTGGGGGGTGTATTTGTGTTAACCTTTTTCTTTTTCTTTTTTGTGGTTCGTTCGTTGGTTGGGGATCTTCTATTTCAGACTCTCAATCTAGAAGTAAAATCTCATTGCCCACTTATGAATATTTAGGAGTCTTTACAAAAAGTTTTGATAGGAAGGGGAAGATATATAAGGATATTCAGTAGACAAAGATAATGAAGATTATTATCCCAGAGTTTGCCTAATTACCCACTAATAAATCCCAAAGCATAAAATGTAAAAACAAAGGAAAAGAAATGTTTTAGAACACATATACCTCAAATGATGCAGACGAGCTCATCATGTTTTTTTGATTTGTAAATCATCTGATCCGAATCATAACATTTGGAAACATTGCCAATCAAAAGTCCTAGATAGAGACACCATCCAAACCAAAACCTTTGGAATCATATCCTTTGGAAACATCTGAACCCACTGATAATGTTGGTGTGAATCAACCTCCCAATAAGAGGCAGCGAGTACCTTTCGCATATAACCAGTTCATAAAAAAGCAAATACGTAAAAGAGGAAATTTCATTCAAGAGCGACATGCATTATCTACATACTGATATAGACTCATGAGTACGATCCCCAAAGGCTATATGCATTCCGTCCATGTCACAACACCACAAACGAAAATATAATATGCATTCTATCCATAATAATATTTTATCACAAGACCATAAAACGCAAATATCATATGCAAATGAGCAAAACAAAGATAGCAGTTATATTATTAGAAGCGATAGATACTTTTACACTTAGGACTACAAAAGTTGCTCCAATACCACAAAAGTTACAAAAGTTGGTGCAATACCACTAATTAGCACCAAGACAACTATTCTTCGGTGTTACCAATGGGAGGACAAAGGTCATCGAGCCAATAAATAATTCCATTTTTACCAACATCTCCTAAGTTCTTGCAATAAGCTTGTTTTCCACCTCAAATTGGATACTCGGGCACTTTAATGTCATCAAGTAAAACTTGCACTTCATTATTTCTTAACGTATGGAAGTGAACGGTAAAGACAGATCCTAGTTGCATTTTCCTCCTATAACCAACAAGTTCACACGTGTGGGATAGTATTTTGCATTAAAATAGAGTGGTGAAATTTGGAACCTCTAATGGAGCGAAGGAAAGAGAACACGAAGGAGTTATAGTTTCTAAAGTAGGTAACTCCCGAATGTTGTATCCAACACTTGAAAATTTACCAATTTTGAAGTCAGTAATGAATTCTGATAATAAGGACTTCATCCCCTACATTTCACTCCTAAGGTCATCAATATGATCATTCCAATTTTTGGTGTCCTCTTTCACCTCTTCAAGCATTTGCCTAGAAAATGCTGACCCTAATATAGTTGTTCTTGAAATTGTGGACCCAACACAATGAACACGTTATCGCCTACCTTTTTCAAAAACCTCAAAAATAGGCTCCACATCCAATGTCTCCTCCTGACCATTCTCTTTGTACACATCCAGAAATAATTGAATTTGGTCCTATACAAAAATATATTAACATTAGATTTGATGATAATGATATGATACTTTTTTAGGACAAAATGAGCATTAAAAAAATTTAATTATCGCAAATGTTTTATCATGAGGGGCATAACCACCTCCTTTGAAAATATAAATCACTAACTACAATTCAGCATGAGTGGGTGCAAGCCTATGCTTCTTTCTCCAATTATCTAAATCTCGGGCATAACCATGACAACATGTGTTATGAGTTGTCTTTCTCACACAATTTTGTTTAGTCTTTTTGTTCTTTCTTCGCAAAGTCTTTCAAACCTCTAAAGCTTCATTATCGAAAAACACCTGTCAGCCCTTAGATTTAACATTTCGTGGCACTTTATCCTTCCACTTTCCAACGTCACCGTCCTTCAAATTAACCGTTAGCTTTGACTTGAACTTTTTCCAAGCATCATTTTCTTTTTTCATAAACATAGTCTTCTAACTTTCGTGTACATTTAGGAACTCTTTCTACAATATATGAAGAAATAAAATTAAAACATCACATAATTGAATTTACTAACAATTACATTCTTTGGAAAAGAAAAAAATGGTATACCATGAATGATGACCAAACTGAGTTCTTATATCGCACATCCACTTGTTTCCAACAGGTATACGAAATGGGAACATGTGTCCTTGTTAAGTATCCCAACTTGGTTGGGAGAGTATATTAATCTTCACTAACTAGAAGGACGTCCTCATTAAATTTCAATTTCTTAGAGGAAAAGTCATCACCTGCTCTCTAAGCACCCGAAGCAACCTTATAACGGGAGGTTGATATAGGTGTTGCCCCACTTAGTGATGGTTGTGAAGTATCACCCATATGAGACATTTATCTAGAAAAAAGTTACTAGTAGACACTAAAATAATCCGAATAACATTAACATGAATATTACATGTTAAAATAGCAATATAAAGATGATTAATTGTTCAAATAGCAATATAAAGAAGATTACATGTTCAAAAAGCAGTAAACAAAAAATTACAGGTCAAATAGCCATACATAAACTATTAAATGTTTACAACAATAACAAACAAAATAAATAGAATATTACCCATTCGAAATAACAAAAAAATAGAATATTGCATATTCAAAAACACGTTCAGAACTAAATCATTGCACTAGAACACTTCACCAGTGTCCAAAATCTCCAGCAATTTATTATTTTCCTCAAGAATGGAGTCATACATCCTACGATCAATACCAATTGCATCTATTTCTTTTGTCAATCTCTTAAGATAATGTAAAACAACTAACCACCCCTTCATCTTTACATATTAACAATAAAATACATGACTTTCTTTAGATGCAAGGATGAACGGATTGTCGTGAAAGGTATTTTTACTCAGGAGCTTACTAAGATTCACCATCAATAATTTTGAGGTGGGTTTAACTTTGCAACCATTCTTATCAGCAGCATCCACCCGACCACAATAAAAGACCGTATGTGTGAACTCGATGTAATCGAGGTCAAGTATTTGTCTAATAAATCCATAAAAGGTATTCATAATCCCCTTCCTATTGAAGGACTTAGTCGATACACCGCCACTCTGAAAGTTATGATTCTCTTCATGTGCAAAAGTACAAAAGGTGTACATATTGCATTAAAATTTCTCATAACTGGTAACCCTATGGAGCGGACCATTGGCATATGGAAAAATTCCTGTATCATTACATCTTCAGGAATTTAAGGAAATTATAATTTTGTAGAGTTTCATTAAAAATAACTGCGGTTGATGAATAAGTACACGTATAAATAAAGACTTGCCTCATTCCTTAACTAATGGATGAAATCATCAATTTTATGCATAGATGAAGTATCAGTTACCAAAAATTTTCTACATGAAATTTGTTTTAAATTAAAAAATATCAAATTACATTCAATTAATATGAATTAACATGGAACTAAGCGTGTACCTTCTCCATTCATCAACACTGTCGCATTGAGATAAAACCCATCTTCGTACTTTCTCACATTATACATTATTTAAGATCAATTCTTAAATTTCACCTAATGCTCATTGGCATTCTGGGTCATCAAACTCATCATCAAGAAAATCCTCAATATTCCTCTTATGAGTTCCTTCACCTCTTTTCGATATGTACTCCACGGCATACAAAGAAGCTTCATGTAACAAATATGCATTAACAATACCCCCTTTAATGTACCTCTTATTTCGTGATGACTTTTTTTATCTGCCCATTTCTCTATCAAACAACCACATCGCCCATCTATCAAAGCTTGATCGGCTAAATGGAATATGAGGTTGATCATCACCACAAAAAAGGCAGGCGTAAAATAAATTTCAAAGATGCAAAGTGCCTCAACCAAAGCATTTTTAGCCTTCAAAAGATGTTCCCTAAATATAACTTTGGCACACAACATGTTAAAGAATATGCTTATTGTTGTATATCTTTAAATAAAGTCTTATGATCCGAATATGAATGCTTAAGCAACCCGAGAAGTAACTTTTGCATAATGACGTGATAATCGTGGGACTTGAGATTGGTGAATCTAGGTGGATCGAGGTTAACATTGTTGCTGAAATTTGATTAAAATCCAATCGATACCTTTAATGTTTTTAGTGTACGATAAAAGGCTTCATTCTCTTCCTTTCCTAAAATGAAAGGTGACTTTTTCACCCTCCTTTTATTACTAGCTTCAACATCTTTCGTCCATAAACAAATTATCATTTAACTCTTTACGGGCTTTGATCGTATCTTTATTTGATTAGTTTTTCACCGAGATTATTGTACCTAAAAGAGTCTCTGTGACATTCTTTTCAACATTCATAATATCTAAATTATGTCTATATCATGATCCTTTCATTACTCTAAGTCAAAGAAAATTGACCTCCTTGAAAAACCCTCAGTACCCGTTAGATTCTCATCGTAACCCTCACTTAGATAATCATCATCTTCCATTACGACATCCCCCTTCTCCTTCCCACTCCCCTTACCCTTTCCCTTTCCCTTTCCCTTTCCCTTTACCTCCCCCTTTCCTCTTCCGTTTTTGTCTCCCTCACCCTCTCCCTCTCTTTCAACACCTCCTCAAGCGATAAGAGACAATATCTGCTCAACTTCTACACCTGCTAACTTTCTTGGAGCCATAACATCCTCTATTTTATCATTAAATGTTTGATTTGATGTGTCAGACCTGTAAGAATTGTTTTGAGGAAGGAACATATGAGATCGTTAGTAACAATATTTCGTTGATTTGGGAAGATATTGAGAAGGTGTATTTGTAGAACAAACGGGACACCCATTGTAACCTTGACTTAAACAACACTCTATCATCCCATATGCTGGAAACTAAAAAATACCCCACATCAACATGGATTTTAACTTAAATTGATCATTTTTGTTCGCATCCTAAGCCTCAACTCCAAACCATAAGATGTTTAACTCATTGATTAATGGTTGCAGGAAGATAATAATATTACTTGTTGGTGACTTTGGCCTGGGAATCAATACAGGCAACATTGAAAACTCACTTTTCATACACATTGATGAAAGAGGGTTGAGAGGTTGAATATCACTGGCCAACAACTATACTTACGGCCAAACATATTATTACGGTTGAAACCATCAGTTTCTATTACAAGTTGAATATTGCACGGATCATTTGCAAAATTTCTCCACATAATGTTTGAATTTACACATTCTGCTGAATCTCGGGGATGATGCAAGAATTCAGTACAATAGCTTGCACGAGCGGGCCAAGTCATTTTCTTTGCTACCCTTTTTATGGTATACAACCTTTTTTGCATAGGGATTGAAAATAAATGTTGCATTACCTTCGTAGGAACCCTAGAATACTTTTATGTCCATTTGTATTATGAATTTCTACCCCGTCCTTGTTTATAGAAGTAAACTTGCACCGTAAAGAACCACATTTTGTACATCTATTATATTCTCATACTCTTTCCAAAATAACATACAGTTGTTAATGAATACGTCATACTTAACATAATCCATTCCAAGATCTCTAATGGTGTTTTTAATTTATGTATAACTAGTTTTCAAGTTGTTCCCTTCAGGAAGTAGTTCATTTAACAATCTAAGAATTCCACCTGTAGCACCATCCGACAAATTAAATTGTGTTTTCAAATCATTCAACTTTATAAGAGCATATATTGTGGTATGACGGGAAGAACTAGTAGCTGGGTGCAATGGCTCCCGTGCTAGTTGATGTAAACAATCATACTTTTTTCCTTTGTATTTATGTGTGTGAGAATCATTAGGAACCTCAAAAGTTGGGGGGGGGGGGGCTTCATCACTGCCTACATAATTAGGTTCTATAGGTCTAGCTTCACCTGTAAACATCTCACAAGAATCATTCACAAGATCATTTAAAATTGGAATATTGTGCACATCAACATGTTCTATCGGTGTCACAAACTGAGGTGGTGGTTGGACTTGATCAACAACTAATGTATCACTATAAAAATGCCATAATGTATAGTTCATGTCCATACCATATGTCATTAAATGAACGAATATATCATTTGTAAGGACATAAGTTTCTAATTGAGTCCCTGTATTGTTTTGACTTAATTCCGTGAACAAAACTGTGTTTGTAATATGTCATAGGGAGAATTTTATTTTGTCATGATCCCACTTGGTCTATGACATATTGAAGAAATTGAAGACGTTACGGCAAAGCTTCAAAGAATTAATCATGCCGATGTTTAATTGGTGCAAGTTTAATCGTCTTCAAAGTAAATTTCATTCCGGGATCACTCAGGTATGAATGCGTATAATTAATGGTGCTCGGAATTATTTTATAAAAATATAAGGATGTAATTTTTATAAAGAAAAATGTTTTTAAATCTTTTTAAAGTGTTTTAAAGGTTTAAAATTCATTTTATGATGATAAGCTCGAAATAGAGTTTGGCTAATTTAAATCTCTTTATTAAGAGACGTTTTTATCAGAAGTCAAAGAAAGTCAAACCTTTGCGAGGTTGCTCGAACGACATTGGATCTCGTTAGAACGAGATACAATGTCGCACGAACGAAAAGCTTAAGTCGTTCGAACGACGTGTTTTTCGAGGCGGCGTTTAAATCCTATTTAAACAGTGTTTGCATAATAATTTCGTAAGTGTGCTTTCTGGAAAAAAGTTTTACGAACAAGAAACTTGTTTGCACATGTTTTCTAAGGTTTACAAAGCATAAACACATCCTTAGAGTTTGCAAAGATCCGAGTTATCATTGTTATATATTTACGTGATCTTGCTGCACCAAAGTTGTTTGTTCTACACACTGAACACAAAGGGTTTTGCGGTGAAGAAGCGACGGACATCGTGTTCGACATCGTAAACGTATCAAAGCCATATCGGTGGACACCGAGGCATACGTGGACATGTGTGTTCATAGTTGTTTTCCCGTTTTTGGGTTTTTTCCTCGTACATCTGGCGTTGTGAGTATTCTTTACTTTACTTTACTTGCTTTAATCACTAGATGCATGTTTAGGATTAATCAAGATAAAATTGGTGTAATGTGAGAATTGGGATTTTGCAACTTGGTTTGGTGCATGATTAAAAGTTGGATCTTTTTTGAAGAAAAATTGGTTTTGTTTAAAACACACACATCGGGCCACTCAATCTTTCATCATCTATAACAACATGTCCTTTTCCATTTTGACAACGTCTATAGGGACATGAATGTTTATCATTCTAACTAGTATTACCCACATAATGTAAAAAATCTAACACCCCATCTCTATACATATCGGTCTCGATATTGTTCTCGTTTATTCACTCTTTGTTGACTCCCAACGACATCCGGATAAGTTTAAAGAACATATATTATAATATAGACGCTTACTGTAGATATATTTAAGTTTTTATTCAAGTGTAAATATGTATATATTTTAGATCTTGTATTTCGTACATCTCCTCTACAGCGTATGGGTCATATCCAATTCGAAAATGCATATTTTTTGTTGTTCATAATGTCTCATGCCATGTCCTAATCTAAAAAAATTTGCCAGCATCTCCCTACAGTTCTTCAAGTAAACAACTTAAATTGGGAGAGTTCATGTGTTACTTAAGTTTTTCAACCAAGAAAACACAAAAGACTACATCAATCTAGTATGGATCCAAAAAAAAAATAGATACCACCGAATTTTCCAAAATAAGATATGTTTAAACATTACGTAAAATACAAACTTTTCCATTTCCAAACTGTCCAAAAATGGGACAATTCAAGAGTTCTCACCACAGTCGTAGTGAGATCTCTTGAATGGGTCTAGGGTTTTTCTACATGTGTAACATTATTATTGAATGTTTACCATTAATGTCTACTTACTATTTAAATAGTTTATTTTCCACAAAATCTCATTTATCCATTTAATTAGTGGGGGAGTCTAGTTACTATTTAAATTTATTTTTTTACATTATTATTGAATGTTTAACACTTAAATTTTCTTAAAACTCCATAACTTATATGAATTAGAACATATATGCATTTTAAATAAAAGGGTAAGAACATAAAAAAATATAATACCACTAAAAGATCCCAAGCTCCCTCTAAAAATCAATGATTTATTTTTTTCATTACCAACATTCAATTTGTACCAAAAATTCGTACATTACAAAAACACAATAAATATTTAAAAATGTATAGACTTAGGTTCAAAAAAAGACACATCTTGTTAGGTTGTCTTTGTAAAGACTTTGGTTAAAAAATACAGATTCTTTTAAAAATTAACTGAGTGGGATGAATGGAGAGATAGAGTTGAGCGGAGAGAGAGATCTGACCAGAGAGAGCTACGCTGAGAGAGAGAGAGAGAGAGAGAGAGAGATGATCGGAGAGTTTTGCATGGAAAGAAAGCTGACCAGAGAGAGAGAGAGCTGACCGGGGACAGAGAGAGATAGATCTGATCGGAGAGGGAGAGGGAGAGAGAACGAGAGCTGATCGGAGAGGGGGAGAGAGAGAGCGAGCGATGAACGAAGGGGTCAGATAGATGGATGAGCAGGGTGAGCGGGAAGATGCTCAGTGGGATATACTTTGAGCGTGATATAGAATAGTGTGTGATAGTGAATTTTTTTATGGGTCTTGTACATTTTAGACAAGTGTACTCAATTTTGGCACACTTTAAAGCAGTGCTAAATTTTGGCACTATTTTAAAGTGTGTCAGATTATCGTTAAACCATGGTAGAATTTGGCACAGTTTTAAACTGTGCCAAATTTTTAATATCAGGGTGTGCGAAATCATTGTTTTTGGTATAGTGATTATATGGAATAATAATATGTACTTATGTGTATCTGTGTGGGTATACCATTATTCATGGACACTCCCATCGGCTTAGGGTTTCGCGAACTCGGGACCGTAGCACACGTCAACACAGGTTGTTTAGGCATTGTGTAGGTCATTTAGGTACTACATAAGATCTCCATCTATGAGAGGTATGTGGTTTACTGTGTAGGGACCGCCCCATTTATGTGTGTTTTATGATATTCGACTTGGATAAGATATTCCTACGGACTTGCGGATAGAGCACAAACGAGGCACCACTGGTAGATGCCTTTACGTGTCACATTTATGAAAGGACAAGTATATATATAAATTACCCGTATTAAATGAGATTAATTATATTGTCTAAGAATGTATACATGAATCACAGACCCTTACTATGTTGTGCATAATAGTTGTTTGTGCCATTTTATGAGATATATAAGAATGGGATACCATGGGATTGGGTAATTAAATATAGTCGACTTTGTTGTATCAATTCATTATACACAGTTCAATTAATATTAAATTAGCACGACTGTCATATATATTATATCGGGACATGTTGGGACGCTGGTAATATCTCACTTAGATGAGAGGTGAGATGTTAATCACATGTGAGTGACGATAGGGGATATTGAATTTGTATCGACTATATTGACTGCAATTTAAATTGAATAAGTTAATTATTTCACATTTAGGGCTCCAACCCAAATTTAAATGTTTTCTTCCCCTAGGTGCTCATAGACAGGGACATCGGGACTAAGACTTGGCAGCCTTGCATTCCCATTTTCTTCCTCAGGCTTTTTCAGATCAGTTGACTCTAGATTAGGTCCTTTTTAGTCTCAGTACTTATTTTCATTTGGGATTATTGTATGGGCATAAGCTCGAAACTTATTTACTTTATATTGGTTTGGGTATTTATTATTATGTCGGACTTGTTACACTATTGTGTTGGATCGGATTTATTTATTATTGAAATGTTGATTCGAACCAAATTATGGGCCTTTAATATATGACTTATTTCAAATTGATGTTAGGAATAGCATTAATTGAGAGACAAGCCCATTTTCGGCGTATCATGCCTGGCCAGCCTTTACATGACAAAATTGGGGTTGTTACACATAGAATTTAAAATATTTGTGTCTATCTATATATATATATATATATATATATATATATATATATATATATATATATACATAGGCCAATGTGTTCAATGCATTTGATGTTGTAGTTAACAAAGCAATATGCAAAGGACTTCAATATGTAGGAGTATAATTAATACATAGAATATTGTTGAAGTTTGTTACTTATGCTAATGAATTCTCCTATCATATATAATTCGCGTAGATAATAATAAATATGACAGTTGAATACATCATCTGGCCCATAATGTGTGGCACACGATATCCATTTCGAACTGCATGAACACTTGTTAAAGTTTTTTAGTAAGTTTATGTATCTTATTCACCGAATGGGCAAACACATTAATAGTGATGTTGTCATACTTTGTTGTATATACTAATGTACATTGTTATTATTTGCATTTCATGCCAACGGGATGCCGCTTGCGTGGACCATAATAATTAAGAGAGTTTAATAGATTGTGTGAAACAATTTATCTATGTTCACCATATATTTTATATTGTAATATAGATATAGTATGTTGTTGAACTTTGTTTCTTATAGTTATTTACTCTCATGTTGGTTTTTATCAGTTGTGCTCTATGCCAACGATATACAGCTGGCATGAACCATAACAAGTATAAGAGTTTAGTAGTTTCAAATACCCCGATGTTAAATAAATTTTGAAACATAGATATATTTACAATTGATAAAATGTTTTCTCAGTGATTTTCAAGGTTTAAAACAATGACAAGCATAAGGAATTTCGAGTTGTAAAATCAATAAAAAGAGAAACAGAATAAATTTCAAGTTCCGTTTGATAGTTCTAGTACAAGATACAATTGTTATGTTTATTGGTTAGTATTGCGATATGTTGCATATACTAAATATTCAGTTAATTGTTTTGATTAGAGGTTGCGAGAAACTTTTCGCATGAACCATGATCGATTATATTGTTAATAAAATTTTATTGATTTATTATAAAAAATTACTAATGTGCTGGCATCATAAATAAAAGATAACTTTTCTTTAATATTGCAATAAATTTATCTGTTTTTTCTGTAGTCATATACATCTTGCATCTAACATGGCAAAATTTATTGCAACTCAATTAGGAATTTATGTTTCAACTTTGATAAATTTACCATGATTTTTTATTGGTGTGCTCTTTTTAAAAAATTAGTGTACTCTACTACCAATTTGCTTGGCTTATAGTAATTTCGTATTGATATGTCTAATGATAATGAACTTGTTTGCTATTGATATGCGTAGTTTTGGTATTAAATCATGTTAAGACATAGTTAGTGATATTTATTGACATAGTAAAATTTGTAGTCTCCTACTGACTTCATTTTCTACTAACATTTGTAGTCTTTTAATAACATGTCGTGAGCTCCACAAGAAAACAGATAATTAGTGGCAAAAAAATTCGTCACCAATTGAAAAAAAATTGTCACCAAAAACATTTTTTGACGAATTTTTTTTGTCAATCGTCCATCACGAACGCCCTTTCACTGAAGGTTTTAGTGAGGAAACAAATTCGTCACCAAATACTACACCTTTTGGTGACAAAATATTCTCTATCACGTAATAGGAGGCTTTTAGTGAAAAAATTACGTATTGCCAAAGCTCTTATTTTTTGTCACAAAAATGCAAATTTTGCCACCTAATGTATATGACAAAATTAATATACTCCCGGGACAAATTATTTTTGTCAAGAAATGAATTTTATTGTCAAAAAATTAAAATTTTAAAACTCATATTTTTTTTCATTTCAATTTCATTTCTCATATAGATATTCAGTCAAATAAATATCAATTATAGAATCGACTAATATTCATCGACAATATATAAGTAATCAACTACCATCATATACAAACTTAAAATTAAGGTTCAAAAGATTTTATAATTAATACGAAAGAATTCATAAAAATATCTCAAAACCATTGATCAATTACAAAGTGGACTACGTTGTTTGTTACAACACATCAACTATGGCATCAGTTTCTAAATTTATATTTTCATGGCATTAGTTTCTAATCAATTACAAATTGACTTCCAAAAAAAATTCCCAACGAGTTTGTTAAGTTTTCCTGCCATCTTCATCGTCATCCCAAAAATAATTTCCATAAAAGCGTCTTCACAGTGTTCCAATATGCAATTTAAACAGTTCCAAGGCATTAGTGAGAGTGCACTAGACATCAATGAATAAACTTGTTTAATTAAATTCTAATTTTATGCCTAGTTATTAATTAAAACCCTAGCTCATGCATCTAATTGTGATAGAGAGAAAATAAGTAATTAAGCACGCACACAATCACAAACACTGATTTGAGGAAAAATTCCCAAAGGGGCAAAACCTTTTTATTTCACTATATTGTGTAACTACTTACTAATACAGAGAAATATAGCTTGTTGTGGCACACGAATACCCGCACACATGAGTTCATTATCGTCGACAAGAGATCTCGTAAGAGCTTCAATGGTAAGTAATGGAGAGACAACCTTCTTCTCCACAAGGGTTACTCCAGATGTGAAGAATGAGTGACAAGGGTTTAGAATGAGTAACATAAAAATTTGGGACGTTTTGGTGAATCAACAGAGGTTTAAAACTCAAAAGATGAAGTCTTAAAATCGTAGTAGTGTGACACCCCGCCTAATTAAACATCGGGTGATCAGGCCTTTATTAAATTAAAACAGGTTTCTCAAATGGTTCATTCTTAGCATCACTACCAAAAACTTTTTAATTACTAATCCCCTAAGTAAAATTAGAGCGGTGCCAAATTTTATCTTTCTTAAAACAGATAAATCAACCATGCGGAAAATAGTAAAGCAAATACCATGCTAAAACCCAAACCAACAAAGTATAAGTACAACAGCACAAAAGTTTACCGAATAAACCATTGGCTAAAAATGCTAAACAACTATAGAACAACTACTAATCTGAAACTAACATCTGAGACTGATACCGGACTACAAGTCCATACATGGAATAATGTGACATCCTGTAGTAGATCTGAATGAGAGATATCGTCTAGTAAAAATCCTGTAAGCATCCACTGTGCTACAGCTGCGAGTCCCTGGAATAGAATCATCATCCATGGCGTCCCTGTGGATGGACACCTAAAAGGTTTTGAAAATATTTTATAGCAAGAGTTAGTACTCAAAACATTTTGAAAATATTTAGCAAGCGTTTATCACAATATAAAATGCGGTTATTGATTACACATGTTAGGTTTCCGTACACTCTCTTGAGTTCACTCACTTCTCATCTATTGTGCACACCTAACTTTCTACACCTAGCCTACCTAGCCATGTTCCCCAAGTTAATTAGGTCTAAGTAATCATCTGAACTTATTTAAGCTTAAGTTATCACATCGCCCACATCGTGCATTCATTTCAATAACATCTCGCAAAGGTTAATTAATACTCAAATAACATTTCACCTATGTTATTCTTCAAAGGTATTTAGTTTCACTACTAAATTTCTAGGATTCTCACAATTGTTATCTTTCCACTTATGTAATTAAGTTTCACTACTTAAGTTACTAATTAGATATTCTCTATCTAAAGATACATTCCGTAATTAAGTTTCACTACTTAACTTACCAATTTGATACGTAACATTAAACACATCATATTCATCTACTTATTCACAACGGTATAATATCATTAAGTGTATATATTTCACACATAATATATACTAAATATCAGTCATTACTATTTGTCCTTTTTACACACATAAAGAACTCTTGGTTCGGAATGATTCATCGACCCCAAGTAAGAATTGGTTCGGAATGATACATCGACCCAAATTATTTATATACACAAATTATGGCTCGGACTCTTTCATCATGCCACCAGTTCAAAGGTTTGGTTCGGAATTTTACATCGACCCCAAACATAAAATAACCCTATGTTAGTTCGGAATGTCTCATCGACCCTAACATAGTTAATAAGTATATATCAATCTACTAATACACAGAAGTAGAATATCATTAAATATATATTTCACACACAATATATATTAAGTATCAGTCATTACTATTTGTCCTTTTTACATACATAAAGGACTCTTGGTTCGGAAAGATTCATCGACCCCAAGTAAGAATTGGTTCGGAATGATACATCGACCCCAATTATATAATAACCCTGTGTTTAGTTTGGAATATCTCATCGACCCTAACATAGTTAATTTAGGTATACTTCTATTAACCTAAAAGTTCATACAATTCAGTACGTACACGCCCGACCTATCAACCATGTTCGTACGTAATATTTTATTCTCTTATATTTACCGTACAATATTCATTGTACGATTTATCTCATTAATCGCATTTATTTGAGTATTCACAACAATCTAAGGGCCCTAGTAACCCCTAACGTAATATAAATTCAGTAGCTACCCTTGTTAACATATTGACCCAATAAATTTAAGCTCGCTCATGCTTTTTCGTAATTATATTCTTATCATCTCGAATTAGAATACGTCACAATCAAGCCTATGAGTCTCCACTTTAATTCTTTCACAAAATTAAAGTCCAATGCTCAATCATACACCTACTTCCATAACATTATTCCAAAAATATATTTCATCAAGGTCCCAAACACTTCCCCGATAAAATTTTAGGCATTTGAGGCTTAAAATTAAATATCTTACATTTTGTCGCAGCCTAACGAATCATAAAATTTTCTGGTAGATTAAACACCTTCTAGTAAAACTTCGATTTCTCCCTCCACAGAACTCCGATTGACCTGATTCCAAGTTCATTGGAAATCTAAGAGATATATCTTTCCATACATCTATGATTCACACTCTAATTCTAAGTACAACTAAAATCGTACATGTTTAAAGTCACGTCAAACTTCTGGCAGATTACTATGCTGGCAGATTAAACACCTTGTAATAATATGTCTATTACTCCCTCTACAGAACTCCGATGAATCTCATTCCAAGTTCATTGGATAGATAAGAGAAATACCTTTATATTAATGTATGTTTCACACTATAATTCGAAGTATAACTCAAATGGAATACGTTTAAAGTTGTGTCAAAAATTCTGGCAGATTGACATCTTGTGTTCATCAATTAAACCCTAAGTCATTCAAGATTCATGTTATTTAACCAAGAACTCATAAAGATTCTATGTTAATCATCAAATATATTCAAATTTCATTTTACCTTTACTTAGGGATTCATTCTACATGCAATCCTACCCAAACATGTGATCAATTCAAACATTTAATTCATGGTTTTTCAATAGAATTAATCAATTCTTAAAACTCCCTACACATGGGTATTATAACTTGAATTTGATTTGCAATAAACACTTGCCTTGATAGAGGGGTTCTGATTTTGTGATTGTTGTTGATGATTGATTGTTTTTCTCCTTCAATCTTCCTTCCCCACAAGTTTGTGGTGAAAATCTCCTTTGAATCCTTCCCAATTCTTCCTTTTGCCTTGAGAGTTATTTCTCTCTTCTCTCTAATGGCTATGGTGTATTTTTTCCTCTCTCTAACCCTAGCCTCCAACTCTTATAATCTGACTTAGAGTTATTAAATTCGTAGGTCTTCTCACTCCTATAATTTAAAAGACTAAAACGCCCCTGAACGGTCCCGGCTTAGCCCAAAAACATCTCGGGACCCAACTAGTACCCCTGGGTATACTATTTTGACTATTTTGACCCTTCCGGGGTTAACCGTGACCTCTAAATTATCATTTGAGTCACTTAAAAATATATTACTCGTTCTCGCCCCAAAACGGTCTACATGCGTTAAGTAACTATTTACTACTCGCACTAAGTAAATATAACGAGGTAATATAAATCGGTAACTATCTCTCCATTAATATACTATAATTACAATTCTTAATAAATATCATTAAATTACTCCTCTTACGTAATTTAAATTAAGCCGTATTTTCTCATTTAATTTTCCAATTTAATTAAATAGAATATTCAGAAATACAGGGTATTACATACTTCCCCCCTTGCAAAAGAATTTCGTCCTCGAAATTAGGATAAGGCTGATATTAAGACTAAGGACCTTAAATATCACTGCATCTTCTAATACTCAAAACCAAATCATAACATCCTAACAGTCGTCCCAAGTACATGCCTTGTTTCATTATAAATTCTTATCGCATGTTACCCATGCCGCATATATCATAATTAAGTCTCACTACTTAATGTCTCCATAGATTTCCCCAATCTAACGTTAACTCTTAAAATTAAGTTTCTCCCTACTTAATTTACCCTTTTGATGTATATCTCTATATATAACATCTATGGATCTACTATCACTCATAAGTAGAATATTAATAGGTATATATTTCACACACAATATATACTATAAGGGAAATTGGTCTGGCAAAATCATCGACCCCAAATCGATCCTTCATGTATTGGTCTGGAACATCATCGATCCCAATACAGAATTAAGCATACTTATTATCGCACATAAGTAGGAAAACCATAAGGTATATATTTCTTACACATAACATATACTATCAACACTAATATTATAATCACCCCCCCTTCTAAAACACTTTTGGAGTTATTGGCTCGGAATCTCACCTCGATCACCAATAGTGATTGGTTATATTGTCTCGGAATCACACTTCGAGAACTAATATATGTAAATATATCTCATCGCACATGAGTAGACAATTTATGAGCTATATATTACACACTTTATATATCCTAAAATGTCATACGCCAATAGAATGTCCTCATAGCACGCACTAAGGACTAAGAGTTCAAAATGTCTCCTCGAACCACACCTCAAAGTACATATAAGTTCATAATAGGTATCCAAGAACCTAATCCTTATGTATAGTCCATATAGGCACCCACACTACCTATAAAATATGCTCATACGGTTATACATTCAACCTATGAATTGATCAGTGGCTTCTTCCAAAATTCCACTATCGTTAGGACGTAGTATCTTCCTTTCTCACAATCATTGGGTCATAGGCGACACAGCACACCCAAAATAAAACATTATCTCCATTCCTCCCTAACCATCTCTCACAGGGTGGGATTTTAGGATTTCATCCTGATTCACAACAATATAGAGCGGCACCTTGCACTTGTGCACTCTACCTTTTTAACGACATATTAGTTCATAACGGTCAACCCATTTCGCTAACCCAACAAAATGTTGACTTAGTTACGATGTCCATAGCCCATCCATAAATTATAAGTCTGCCTATGCATTCCATCACTGGAAACGTAGGTTCACCACCGAATTCCGATTGCTCATTTCGAGACCGTCTTTCTCTATTAACTAGTGGTGCGTCTGGAGACAATCTCACTATATCTCTTCTGCAACACCGCTTCCCACTTACGTCATCTTTCCTCAAGTGGTAACCTATTCCCCTTTCACTCCGGGTATATTATACTTTACAATCCATGCACTCTTAAAAATTGGCGCACTTTTAGGGTTGATTACCTTATAAGAATCAACATTTTAATAACGCGTATGTCACTCTCAACACTCAGTTAAGTAGAACCTGGTGTCACTTCTTCACAACAGTTAGGCCTCCCATATCAAGAGACCACTTTTGAACGGCTTCGCACCGACTTTCATCCCATAGGGTGTGCTGGCTCTCTCAATACATAAAAAGCTTGGATCATCGTCTATTTTCCATGACGTTCAATCCATTTCATCGATAGGACTTGCCTCATAACCTCCCCACCGGTGAACTTATCAAATATAATTTTTTTTCTGCATCCCTCTACCTCGGATGGCTAAGAAAGTCAATTGACTAGGGTGCCCATACCCCCTTTTCTCCGTGCACATTTGTAAAAACATTGCAAACGTCGCACTCGTAACATGCTTTCCTCAACTCTCGCCTAGTCTTCACGGCGTGCCTACAATTTTGTGGGTATTTACAATCCCCTATAGAACAAAATTCAAATTCTTGCCCACAAAGTCCCACTTATCCTTTCGTGGTGAGATAAGCTTTTCAGTGTTTCCCCACAACACTACCGGCCCCACCGATGTTCTAGCATCTAACGTCTCTTCTCCTGACGTGCATAAAAATCTAGTCGTATTCCGTTGAATAACTTGGAAAGATCAAAACGTGTGGTCTTACGTCCCACATAATACATCTTTTCATAAATCCCCTTATTCCAGGCCACACTTACTGGTTTAGGGTATTCCTCCTCTCGGAGTTGGCGACCATAATTCTGAACACTATCATCATGGTTCCCTTAGTTTCGCTGACCAAGAGGAACACACTATTGGACTTAACAGTCTTGGCTTAGAATCAAATCAATGAATGCCCTAGTGGTTTTCCACTTATGGCTTGCACTAGACCCCTTGCATTCAGTCTTACTCTTTAACTAAATCCTTAAACTCTTTTAGCTCCGGTCACCTAGGAGCATTTACATCAACCTTGTAAGAAGAACCATACAACCTTCATACACATAAGTCATCCAAGCAGAGTTTTACCAAAATTGTGGATGACAACTCGTGAGTCCATTCTCTCAAGGGCTCTTTTTCCTTTGTACCTATCTCATCGGGTACCAGTTCACTTCAATGGATAAATTTCTTTCTCACAATTGGCCTTTACCAGGTTTTCATGTGATGGGTTCAGAAGTTTCCATTCACTTCGCTTCTTAACCATCATTGGAGAAATTTGCGGTTAAACTATACGTAAAATCCCTCTAACTGTATACTGACCCTAGGTTCGGATGTGGTGCCTGGTACCCCCACCACGTTGCCTCAAAAATCTTTACCCAAACTTTCACTTCTGGGTATTCCTACTCTATCCTAAATGCCAAGATCTCTAGGCATTCAACTTCCATGCATTAACATGCACAGTCGCCATTTTATCACATTTTTACGGCCCGTTCTAATAAAAATCCTCCAGACCTCCTCTCACTATCACTGCATTTAGCGGTTTATATTAGCATTCCCCTTTTGCCATCGCGAAACTTGGAAAATTCCTACTATGACTCAACAGCTCTTGCGGCATTTACTTATAATTTCACACTTGGAGAGACCTCGACAACGGTCATCTCTTCTACGATTACCATCCTCGAACACCCCATGCCTCATGCCGAGCCCCTTCCTCTTGCAGTTCTTCCAACGCCTCCGCTAGTTTTTATCGTCATGTTCGACGTATCATACCCAATCGAACTCGTATATACTACACTTCATCAACTAAATAGCAGGAGAACATAAACCACGTACATAGAGGAATACAACAATCCTAGTATAGGGCTCTATATCAATCAGACGATACGCTGAAAACGTAGTAAGCCGTACAGATCCTATGGACACTAGAACCTGATGCTCTGATACCATCTGTGACACCACGCCTAATTAAACATCGGGTGATCAGGCCTTTATTAAATTAAAACAGGTTTCTCAAATGGTTCATTCTTAGCATCACTACCGAAAACTTTTTAATTACTAATCCCCTAAGTAAAATTAGACCGGTGCCAAATTTTATCTTTCTTAAAAGAAATAAATCAACCATGCGGAAAATAGTAAAGCAAATACCATGCTAAAACCCAAACCAACAAAGTATAAGCACAACAGCGCAAAAGTTTACCGAATAAACCATCGGCTAAAAATGCTAAACAACTATAGAACAACTACTAATCTGAAACTAACATCTGAGGCTGATATCGGACTACAAGTCCATACATGGAATAATGTGACATCCTGTACTAGATCTGAATGAGAGATATCGTCTAGTAAAAATCCTGTAAGCATCCACTGTGCTACAGCTGCGAGTCCCTGGAATAGAATCATCATCCATGGCATCCCTGTGGCTCGACACTTAAAAGGTTTTGAAAATATTTTATAGCAAGAGTTAGTACTCAAAACATTTTAAAAATATTTAGCAAGCGTTTATCACAATATAAAATGCGGTTATTGATTACACATGTTAGGTTTTTGTACACTCTCTTGAGTTCACTCACTTCTCATCTATTGTGCACACCTAACTTTTTACACCTAGCCTACCTAGCCATGTTCCCCAAGTTAATTAGGTCTAAGTAATCATCTGAACTTATTTAAGCTTAAGTTATCACATCGCCCACACCGTGCATTCATTTCAATAACATCTCGCAAAGGTTAATTAATACTGAAATAACATTTCACCTATGTTATGCTTCAAAGCTATTTAGTTTCACTATTAAATTTATAGGATTATCACAATTGTTATCTTTCCACTTATGTAATTAAGTTTCACTACTTAAGTTACTAATTAGATATTCTCTATCTAAAGATACATTCCGTCATTAAGTTTCACTACTTAACTTACCAATTTGATACGTAACATTAAACACATCATATTCATCTACTTATTCACAACGGTATAATATCATTAAGTGTATATATTTCACACATAATATATACTAAATATCAATCATTACTATTTGTCCTTTTTACACACATAAAGAACTCTTGGTTCAGAATGATTCATCGACCCCAAGTAAGAATTGGTTCGGAATGATACATCGACCCCAATTATTTATATACACAAATTCTGGCTCGGACTCTTTCATCACGCCACCAGTTCAAAGGTTTGGTTCGATATTTTACATCGACCCCAAACATATAATAACCCTATGTTAGTTCGGAATGTCTCATCGACCCTAACATAGTTAATTTAAGTATATAGCAATCTACTAATACACAGAAGTAGAATATCATTAAATATATATTTCACACACAATATATATTAAGTATCAGTCATTACTATTTGTCCTTTTTACAGACATAAAGGACTCTTGGTTCGGAATGGTTCATCGACCCCAAGTAAGAATTGGTTCGGAATGATACATCGACCCCAATTATATAATAACCCGATGTTAGTTTGGAATATCTCATCGACCCTAACATAGTTAATTTAGGTATACTTCTCTTAACCTAAAATTTCATACAATTCAGTAGGTACACGCCCGACCTATCAACCATGTTCGTACGTAATATTTTATTCTCTTATATTTATCGTACAATATTCATTGTACGATTGATCTCATTAATCGCATTTATTTGAGTATTCACAACAATCAAAGGGCCCTAGTTACCCCTAACGTAATATCAATTCAGTAGCTACCCTTGTTAACATATTGACCCAATAAATTTAAGCTCGCTCATGCTTTTTCATAATTATATTCTTATCATCTCGAATTAGAATACGTCACAATCAAGCCTATGAATCTCCACTTTAATTCTCTCACAAAATTAAAGCCCAATGCTCAATCATAGACCTACTTCCATAACATTTTTCCAAAAATATATTTCATCAAGGTCCCAAACACTTCCCCGATAAAATTTTAGGCATTTGAGGCTTAAAATTTAATATCTTACATTTTCTCGCAGCCTAACGAATCATAAAATTTTCTGGCAGATTAAACACCTTCTAGTAAAACTTCGATTTCTCCCTCCACAGAACTCCGATTGACCTGATTACAAGTTCATTGGAAAGATAAGAGATATATCTTTCCATACATCTATGATTCACACTCTAATTCTAAGTACAACTCAAATCGTACATGTTTAAAGTCACGTGAAACTTCTGGCAGATTACTATGCTGGCAGATTAAACACCCTGTAGTAATATGTCTATTACTCCCTCTACAGAACTCCGATTGACCTGATTCCAAGTTCATTGGATAGCTAAGAGAAATACCTTTCTAGTAATTTATGTTTCACACTATAATTCGAAGTATAACTCAAATGGAATACGTTTAAAGTTGTGTCAAAAATTCTGGCAGATTGACATCTTGTGTTCATCAATTAAACCCTAAGTCATTCAAGATTCATGTTCTTTAACCAAGAACTCATAAAGATTCTATGTTAATCATCAAATATATTCAAATTTCATTTTACCTTTACTTAGGGATTCATTCTACATGCAATCCTACCCAAACATGTGATCAATTCAAACATTTAATTCATGGTTTTTCAATAGAATTAATCAATTCTTAAAACTCCCTACACATGGGTATTATAACTTGAATTTGATTTGCAATAAACATTTGCCTTGATAGAGGGGTTCTGATTTTGTGATTGTTGTTGATGATTGATTGTTTTTCTCCTTCAATCTTCCTTCCCCACAAGTTTGTGGTGAAAATCTCCTTTGAATCCTTCCCAATTCTTCCTTTTGCATTGAGAATTATTTCTCTCTTCTCTCTAATGGCTATGGTGTGTTTTTTCTTCTCTCTAACCCTAGCCTCCAACTCTTATAATCTGACTTAGAGTTATTAAATTCGTAGGTCTTCTCACTCCTATAATTTAAAAGACTAAAACGCCCCTGAACGGTCCCGGCTTAGCCCAAAAACATCTCGGAACCCAACTAGTACCTCTGGGTATACTATTTTGACTATTTTGACCCTTCAGGGGTTAACCGTGACCTCTAAATTATCATTTGAGTCACTTAAAAATATATTACTCGTTCTCGCCCCAAAACGGTCTATATGCGTTAAGTAACTATTTACTACTCGCACTAAGTAAATATAATGAGGTAATATAAATCGGTAACTATCTCTCCATTAATATACTATAATTACAATTCTTAATAAATATCATTAAATTACTCCTCTTACGTAATTTAAATTAAGCCGTATTTTCTCATTTAATTTTCCAATTTAATTAAATGGAATATTCAAAAATACAGGGTATTACATGTTGTTCTGCAGAAAAATGGAGTTGTAAAGACTTGATAAACCTAGCTACAGAAATAGGTGTTTATAAAAAAAACCAATAAAAACCTCACTCTACAAACACCTTGTAAAAATAGCTCCATTTCCGAATCGATTCCGCCCAATCCGAATCAATTCGTCTCAGCGAATCGATTCGTCCCTAAATGCGAATCAATTCGGTCCAAAGGACCTGGGAGTCTGTCCTTGGCCGAATCGATTTGCCTTTGAGTTCAAATCGATTCGGTCATACAGACTTATAAACCTGCAACATTCTGAATCGATTCGGCCTGTTCAGAAGCTACGAAAAAGGCCATTTTTCACCAAAAGCCAAAAGCCAAATTTCCAAAAATCATTATAATAATATTCTCTCCAATATTCTTCAACCCAAACATATTTCTAACATCAAAACTCATTATATTTTTACCCAACAAATTTTAAAACCTTAAATCCATATACCCACACCTCAAATACAAGATTTAACCCAAAATATAAGTTTTGACATTTTAAACCCCAAATCCATAATTTAAATCCACACATCAAGAAATAAATGGCACTCATGAATTATTTAGCAAGTTTAATAACTTCCCTCAAAGTTGTAAAGTCTGAATCTTCCTCGAAATTGCGTATTGGCCGGAATCCCCAAGCTTTTCTTCTCTTTCTCTTCTTCATTTCCTCTTCTCTCTCTCTCTAGGGCTTTCTTTTTCTCTCAAATGAGATTGGCTTCTCACGAGCCCTCCTTAAGCCTCATATCCCAATTACCCAACTTTAAATGATAATATACACTTGAAATGACTCGGTTACTCCAATTTGAGTCAAACAAACTTAAACTATTCTGAAACCCAAATAAGTCCCAAATACAGTCATTTTGACTATCTCGACCCATCCGAGATCAACCGCACACTTAGAATTGTCATTTGAAATATTTTCTAACATCCTCAAATTTTGACCTCAAGTGCTAAATTAGAATTCTCCAATAAAATAAATATCTATTCTCCCAAATTAATTAAATTGTCAGTCCTAAAAATCACTGGGTATTACTGACTTCCCCCTTACAAGAATTTCGTCCTCAAAAGTAAGCTCAGCATAGTATTCCAAACCTCAACTAGTTCCTACGACACCTATCCTTAAGATCACTATACCTATTCCACCCACTTCTCATGGCGAATCATTTTGATTAAATACCAAATCAACTAACCAGGGCGCCCATACACCATGTACCCAAGCTCAACTCGTATAAACATAACCCGACTTCACTTAGCCTCAAATCATAAAATAACTCGAAAAAAATTAATCCATAATAATATACTAATCATATAAAAAATTTGAAATGTCCTAAGATTTAACTCTTCTCAATTCCTGACATTCGTTACTTTCATGCGGGGAGGTCTCGCAAGCGAAATCCAAACAAGGAACCCTCATAATACACTACTGTGTAGCTCTGTCGGGGATTGAGATCAGTTAGATCGGGACTAAAGTTTGAAAATATTTTTGAATCAGTTTTTATATTGCCCGAATGCCCATAAAATAATTTTATTTTAAAAACAATTTATGTCTTTCGACATCCAAATCAAATACCTTATGCCCAAGACACAAGGCACCAACAAATACAATACTCTTACCAACATGTTGTTCTTAAAACTAGCACAATCGTGAGATAAAATCCTTTGCTCAACAATAGCCCACTAAACCCCTGAATCTCTTTAGTAACGAAAATCATTTACCTTATAACAAAACATTGCCATACGTTAGGCTCTTCTATAACTGGAACATTACAAATACATAAGTCTAGTACAACTAGAAAACGATAGCTTTACCATTATTACTCTCGCGTTTAAACGATTCCTACGTTAAAAAAAGTTGCAAATCTCTACTAGCTCATCATAAGACAATCTATTCTCCCAAAAGATATCGTTTAAGATCCTTAGTTGCTCAATCCTCCCTTTCGGGTCATTTCATACATAATAGGGTTATAACAACTAACCACTTATTTAAAATCTTACTTTCGATTCTTCCAATACCTCTCAAAGCATAATCCTAACCACAAAGGAAAATATAATTTACATATTACCTCTCTAGTCCGACTGCATCGCTTCATCGATGGGTTCTTGCTCAAAGTCCTCCGGCCCAAACTCCTTATAATCTATTGTAGGGGTTGCACATCCAAAACCTCCTCAAAACATTTCCCTTTACCTCTTTCGGGACAATCCCTCTTCCTATGACCTACTTCTTTACAAAAGAAACATGTACCATCAAATCCCCCTGCCCATCCCGAGGGACAAAATGATGTGCGGCCCTCGATAATCCTATTTATACCATCTTGCTTCACTGGCATTATCTTCTCTAGACTTACTTGATGAACCCGAGTCTCTAAAGTTCTTACCCCCTTGCGAACGAAGACGATATTCCTGACACTATAACAATGTCGTATTCACTACCTCGATAAAAGTCAATAATGATGGGTTCCCTAATAAATGCTACCGAATTCACCATTCTAAACCTCCCATGAACTTTTCTATTCAATTCTCCTCCGTATTTACCTCATCGGGCACTAAATTCACCAATCGAGTAAATTCTACTTCATACTCGACCACCGTTCGATCAACTTGAAACACATCCAACAATCTCCTCCTCATTTCCTTCTGGATCGCGGAAGTAAAATACTTTCGATCAAAGAGTTCCCAAAAATCTGCTATAAGCATTGCATCTATTTGCTTCGATGTGGTGATTGATTCCCACTATTGGAGAGCTTATCTTGTTAACTTAAAGGTGGCGAGAAATTTCTTCTACACCTCACTGCATTCAACCATTCAAAGGTGCCTTTGCATACCCTTCTTCCAACGACTTGCAACCATCGCATTGGCTCCCCCCAAAAATTCTGGAGGATGTCCCTTCCTAAAAGCTTCCCGTATTCTTTCCCACGTAGACAACCCTGAGTGGGATTGGGCTTCTTGAGCTGCAGGTTGATGTGACATCATAGAAATGGCAGCAGTTATTGCTTGTGCCATAATATTGGCAACTTCGGTTGTGGTCACAGTCCCTTGAGGAATTTGGGGTTCCATATTCTCAGCCCTTCTGTTTTCCCTGCATGGACGACCTCCCTTCGGTGGCATCTGAAACAAGAACAACTGTATCAGAACGTCGTTCAAGTGATCATGCATCGTAGAAGAAAATATAAACGTGTGAACACAACAGTCCTAATAATAGGACTCTACATCAAGAGTGCTTACGGAAGAACGTAGAAAAACAACACAGATCCTAAAGACACTAGAACCTGATGCTCTGATACCACCTGTGACACCCCGCTTAAAATAATAATGGGTGGCCAGCCCTATACTATAATTAGTCACGAATCTCAAGTGGATCATTCTCAGCATCTACTGATGATACTAATATAAACATAACTAACTACCCAATACTATAAAAAGTTGTTGCCAAAAAAAATTTAAAACATACAAAGAATTAACCAACCGACAACATACTAACTACTAAACTTGATATGAACACACACATGCTAAGATAAAAGAGAATAACTCTAAATAATACCAAAAATACTCAAAAGGAAATACCCGAATAAGTTGTCGGGTCACAGACAATAAAATAATCCGAGGAAAGAAAAATAAAAGTCCTTCAGCACAACCCTTGGGTATAAACCCGATATACAAACTGAATCCTAAACTAGATTTACAAATGGATAGGAAACGGCTATAATGAAATTCCGCAACGGTCCGCAAATGCGACAGCTCCACGAATACACTGGATAGAAAAGCATCATAGGTATCCTTGCGGTGGGACATCTAAAAATAATACAATATAGATAGCAAGAGAAAAATTATAAATGGGTCAGAGCCCGAGGGGTGAAAACATTTTATCAAGTGCATTAAAATGCATAATAATTATAAATGCACTGTAACATGATTAAAGCAGAGTCGCACTCTCCTAAAAATCCAACTCACCCCTCAACTAGTGAGCGCACCTAAACGTATGCACATGGTACTCCAATGACTACCCAACTCTTATAGGTACAATTATAATCCAACCTACGCCAAAATTCACACTCGCGTAAACCTAATCCATAATAAATCCATAAACTTCCCATTATAACTTACCCCACGTGTGCATCTAAAGTTATATTAACTTATAAATATACATATATATATCTCTTACTAGAATTTAGCGGATTCTAGATGTTACTTGCACGATTTATTAGCATCTAAATGCTAAGGACTAAACTTCTACCAACTCTCAACATTGCACTGTGTTTCGTGCGTGGGACATCTCGCAAAGCAAAATCCAAACAAGAAACCCCCCCTCCCCGATACACTACTCCTTGGCACCGTTGATTGTCGAGATTCATTATTCCCTCAATGCACGACGCATATAACATCAACTATTCAATTAAATATTCTCCAGTTTATTCCCATAAAGCATTATTTCGCTATAACATTTAAATCTGAGTACTAAGGACTAAACTTCTCCCCACTCCTAACATTACACTACGTTTCGTGCGTGGGACGTCTCGCAGAGCGAAATCCAAATAAGGAACCCCCTCGATACACTACTCCTTGACAATATTGATCGTTGAGGTCAATTATGTTCTTGGTACCCCACATATAACTACGAATCCATATGAGGAGCAATAATCTCTAATAACAAAAATAAGATAATGGTCTAAACCTTTTTGGGGTCTATATAACATCATTCTAGTTATAAAGCACAATCATACTACCCTAACAATCAAGTACACATAACACGCTTATCATACATTTAAATATCCAATACACCACCACTTATGATATAAAATACTTCACAATGCTATCATCTTCCAGGAACTACTCGCTTTATCCTGGGTTACCATCTATCGGATTATTATCACACCACCATGGTAATAAAACAAATCACAACGTATAGGAAGCGATCGTAGTTCCGAAACTGAAAGTGAGAATGAATCATACCCCAAGACTTCTCACCCAGAATAAAATCACACAATAAATAATGGACGGCTATGACCTAGGGACTATACACACCCTGATCCTCAAGCCAGAGGCCTCACCAAAATCGCGCAACTTCCCATGATAGAACTGGAGGGTATGCTCACAAAATAAGTATATGTATATATCATTTACACTAAATATATATACAATCACATCATATATATGCAAACCATCACACAAGTTATTTACATCACTCCATATAGGTATACATACTCTTTTATGCTTGTATGTATAAAAGAAGTAAATTCATTTATACTATATAACTCTCATTATACTAACCATTGCTAACTCACATACCTTCCCACTATTTTTCACAATACGATCGCTCACTCAAAACTTTCTCATCCATCACACCTATTAATATGAATAGTCTCCCAATTCAATCAACATAAAGGATACCATCTATATCCGAATGCACACCGATCAACAATAATTATTCCCATTCCAAATTATGTCTCAATTGATCATATGAACCATTAACGTCATCACATTGCCGATTCAATTCAAAAGTCCAACATCGCTAAGCGCATACTGCCTCTCTCTTATAGACCCATAATTATGTCCAAATAGAAATCTCGGTGATAGTGGTATTTCCCACTAGTCGATACGATAATCATCAATTGTTATTCTCCTGAAATAACTCGATATGCCCCCCAATATTTCATCATATGTAGAACTCCTTAAAAGTCTCCAAAACATACTTCTCATAACATATATGAAGGTTCCAAAATGATAAACCCAAACAAAACGGAGGGAAACCCACTCTAGAAAAACCTCGCATAAATAATCCTGTTTTCGAATCGATTCGGCCCAGCGAATGGATTCGCCCCTAAGTGCGAATCAATTCGTCCCAAAGGACGTAGGAGTCTATCTTATGATGAATCGATACGGCTTTTGGTCCCAATCGATTCGGTCATACGGACCTATAAACTTGCAACATTCCGAATCGATTCGGCCTATTTCGAAGCTACGAAAATGGCTATTTTTCTCCAAAAGCCAAAATTCCTAAAATCATTATAATCATATTCTCTCCAATATTATTTAACCCAAACATATTTCTAACAACAAAACTCATTATATTTTTACCCAAAAAGTTTTAAACCCTTAAATCCATATACCCACACCTCAAATATAAGATTTAACCCAAAATCTAGTTTTTGACATTTTAAACCCAAAATCCATAATTTAAATCCACAAATCATGAAATAAATGATACTCATGAATTATTTAGCAAGTTTAATCACTTGACTAAAAGTTGTAGAGTCTGAATCTTCCTCGAAATCACTTATTGTCCCGAATCCCCAAGCTTTTCTTATCTTTATGTTCTTCCTTTCCTCTTATCTCTCTCTTTAGGGCTTTCTCTTTCTCTCAAAATGAGATTTGATTCTCACGAGCCCTACTTAAGCCTCATATCCCAATTACCCAAATTTAAATGATAATACACACATTAAATAACTCGGTTACTCCAATTCGAGTGAAATGAACTTAAAATATCCCGGAACCCAAATAAGACCCAAGTACAGTCAGTTCGACTATCTCGACCCATCCGGGATCAACCGCACACTTAGAATCGTCATTCGAAATACTTTCTATCATCCTCAAATTTTAACCTCAAGTGCCAAATTATAATTCTCCAATAAAATAAATAACTATTTCTCCCAAATTAATTAAATTATCCATCCTGAAAATCGCGGGGTATTACAAGGCCGTCATGGATGATCATGTTGAGGTGACGAATGTAGCGGTATACGACATACTTGCTAGGATCTAGGACATATAGAAAACTCCTAGATTATAATTGGATATTTATAAAATCTTGTCCTTACAAATCTTTTCCTTTGTCTATGTCGGTACATACATAAAAATATCCGAATTATGCTATCGAAACTCAAAAAGAATGACATACAATTTAATATCACCATAAAATGAAAAAATAGAAATACTAAATAACATGTCTTCAAAATTATTTCAACATCTTAAACTCTTCAAATCTCCAATGTTTCTTTGTCATCATCAGGGTGTGCAAAAATTGATCCTCAATATTGTACCTACACACTTGAGACAAGAACCAATATCCCTGACGCGCAAAAGTTTGAAATAAAATGAGAAGAAAAAATCAATATCAAATATCAATTAAGCTCAAGAAAATCATTATTAAATCAAACAAAACATATGCCCCATAATTTGTTCTTCCCCTTTATAATGTCCCCAAATATACAAATAAGAAGAACACAAGGCAATGCACATGGAGAGTGTCACAAGGTGATAAACCTCTTTTTTAAAAATTTTCAAAATTTTTCTAACAAACAAAAACGATATACAACAAAGAATCACACCATGAAAAAACACAAAAACAACCAAGTCGTTGATAGCATAAATGAAGGAATGTGAACAAATTCGATAGGAAAATCAATGCAAACAAACATAACACATGTGCACGATGAATTTTAGATATTCCTAATGAATTAGCTCAACATCTTCCTTAGGTGTAAAAATGGTGGAATTATAAGAAATTGACTCAATCTAATCAATAAATCAAAGTTCAAGGTGATTTCCACACTAATAACGCCCAAAACTTATTTAAAGCTATTTTGAGATTTTCAAGAAAGTGCAAACTCGTTGATATACTAATCCAACCAAACCCTCTCAAATGTAATAATGATCATATAAATATATATCTTTTCTTATGCATGGTCATATTATCCTAAACTACTTTGTCCTTTTACCACACTTTTTTGGCTCTTTTCAATTAATTGGGTCTTGGCTACTATTTTCAATGCCACACTTTTTTACCTGAATTAAACGATGGCTCAATCGCAAAGGATATTATGATTAGCTTTCGCATCCCTTACTCGGGTTTTTTCACATAACATATAAATATTGGAACAAATTACTCATGTGAAACGGATATGATATTCACTGCTATTATTATTCTTGTTTTATCGAATTTGGTTTGTTGTATAAGCATAATAGAGATGGAAATACTTAAACCAACATGTAATAGACAAGTACAAAATTCAAATAAAACTGTGCATGTGTGCATTAAAGGAGATAAAAAGACAAGCATGTAAAATGATATCACTAATCCAATATTAATGACTCCATACATTATAAAGAACATGGATAAAATGATTTAGCATCTCAAAACACTATGAAACAGTCACGTGGAATATGAAAATGAAGTTGTGACTTTAGTTATCTTTAATGCTCATCCATAAAATGTGTAAACAAAATACAAAACTCTTTTTGTGTTGTTCAAAAAAATTTATAAAAAGAAAATCTTTTTTTCTTTTTCAAAAATTTATCAAAAATTAAATCTTTGTGGATTTTTCAATTTTTCAAAAAAATAGAAAATCTTTTATATTTTTTTAAAAATATGAAAAAAATAAAAAAATACTCCAAAAATGATACAATCTAACAATATGAATCATAGAAATGAACATGAAAAATGCATCCTATTCTAGATGTGGTAACCACCCATCGGTCAACTGAGAAAATTCCAAAAGACTTCCTATGACACTCGAATGTAAGGGAGTCTGCAGGCTTCATGAAAATATCGGCTAACTGGAGGTTGGCAGAGACAAAAGTCAAGGATAAGACTTTCTCTTCTACTAACTCATGGGCAAAGTGCTCGTGTATCCTATTGTGTTTTGTGCACAAATGCTGGACTGGATTGTGAAATATATGTATCTTAATCATGTTATCACATGAAATGGTCATGGTGTCCTATAATATCTCGTAATCCTCTAGCATCTGCTTCATCCACAGAAGTTGCATTTAACAACTCCTAGAAGCTACGTAGTCAGCCTCTACAGTGGATAAAGAGATGGAGTTTTTCTTCTTGATCATCCAAGAGACAAGAGCATAACCAAAGAAGAAACACCCACCAGAAGTGCTCCTACACCCATCTGCATCCCCGACCCAATTGGTATATGAATAGATAGATAAACGATCATCACTATCAAAATAATAACAAATGACGCATGACATAGTCCCATTCTTGTATTTGATAATACGTTTAAAAGCGAGTAAGTATGACTCTTTCGGGGATGCCTGATATCATGCAAAGAGTCCAACACTAAAGGTGATATTGGGTTAAAATGACAGTCAAGTAGAAAAGACTAATTATCATACTCCGATGTAAGTTTTGCTCTACGTCTTTGCCTAAAGTGTCCTTACCAAGCTTAGTTGAGGTACTCATCGTGTTACGTTCGTGCTTAGTTGAGTCCAAACTAAATTTCATCACAAGGTCTCTAGCATACTTGGATTGGGAGATGAACATACCAACCTCTAGATAACTAACCGGGAGACCAAGGAAGAATGTAAGCTCCCCAACCATGCTCATCCTGAACTCACTCTTCATCTCCTACTCAAAGTTGTGAGCATTTCGAGAGCACGTGGATCCAAAGATTATGTCATCCACATAGTCTTGGGAAACAAAAATAACACCATCTCCTCTCCTAATAAACAACGTCTTATCAACTCCCCCTCTCTTAAGGCCACGGGTTAAGAGATAGGAAGTAAGCTGAAAAAGCGTGTAATATCGATTTAAATTAAATTTGCAAGTTTCCAAGAACCCTTATTTAATTAGAATCTACTTTTAAATGAAATAAATACAACCCTTAAACATGCATCTAAGGTGCGTGTGTCAACCCATAAATAAGTAAAGCATGTAACACAAAAATATGCTGAGACACAGATTTCAGGAAAAAAAACCCTTTCGGGTAAAACCTTTATTTCACTATGAATATATAAATCGCAACTTACATTTACATAGAGAAATCTGCAATGGATCAATGCACAGCCAACCCACAAAGACACGCAGTCTTAAACTCAACAAGAGAATACACGCAGCACCCTCCAAGGACTCGCAGCCCAAACAACAAAGGAAGAACCTCAACTCTCCTCAATGACACGCAGCCATAACACTTTGTAGAGACTCCCTCAGCAATGACACGCAGCCTTCGGTTGCAAAGATCTCCCCACAAAGGTTGAACAATAGCAAATCTTGTATTCTAGGGTTCCAAAAGATTCACAAAAGTAATTGGGATTTTTGTGTGTGAATCAAAAAGATGTTTGGCACATCAAAAATTGAAGTTGTGTTTGAACTCTTAGAAATGTTTTCTCAAAGACTTAAAAAAATACACCACCGAAATAGTTCTTATTTGTATAAAAAAACATTTCATAAAAATTTCCGAATACTAAGTATGAAACTTTAAGGGACTTAAAAACAAAACTTTACCATGTTCATTCTCGCAGAGGTTATGATGTTGAAGACGCTTTGATTTCGGATCCGTTCATGTAGATGCGATCTTGAATTTCTTCAACGGTGTAACGGCGTACGACATACAAATTGATGATGGAGAAAAATGTCCTTAGAAATCTCCCCCTATATCTATGCCGGTACATACATAAAAAATATCTGAATTATCAACTAATGACCTATACAAATCTACCCTCCCATGAACCCTAAAGATGGAAAGATACAAATGTTTAAATCTTCATCATTTGTTATTCAATCTTCAACAATCATCAAAGCTCAAAGCTTTTCTCATCAGGGTGTGCAACATATTGATCATCAATCTTAGTACCTACACACATGAGACAAATCAAATACCACGCAACATATCGAGTTTGAAATGAGATAAACATAGATACCAATTTATGATAAAAGCATAAGCTAAATCTCAAAAACTCCCCCAAAATTCAAACTCCCCCATAATATAATAATTCTTTCTCCCCCTTTTTATGATGTCCCAAAATAGACAAATGAGAAGAATGAATCAAAAAAGCAAAATCGGGGTGTCACGGTACACAAAACAGGGCATCAAATAATATGGTAAACGTGCTCTTACAAGGAGATGCTAAAAAACAAATGCATAGAAAACAAGGATCATACTACGCGCATGCAAAGGGATAGCTCAAAAATCTCACAAACTATTTTTGGATTTTTCAATTTTTCATACAAAAAATAAGATACCACTTTTTGAAAAATATGATACAAAAATCACACCATGGATTTAAACTCAAACAGCCAAGTCATGGACATGAAATGAATGGGTGTGAACACATTCGATAGGTAAGTCAACTGAATCAATCATATGTGCATGATGCGTATGTGTACCCCTAACGAATGAGCATCAAAAGTATCCTTAGGTGTAAAAGTTTGTTGAATTTAGTTGACATCATCTTATGCAAATCAACAAATCAAAGTCAAAATGATTTCCATCCCAACAACGTCCAAAATGATGTAGCGCATTTTCGAGCATTTCCAGGACGTGCAAACCCGTTTTAAATTCTCCAACCAAACTCCCCCGTATATATTTTCTTTTAGAGGTAACCTAAATTCTCAAACTTTGGAGAATTGGTGGAAAAACCTAAATGGCCCCTTTTTGGCATGAATATCTTTTTATTGCCTTTCAATTTTTTCGGGCTCTTTTAACCTCTTTGGACCTCGGATAATAAAATTCCTCTATTCATTATGTCCAATTTAACGGTGTCTTAGTATTCGCAAAGGAAAAATGAACCTTTCGCAACCCTTCCCCGTTATCAAACAAAGCACACAAACTCACAAAACGGTTTTTATATGCACAATTTCATTATCAAAATTTATCGCGCTTGGTTGTTTTAAGGACATGATTGAAGTGAAAACACCCAACCAACATGTGATAATACAAGCACAATAATCAAACAAATACGTTCAAGTGTGCATTAAAGGAAAAATGAGTCAAACATGTAGGAAGTAACACTTAATTACATCTTAATGACTCCAAACGTTATAAAGCACACGGATGAATTGACCTATTGTCTCAAAACACTATCACATAGTCACATAAAAATAATGGAATGATGTTGTGACTCGGTCATCCTAAGTGTCCATCCATAAACGGTGCTAACAAAATACAAAAATCTTTTTGGATTTTCTCAAAATTTTCTCAAAAGAAAATCTTTTGTATTTTTCAAATATTTTCTTAAAAAAATAAAACATACAAAAATGATACATACTAGCAATAGGCAAACAATGTCATCGTGAAAATCACCCTATGCTAGTAAACAAGTCAAACCTCAATCATTAGGTGCGGAGGGGTTTTCCAAAGGTGGTGACAACTTATGAAAAACCTCCATCAATTCTTGTGAAGTTTTGACCAAAAACTTAACTTGCTCACTTAAATGTGGAAACTCTCTCATGTAGTCTCCGGGAGCATATAAAGTATCATGTGTGGGTGCATGTGTGTCAGAAACACGTGTAGAAGAAAAACGTGACACACAACCCAACTTAAAGTAAAATTCCCTAAAGTGCCCTTTCCTCTTGCAATGTGAGAAAACATAAATAGTCCTAGTAACACCTCTCTCAAAAATTCTAGGAGGCACTCTCCTAATAGGAATGGGACGCCTAGGTGGGTTAGGGTGAGATTCATATGAATCAAACACTAAAGTGGGAACCGGCTCGGGTGCTAATTGGGAAGTAGAAGCACCGTCATGACTTATTCCTAACTTCTCACCTTTACCCTTATGACCCACCTTTTCAACCTTCTTAGGTGCGTTCACCAAATTGACTTTGACCTCCTTAGCACGTTCGAGATCACTCTCGAGTTGGGATACACTTGTCGTCAGACTAGACAACGTTTCGATCAAATCACACTTCTCCTTTCTCAAAACCTCCTTCTCTTTCTCCAAATCTAAAACCCGACGACCTAAATCCCTATTATACCTCTTTGTTTTCAGGGTCTCGGTGTACAAATCTCTAAAAGCTTTTTGGAGCTCACTTTCATCTCCACTTTCACTCTCACTTTCTCCCTCACTTTAAGCACTCAAATCATCACTTTCGCATTCGTGTGCACTATTGTGGGACAAGGTCGTTGTGCTCACACGACTAGAAAAAGCTACAAACTTCTCAGCACTAGTCTCATCACCCTCACCTTCACTACTATCACTAAGTGTGGCGGGCATAGCTACTTTCTTTCCTTTTTTTCTAAGCCACGTAGGACACTCAAACGACTTATGTCCCTTACCCCCACATTCAAAACAAGTGACGTTCTCAAAATCTTCCTCACACTCCTCATCGGACTCATTCCCTTTTTCCCTCTCACCACTTTCTTTGGCCTTTCCTTTCTTTTTATTTTTCTCAAAAAAAAAAAATTTATTGGAAGAATTATTTTTGTTCATGTTGAGAAATTTTTTAAAATTTTTCACGAACAAGGCCATATCATTAAAATCAAAATCTCCCTCAGAATCGGACTCACATACTTTTTCTTTCTTTTTCTTAAAATGAGTCTTTAAAGCAATGCCATTATCGTTAGCCTCAATGGTTTTGGTAAACATGTCAATCTCATAGGTTTGAAGATCTCCTACAAGTTCTTCCAACATAAGTGATTTCAAATTTCCCAAAGAGTTCAAAACAGTGACTTTAGGAATAAAGCATTTTAGGAGAGATCTCAAAATCTTTTTAACGACACGCGTGTTATCAATCACCTCACCCAAATTAAAACATGTGTTAACAATGTCGGACAAACGAGCATAAAAATCATCAAAGCATTCAGACTCGAACATGGTGATAGTTTCAAATTGGGTAGCCAAATTTTGTAATTTTGATTTTTTAACCGTGTTCGTACCCTCATGTGTCAATTTCAAAACATCCCAAGCCTCTTTAGACGTGGTGAATATCATAATTCGATGAAACTCATCAGGAGAGACAGCTCCAGAAATATCACTCATACCATGGGAATTAAAATTGGACAATTTATAATCATCTTCAGTCCAGGCTGACACGGGTTTTAAAGTGGTGATGTTATTAACAGTGACCGTGGGAGGACTCCAACCATTTTCGCAAAGCAACCAAACACGCTCATCAATAGATTTTAAAATCGATTTCATACGAGCTTTCCAGTAGGCATAATTAGACCCGTCAAAAATAGGCATCTAATTATATAAGTGCTCTATAAGAAAAAATGCGAATTTTTCACAAAACAGATTTTTCAAAAAAAATCAATATCACACGATTTTGCGGAAAATAGGAATACACGATAAATTAGCGTAACCTGCTCTGATACCAATTTGAAAAAGCGTGTAATATCGATTTAAATTAAATTTGCAAGATTCCAAGAACACTTATTTAATTAGAGTTTACTTTTAAATCAAATAAATACAGCCCTTAAACATGCATCTAAGGTGCGTGTGTCAACCCATAAATAAATAAAGCATGTAACACAAAAATATGCTGAGGCACAGATTTCAGGAAAAAAAAACCTTTCGGGTAAAACCTTTATTTCACTATGAATATATAAATCGCAACTTACAATTACATAGAGAAATCTGCAATGGATTAACGCGCAGCCAACCCACAAAGACACGCAGTCTTAAACTCAGCAAGAGAATACACGCAACACCCTCCAAGGACTCGCAGCTCAAACAACAAAGGAAGAATCGCAGATCTCCTCAATGACACGCAACCATAACACTTTGTAGAGACTCCCTCAGCAATGACACGCAGCCCTCGGTTTCAAAGATCTCCCCACAAACGTTGAACAATAACAAAGCTTGTATTCTAGGGTTCCAAAAGATTCACAAAAGTAATTGGGATTTTTGTGTGTGAATCAAAAAGATGTTTGGCACATCTAAAATTGAAGTCTTGTTGTGTTTGAACTCTTAGAAATGTTTTCTTAAAGACTTAAAAAAATACACCACCGAAATAGTTATATATATAGAAAATATGAGCTAGTGGGTAAAACACTTACGGAACTGTTCGATTTTATCCCATGAGGACCGGTCCGGCTTGGAGGCGGATCGGTCCGACCTCGGATCGATTCGTTTTCCAAATAGGCCTCTTCGGTTGGCATTCAATCCGGGGTTCACTAGTACAAAGCGGATCGGTCCGGTATAGAGACGGACCGGTCCGGAGGCGGATCAGTTCGTTTTTAAAAGGGGCGGACCGGTCTGGTTATCCAGAAAAATTAAAATCTTTTAAAAACCTCATTTTGCTTCTTATTTTTATAAAAAAAACATCTCATAGAAAATTCCCAAAACTAAGTATGAAACTTTAATGGATTTAGAAACAAAACTTTACCAAGTTCATTCTCGCAGAGGTTATGATGTTGAAGACGCTTTGATATTCGGATCCGTTGACGTAGATGCGATCTTGAATTTCTTCAATGGTGTAACGGCGTATGGCATACAAATTGATAATGGACAAAAATTTCCTTACATAAGCCTCTCGTTCCAAGCACAAGGTGCTTCCTTCAAGTCATATAAGGCTTTTTTTTTTAAATCAACATGATTAGGGTGCTTAGGGACTTCAAATCCTTTTCGTTATTCCACGTTAACCTCCTCCTGTAGAATTCCATTCAGAAAGGCACTCTTGACATCCATCTGGTATAACGTGAAGCGTAGATTGCATGCGATGGCGAGTAGTAAACATAAGGACTCAAGCCTCGCAACAAGAGCAAATGTCTCATCAAAGTCTACACCCTATATCTGTGTGCAGGTCTGAGCGACCAACCTAGCCTTGTTTCGGATAATGGTACCATTACCATCCATCTTATTATTGTAGATCCACTTTGTACCAATCACATTCTTCTCAATAGGTTAGGGGACAAGTTTCGAGACATCATTCTTTTTAAACTAAAGCAACTTATCCTGCATAGTGGATATCTAGTGTTAATCTTTAAGTACTTCTTTGACATTTTTGGGCTTGACTTTAAACGTGTAGAACAATAAGCTAACCCCATTCTCTAGACGAGCAGGTGTCTTGACCCCTAAGGTGGGATCTCCTAAAATAGGGGAAGGGCCATAACTCTTGCAAACCCAAGAAGGTGTGTCTCCTAAGTCAAGAGTAGGGTCCACCGTGGGTGTGTGAGGGATAATGGGATCATCATGAAGAACTGCATCATCCTCGCATAAAAGGCTAGAATCAACAAATGTTGACGGTTCATCATCTTGCGTGATGAGGTTTATTGACTCCGTAACCTTAGAGATACTCAAGTTAAAAACACGGTATGCTATAATTATCGATGAATAACCTAATAATATTCCCTTGTCGCTCCGGGAGTCGAACTTTTCTAATTTCTCTCTATCCTGTATGACGTAGAATTCTCCCCCCAAAACAAGAAAATATAAAAGGTTGGGCTTCTTTCCAGTCCCTAATTCATAAAGTGTTTTAAGAGTGTGTGGATGAAGGTAAACCCCATTCACCGTGTGGTAAGCGATAGACACCGCCTTTTCCCAAAATCTCCTACAAACTTTATAATCTAAAAGCATAAATCTAGCTATCTCATGAATTGTCTGATTTTTACTCTCAATAATCCTACTTTACTAACGAGTCTTCATAACCAAAAATTCATGTTTGATCCTGAGGCTATCACAATAAAGATCCATTTTTTCTTCCTTAAATTCAATATCATTTCCATTATGCATTCTATTGATAGTGACACCATGTTGATTTTGAATGACATTACAATTGGTCATAAGAAACTCTACAACATCAGATTTCTCTCCAAAAAAAACCTACTATGGAGTAATGAGAGAAATCATCCACCAACTCGAGGATATACCTCTTACCACCCAAACTCTCAGTACGAGTAGGACCCAGAAGATCTATGTGAATAAACTCAAGCAATCGTGAAATGGTAATGGAATTTAACTGCATATGCGGGTTACTAACTTTCTTTCCCAACTGACAGGGTCCAGAAACTGTGAAAGTTGGCTTCCCAAGTGACTTCAAGACATGTATTAGGTCCTTTTTAATTAATCTCTCCAAATCTCTAAAATTCACATGACCTAGACATTGATGCCACACATACATAGGAGTGATCGTGGAAATGTTGTAGACAAATGAGGTAAGAATTATCTTCAGTCCACACCCCTTGAAATAAAATTTTACCAGCTTGATCATAAACATTGCACTCATTCCGATCAAACTTTACTGCAAAGTCAGCATCGCACAGTTGGCTAACGCTGAGAAGGTTTGCTTTCAATCCTTTAATGTACAAAACATTCTCTAGCTTAGGAAATCTTGGTATCTCTATTGTACCTCATCCTACTATGCTAAACTTGTTCCTATCTCCAAAAGTGACTTTACCTTCCTTACGATCCTCTAGGTAAGTAAAATATGAAACGTCGCCTATCATGTGCCTGGAGCACCCACTATCAAAATACCACTATCAGCTATTATGTTCTTTAATAGGAACATGAACAACAAGGGCTTTTATTTCATGCTTAGGTACCTAAGAAGTGGAAACCTTATGTTTGCCCTAGCCATTGTTGGTTCTAGCCGAGATTTTGGAAGTATCCTCTAACGACAAAGGCATCCTCTAGAACTCTTCCATTAAACTCTGAGATGTGGCGACTAAAAACTCAACCAGTTTTCTAAGACTAGAAAGATCGCTAGTAGTACGTGACGAAGCAAAAGTACAACGTTTCCGACCCAAACTATAACAAAACTCCCCAAGGTGGACTTTTCTTTTGCAGTGGGTACAAAAATACACAGTCTTTGGCCGACCACGGTTTCCTTTTCTTGGGTGAACTCTTCTTTGGGGTTTTAGATAATGGACGTATGGATTCATAGTAAACTCAGGAATTGGTTCTGATGTAACATGATACGGGGAAGTACCATCAAAACCTATTCCCTACCTTTCACCAAACCATAAAGTAGGGGTGAGGAACATCTTTCTAGATCTATCCTCTATCTTTACCTTGATATCCCGGGTTCTCTCAAGGTCATGAGTGAGTTAGGCAATACGGGCTTCAAGTTTATTTCGAGCCTCCACGGAGGAATGAGGCTCACTCGTAAATATAGCCACTTGATTGGTCAAATCCCCTTTCTCTTTCTCAAAACAACTCTCTCTTTCTCTCTCTCTCTCTCTCTCCAAATAGTCTCTCTCTCTCTCTCTCTCTCTAAAGTGACTCTTTCTCTTTACACAAACTCTCGCTTTTTCAACACAAACTTTCTCTCTCTATCTCAAGTCAATGCTAATGGAGGACTCTCTTTCTCTCTCTCATCTCTCCCAAATATTTCTCTAAGGTGATGATCCTAAGCTCTAACACTTCATGACTCCTTTTAGTTTTAAATGAATCAGCATATAAATCGGCTTAGGTGCGTCGTAAATCACTCTCGCTCTCACTTGAAGCATCCCCCCTCACTCACATCACTTTCATTATCAAGGTGTCCCTATGAAGTAGCTTCCTCATCGTCATGAGGTGCACTATTAGTACTAACATGACTAGCCATGAATGCGGTGAAGCTACATTCATGCGAGGACTCGTCTATGGAATCCACCGACTCGACCTCATTGTCGTCACTAAGGGAGGCATTTAAAGCAGCTTTTTCTTCGCCTTGACATTTCAACCTGCTTGGACACTCAAAAGCCTTATGAACTCTATCGCCACACTCATAACATCTCTCTTCGTCTCTGTTAGGTGTGTCCATTTTATTTTTTTCATTTTTCTTTCCAGATTAATTTTTCTCAAAAATCTTTTATCTTTGAAATTGCCACTATATTTCATTTGCAAAATTTCTTGATTTTTTTTTCAAACGAAGACAAATCATCTGAATCAAAATCAAACTCCGAATTTGACATCTCTTCCAATTTTCTCTTGGATGACTCACCCCTCTTTCTTGCTAACCCGTCACTTTTTCTAGCATGGACTTTAAGTTTTATCCCTTTATCTTTTGATTTAATCGTATTAGAAAATATGTCAATTTCATATGTCTGGAGGTCTCCTATAAGTTCTTATAATTTAAGACTACTCAGACTTCCTATCAAACAATGACTTTGGGGATAAAATGCTTAGGCTATGATCTCAAAATCTTTTTACCTACTCTAGCATCAGGATTATATTTACCAAGATTGAAACTTGTGTTAATAATATCAGATAAATGAGCATAGAATTCATAAAGACACTCATATTCATTCATGGTAATTGTTTCAAGTTGAGTAGTTAAATTTTGCAATTTATACTATTTAACAACATTATTGCCAACATGGATAAGTTTAGGAACATCCCATGCTTCTTTTGACATGGTACAAAACATGATGCGTCGAAACTCTTCGGGTGTGACGGCTTAAGAAATTACACTTAGCCCTCGTGAGTTATATATGCTCCATTTAAATTCTTCCTTAGTCCATTCTGACATCGATTTAAGGATTGTCACATTTTCTACGGTGACAAAGGGAGGATTCCACCCTCTTTCGCAAATAACCAACACACGTTCATCAATGGCCTTTAAATAAGATTTCATACGGTCTTTCCAATATGCATAGTTTATCCCGTAAAAAATTATAACTCGATTATACAAGTTTTCCATCGAGTTGGACCTTTTTCCAAAATTAATTTTTAGACAAAAAAATATATCCACACAAATTTTGCAAAAAAATTACACGGTATAATTGTATAATTTTCTCTGATACCAATTTGAGAGTGAGCTAGCAATCAATGAATAAAATTATTTAATTAAATTCCAATTTTATACCCAGTTATAAATTATAACCCCAGATCATGCATCTAATTGCTATTGACAGAAATACGTAATTAACCATGCAAACAATAACAAGCACAGATTTGAGGAAAAATCCCCCAAAAGGGGCAAAACCTTTTTATTTCACTATATTGTGTAACGAATTAAAAATACAAATCAATACATCTTATTGTGATGTGACACCCCACTCAAAATAATAACTGGTGGTCAGCCCTATACTAAAATAATCAGGAATCTCAAGTGGATCATTCTCAACATCTACTGATGATTCTAAAAATATGCGCGACTAACAACCCATTACCACAAAAAGAGGGTGTCAAAAATTTTAAAACATTTTAATTAAAACCAAACATGCAAAAACTAACCAATAACACAACTCTAAATATGATAAGAGGAACACACACTCGAAATGATATATAAAAGAATACAACACAATGTACAAAGTAAAATACCCGAACATGCTGTCGGGTCACAGACAGTACAATAATCTAGGAAAGAAAATATAAAAGTGTTACTCTACAACACATGGGTATAAACCAGATATACAAACTGAATCCTAATCTAGATACACAAAAGATGAGAATCTACTATAACAAAATGTCGCAACAGTCCGCTACTTCCACAGCTCCACGAATACAATGGATGGATAACATCAATGGCGTCCTTGTGGAGGAACACCTAGAATAATACAATATATATATATATATATATATATATATATATATATATATATATATATATATATATATATATATATATATATATATATATATATATATATATATGCACAGAAAGAGAAAATATAAACGGGTCAGAGCCCGAGGTGTGAAAACATTTTATAGCAAGTGCATTAAAATGCATAATAACTGTAAATGCATTATGACATGATTAAGGTGGAGTCGCACTCTTCATAAAATTTAACTCACCTCTCAACTAAAGCTCGCAACTAAACATATGCACATGATCTCCAATTAATTTCTCAAATCTATCTAAGGGAAAACTAATCTAACTTGCTCCCAATTTGTACTAACCTAAATCATATCCTTCAATTTATAATATTATTGATCTCAATTATTCTTTCTCTTTCTAAACATAAAAAACATACATAAACATTTTCTTTTATAGAGGTGTAAATATATATATGAGTTATTAGCATCTAAGTGCTAAGGACTAAACTTCTCCCAATTCTCAATACTGGACTGCGGTTCGTGCGTGGGAAGTCTCGGAAGTGAAATCCAAACAAGGAACCCCCCGATACACTACTCCTGGCTGTATTGATTATCAAGATTCATTATGCCCTCAATGCATGACGCGTATAACCCAAATTCTCTTTTATTTTATAACAGATTAATTAAGTAAATAATTGTTCTCAAGTCTCAACAGTGCATGGCGTTTCGTGCGTGGGATGTCTCGCAAGCGAAATCCAAATAAGGAACCCCCTCGATACATTACTCCTTGGCACTGTCGATCGTCGAGATATACTAATATATATAAATATGAGTACTAAAGACTAACATCTCCTCACTCCCAACATTACACTGGGTTTCGTGCATGGGACGTCTCGCAAGCGAAATCCAAACAAGGAACCCCCCGATACACTACTCCTTGGCAATGTTGGTCGTTGAGGTCTATTATGCCTTGGATACCCAAATACTATAACTACTCATAATTAATTTATCATTATTTTCCCAATTGATTCATCACAATTTAAGTCCGGATAAAATCTCCCAAAATGAGATCCAAGCAATTTTCTTATGTCTCTTTACTCTAGAGACAGATATGATATCACATAATCATATAGAATTTGTATACTATTCACACAAGTATAATAATAACCATACCAATGAGCTATAACTCGAGGATGCAGGTTCTCAATGTTATCATCTACCAGGTAATCACTCACATATCATCCTGGGTACCAACGGTCGAAATCTCACACCACCATGGCAAAACAACCATAACACAACGTACGGGAAGCGGTCATAGTTCCTCCCCAAAAATAAGACAAAACATACCCACCACGTCTCACCCCTAATAAAAACAATCACACAACAATAATGGATGCTATGACTTAGGGAATATCCACACCCTGCTCCTCAAGCCAGGGTGCTCTCCCTCATCGCCCAACTTCCCATGATAGCAAGGAGAGGGTATGCTTCACTTATAAATATATATATATATCATTCACACAAGATATACATACATCATCACATTATATAATTGTATACCATCATGCCAGGTATATATATCACACTATTTACATACTCATAAAATGCTCTTAGGTGTAAGTGAAATGATCTCATTATTTAGTATATTTTACTCTTGATATACTATTCGTTAATAACTCATATAACTTCCCCACTTAGTATACATTATGCTATTTCTCACTTGAAGTTCACACATCACTTCTATTTGTATGAATCGTCACTCAATTCTATTATGTTGAGGATATTCTCTATATCCTAATGCACCTCGATCAACATTTCTCATTTATGTGAAACATCTCCCAAGTTAATTAGCGTTAAGGATAATTTCTATATCCGTATGCACATCAATCAACATTTATAATTTTCAATCCAAAATATGGTTCAATTGATCATATGAACCTTTAAAGTTATCCCCTTTGGGTTTTTTTTATACTAAAATCCATTATCACTAAGGGCACTCTAACTCTCTCTTATAAACCTATAATTATCTCTAATTTGAAATCTCAAAGATAGTGGGCTTCCCCACTAGTCGGTACATTAATCTCCAACCAATACTCTCTGGGCATAAACCATTATGACTCCAATACTTTCTCATAACGGAAACTCTCTAAAAGTCTCCAAAATACGCTTCTTATAACTCCTATAGAGCTTTCCAATCGACAAACTCAAACGAAATCGGACGAAACTCACTCCAGAAAAACCTCTCAAAATATCCTCTTTTTCGAATCGATTCGGCCCCTCCGAATTGATTAGGTCCCAATCAACGAATCGATTCGGCCTCTACGAATCGATTTGGTCCAAAGGACCTATAAGTTTGCTTCTTACCGAATCGATTCGGAAGGAGCAAATTGATTCGGTTTGGTCAGCAAGCTACGAAATGGGTTAATTTCTTCAAAACCCAAAATTCCCAAAAGTTAATTTAATCATCTTTCAACCATTTTTTCTTCAACCCAAACACATATATATCATTAATACTCATCAAATAACAGACCTCAACTAATTTCTAACCTCAAATCCATTATACACACAACAAATCTAAGATTATACCCAAAATCTAGGTTTTGACAATTTAAACCTAAAATCCATAAATTTGATCCACAAATCATGAAATAAATGATACACAATAATTATTTAGTAAGTTTAATCACTTGCCTCAAGTTCGTAGGGTCTGAATCCTCCTCGAGGTCGCGTAATGGCCAAAAATCCACTTTTCTCATCTTTCTCTTCTTCTTTTCTTCTTCTCTCTTTCTGTCTTTCCATTTATCTTTCTCTCTAAGGAGAATTCAATCTCTCGTAGGCTTTTAAGCCTTATCTCCCAAAATACACATCTCTAAATGATAATACACACTTTAAATGCTCGGTCACTTTAATTCGAGCAAACGAAATTAAAATATTTCGGAACCCAAATAGACCCCAAGTACTGTCATTTTGACTTTCTCGACCCTTCCGAAAATAATGGCCCACTCCAAATTGACATTCGAATCTCGCTCCAACATCTTCAAATTTTAACCTCAAATGCCAATTTAATCATTCTCTAATTAAATTAATATTTATTTCTCCCAAAAATAAATAAATTATTGTCTCAAAAATCTCGGGTTGTTAGAGACTTACCCACTTACAAGAACTTCATCCTCGAAATTAAGCTAAGCCTAATACTCCAGAGTTCAACTAGTTCCTACTACACTATCCTCACTAACACTATACCCAAACCTCCCACTTCTCATGAAGAATTTATTTTAATTTATATAAAACCAATTATAACAACTAGGGAACCCATACACCCTTTATTCGAGCTCTACTCGTATAAACACAATTAGGCTTCACTTGCCTCAATAGTACAATATATAGAAATATATATTAAATTATACTATCATATTAATAATATAAAAATTTTGAATGGTCCAAGGATATAACTCCTCTCAATTCCTGACATTAACTACTTTCATGCGGGGGAGGTCTTGCAAGAAAAATCCAAACAAGGAACCCTCCCAATACACTAATATGTAGCGACGTCGGGGATTGAGAGTTTGTTAGATCTAAACTACAGTTTAAAATATTTTTTTTGTATAAATCATTTTGATATGGTCCAAAGGCCTATAAAAAAATTTATTTTGAAAACAATTTATTTTAAAACAGTTTGTGTCTTTCGACACTTAAATAAAAAACATCATGCCCATGACACAAGGTTTTAACAATTATCATACACATAATAATATATAGCTCTAAAAATTTAGCATAATTATGAGCTAAAATTTCTTGCCCCACAATAATCCACAAAATTCTGAATTCTTTTCAGTTATAATCTCTCACATCATATTAATATATTGCCATTCACTAGGCTCTTCCGTAACTGGAATACAACAATTATATAAGTCTAACACGACTATAAAAATAAGTAGCTTTATCATTACTACTCAATACATAATAACAATTCTTACATTCACAACAAGATTATAGCTCTCTTTCTAGCACATCACAACATAATCTATTCTCTCAAAAGATAAAAACATGAGAGCATCACTTGCTCAATATTCCCCTTCTTGATTCATTTCATACATAATAGGGTTATAGCACTACCCTCTATAACAATCTTACACATAATACTCCCAAAGCTTCATATAGCATAATCCTAATCACAAAGGAAAATAATTTACATCATCTATCTCTAGTCCGATTTCATCTCCTCATCATTGGGCTCCACACAAAGTCCCTTGGCTTAAAATGACCTCGAATCAGCTGTAAGGGTTGCACTTCTAAAACTTCATCAAAACGTGGTCCTTTACCTCTTTTAGGACAATCTCTCTTCCTATGACCAAATTCCTTACAAAAGAAATATCTACCCACAAATCCTCTCTGCCCATCTTGAGGAACATAATGTTGCTGCGATCCTCTATATTCCGAATTATACTGTCTGGTATTACTAGTATTCTCATTACCAATCATACTTGATGAACCCGAATCTCCAAAGTTCTTACCCCTTTGCGAACGAAGACGATATTCATGATACTGTAACACTGTCGCATTCACTACCTCGGCAAAAGTAACTAACGTCGAGTTCCCTAACAAATGCTGTCGAATTTTCCCATTTAAACCTTGCATGAACTTTGATATACGCTTCTCTTCAGTATTCACCTCATCCGGTACTAAATTCTCCAATCAAGTAAATTCCTCTTCATACTCGGCCACCGTTCAATTTACTTGAAACACATCCATCAGTTTCCTCCTCATTTCCTTCTGAATCGTGAAATAAAAATACCTTCGCTCAAAGAGTTCCCAAAAATTTTTTATGGGCAATGTATCTCTTTGTTCAGATGTGGTGACAGACTCCCACCATTGGAGAGTTTCCCCCGTTAACTTAAAGGTGTCTAGAAATTACTCTTGCACCTCACTACACTCAACCATACGGAGGTGCATCTGCATACTATTCTTCCATTGACTTGCAGCCATCGCATTAACTCCCCATGAAAACTCTATAGGATGCCCCTTATTAAAATCTCCCCGCACTCTTTACCAAAAAGATGGTCCTGAATAGGTTTGGGCTGCTTGAACTACAGTATGTTGCGCCATCGTAGAAATGGAAACAATTACTGCTTGTGCCACAATACTGGCAACTTCATCTTTTGTTATGGCCCTTCGAGTCATTTGGGGTTCCACATGCTCAGCCCCTTTATTTGCCCTACCTGAATGACTTTTCTTCGGTGGCATCTGACACAAGAACAATAGTATCAGAATGCCTTTCAAATGTTTTCTCACCACAAAAGAAAATATGGACATATGAACACAACAGTCCTAATAATAAGGCTCTACATCAAGAACGCTTACGGAAGATCGTAGTAACCCACACGGATCCTAAGGACACTAGAACCTGATGCTCTTATACCACCTGTTGCACCCCACTCAAAATAATAACTGGTGGCCAGCCCTATACTAAAATAATCAGGAATATCAAGTGGATCATTCTTAGCATCTATAGACGATTCTAAAAATATGCGCGGCTAACAACCCATTACCACAAAAAGAGCGTGTCAAAATTTATAAAACATTTTAATTAAAACCAAACATGCAACAACTAACCAATAACATAACTCTAAATATGATAAGAGGCACACACACTCCAAATAATATATAAAAGAATACAACACAATGTAAAAAGTAAAATACCCGAATATGACGTCGGGTCACAGACAGTACAATAATCTGGAAAAGAAAATATAAAAGTGCTACTCTACAAAACTTGGGTATAAACCCGATATACAAACTTAATCCTAATCTAGATACACAAAAGATAAAAATCGAGTATAATAAAATGCCACAATAGTCCGCTACTACCACAGCTCCACGAATACACTGGATGGATAACATCAATGGCATCCTTGTGGAGGAACACCAAGAATAATACAATACATATATGCACAACAAGAGAAAATATAAACGGATCAGAGCCCGAGGTGTGAAAACATTTTGTAGCAAGTGCATTAAAATGCATAATAATTATAAATGCATTATGACATGATTAAGGTGGAGTGGCACTCTCTATAAAATCAAACTCACCTCTCAACTAAAGCGCGCAACTAAACGTATGCACATGATCTCCAATTAATTTCCCAAATCTATCTAAGGGAAAAGTAATCTAACTTACTCCCAATTTACACTTACTTAAATCATATCCTTCAATTTCTAATATTATTGATCTCAATTATTTGTTCTCTTTCTAAACATATAAAATATACATAAACATTTTCTTTTACTAGAATTTCTCATATTCTAGTTATGCCATCAATATATATGTGTACATATATATATATATATATATATATATATATATATATATATATATATATATATATATATATATATATATGAGTTATTAGCATCTAAGTGCTAAGGACTAAACTTCTCCCAATTCTCAATACTGCACTGCGGTTCGTGCGTCGGACGTCTTGCAAGCGAAATTTAAATAAGGACCCCCCCCCCCGATACACTACTCATGGAAGTATTGATTCTCAAGATTCTTTATGCCCTCAATGCATGACGCGTATAATCCAAATTCTCTTTTATTTTATAACAGATCAATTAATTAAATAAATGTTCTCAATTCTCAACAGTGCATGGCATTTCATGGGTGGGATGTCTCGCAAGCGAAATCCAAATAAGGAACCCCCTCGATACACAAATCCTTGGAATTATCGATTGTCGAGATATACTAATATATATAAATATGAGTACTAAGGACTAACTTCTCCTCACTCCCAACATTACACTGCGTTTCGTGCGTGGGACGTCTCGCAAGCGAAATCCAAACAAGAAACCCCCCGATACACTACTCCTTGGCAATGTTAGTCGTTGAGGTCCATTATGCCCTCGATACCCAAAGTACTATAACTACTCATAATTAATTTCTCATTATTTTCCCAATTCATTCATCATAATTTTAAGTCCGGATAAAATCTCCCGGCATTAGAATCAAGAAATCTTCTTATGTCTCTTTACTCTAGAGACATATATGATATCACATAATCATATAGAATTTGTATAGTATTCACACAAGTATAATAATAACCATCCCAACGAGCTATAACTCGAGGATGCAGGTTCTCAATGCTATCATCTACCAGGGAATCACTCACATATCATCCTGGGTACCAACGGTTGGAATCTCACACCGCATTGGCAAAACAACCATAACACAACGTATGGGAAGCGGTTATAGTTCCTCCCCATAAATGAGACAAAACATACCCACCACGGCTCACCCCTAATAAAAACAGTCACACAATAATGTTGGACGTTATGACCTAGGGAATATCCACACTATGCTCCTCAAGGTCTCGCAACTTCCCACGATAGAAAGGAGAGGGTATGCTTCACTTATAGATATATATCATACACACAAGATATACATACATCATCACATTATATAATTTTATACAATCACGCCAGGTATATATATCACACTATTTACATACTCATAATAATCTCTTAGGCGTAAGTGAAATGATCTCATTATTTAGTATATTTTACTCTCGATATACTATTCGTCAATAACTCACATAACTTCCCCACTTACTATACACTATACTATTTCTCACTTGAAGTTAACACATCACTTCGATTTGTATGAATCGTCACTCAATTATATTTATGTTGAGGATATTCTCTATATCCTAATGCACCGCGATCAGCATTTCTCATTTATGTGAAACATCTCCCAAGTTAATTAGCGTTAAGGATAATTTCTATATCCGTATGCACATCAATCATCATTTATAATTTTCAATCCAAAATATGGTTCAATTGATCATATGAACCCTTAAAGAAATCCCCTTCGAGGTTTTTTATACTAAAATCTATTATCACTAAGCGCACTTTAACTCTCTCTTATAAACCAATAATTATCTCCAATTTGAATTCTCAAAGATAGTGGGCTTCCCCACTAGTCGTACATTAATCTCTAATCAATACTCTCTCCGGATAAGTCATTATGACTCCAATACTTTCTCATATGGGAAAATATCTAAAAGTCCCCAAAATACCCTTCTTATAACTCCTATAGAGGTTCCCAATCGACAAACTCAAACGAAACCGGACGGAACTCACTCTAGAAAAACCTCTCAAAAAGCCTTTTTCCGAATCGATTCGGTCCCAATCAGCGAATCGAATTGGCCCCTCTTAATCGATTCGGTCCAAAGGACCTATAAGTCTTCTTCCTACCGAATCGATTCGAAAGGGGCAAATCGATTTGGTTTCATCAGCAAGCTACGAAATTGGTTAATTTCTTCGAAACCCAAAATTCCCAATAGTTAATTTAATCATCTTTCAACCATTTTTCTTCAACCCAAACACATATATATCATTAATACTCATCAAATAATACACCTCAACTAATTTCTAACGTCAAATCCATTATACACACAACAAATTTAAAATTATACCCAAAATCTAGGTTTTGATAATTTAAACCTAAAATACATAAATTTGATCCACAAATCATGAAATAAATGATACACAATAATTATTTAGCAAGTTTAATCACTTGCCTCAATTTCGTACGGTCTGAATCCTCCTCGAGATCGCATAATGGCTAGAAATCCCACTCTTCTCCTCTTTATCTTCTTCTTCTCCTCTTATCTCTTTCTTTCTTTCTATTTCTCTTTCTCTCTTAAGAGAATTCAATCTCCCGTAGGCTTTTAAGCCTTATCTCCCAAAATACACCTCTTTAAATGATAATACACACTTTAAATGACTCCATCACTTTAATTCGAGCCAAACGAAATTAAAATATTTCGAAACCCAAATTGACCCCAAGTACTGTCATTTTGACTTTCTCGACCCTTTCGGTAACAATGGCACACTCAGAATCGACATTCGAATCACTCTCCAACATCTTCAAATTTTGACCTCAAATGCCAATTTAATCATTCTCCAACTAAATTAATATTTATTTCTCCCAAAATAAATAAATTATTGTCTCAAAAATCTCGGGTTGTTACACACTTCCCCACTTACAAGAATTTCATGCTCGAAATTAAGCAAAGCCAAATACTCCAGAGTTCAACTAGTTCCTACTACACTATCCTCACTAACACTATACCCTGTGACAACCTGCTATCCGAAATAAAGGGTGGCCAGCCCTATACCCCGATAAAATAGGGAATCATGGATAATATCATCCTCAGCATCACGACAATACACAAAGTATAAGGAATAACCACTCTATATTCCAGAAAACGGGTTATCAAAACTTTGATTTGAAATAAAAAGAAAACATTTTCAACAACCCATAATAGAAATAGAGGGTGGAAACCCCCCCCACAAGCGCATATAAGAAATCCCGAAAGATACAAAGGACCGAATAAAACGTCGGTCGAAACCATCCATACAACATGCATATAGTACCAAGTGTTACATAATAAATTCATTATACAATTACAACTGTTTGGGCAACAAGCCCGAATGAACCGAACATAACTAGAAACATAAACAGAGGCATCTACGCAAAATCCCGTGAAACCCGCACAGTGTCACGGTTCCTCAAAACATGCGGAAGGGAAAAGTCATTACTGGCGACCGTGCGACGGAACACCTGAACGGATCATATACATATAGAGATACCACAAGAAAAGAAAACCGGTCAGGGCCGGGTATATGTGATCAATAGATAAATGACAAGTATGATAATGATGCACAATTAAGCATGGATGATAGTCTAGCATGTTAACAGCATATAAGGAACTGAAACTGGTGAAGGACTACATAGAGTGAGATTCATAATAAAACAGAATTAAAAGTGCTTATGAGCCTTTATCATCTTTAATCATATTTCAATTTAAATATTCATTTTCCATTCCTTATCAGGAATATAATTGTCATCATGTGCTCTATACGGCACTAATCTCAATAACATGCTCTTTGCGGCATAATTTTGCTCTTTAGGGCATTAATGTTCCATCGAGTCCAACTCGATAATTAGAATAGTCATAAATATAAATATAACGCTTCTAAGACCGCCCGTCCGGGTTTCCCCACTGTGCGCGTCCCTAAATAACCATCATCTTCCAGGGCCTACCATAAGACAACCTGGGATCCTATCGAAAGCGTCGGGAAGTGGCCATGAGCCTGCGTGGTAGCCAAGACCACACACGGAATCTCCCTACCCCCGCAGAAAAAATACAACCATAAGCGCTCCCATGGCCTAGGACTATATCCACCCTGCATTCATTAGCCAGGGGGCTTCACCTATCGTGCGGACTTCCCTTAAGATGGTATTTAGAGAGGTGTGTAACATCCATTTTATTAATTCCCATTACATGATTAGTAAATTATCATTTACCTTAACAATTCCTCATTTTAATTGAATGTATAAGCTAATTCGGGACTAAGTATAAGTGGTACCGACATAGAATCCTCAAAAGGAATTTAGACTCCAAAGTTATCCCCAAGGCCTCTTTTAGGCTTTACTATGAACCATCAAGTCACATCTAACTCGAGTTGAATTCTAAAGTCTCCAAATTGACCTCAATAGATTCTAGACCGATATAAAACTACAAGACAAAAGTGATGCCTAAACATCACCTTAAATCCCCCCCCCCCCCTTGAATGAATCCTAGGTGAACCCTTTCGAGTCTAGGATGTCGTCCCAACTCAACTAGAACTCTAAACCCTATGTTTACTTCATTTAAGAAGGTCCCTAATCAATAATCCTAAAGAAAAAGGGCAAAAAAATGAAAAAGAAAAATTTTGAAAAGTGCAGGGCTACCGAATCGATTCGCCCCCTTGGCCGAATCGATTCGGCCAGAAAGTTTGATATTCTGCATCATAGCCGAATCGATTCGCTCAGAGGGCCGAATCGATTCGGACTGAAAATCTGGGTTTCTGCATAACTGCCGAATCGATTCGGATGGATTTCGAATCGATTCGGTTCACCAGACCTGGGCACTGGACCTAGCCGAATCGATTCGCCCAGGGGACCGAATCGATTCGGGCCTGCGATTTTGCCAAGAAATGGCTATGGAGTCTTGGACTCCATTTTCTACCCAAACTCCAATTTCTTCCAACCAAACTTATATACCAACACTAAAATAACATCAATGATACTCTTGATCATCTAAAATCTCATGAATCATCTTTGAGTGAATCAAAACCCAAAAATACATAAGAAAACCCTAAGTTTTCTAAACTAAAATCAATACACCATTATCATAACACATCATCTATCTCAAGACACAAATAGCAAGTAAAAACTTGCCTTGATTCAGCAAATATGCAGATTTCTTGATGTAGTAACAATCTCTCTCTCAATCTCCAAAGCTTTCTCTCTTCTCTTCTCTTACTCTCTTAGGTTTAGGAAGGGATTTTGGGGAAATTAGAAGACTTAATAGGCTTAAGTCGTGACTTAAGGTAAATGCCCCACTTAATTAACCAAAAGTGCGATAAAATAATACGCAATAGCATAATTAAGGCACAACCCGTCAAAAATGCCCAAAACTACAAAATACAATATGGTACATTATTTGACTATTTCGCACATTCCGGAATCAACTGCAACCTCCAAATTATCATTTGGACATTTTAAAATTCAATTTAGGTTCCGGTCTCATAATTAAGTCAAATATCATTTTATATTCAGATGATATTAATAAGCATGACATAGCAATATTTTCCCACAATTATGATATGCATGCAACCTCATAATAAATATCAACTTTTCTACATTGAATTAATCATTCAAATCATAACCCAACACTGGTCTCTAATTACTATACTAAGTAATTATTATAAAATACGGTCTCATAAGCGAGGGTTATTACATACTCCCCCCCTTATGAGGGAATTTTGCCCCCAAAATTCAGGCGTACCTCATGAGAAAAGATGTGGATATTTCTCCCGCATCTCATCCTCGCGTTCCCAAGTTGATTCGCTTGCATGATGATGACTCCAATGAACTCTCACTAGGGGCACCACACGAGATCTCAACTTTCGCTCCCCAAACTCAAGGATAGCAACCGGTTGTTCTTCGTAAGAAACATCGGGCTGCAAATCGATATCTTCGAAAGGAATGTGCCAAAGGGAACCTTCACACCTTCTGTACTTCTTCAAAGAAGAGACGTGAAAAACATCATGGATTTGTTGTAAAGGTTCCGGTAAGGCAATTTGCTATGCTACGGGACCAACCTTTGCAATCACCGGGAAAGGTCCAACAAAGCGGGGTGCAAGCTTTCCTTTCTTCCCAAAACGTTTAATACCCTTCATCGGGGACACTCGTACCAACACTTGGTCTCCAACTTCCAATTCCATATGTCTCCTACCCGCATCGGCATAACTCTTTTGACGATCTTGGGCTATCCGTATGCGGTTTCGAATAAGTTCAATTTTTGAAGAAGTATCTTGGATCATTTCATGTCCAAGGAACTTATTATCACCCACTTCCAACCAACAAGCGGGTGATCTACAAGCCCTGCCATAAAGAGCTTCATAAGGTGCCATTCCAATAGTGAATTGGTATGAGTTGTTATAAGCAAACTGAACCAACGGAAGGTATTGTTCCCAACTGCCTTTAAAGTCGAGTATGCACATACGAAGCATATCCTCCAACATCTGGTTTACCCTTTCGGTCTGACCGTCTGTTTGAGGATGATAGGAAGAGCTTAACTTCAATTCAGTCCCCATAGCTCCCTGGAAACTCTGCCAAAAGTGGGACACGAATATTTTATCTCGGTCAGAGACAATATTCAAAGGTACCCCGTGGAGTCTGACGATCTCCTCAATGAACAACTGGGCATAACGAGTGGTATCATAATCGGTGCGCACAGGTAAGAAGTGTGCCGACTTAGTCAAACGGTCGACAATCACCCAAATTGAGTCATGACCCTTTTGCGATCTAGGCAAGCCCGTAACAAAGTCCATCGAAATGCTCTCCCATTTCCACACGGGAATCTCGAGCGGTTGTAACAAACCCGTCGGCCGCTGGTGGTCAATCTTAACCAACTGACAAGTAGTGCATTGAGACACAAACTCTGAGATATCCCTCTTCATACCCGCCCACCAATACGAACGACGCATATCTTGGTACATCTTGTCCCCTCCCGTATGTACCGCGAACTTCGACCCGTGGGATTCTGCCATCACTGCACGTCTTAAATCCCCATCCTCGGGAACCACAAGTCTTCCATGGAAGCGTAGTCCACCCTCAGATCCTATTGAGTACGACTCCGCTCCCTCAGACAACAACTGGCGTGTATGGTCTTGACAAACCTTATCTCTCTTCTGAGCTTCCACAATCTTAGCTATAATCGTGGGAGTAACCGTCATCACTGAAAGGAATGCTCTCACTCCGGCATCCTCCAGGCTGAGTTCTTTCCACTTAGCTTTCAACACCTCAGCTAAGTCTCCATCAGGCTTTCTACTCAAGGCATCTGCTACCACATTCGCCTTCCCGGGGTGGTAATGAATATCAAATTGGTAGTCTTTCACAAACTCCAACCAACGGCGCTGGCGCATGTTCAAATCCTTTTGGGAGAATAAGTACTGCAGCGATTTGTGGTCGGTGAAAAGACTAAACTTTTCCTCCAAGAGATAATGCCTCCATATCTTCAAGGCAAATACAACGGCGGCGAATTCCAAGTCATGTACCGGATAGTTCCTCTCGTGAGGCTTCAACTTAAGAGATGCGTATGCAATGGGTTGCCTCTCTTGTTGAAGAACACCTCCTAACCCCAGAAGAGATGCATCGGTGAAGACGAGATATTCCAACCCCGGCTTTGGCAATGCCAGGACTGGAGCTGAAGTCAGTCTATCCTTGAGTTCATCGAAAGCCGCTTGACATGAACTGTCCCAAACAAATCTTACTCCTTTCCGGGTTAAATTCGTCAATGGGCTAGCAACCTTAGAAAAGCCCTTAATGAATCGACGGTAATAACCCGCCAAGCCCAGAAAACTACGAACTTCAGTGGGCGTCGTGGGCTGACCCCACTCCTTCACCGCGATTACCTTACTCGGATCCACAGACACGCCTTGGGATGACACCACATGCCCCAAAAATTGAACTTCCTTCAACCAGAAGCCACACTTCTCAAACTTTGCATACAATTGATGATCCCTCAATCTCTGCAAGACCAACCGCAAGTGAGCAGCGTGACCCGACTCTGTCTGAGAATAGACTAGGATGTCATCAATAAATACAATGACAAACTGGTCAAGGAAATCCCGAAACACCCTATTCATAAGGTCCATAAACACTGCAGGGGCATTGGTTAGCCCGAAGGGCATAACCAAGAACTCATAAGATCCATAACGGGTCAGAAAGGCCGTCTTGGATACATCTTGCTCTCGTATCCTCAATTGGTGATACCCTGTCCGCAAGTCGATCTTGGAGAAGTAGGAAACTCACCTAAGTTGATCAAACAAGTCGTCGATGCGAGGTAAAGGGTATTTATTCCGGATGGTGACTTTATTCAACTCTCTATAGTCCACGCATAACCGGAGAGAGCCGTCTCTCTTCTTCACAAACAACACCGAAGCGCCCCATGGTGAGGTACTACGCCTAATAAAGCCCTGCTCCAGTAGCTTCTGAATCTGATCTCTCAGCTCCCTCATCTCCACAGGAGCCATTCGATAAGGAGCTTTTACGATCGGTCGAGTTCCCGGCATTAAGTCAATCACAAACTCTATTTCCCGACTTGGAGGTAATCCGGGTATCTCCCGAAAAATATCTTCAAAGTCCCGAACGATGGGAAGAGAATCTAGGGGAACCATGACATCTCTAGATGCATCTTTCGCAATACAATATAAATAAGCACTCGTGCTCCCTTCCATACAAGGCATAACTACTAGGAACATCTCTTGTCCCGGAACCGCAAAAACTATACTCTTCCCGAAACAATTCACTATAGCACGGTACTTCACTAGCCAATCCATACCCAAAATTACATCGTACCGAACCATATCAAGGACGAGCAAATCAGCATCAAAACACAAGTCACCAAGCTTAATTCCTACCTTTTTACATACGAAGAAAATCAATGAACCATCGCCCATAGAGGATTCAACACTAGTGAAGGTACTTTCAGCAGATTTTATCAAACCCGTAGTCTGAGCAAAACTCCTAGAAATAAAGGAGTGTGTAGCACCCGTATCAAATAGAATTCGACCCATATACCCATGGATGAGAAACTTACCCTCGATCGCTGGTGGTGCCGGAGGAGCTGGAGGAAGCAAAGCCTCCTAAATATGGTAAACTCTTCCGTACTGCAATTGCCCCTGTTGAGGAGGAGCAACCGGATTAGGCGCTTGTGGCGGAAACTGTACATACGGCTGCTGCGGGGCCCGAGGAAGATGCCCTCCAACCAACTGAGGACACGCCCTTTTATAGTGGCCCAGCTCCCCACACTGAAAACATTTGATTACCGTAATATCCTGATTTCTACCTTGGTTATTTCGGAATTGACCCGCACCTCGGCCCTGTTGGCCCCTACCACCATTTCCACCTCTACCTCCCTGTGGTTGCTGACCACCTTGTCTTTGCCTGTTATTATTACCGCCAGCATTAAACCCACCAAAACGTTGACGCTTGGACGAATCCCCCTGCTGAGGATCCCTCTCAACCTGCTTGTTCCCCGAGGATTGGGACGAAGAAGATGTTCCTCCTCCGCTCCCAACACCTCCCTGCCTCCCCGCTTGTCCCACAGTAACAACCTTCTTCTTGTTTAGCAGAAACAATCTGTGCTCCTGACAGTGAAGCAAAGCAGCATTCATCACATCACCAAAAGTCACCAGAGATGGATTTCCCAGCAAATGTTGTTTTATTCGCCAATGTAAACCTCCCACAAACTTGGAGATCCTCTTCGATTCTGGAGTTACCTCATCCGGTATAAAACTGGCTAACCGGGTAAACTCTTCTTCATACTCAGCAACTGACCTCTCCCCTTGAACCAAATCCTGCAGCTTCCTCTGTATTTCCCTCTGAACTGCGGGAGGGAAATACTTCCATCAAACAAAGCCCAAAAATTTGTAATGGACATAGTATCCCTTTGCTCGGGTGTCGTCATTGACTCCCACCAATGTAAGGCCGGTCCTACCAGCTTGAAAGTAACGAGAATCTGCTTCTTCTCCTCACTACATTCCACCATCCTAAGATGGCGCTGCATATCTCTCTTCCACTGGTTCGCCTTGATAACATCCGAACCCCCTAGAATTCCGGGGGATGCCCCTTAAGGAAAGATTCCCTCACCCGTTCCCACTGAGAAGGTCCCGTGGGAACTTGTGCTTCTTGTCCCCTAACTTGGGCTTGTGGCATTTGTTGGGCCACTGCAGTCATCGCGGCGTTGACAGCTTGGGCCACAATATTGGCCACTTCAGCGGCACTGATACTCCCCTGCTGCGGTGGAGGACCAAACTCATCCTCAACAACCCTATTACGTCTAGCGGGACGTCCTCTCTTCGGCGGCATCTGAGATAAAGACGAGATAGAGTTCAAACATAGTATAAGACAATCTATTTAGCAGAAAATCGCATACATAGGCAACAAAACAATCCTAACATTAAGTTCTATATAAAAGAACGCTACGGTAGAACGTGACAAGTCCGCATAGATCCTAAAGACTCTAGAACCTGATGCTCTGATACCATCTGTGACAACCCGCTATCCGAAATAAAGGGTGGCCAGCCCTATACCCCGATAAAATAGGGAATCATGGATAACATCATCCTCAGCATCACGACAATACACAAAGTATAAGGAATAACCACTCTATATTCCAGAAAACGGGTTATCAAAACTTTGATTTGAAATAAAAAGAAAACATTTTCAACAACCCATAATAGAAATAGAGGGTGGAAACCCCCCACAAGCGCATATAAGAAATCCCGAAAGATACAAAGGACCGAATAAAACGTCGGTCGAAACCATCCATACAACATGCATATAGTACCAAGTGTTACATAATAAATTCATTATACAATTACAACTGTTTGGGCAACAAGCCCGAATGAACCGAACATAACTAGAAACATAAACAGAGGCGTCTACGCAAAATCCCGTGAAACCTGCACAGTGTCACGGTTCCTCAAAAATGCGGAAGGGAAAAGTCATTACTGGCGACCGTGCGGCGGAACACCTGAACGGATCATATACATATAGAGATACCACAAGAAAAGAAAACCGGTCAGGGCCGAGTATATGTGATCAATAGATAAATGACAAGTATGATAATGATGCACAATTAAGCATGGATGATAGTCTAGCATGTTAACAGCATATAAGGAACTGAAACTGGTGAAGGACTACATAGAGTGAGATTCATAATAAAACAGAATTAAAAGTGCTTATGAGCCTTTATCATCTTTAATCATATTTCAATTTAAATATTCATTTTCCATTCCTTATCAGGAATATAATTGTCATCATGTGCTCTATACGGCACTAATCTCAATAACATGCTCTTTGCGGCATAATTTTGCTCTTTAGGGCATTAATGTTCCATCGAGTCCAACTCGATAATTAGAATAGTCATAAATATAAATATAACGCTTCTAAGACCGCCCGTCCGGATTTCCCCACTGTGCGCGTCCCTAAATAACCATCATCTTCCAGGGCCTACCATAAGACAACCTGGGATCCTATCGAAAGCGTCGGGAAGCGGCCATGAGCCTGCGTGGTAGCCAAGACCACACCCGGAATCTCCCTACCCCCGCAGAAAAAATACAACCATAAGCACTCCCATGGCCTAGGACTATATCCACCCTGCATTCATTAGCCAGGGGGCTTCACCTATCGTGCGAACTTCCCTTAAGATGGTATTTAGAGAGGTGTGTAACATCCATTTTATTAATTCCCATTACATGATTAGTAAATTATCATTTACCTTAACAATTCCTCATTTTAATTGAATGTATAAGCTAATTCGGGACAAAGTATAAGTGGTACCGACATAGCATCCTCAAAAGGAATTTAGACTCCAAAGTTATCCCCAAGGCCTCTTTTAGGCTTTACTATGAACCATCAAGTCACATCTAACTCGAGTTGAATTCTAAAGTCTCCAAATTGACCTCAATAGATTCTAGACCGATATAAAACTACAAGACAAAAGTGATGCCTAAACATCACCTTAAATCCCCCCCCTTGAATGAATCCTAGGTGAACCCTTTCGAGTCTAGGATGTCGTCCCAACTCAACTAGAACTCTAAACCCTATGTTTACTTCATTTAAGAAGGTCCCTAATCAATAATCCTAAAGAAAAAGGGCAAAAAAATGAAAAAGAAAAATTTTGAAAAGTGCAGGGCTACCGAATTGATTCGCCCCCTTGGCCGAATCGATTCGGCCAGAAAGTTTGAGATTCTGCATCATAGCCGAATCAATTCGCTCAGAGGGCCGAATCGATTCGGACTGAAAATCTGGGTTTCTGCATAACTGCCGAATCGATTCGGATGGATTTCGAATCGATTCGGTTCACCAGACCTGGGCACTAGACCTAGCCGAATCGATTCGCCCAGGGGACCGAATCGATTCGGGCCTACGATTTTGCCAAGAAATGGCTATGGAGTCTTGGACTCCATTTTCTACCCAAACTCCAATTTCTTCCAACCAAACTTATATACCAACACTAAAATAACATCAATGATACTCTTGATCATCTAAAATCTCATGAATCATCTTTGAGTGAATCAAAACCCAAAAATACATAAGAAAACCCTAAGTTTTCTAAACTAAAATCAATACACCATTATCATAACACATCATCTATCTCAAGACACAAATAGCAAGTAAAAACTTGCCTTGATTCAGCAAATATGCAGATTTCTTGATGTAGTAACAATCTCTCTCTCAATCTCCAAAGCTTTCTCTCTTCTCTTCTCTTACTCTCTTAGGTTTAGGAAGGGATTTTGGGGAAATTAGAAGACTTAATAGGCTTAAGTCGTGACTTAAGGTAAATGCCCCACTTAATTAACCAAAAGTGCGATAAAATAATACGCAATAGCATAATTAAGGCACAACCCGTCAAAAATGCCCAAAACTACAAAATACAATATGGTACATTATTTGACTATTTCGCACATTCCGGAATCAACTGCAACCTCCAAATTATCATTTGGACATTTTAAAATTCAATTTAGGTTCCGGTCTCATAATTAAGTCAAATATCATTTTATATTCAGATGATATTAATAAGCATGACATAGCAATATTTTCCCACAATTATGATATGCATGCAACCTCATAATAAATATCAACTTTTATACATTGAATTAATCATTCAAATCATAACCCAACACTGGTCTCTAATTACTATACTAAGTAATTATTATAAAATACGGTCTCATAAGCGAGGGTTATTACATACCCAAACCTCCCACTTCTCACGACAAATTTATTTTAATTTATATAAAACCAATTATAACAACTAGGGCGCCCATACACCCTTTATTCGAGATCTACTCGTATAAACACAATTAGGTTTCACTTGTCTCAATAGTACAATAACTAGAAATATATTAAATTATACTAGCATATTAATAATATAAAATTTTTGAATGGTCCAAGGATATAACTCCTCTCAATTCCTGACATTCGCTACTTTCATGCGGGGGAGGTCTCGCAAGCGAAATCCGAACAAGGAACCCTCCCAATACACTAATATGTAGTGACGTCGGGGATTGAGAGTTTTTTAGATCCGGACTAGAGTTTAAAATATTTTCTTGTATAAATCATTTTGATACGGCCCAAAGGCCTATGAAAAGTTTTATTTTGAAAACAGTTTATTTTAAAACAGTTTATGATTTCGACACTTAAATAAAATACCTCATGCCCATGACACAAGGTTTTAACAATTATCATACTCATAATAATATATAGCTCTTAAAAATTAGCATAATTATGATCTAAAATTTCTTGCCCCACAATCATCCACAAAATTCTGAATTCTTTTCAGTAATTATCTCTCACAACATATTAATATATTGCCATTCACTAGGCTCTTTCGTAACTGGAATACAACAATTATATAAGTCTAACACGACGGTAAAAATAAGTAGATTTATCATTACTACTCAATACACAATAACTATTCTTACGTTCACAACAAGATTATAGCTCTCTTTCTAGCACATCACAACATAATCTATTCTCTCAAAAGATAAAAACATAAGAGCCTCACTTGCTCAATATTCCCCTTCTTGATTCATTTCATACGTCATAGGTTTATAGCACTACCCTCTATAACTATCTCACACATAATACTCCCAAATCTTCATATAGCATAATCCTAATCACAAAGGAAAATAACTTACATCATCCATCTGTAGTCCGATTTCATCTCCTCATCATTGGGTTCCCACACAAAATCCCCTAGCTTAAAATGACCTCGAATCTGCTATAAGGGTTGCACTTCCAAAACTTCATCAAACGTGGTCCTTTACCTCTTTTAGGACAATCTATCTTCCTATGACCAAATTCCTTACAAAAGAAACATCTACCCGCAAATCCTCTCTACCCATCTTGAGGAACATAACACTATTGCGATCCTCTTTATTATGGATTATACTCTCTGGTATTACTTGTATTCTCATTTCCAAACGTACTTGATGAACCCGAATCTCCAAATTTCTTACCCCTTTGCATACGAAGACGATATTCATGACACTGTAATAGTGTCGTATTCACTACCTGGATGGAAGTCACTAACGTCGAGTTCCCTAACAAATGCTGTCGAATTTTCCCATTTAAACCTCACATGAACATCGATATACGCTTCTCTTCAATATTTACCTCAACAGGTACTAAATTCTCCAATCGAGTAAATTCCACTTCATACTCGGCCACCATTCTATTTCCTTGAAACACATCCATCAGTTTCCTCATCATTTCCTTCTGAATCGCGGAAGAAAAATACCTTCGCTCAAAGAGTTCCCAAAAATCTTTTATGGGCAATGTATCTCTTTGTTCAGATGTGGTGACAGACTCCCACCATTGGAGAGTTTCCCCCATTAACTTAAAGGTGTCTAGAAATTACTTTTGCACCTCACTACACTCAACCATACGGAGGTGCATCTGCATACTATTCTTCCATTGACTTGCAGCCATCGCATTAACTCCCCCTAAAAACTCTGAAGGATGCCCCTTACTAAAATCTCACCGCACTCTTTCCCACAAAGATGGTCTTAAATAGGTTTGGGCTGCTTGAACTGCAGGTTGCTGCGCCATCGTAGAAATGGCAGCAATTACTGTTTGTGCCACATTATTGGCAACTTCATCTGTAGTCATGGTCCTTTGAGGAATTTGGGGTTCCACACTATCAGCCCCTTTATTTGCCTTACCTGAACGACTTCTCTTCGGTGGCATCTGAAATAAGAACGATTGTATCAGAATGCCTTTCAAATGTTTTCTCACCACAGAAGAAAAAATGGACGTATGAACACAACAGTCCTAATAATAAGGCTCTACATCAAGAACGCTTACGAAAGACCGCAGTAACCCACACGGATCCTAAGGAACCTAGAACCTGATGCTCTGATACCACCTATGGAACCCCGCTCAAAATAATAACTGGTGGCCATCCCTCTACTAAAATAATCAGGAATCTCAAGTGGATCATTCTCAGCATCTACAGACAATTCTAAAAATATGCGCGGCTAACAACCCATTACCACAAAAAGAGGGTGTCAAAAATTTTAAAACATTTTAATTAAAACCAAACATGAAAAAACTAACCAACAACATAATTCTAATTATGATAAGAGGCACATGCACTCGAAATAATATGTAAAAGAATACAACACAATATACAAAGTAAAATACCCGAATATGCTGTCGGGTCCTAGACAGTACAATAATCTGGGAAAGAAAATATAAAAGTGCTACTCTACAACACATGGGTATAAACCCCATATACAAACTGAATCCTAATCTAGATACACAAAAGATAAGAATCGATTATAATAAAATTCCGCAACATTCCGCTACTGCCACAGCTCCACGAATACACTGGATGGATAACATCAATGGCGTCCTTGTGGAGGAACACCTAGAATAATACAATACATATCTGCACAGCAAGAGAAAATATAAAAGGATCAGAGCCCGTGGTGTGAAAATATTTTATAGCAGGGTAATTAATATGCATAATAATTATAAATGCATTATCACATGATTAAGGTGGAGTCGCACTCTCCATAAAATCCAACTCACCTCTCAACTAAAGCGCGCAACTAAACGTATGCACATGATCTCCAATCATTTTATTAAATCTATCTAAGGGAAAAGTAATCTAACTTACTCCCAATTTACACTTACCTAAATCATATCCTTCAATTTCTAATAGTACTGATCTCAATTATTCGTTCTCTTTCTAAACATATCAAATATACATAAAAAAATTCTTTTACTAGAATTTCTCATATTCTAGTTATTCCATCAATATATGTGTTTAAATATATATATATATATATATATATATATATATATATATATATATATATATATATATATATATATATATATATATATATATATATATATATATATATATATATATATATATATATATATATATGAGTTATAAGCATCTAAGTGATAAGGACTAAACTTCTCCCAAATCTCAATACTGCACTGCGGTTCGTGCGTGGCACATCTCGCAAACGAAATCCAAACAAGGACCCCCCCCCCCCGATACACTACTCCTGGCATTATTTATTATCAAGATTCATTATGCCCTCAATGCATTACGCATATAACCCAAATTATCTTTTATTTAATAACAGATCAATTAATTAACTAATTCTTCTCAATTCTCAAAAGTGCGCGACGTTTCGTGCTTGGGACGTCTCGCAAGCGAAATCTAAGCAAGGAACCCCCTCGATACACTACTCCTTGGCACTGTCGATCGTCGAGATATACTAATATATATAAATATCAGTACTACGGACTAACTTTTCCTCACTCCCAACATTACATTGAGTTTCGTACGTGGGACGTCTCGCAAGCGAAATCCAAACAAGGAACCCCCCGATACACTACTCCTTGGCAATGTTGGTCGTTGAGGTCCATTATGCCTTGGATACCCAAAGTACTATAACTACTCATAATTAATTTCTCATTATTTTCCTAATTGATTCATCATAATTTAAGTCCGGATAAAATCTCCCGGAATGAGATTCAAGCAATCTTCTTATGTCTCTTTACTCTAGAGACAGATATGATATCACATATTCATATAGAATTTGTATACTATTCGCACAAGTATAATAATAACCATCCCAACGAGATATAACTCGAGAATACAGGTTCTCAATGCTATCATCTACCAGGGAATCAATCACATATCATCCTGGGTACCAACGGTCAGAATCTCACACCGCCTTGGCAAAACAACCATAACACAACGTACGGGAAGCGGTCATAGTTCCTCCCCAAAAAGGATATGAAACATACCCACCACATCTCACCCCTAATAAAAACAATCACACAATAATATTGGACGCTATGACCTGGGGAATATCCACACCCTACTCCTCAAGCCAAGGTGCTCACCCTCATCGCGTAACTTCCCATGATAGCAAGGAGAGGGTATGCTTCACTTATATATATATATATATATATCATACACACAAGATATATGTACATCATCACATTATATAATTGTATACAATCACACCAGGTATATATATCACACTATTTACATACTCATAATAAGCTCTTAGGCGTAAGTGTAATGATCTCATTATTTAGTGTATTTTACTCTCGATATACTATTCGTCAATAACTCACATAACTTCCCCACATACTATACACTATACTATTTCTCACTTGAAGTTAACACATCACTTCGATTTGTATGAATCGTCACTCAATTCTATTTACGTTGAGGATATTCTCTATATCCTAATGCACCTCGATCAGCATTTCTCATTTATGTGAAACATCTCCCAAGTTAATAAGTGTTAAGGACAATTTCTATATCCGTATGGACATCAATCAGCATTTATAATTTTCAATCCAAAATATGGTTCAATTGATCATATGAACCTTTAAAGTTATCCCCTTTGTTTTTTTATTCTAAAATCCATTATCACTAAGTGCACTCTAACTCTCTCTTATAAACCCATATTTATCTCCAATTTGAAATCTCAAAGATAGTGGGCTTCCCCACTAGTCGGTACATTAATCTCCAATCAATACTTTCTCCGGATAATTCATTATGACTCCAATACTTTCTCATAAGGTAAACTCTCTAAAAGTCTCCAAAATACCATTCTTATAACTCCTATAGAGGTTCCCAATCGACAAACTCAAACGAAACCGGACGAAACTCACTCCAGAAAAACCTCTTAAAACAACCTCTTTTCCGAATCGATTCGGCCCCTCCGAATCGATTCAGTCTTAATCAGTGAATCGATTCGGCCCCTCTGAATCGATTTAGTCCAAAGTACCTGTAAGCCTGCTTCCTACCGAATCGATTTGGAAGGGGCAAATCGATTCGATTTGGTCAGTAAGCTACGAAATGGGTTAATTTCTTCAAAGCCCAAAATTCCTAAAAGTTAATTTAATCATCATCCAACCATTTTTCTTAAACCCAAACACATATATATCATTAATACTCATCAAATAACACACCTCAACTAATTTCTAACCTCAACTCCATTATACACACAACAAATCTAAGACTATACCCAAAATCTAGGTTTTGACAATTTAAACCAAAAATCCATAAATTTGATCCACAAATCATGAAATAAATGATACACAATAATTATTCAGCAAGTTTAATCACTTGCCTCAAGCTCGTAGGGTCTGAATCCTCCTCGAGATTGTGTAATGGCCGGAAATCCCACTTTTCTCCTCTTTCTCTTCTTCTTTTCTTCTTCTCTCTTTCTTTCTTTCTATTTATCTTTCTCTCTAAGGAGAATTCAATATCCCGTAGGATTTTAAGCCTTATCTCCCAAAATACACATCATTAAATGATAATACACACTTTAAATGACTCGGTCACTTTAATTCGAGCCAAACGAAATTAAAATGTTTCGGAACCCAAATAGACCCCACGTATTTTCATTTCGACTTTCTCGACCCTTCCGAAAATAATGGCACACTCATAATTAACATTCGAATCACTCTCCAACATCTTCAAATTTTGACCTAAAATGCCAATTTGATCATTATCCAATTAAATTAATATTTTTTTCTCCCAAAATAAATAAATTGTTGTCTCAAATATCTTGAGTTATTACATGTGACACATGAATACCTGAAGGCATCGATTCATTGTCGTCGGCAAGAGATCCCGCAAGAGCTCCCAATGTCAGCAATGGAGAGACAACCTTCGTTTCCAAAAGGGTTACTCGAGATGAGTAGAATGAGTAATAAGAATTTAGAATTATTCTCATAAATATTTGGGACGTTTTAGTGAATCAAAATAGGTTTAAAACTCAAATAACGATGTCTTAAATTGGTAGTTATTCTGCTGAAAAAATATAGTTATAAAGACTTGAAAAACCTAGCTACAGAAACAAGTATACATAAAAAAATTAAGTCGGCGCGGCCTCTCGAAGGACAAGGGCATGTATTTCGATTGATAACAGATGTCTCTTGAACCCTCATCGCGCGACCTATCAAACGACCAATTAAAAACACAAATACTAAAGGGTTGTTAGATAACTGGGTTTAGGCGAGCGTCTCGCGAAACATCACGCGACATGTGATGTCGGTTGATGGATCATTTGAATGACATCAACCTGTCATTTGAACGACCGAAGCGTCAAAAAATATTTTTTTGAAGTTCTCCAACAGGTCTTTAAAAATTAATTTTTACTTAGAAAATGCGACTTATTTTACTGAAAACATTTTGGAAAAATTCCCAAATAAATACGAAAATATTAAAAAATTCAAATCAAACATTATACCATTTTAGCGAGTGGAGTTAGTGGGAACGGTTGAAGACGCATGTTGCACGTTGTTCAACACTGTTGCACTACGCACGTTTGAAAATTATGGGTGCGTGTAGCATTGAATTTAGATAGAGGCCGCCATGGATGATCGTGTTGGCGTGCCAAATGTAGCTGTATACGACCTACTTGATGTGATTTAGGACATATAGAAAACTCCTAGATTCTAAACGTACATTTGAAAAATCATGTCCTTATAATTAGTTTATAACTTTATAAGTCTGCTAACAATTGATAAATAGAATAGCATCGACTAAGAAATAACACACAGTGCGCTAAACATCAAAAAATTATGAAATTCAATTTTATTTTTAATATTTAAAAAACAAATCGGAAAATTTTACTTTCTTTATAGACTAAAACCACCTTGTTAAATTAAAAAATAAAAAAGTCAAGAAACCCAATGACAATCCACCAAAATTCCCCTTCCATTAATTCAAAATATAAGGTAATAGCATCGCTGATATTTTAAAAAAATGCCAGAGTTTCCTCTGTTTATAAACTAAAACATCTATCTTAAATTAAAAAATAAAAAAGTCAAAAAACCCAACAACAATACACAAAAATATCCATTCAACCAATTCAGTAAATAAGGTAATAGAAACATTAATATAGCTATTAAAAAAGTCAAAAGATGTGAATCCAATAAAGTAATGTCAATAAATTAAACATTAAAATTATTAAAACTTACCATATAGTAAATGTAAGAGCAAGAGAACCCAATGCTTTTAAAGCATCACGCATCTTGTTGAATCCATATTGATGAGCCTCTAAACATTTCAGACGCTTATCACAAGCCTGCAGTTGTTACTTTAACTCACAATTCACTCTTTGAGCTTCCCTAAGGCCCTCCTGCAATAGTGCGTCTTGTCGTGATATATCCCAATTTAGTAGCAAGTACTCAATCAGCTATCAAGGTTCACTACCCTCGAGAGTAGGCTCATCTTGGAATCGTTTCATCTCAATATGCAAACCAAATTAGTATATACCATTTCTCTTGTGAGACAAAGAGTGTAACACCCCGTATTTCTGATTACATATAAATTAATTAATTTGGCTATTTTTAAATTACACGTGTGTCGTAATATATTTGAATTAATTATTATGTGGTTAATAAAATACTAATAAGGATACAACATGATTAATATATATGCAATATAATTACTAAGTGAATTCTAAATAATTATTTTACGTCATGACGAGTGATAGTGGCGTGGTAGTGCTTTATCTCAATCGGGAGTCATGTGTAGACTATATGGGATCGAGATAGGAAATTATTGTAGGATAAATCGAATGGAAATTTCTACGTCACGATTGGTTCCGTAAGGGTTGAGATAGTCAAAATAGTGTACCTGGGGTAGTAATTGGGTCTCAAGTCCTTTTTAGACATAATCAGGTCCAAACGAGGGTATTTAGGTCAATTGGGCTTAGCCGTTAGCCTAATTTATAGATGAGGGATATTAAACCTAAGTTGTATAGTTAGAGGTAGTTATTAAGAAAACTCAAAACCCTAGATTTGAGAGAGGAGAGAAAGGGAGAAGGAAAAGGCCAAATTCGGGGCGGATTCAGGAACGATTCATCTCCTATAGTGTGTAATCAGACCGTACGAACATAAAAAGGCAAGTGATCATCTTGATTCTGATTTTAGGTTTAAAAACTCAAGTTCATATCATGGTAGGTGTAGACAAATCTTATTTTGGGAGGGTTGTCACATATTAAAATGGGTTTTTAGGGATTTAGGCATTAGATCTGAAATTAATGCTAAATTGATGATGAGATACTATCATAGGTTGTTAGGTCCTGATTTAGAGTACAATACAATTAATTTATTTCATTTAATTTGGATTATAGAATCGAACTGAATGAGAAATTTGAATAAAAGGGAGAAAACCCAATTTGTGGATTAATTGAATAAATTAGAAATCGTTGATGTTTAATTATGTTTAAAGAGATATATGATGATTAAAAATTGTTTGAATCGTGTAATAAACATTGGGTACAATTACGTTGCAGTTTAGTTTGCATTTATGAATGTTTGGTATCTAAAAATGGAGGCAACAAGTTTCGGGGAAAAAGGCTATGCACCCAAGATCGATCGATCGATCGACATCGTTCAATCGATCATGCCTAAATTCTGGCAGTTTCACTTATTTAAAGTTATGACACTTAATTATTCAAGGAGATGATTCAATCATATTTATATAATGTAAATTAAATAGAATCTCCTACTTAGGGATTTGTGAAGGTATTTATAATGATTCATAAAGGGGCACAAAAGTGAACCTACATTAATTTATTTAATGGATGTGAGATTAAATAAAGTATGAGTAGGGAAATAGACTCGGGTATTATTGGCTAGTGCTAGTGTATATATATATATATATATATATATACTAGGGTATGCCCGTGCCTGAAGGCACGCTGATAATCGCAAAATGGCAAAAAAAATTCTAAGTACGTAATTGCAAAAAGGTAAAAATTTCACTCCCTAATACAAAAAATGTAATTTTAAAAAATTGACCTTAATCCTCTTTATTTATAGGACTATTCACCCTACTTAACAAAAACGAAAATATATGTAAAACCAAATTCATGTTTGTTTATAGGACTATCTACCATGCTTGACAAATAACAAATAATCCAACAACATTCAAATAGTCTAAATTCATCAAACAAATTTACATATAACATGAAATATACAATATTTATCAACCGAATTCACATTGTGTCTCAAATAAACAAAGTGTCAATTTAAAAAATAGAGAATTAAAGTAATGGTCATGTCCCTTCCTATATTTGGATTTTTAGGACAATGCTTTTCAAGTTTATAAATCTAGTTCCTGTGGTACAATAGCATTTATAAATATAGTTCTCGTGGTACAATAGCATTTATTTTTTTTGTCCGCGCCAGTGGCACTATTTTTCACCATTTTTTATGGAATATTTTGTAGAGGGACTAAATTTATAAGATTATAAGGAGTGTCCTATTTTTATACACTTTGAGCATTATAAGGACATTTTCCCAAAACCCCCTTTAAAAAAATGGACATAATCTCCTCTTTTATTGGACTATCCCCACCCTGCTTGAGGGGTAATAACCAATGTTATGCAAAGGTCTGCTAAAATTACACCCCATGTTAAGCGAAGTTTTGTTAAAATTGACACAAACATATCGAGCATTCAAATCATTATGAACCTTCATATCTAGAGGCAACCAAGAAATAACCTGCCAAAGAAATAAAGATATAATATTATTATAAATAATATATCAATTGGAGCACCTAACAATTAGGTGAAACACGTGGATAATATCTCATCATATCAGTTTATGAAGTACGCATAATATTTTCCCATACTGATTGAGAAAATGGTGCATGGGTTCGTTACCTCTATCAAGCGCAAAGCATCGTAAATGCTCGTTGTTGTCGATCAAGTGGTGGCATGTTTATGGAGGATGTCATTCAACACCGCATCTGTAATTAAAGTAAGAGTGCAAATTGGAAAAATTAAATATTAGATATGAACACTAATACATCACCTTTATGTTTCAGTGATTTATACCTTGAGGGGGGTTCCGGCCCTATGATGATTCAGTGAGTTATACATCACCTTCATCATCATATGTCATATGCATATTTTTCCAATTCATAATTATAGATAGTTAATATTAGTATGAATTATTATCCTTTTTATTCTTTTCATCACGTCACTCAATTGGAATCATTGTTGGATACAATACATCTTTAACTACCAAAGATTTACATGACAGCGATGTGACAACCTTGTGCATTAGTGAAGGTCCAGTAGATCTTGATAAGGTATATATTTATAAAAGAGATTTTGTTAATGTCTAGAGTAATTTTGATTGTATGTTTTCACTTGTGGCTTGAGGAGATTATTTTAGGGCTGTAAATTTTAACGTCGCGGTTCCGAAACTTTGTGTGGATGTAAGAATCGCTTAGCAAATCACCTATTCATTATTATCAATACTGATCAAGAAGTTAGAAAACAAACTATGGTAAATCGACCGAATGCAACTTCCATTACATGAGATGATATAGTAAAGAGTACAATCCTACCATTTACAAAGTAGGACAGATACAGTAGCAATACATAAATTGTCCAATACAAAATACAAAGTAGGATAGATACAGTAGCAATCAAATTAGAATCTACTCCGAAATTAGATACAGATACAGTAGCAATACATAAATTGTCCAATGCAACCTCCAAATTAGATACAGATACAGTAGCAATACATAAATTGTCCAATGCAACCTCCAAATTAGATACAGATACAGTAGCAATACATAAATTGTCCAATGCAACCTCCAAATTAGAATCTACTCCGAAATTAGAATCTACAGATACAAATTAGAATCTACTCCGAAATTAGATACAAATACAGTAGCAATACATAAATTGTCCAATGCAATCTCCAAATTAGATACAGATACAGTAGCAATACATAAATTGTCCAATGCAACCTCCAAATTAGATACAGATACAGTAGCAATACATAAATTGTCCAATGCAACCTCCAAATTAGAATCTACTCCGAAATTAGAATCTACAGATACAAATTAGAATCTACTCCGAAATTAGAATCTACAGATACAAATTAGAATCTACTCCGAAATTAGATACAGATACAGTAGCAATACATAAATTGTCCAATGCAACCTCCAAATTAGATACAGATACAGCAGCAATACATAAATTGTCCAATGCAACCTCCAAATTAGATACTGATACAGTAGCAATACATAAATTGTCCAATGCAACCTCCAAATTAGAATCTACTCCGAAATTAGAATCTACAGATACAAATTAGAATCTACTCCGAAATACAGATACAAATTAGAATCTACTCCGAAATTAGATACAGATACAGTAGCAATACATAAATTGTCCAATGCAACCTCCAAATTAGATACAGATACAGTAGCAATACATAAATTGTCCAATGCAACCTCCAAATTAGAATCTACTCCGAAATTAGATACAGATACAGTAGCAATACATAAATTGTCCAATGCAACCTCCAAATTAGATACAGATACAGTAGCAATACATAAATTGTCCAATGCAACCTCCAAATTAGATACAGATACAGTAGCAATACATAAATTGTCCAATGCAACCTCCAAATTAGAATCTACTCCGAAATACAGATACAAATTAGAATCTACTCCGAAATACAGATACAAATTAGAATCTACTCCGAAATTAGATACAGATACAGTAGCAATACATAAATTGTCCAATGCAACCTCCAAATTAGATACAGATACAGTAGCAATACATAAATTGTCCAATGCAACCTCCAAATTAAGGATTGTTGTTTCAAGTGTTAAAAGCCTACTATGGCCTTTGAAAACTACCTAACACACAAACTGGCCTCCATAAGGCCTACATGATAAACATGACCCTAGAGACCTTAACTTACTGAACATAGTAGATAGGGTCTGATGAGTATTGCATCGAATCTACTCCGAAATAAAACAGTGCTTTGAATGTACTCTGAATCATCAAAACCTTGCTCCGAATCTGCTCAAAATCATCAAAATTAAGCATCTGGTGAGCATTGCCTATTCGCAGTTAAGGCACGATTTTGATACTGCTGCCCCCAAGTACAATTTTGTATCCAGCTACCATTGAGTTTATATGTGGTGCCATCATCGATCCCTGAAATTGTTACAAACTAATGTTCAAAGTCAAAAATATATATAGGCAACCACACAATACTCTGTTTAAATCGAAAAAACATAATTGTTTCCCAGGAATGAAAGAGAAGAAGTGAATCGTTTACCAATTGCCAATGGAGAGTTGAAGTCAACAACTTATTTGAAAACTTTATATTCCAAAGAGATTTATAAGGAGGAAAAAATAAGCTGAGGTACTTCACTTGTAGTCAATAACTTTTTTGATCCACCTGTAAATGGTGATAACTGTGATCTTTATTCAGATCATTAACCGAAACGAACAACATACATGCTCACATTGATCAACCTGACAGGGCCCTTGGTGACATCAAAACACCAGAGCAAAATTGAGAGAATGAGGGATACTACCAACAAATTTCATACTTGAAAGTCCAATTTAATTAACACCGATAATTTAACTAACACGATACAGACCTGGAACTGCTTGTGATCATTTTAATATCAGCGTAAGAGTACCGTGCAAGTTTGAGAGTTGTATAACATTTAGGAAATTTTCAATCATCACTTGATTCTCCTTTTCAATTTTATTTGAGATCCGAAATGGTACAATGCAATGACTAAAAGCGTAAGAACAAAAGGCACTAAGATCACACCTGCTCATTAAAATCTACCAAGTTAAGAACTTTATATTCCAAAGAGATTTATAAAGAGGAAAAAATAAGTTGAGGCACTTCACCTGGTGATAACTGTGATCGTTATTCAGATTATTAACCAAAACGAACAAAATACCTGCTCACATTGATCAACTTGACACGGAACTTTGTGACATCAAAACACCAGAGCAAAATTGAGAGAATGAGGGATACCGCCAACAAATTTTAGTGTATTGTTAAATTTCATACAATAAAATTGTGCGACTCCTATAAGGATACCAAAACCTGCAATATAAGAAAGTCAACACACAATGAATATATATAACATTTGATTCAAATCACTTTTTTTAGAAATATGATTCCCACAAACCCATGAGAATGAGTATTGTTCTTCCAATTCAAATTCATTCTCAATACGGAGTACACTACCATGTCCTACACATAACGCTAAGGTAGTATGAAAATCTTAGTATACCAAAAGAGAAAAAAAATTGGAGAACAACACGATAGTGAGCTAATGTCATACACCAAAATTTTAGAATAGTATAAAAATTTGCAAAAAAGAAACAGTATTGTGTACACTACTATAATTCAATAACCAATCAAAACCCGGATAAAACAACAATCCATAACAGATTCAAACTAACTGTGTGTAAGTTTGACAAAAAATGTATAGAAATCAATCTAAAACCACATGGAACTGAATGCAATTTATAGTTGTATACGAATCAACTATTTGTACAGAAATCAACTATTTGTACCAAAAAAGAATCCACTATTTGTATAATGTGAGTATTACTTCTAATGTGTCACCCATTTGGATTTTGGCTACATATACCGATCACTTACATCGCTGCAACAGGAATAAATTGGACTTGAGAATGATCAACTGTTGCTAATTTATGAAGAGGAATACTCTATTGCAAGTAGTGGATTCAACTGCAAATACCTGCATAAGATTCAAACTATTAAAAGTTAAACTACACAAAACAACTACATCGCGTGTTTCACTTTTATCTACACAAAATAAAGGCAGCTAAACAAAATGTGTTATTAAGTACACAAAATAAAGGCAACTGCACAAAATGTGTTACTAACTACACAAAATGGTATTCCAACAGCATAAAAGGGGTTCCAAACTTATATTGGTACTCTCCTTTCCGAAGTTATAAAGTTGATGTCATCCAAAAAGGTTGGTATCCTCAACAACAATCCTCATTGCTCCTCAACAACAATCCTCACTACTTTCATCCAAACAAAATGTGTTACTAACTACACAAAATAAAGGCATCTTCACAAATGTGTTACTAACTACACAAAATGGTATTCGACAGCATGAAAGGGGTTCCAAACTTATATTGGTACTCTCCTTTTCGAAGTTATAAAGGTCATCCAAAAAGGTTGGTATCCTCAACAACAATCCTCACTACTTTCATCCAAACAAAATATGTTATTAACTACACAAAATAAAGGCAGCTTCACAAATGTGTTACTAACTACACAAAATGGTATTCGAACAGCATAAAAGGGGTTCCAAACTTATATTGGTACTCTCCTTTTCGAAGTTATAAAGTTGATGTCATCCAAAAAGGTTGGTATCCTCAACAACAATCCTCACTTCTCCTCAACAACAATCCTCACTGCTTTCAGCAATACAAAAAGGTTAATTCCCACCTAATTAATGAAATTTTGACAAATCAGCTATCCAAAAAGTAAATGAGAAAGCTCATTTTTATTTTTAGAGCCCATGACTGGTGAAATTTCACAAATCAAACATGGAACAAATAGAAAAATAGACTTTTAGATTGAATTATATGTCATTATATTGCTTGGAAAAAATTTCACTGAAGAAAATTGGCAAATCTATCCAAATTTGATAGAACAAATGTTTCCCACCTAATTGATGATATTGGACATATGGCTGAAACTTGTGACAACTCAATGCAAATTAATTGAGTTATTCCCTCAAATATCAATATATCGTAGCCAAAAAAGGCTAGAAAAAAGGAACCTACGTATTCAACCATGTCAAGAGTGGGCCAGCCCACAATAGGACATATTTGAATCGAGCATCTATCATTACATATCGTCATCCTTATTTAGTATTTATACTACAAACAATAAATAAAATAATAAATTATCGTGACCTACATTACCGGCTACGATATCTTAAGCTCGAATCCCATCAGGTTTAGAGTTGATTCTTTCTCCTCAAGTCCATGTGGTATGGTTTATGCTTGAAAATGTTTCAACTATATGAAAAACTAAAACATTGGTCAAGCATTTCATCAAACAATTGTCCTGCAATATGGAGAATGTAAACCATAAAATAATAAATCTTTCTTAACATTTGAGATTATTCATTCTAAACTGACATTAATAATAAAACCTCCAAATTTAACTAAATTTTGAATCAAGAACATGAGCACCTGTGTACCTAAAGTACTGAGAAGAAAGTGTAATGTGTGATAGTTAAACATTATATATGTATTTCATACAAACACACAAATCAATCCCCACCTAACCTTATTTTGAACAAAACCCTTATAAAAACAATATATATATATATATAGTAGCACACACATGTACAAACCTGATTTAAGAAGAAAATGAACAAAGAAATAGAGATTATACCTGGTACCCAAAATCGAACCAACCATCGAACTAAATAAGTCAGATTTTGAACCAAGAATCGACAAAAACTCCCAGGTAAGGGTTTTGCGAAGAGAGAGCAGCGAGGGAGAGGGTTTGTGTTGTGCGGCCGAAATGAAAGAGGGAATGGGAGACATGAAGGAAAGGAAGGGTTTTGGTGAGTGTACCATATTTTGTTGTGTTTACGAAAATGGCCTTCTATTTGAATTAAAGTGAAAGAGGAGGAATTAATTAGTGAGAAAGAAAAGAGAGGGAACTCAAAATTTTCAAGGGCAAAATAGGTAGTGCACAAACTAATTCATCTCATGACATCATAGTTGTATCTTATGACATACATAAATTTGATACTTTATTATATATATATATATATATATATATATATATATATATATATATATATATATATATATATATATGCACACACACTTGTGTGCTTTATAAATATCGAGGTTAGATATTTTTGTGAATACATAACTCTCTAGTGCTATCATTGGAGGTTACGCAATGTGGGTTAATCCCCTGGATAATTAAGGCAGGGAGAGTATAAATCCCATGTCAAATCGCCTGATATTTAATTGTTTATTTTATTTTTCGAGGTGAGACACTTTGGGAATGTTTCAATCTCACTCTCGAGGGAATATGAACGCATCCACTACATTTGCGATTTTATTTACCTATTTCGATGTGAGTTAACAAATTTATGATAACCATGTTAGAGTGAGCATACCTGGGATGAAAGCATTTTAAAGACAAGAATCCAGTGAGTTAGTGCTCAGAAGGATGGTTAATATATGCGACATGTATGTGACCATTGTAGTATGTTCTTACGTATAAAATAGTGTACATAATTTATATTTGGGTAAAAACTACAAGGTTTTAATGTAGTGTCTACATAATTTGTTTGCATGTTAATCAATTTAAAGTGGGCAAGATTAACTAAGTTAAAGGGTAAAGTAACTTAGGAAATAAAAGATGAAAATACTTACGATTGAGCAAAGTGCTAGAAAGGTTGTAACAGGACTAGTTAGGTGGGGTAGTATAACTAGTTGGGTTTGAAGGAAAGCACTAGGTGTGCACAATAGATGAGTGATGAGTAATATCTCAAGAGATGGCTACACCCATTTAAATATGCAAAGTGTTAATACATATTTAAATTGTTTCACCTTAACTACTTGCAAAATAGTTTCAAAAAGTTTTGGCCTCTGACCCGTGTCAAAATATTTTTTCCAAATTTTTTTTAGGTGTCTTCTATCCACAAGGATGCCCAACTTGATAATTCTTTCTAGGGATGCATATCTACAACATTGTGGAGGCCTGCAAGATTTTTTTTCGATGCTTCAGTTTATTCAATCCTAGTTAGGAGTTTCATTCGATATTTTATTTGGGCATGTTTGCCCTTCAGACTATTCAGTACTTCAGTTTTTTTATTAGAATCTATAGATTTGTTTTATTATTTTAGAATTGTATTTGGATTGGTTTTAGGAACCGATGGTTTCGACACTTTTATTTATCTATTTGTCGTGTGATTATTCATAATATTATTATGTGGATGGTATTGTTATTTTAGTTTTATTTTTGCATGTTGTTAAGTTAATGAAAAGATAAGAAAATTAACAGTGGCTTAATTTGACATATGTGGTTAGTAATTGAAATGGTTTTCGGCAGTGATGTTAAGAATGAACCAAATGTAATTCCTATTTATTTTGATAAAGGACTGATCACCCGTGATTAAAGTAGGCAGGGTGTCATGAATGGTATCAGAGCATTAGGTTCTAGTGTCCATAGGATATGTACGACTTACTACATTTTCCGTGTTGATTTTCTTTAGTACAAATCCCTATGTTTAGTATTGTTGCATTCATGATTGCGTATTTGAAAATTTCATTCATCTGATATTATTTTTGTATATACTATAAACTTATACAACTCGATCTAGTTTCAAATTCCACCCAAGAAAGGAAGATCGACTAGAGCAGCGGTGAGAGGTGATGAGAGAGAGGCTCAATAGGAGTCATAAATATCATAGTCACAACTAAAACATGGAAGCATTTTGGCATCAGAGGTGGCTGAAATCGTGTCACAGGAAGTTAACGTGGCGATGACCGCAATGGCACCAAACTTTCCACATATTTAGCCACAGCCACTAGTGGCATCGGTTATTCAAGCCCACTCGGGGCCTTTCGATTGGCAGAGAGTAAGGGAGGCATTTCATAAGGGCCACCCACCCGTGTTTGAGGGTAGCTCAGATGTAGTCATGGACAATCAGTGGAAGAAGGACATGCAACACTTCCTTCGTAAGGCTGACTGCAGTGACACAAATAAAGAGTTCTTGGAAACATTTTAGTTAGTTGGTGCAGCTTTGCAGTGGTGGGAATCCGTGACCACAGCAGAGGACGGAGATGTGATGATCATTGGGTATCTTTGGGCGCGATTTGACCACAATTATTTTCCGTTCACTATCCAGATAGAGATACGGAGGAAGTTTCTAGATGTCTCTCAAGGAGATCGAACCATGGAAGAATATGCGGAGGATTTCACTCATTTGTCCAATTTTGTGAAGGATGAGGTGAATATTGAGAGGAAAAATATGGAAAAATTTATGGAAGGACTTAACTCAAAAATTTAACAGCACTTATTGGGTAATCCGACATTGGAGACATACACGGAGGCTGTTAATAACTCTCTACTTAATTGTTAGTATCAACACTTCCACATGAAGGGGAACAAGTGATTAAGTGAGACTAGTCAGACCGTGAAGGTAGGTGGGAATAGTGCTAGTGGGGAACCACCACGATAGGGACATTATTTTCGATAGGGGGATTAGGCCTAGAGGATTAGATCAGGAGGGTGAGAGCATATGGTTCAGCAGTAGCAACATGTTCCTCAAGGCCTCGAGGGCCAAGGGAATAGCGTAGTAGGCTAGCAGGGCTAGGACTAGAGGCAGTGAGGCTTTTCTTGAAATTATTTCAGTTGTGGAGAGATGGGCCACGGGAAGAGGGATTGCCCAAAGCGAGATAGGGGAAACCACAAGATGAGGTCCTAGATTTGCAACCATTAAATCAAATCCCAAGTCAGTTTTGATATAAGAATTATGTTCGGGGGACGATTGACCAAGACACCAAGATAGGTAGGTGGCAAATAGAGGTAAATTTTTTATTTATTTTATCCGTACAAGTATGGTATTAGTTCAGGTGACATGAGTGCATCACAATGTATGATTGTTAACACTAATATTCATATGTGAGATGATTTTAATGGTTGCGTTGGTAGTATCATCCTTATTGTTATGAATATACTTACCATTGGGTAGGGGGCTTGTCAGTACTACATGTAGCATAGCATGTGGGATTACTAAGAGGACGTTAGTATTATGAATTAGCTTTACTACTTTCGAGAGAGTTATGAGAATATAGTATTTCACTATGCTGAGTAGTGATAGATTAACGAGGGTTTGAGCGGTAGTGGAATGTTATAGTAAGACTATAATATTCGTCGTCACAGGATATGATATATTGCTTTTCATGGTATTACCGGAAAGAGGGTCGAGCCTGCACATGCACACACACACACACACACACACACACACACACACATATATATATATATATATAGAGAGAGAGAGAGAGAGAGATAGATAGATAGATAGATAGATAGATAGATAGATAGATAGATAGATAGATAGATAGATAGATAGATAGATAGATAGATAGATAGATAGATATTGATAAAGGAGACTTCGGAGAGTACAGTTGTCTCCTTATATTTGATCTTTATGTGTAGGGACTGATGACACAAAAATTCCTCATCTACGTAGACCAGTCAGAAATGGACACATGTCATCCTACGTGGAAATATTAATACTTGCTTGGCACCCGAGGAGAATTGGTCGGCATCCGAGGAGAGTTAGTCGGCACCTGAGGAGAGTTGGTCGGCATACCAACCAACACACAGCATACCAAGCAACTCAAGGAAGACCAACCAACCTGGAATACCAACAATTATATTCATTGTATGTAGATATAAATGTCTAAATATATAAAGACATTGTATCTCTTTAACTCCCATCACTATAAATACATGTATTCCCTTAGCCAAAGGGACAAGTAAGAGACACGATACACAAGATACACCTCTCTCTCTCTCTCTATAAACCATATTGCTCTATTGTACACCCCTAGGAATAAAAGCACAGTGGACGTAGGCTTTGTTTATAGCCGAACCACTTTAAAAACCTTTGTCTCTTATATGTTTGAAGTGAATGTTTATCTTCATCTTCAATCTCATCCTCATCATTTATCTGCTATTGATGCCACTAAAATGGCATAGACCATTTTCTGTTTTCAATAGATTGGCGCCATCTGTGGGAACATGTTACAAGCATTGTTCTCCATCAAAAGCTAAGTTTTTATTTTCTCTATGAATGATCAATTATATGTTGTGCATACATCTTTTGATTCAGTCATGATTTTTATGTTTATATACATATATTAGTTGTCCAATTTTTATTTATGAAATCTGTAAGATATTGCATATCATGATTTTCAAATCATAACTGTTAGATTAATTTTTATTGAGAAATCTGTAAAATGGTGGATTTCATAAATCATAACTTTTGGCTTCATTCTCAAGTTTTAAATTTTATATCGTGGAATAAAAATTTAGAATGATTTCATTTACAAGTATATACGATGATGATAAGATTTGATAATTTCCATTGCTGATTTTAAGATAAATTTTGGATGATCTTTAATTTTCGTTGTATATTCCTATTGGAAATCAGAGAATATAAAAATTCAACATTCATTTTCTCTCTTATGATTATGAGGGAACCGCTTCAATTTAAATCTCTTGAATCAAAATACAATTCAACAACCATCACAGTTGAAAGAAGCATCAAAAACCCATGTCTATCTGACTGTCATACTGTTAGGAGGGGATAAAAATGGTTTTCTCATCGTTCATTTGTATTGATAAACTAAATCTCAACTTTTATTCATCCATCAGAATAACTATGTTAATTTTAAATAATTTTCATTGTTGGTTTTGAGATAGATGACTTTTCATAATTATTTTCAGTTGCCGACTTCCATAAAGGATGAAAAATGAACAGTCGCTCAACAAATGGCAATGGAGAAACTTTCAGGAAGATGAAAGAGTTCTTGATGCATTAATCGTTTCAACTTCAACGATCAAAAATCTGGGATAAAAATTTCTCCATTCACTAGATTTTTCTCAGATTAGATTTGAAGTCTACCTACTTTGGGTACAAAGCTCCAGTGAAACTGCAACTACAATTTTTTAGTGGATACATAAGTCTGCATCAAGGTCAAAAGAAAAGAAAACCCACGAGATCTCAAACTCAAAGAAAGTGACCTGGACTCATCCCTCAATCGACCATATTTTTTATTTCAATTTGCTCTGAGATCCAAACTCCAACCAAGAAGCGGTCACAATCAAAGTGCCTAGGATACATAAATCAATCAAAGATGCATTGGCAACATTGTCGGTGATCGACGACTACTGTCAAAGAAAAAAACGTTGGTCGACAACATATTTGGTGCAAAACGAAGGATCCTTAACCATTTAATACCTGGTCGACAACCTTATTCTTTAGTCGGCGATAATTGACGACATCCATCATTGGTCGACATCCGTCCGGACCATATTTTATTGATTCACACAAGCTAAGCTGGTCGGAGACCGTCTGCTTCTTAGTCGATGACATCTAATGGTGGTCTGCCTCATCTAATATTGGCCGACGAGCCTATTTGTTGATCGAAAACATCCAACCATCATGATTGGCGTTCCAGTAAGTGAAGACCCAAATACAGTTGCATATCTATTTGTTGATCGGAGATACCCTCGACCATCTATTCTTTGTCGGCGTCGCATATAACCAGTCAGGGGCATCTGATCCGTGGTGGGGACCATTCAATCGGAGATAGGTAGAGCGCAAAAACGATGGGTTGTCAACCATCTAATGTTTATCAGCGAATAAAGAATTTAGAATTTTCGATGTTCCTCCATGGAGAATATTGTTTCTCTTACTTTGACCTTTGTCAAAATCACCACTTGCTAAATGACAATACCTCCTCCTCCTACATTCACAGTTCGAGAAACATAAAAAAGACTTATAAATATTTTTAACAAACTTAAATTTGGGCATTTAACTAAAATTAAAATGTCTAGCATTTTGATAAAAAAATTCTCACATTGACACACGAAGTCAGCAAAACATATTATTTTATATTTTGAAATATTTATTATCCTATATCCGAGCTGATACACATCATATATTGTTTGGCTAAATAATTATTCTCATGACAATAACTGTATGATCTAGTCTCAATAGGTGTTCAGGCGACTTATTAAAATTATAGAGGGACAAGATTCAATCCCGACAAAAGCTCGACCACAAGCTTAAACTTTTGGAAACGGTTATTGCTCGACATCAGGAAAATTTTCCTCGATAGATTATCCAGACATATATTATTTCATACTTTGAAGTTGATATTTTTATTGCCCGAGCATATACATATCATATATTGATTGGATGACTAACTTATTCTCATGACTAATTGATGAAGACCATTTTAGTGGCGTCAACAAGGACCTTTTCCTATGTGATTCAATGTATATTGGGTTTACCGTTGAGCAGAGATATTTATCTCATTATTGTTTAAGTGTTGAGAATTTAGATATAGTTAGCGCACCGTATCATATGACGCCTTAAGAAATGTGGGCGTGGAAGATTTGACCTATGTGACAGGGGACATGATTTGAGGTTACTTAGTTGTGCTTTGAACCCACGGATCTTGATGATTGACAATGCTAGGATGTAGTGTATCGGGGGGTTCCTTGTTTGGATTTTGCTTGCGAGACATTCCACGCATGAACATTAGCAAATGTATGGAGTTAGGGTATATGTGGTCTTGAGGACATGGATCTAGTACGCTAGTTTTTGCACGGATGTGTGGTTAAAATCGTGAGTTGAGATTTATTTTATGATTCAAGGCTAGTAGGAGCATGGTAGTATTTTTGCGTTTATGCGGGGTATATAGGGTGTATGGTCCCCCTAGTCAGTTGGACTTTTAGCATATTTAGAAAGAAGAGACATGAGAATGTGGGTAACATAAGAGAAAATACATAAGGAGTTGGCATATACGGACGTTGGGATTTCCCTAGTAAATGATAGATAAATGATTTTAGTAGATAGGCTCATCGTAGTGGAAAAACTTTGGATGAAATTTTAATTTGTTGTGTAGTCACAATGGAGAAATGGTAAATAAAATGTTGGATATTTTTCTGTAAGGTGGCTAAAGCAACTTGATCACTAGATTGAACGATAGTGTATTAACCGTCGGACTGAAGGATCCTATTAGTACAAGTGCAGTGGGAACTGTAGAATGATTTCGACATTAGGAAGAGACAAATGTTGTGCTAGGTTATATCCGAAGCTTCTAGTACCAGACTTATCCTAATTTCGAGGGCGAATTTCCTTTGTCAGGGGGAGTATGTAACACCCCGTATTTCTAAGTGTTTATAAATTAATTAATTAGGGTATTTTTAAATTACACGTGTGTCGTAATTTATTTAAATGAATTATTATGGGGTTATTAAAATACTAACTAGGAGAGAGAATGATTAATATTTGTGCAATATAATTACTAAATAAATAGTAAATAACTATTTTATGTCATAATGAGTGATAGTGATGTGGCAGTCCGTTATCTCAACCGGGAGTCACGTGTAGACTATATGTGGTTGAGATAGAAAATTATTATTGAATGACTCGGGTGGTGATTTTGAGGTCGCGGTTGGTTTAGAATGGGTCAAGATAGTAAAAATAGTGTACTCAGGGGTAGTAATCGAGTCCCGAGGCCTTTTTAGAAATAACCGGGTCTACACATGGTTATTCTGGTCAATTGGGATTGTCCCACTAGCCTAATTTTAGGATTAGGGATATCTAACCTAAGTCCTTGAGTTAGAGGCAGTCATTAAGCAAACTTTAAACCCAAGATTTGAGATAGGAAAGAAAGGGAGAAGGAAGAGAGCTTAAGGAGCCAAATTCAGGACGGATTCGTGTACAATTAATTCCTACAATGTGTAATCCTACCCTACGAACCTAGAAAGAAAATTGATTATCTTGCTTATGATTTTAATTGCAGAAACTCATGTTCATATCATAGTAGGTGGAAACAAATCTGTTTTGGGGAGAGTTGTCACATATTAAGATGGGTTTGGGGGGATTTACGCATTAGATGTGAAAGTAATGCTAAATTGATGATGGGATACTAACGTAGGTTGTTAGAATCGGATTTAGAGTAGAATCCATGTAATTAATTTTGTTTAATTTGAATTATAGAATCGAATTGAATGAGAAATTGGTTAATTGGTTAAGTTAGAAATCGTTGATTTTTAATGAGATTTATGATGATTAGAGATCTTTTGAATCATGTAATAAACATTGGGTAAAATTATGTTGATGTTTGGGTTGCATTTATGAAGGTTTGGCATATAACAATGGAGGAAAACAATGCCGGGAAGAAGGCTGTGTGCCCAGAATCGACTGATCGACATCGATCGATCACGCCTAAATTCTTGCAGTTTCACTTATTTATAACGCTTAATTATTCTAGGAGATAAATCAAGCTTATTTAATTAGGGTAAATTAAATAAAATCTCATACTTAGGGATGTGTGGGGATATTTAAAATAATTCATAAGGGGGCACAAATGCAAGATTTTTAAGAGACGAATTAAGTGAATTTAATTTGTGAATATTTAATTAAGGGTCGATTAGGTGAGTTTGTGTATCTTAACAAGTGAAGCTACATAATTTTATTTAATGGATGTGAGATTAAATAAAGTTTGAGTAGGAAATTGTCTCGAGTATTATTGTCTAGTGCTACGGGTGTTAGGCACGAGTTAGCCGTATATATATATATATATATATACTTGCATGCTTTATACATATCAATTTTAGATATTTCTATTAATGCATACCCCTCTAGTGCTATCATAGGAGGTTGTGTGATGTGGGTGAATCCCATATCTAGTGAATGTAAGGAGAGTATAATCCCCATGTTATATCGCCTAACATTTTGTTATGTGCTTTATTTTTCGAGGTGAGACGCATTGGTTATGATTTAGTCTCACTCTAGGGGTATATGGCCGTATCCACTACATTTGCGATTGTATTTACTTATTTCGGAGTGAGTTAACCAATATATGGTAACCAGGTTAGAGTGACCATACCTGCGATCATAGCATTCTAGAGACAAGCATCCAGTGAGTTAGTGCTCGGATGGATGGTTATTATACGTGACATGTGTGTGATTGTTGTAGTATGTTCTTGCATATATAATAGTGTAGATAAATTATATAAGGGTTAAAACTCCAAGGTGTGAATGTAGCATCTATATAACTAGCGTGTGTGACACCCCGCCTAATTAAATACCGGGCGATCACTCCTTTATTAAATTAAATCAAGGTAAACAGTTGGTTCATTCTCAGCATCACTGTCGATAAAAAAAAAATTCCAATTTAACACCCTAAATAATTAAGCTAAGTGTCAAAAACATTTTTCATACAAACTTCCAAATTTTAATTAAAGAAAAGATTTACTTATACAAAACAACATTTCTACAATATAGAATCACACCACGAAGAACTAAAATAAAACCATACATTCGTCAATCGAATGTCAATATAATAAAACCAAACATCATAAACTATCCTGAATAAATCCCATAAAACAATACTGAAATAACTGAAATATAAATGTACCAACAACAAATGAGATGATGAAAAGGGCGACACGTGCCCCATAAATGAGAGTACTAGGAGTGGAGTCAATAACAGAAGCCGTCTACTCAAGTGACCTGCAACTCCCACCTAAGTCGCAGCTCGTTCTTCTCAAGGGATCCTAAGCAAGACGCCCCTGTGGCTGGGCACCTGAAAATATACATATATATACAAGAGAGAGGGAGAGAGAAAAAGAAACGGGTTAGAGCCCGAAAGTGGGTTTGATTTTAAAATACGTTTAGCAAGTATTTAAATTGATACAGGCCAATGCAAATCATATTAGTTCGACACTCTCTTGAGAAATTCTCACCTCTCTTCTAATGTGCACGCCTATCGTACTAACCTTCCCAAATAGTCTAGTTTATCTTAACTTACTCATAAGTTTTCAAAACCGAACGATGACAATGTTTTAAAAAGGTTACTTTCAATTTGTAGCACTACTCTCGTTTTAGCTTCATTAAATTATAAAGTTTACCAGTGCCTTCTCATACTTTCACAAAACAAGTATTTATTATTGCGTCAACAACTATGTCCTACTTATCAAATCACAGTAGGCAGTTAAAGTATATAACCTCATATATATATTAACTACTCGGATAATATATATATATATATAACAGCACCCCAACTAATCTATGGTGCGGGCATACTCTGCTATCCAATCCCCGTATCGCTCACACAAAGGGAAATACAAGTTCGGAATCACTCTCGAACTGTATTAACATATACAAAACAACGTTGAGGCGAAGCATAGATTCCAAGTCCAAGAGGTCAGTACATACCCACACGTCTCTTAGGACCGTCCGACTATCAATCTGATAGCCCGTACCTAGGATCTCTATCTTCTAGGGTACAAATCAATATCCCCCATAAAGAAACACAGGATAAGATCTTCCCAGCGCGGTAACCTCAGGGATAGCAAGTAGCGCGGGTACGTTTTTCACATGTATATAATATATGTACACACAATCATATAATTATACCCATTTTATCATATTAATATAGGTGCCTCTCGTAACCCATAGTCACAACATTTATCCTTAATTTATCATTATTATGATTACGTATAAGGTTTCGTCTCTAACCTTAACTCGAAGGGTTTTCTCACTAGCTATGTGACACTCGTGGATTCTATCCATCCAAGTAGCAAAATCAGTAGGTAAACGTCTATTCTCTATCATAAGTATTTGACGTAATCTCTCACTTGAATTACGTAGTTTCCTCGTCCTTTAAATAATTGTCCCTAAAATACAATTATCATCTCATAAAAAGTTCTCAACACTTAATCATATGCTCTACTGGTCTCTCCTATATCCCAAAATATTTTATTCATAAAGCCCAAAAGCTATTTCACGATGAATCATATTCAATTAATTAAACAAGGGGAAATCGAAGTCTGCCAGGAAGGGTCGATCGATCGAGGTCTGGGGCTCGATCGATCGAACCTTCGATCGATCGAAGCTCTAGGCTCAATCGATCGATCAAGTAGGTCTGCGAAATCCTGCAGAAGTGCAGTTACGGGTTTTACCAAAATGCTTCACCCAAAACAATATTTCCCAACACTAATCGTCCCAAAACTCTTACTACAAACACAATAACATATTTCCAGATGATTTTAACGTTAAGCATGCGTATTTCCAACATTAAACATGGTTAAACAACCCAAAATCTCATTTAAACATCAAGAACCCTAATGTTTTCTTAACTTTTGTTCTAAACAGTTTTCTCCAGAATTTCCTTCTAACATAACATCAAAAATTCGTGGGTTAATCATCTACTTCACATACTATTTCCAGAATATGGTTATAAGGCTTTCTACATGCAAATTCCTATCAAAATTTGGGGTTTTCTTCCATTGATTACACTCCTAATCATTCCTACACTAATATGAATATTGCACCAACGAAAATATGCAAGTTAAACACTTGCCTGGGATTTCAGAGGTCTTGTTTCCTGCTGATATTGGTGTGGTTGCGTTCTCCTCCTCGCGATCTACGCGTTGGTGGTGACGGTGGTGCGATTGGTGGTGTTTTGGCCTTGAATCACCTTGAGAGCTCTCTCCTCTCTACTCCAATGGCCGTTCTAGGGTTCTGAATGTTCTAACCCTAAAAGGCTGACTTAAATGGCTGCTAAGGATGGCTGAAATTCGTGGGTTTAATTACCCTAATTTGTAAAATGACCAAAATGCCCTCCCGGGTCACTAATTAGGCCTAAAAACACCCCGAGGCCCGAACTAAACCCCCGGGTACACTTTTCTGACTATCTCGACCCTTCTGGACTCGTTGGCGCACTCAAAACGACCATACGGACAACTTATAAAATATTCACTTTTTAATTAACATAATTAGTCCCGGCGTGACACGGGCACGTCCCGACTTAAATTTCCGAAATAGTCATTTAATTTACTTATGACATTCAATATAACCAATATAATATATTACTGTGCTCATTAGTAATATTCAACAAGTTTCCCATAATTACTAACTCTAGTCACGTTAATAATTATAACATAATTAATTTCCGGATTTTTATTAAATAAATCATCACATTAAATTTAATAAATCCCCAAATTAAATATAGCATAAAAATACGGGGTATTACATACTTCCCCCCTAATAACGGAATTTCGTCCTGAAATTCGGAAAATAAGGCAATCCTGGTAAAAACAACTCTGGATATCTCTCGCGCATATCTGCCTCACGCTCCCAAGTGGATTCCTCCACATTATGATGCTCCCACTGGACTCGCACAAGTGGAACTACTTTCGACCTCAATCTCCTCTCACTATAGTTTAGAATAGCCACTGGTCTCTCTTCGTAAGAGCTATCCGACTGTAAGTCTATCTCATCTATCGCAATGTGCGTATGGGCCATATCATCCCGAAGATATCGTCTCAGCGACGAGATGTGGAATACATCGTGGATGCGATGTAAATGTTCTGGCAATCCCAACCTATATGCTACCGGCCCAATCCTCTCGATGATGGGAAATGGTCCTACGTACCTCGGAGCCAACTTCCCCTTCTTCCCGAACCTCATCACTCCTTTCATAGGAGATACACGCAACAACACTTGATCTCCCACATTAAACTCCCGAAAAAACCGTTTCGCATCGGCGTAGCTCTTCTGCCTGTCTTGGGCTACCCGAATACGACTCCTGATTATATCAATCCTCGTGGAGGTCTCCTGAATCACTTCTGGTCCTAATAACTTATTGTCCCCCACCTCGAGCCAACAAGTTGGAGAACGACAAGGCCTGCCGTACAAAGCCTCAAATGGAGCCATGCCAATCGTAAACTGATAGGAGTTATTATAAGCAAACTCTACCGGTGGAAGGTGTGGCTCCCAACCTCCTTCGAAATCGAGAACACACATGCGTAGCATATCTTCCAACATCTGATTAGTACGCTCTGTCTGTCCATCTGTCTGTGGGTGGTAAGCTGAACTCAGTCTCAACTCTGTACCCATAGCCTCCTGAAAGCTTTCCCAGAAACGTGACACAAAAATCTTGTCTCTATCTGACACAATATTCAGGGGCACCCCATGCAATCTGACAATCTCAGCGATGAACAACTGGGCATACTGACCCGTGGTATAATCTGTCCTCACTGGAAGAAAATGAGCCACCTTGGTCAAACGGTCTACAATCACCCAGATAGAATCGTGGCCCCACTGTGATGTAGGCAACCCGGTAATGAAATCCATGAAAATACTTTCCCACTTCCACGCGGGTACTTCCAACGGCTGAAGTAATCCTGACGGTTTCTGGTGGTCCACCTTCACTAGCTGGCAAGTAGAACACTTGGACACAAATTCAGCGATGTCCTTCTTCATCCCACTCCACCAGTACTGTCGTCTCATGTCCTGGTACATCTTATCGCCTCCCGGATGTACTGCAAATCGGGACCCATGAGAATGAGTCATCACTTCATGATGTAACTCTGCTCCTTCTGGAACCACCAATCTCCCATTAAACCGCAAACCTCCATCAGAACTAACAGAATAGGACTCAGCACCCTCGGCTAGAAGTCACTCAATCTGCTCCTGGCAAAACGGATCTGTGGTCTGCACCTGTATCACCCTCGTAACAATCTCGGGTGTGACTGACATCACGGATATGAAAGAACATGCTACGGCGTCCTGGTGACCCAGCTCTTTCCACTTTGCTTTCCAGATGTCTGCTACATCGTCTACCGGTCTACGGCTCAATGCATCAGCAACTACATTGGCTTTTCCCGAATGGTACTGTATGTCAAACTGGTAGTCTTTCACAAACTCTAACCACCTGCGCTGACGCATATTCAGCTCTCGCTGAGTGAACAGGTACTGCAGTGACTTATGGTCTGTGAACAAACGGAATTTCTCTCCCAATAGATAGTGTCTCCATATCCTCAATGCAAATACAACCGCTGCTAACTCTAGATCGTGGGTGGGGTAATTCTTCTCATGCGGCTTAAGCTTGCGGGAAGAAAAAGCTATAGCCTTCTCCTCCTGCTGGAGTACTCCTCCAAGTCCCCGTAAAGACGCATCAGTGTAAACCAGGTATTCCACACCCGGTTTCGGTAAGGCAAGGACTGGTGCTGAAGTAAGCTTGTCTTTCAGTTCGTCGAAAGCCAACTAACAAGCGTCATCCCAGACATATGGTACCCCCTTGCGGGTCAGATTCATCAATGGACCCGCTATTTTGGAGAATCCCCGAATGAACCTCCTGTAGTATCCGGCTAACCCCAAGAAACTACGCACTTCCGTCGGTGTCGTGGGCTGCCCCCACTCCCTCACCGCTGACACTTTGCTCGGGTCAACTGCTATCCCTTGCTCAGAAACAACATGGCCCAAGAATTGTACCTCTCGCAACCAGAATCCACACTTCTCGTACTTAGCATACAACTGATGCTCTCATAGAGTCTGAAAAACCTGCCTCAAGTGTTCGGCATGCTCCTCCTCGGAGTGTGAATATATCAAAATATCATCTATGAAGACGATGACGAACTGATCCAAGAACTCTCTGAATACTCGGTTCATCAAGTCCATGAAAACGGCTGGGGCATTTGTGAGTCCGAACGGCATCACTCTGAATTCATAGGACCCATATCTCGACAAGAAGGCAGTCTTTGAAACATCCTGCTCTCTAATTCGTAACTGATGGTACCCCGACCTCAGATCTATCTTCGAAAAGAAAGTTGCTCCCCTCAACTGGTCGAATAGATCATCGATTCGAGGCAACGGATACTTATTCCGTATCGTGACCTTGTTCAACTCCCGGTAGTCCACGCACAATCTCAGTGAACCATCTCTCTTCTTTACAAATAAGACTGGAGTGCCCCAAGGTGAGGTACTCCTACGAATGAAGCCCTGACCTAATAGCTGCTCAATCTGATCTCGTAGCTCTCGCATCTCTTCCGGAGCCATACGGTACGGTGCGCGTGCTATAGATCTCGTATCCGGCAATAAATCTATAACGAAGTCTATCTGACGACTGGGCGGTAGGCCTGGTATCTCCTGAAACACATCGGAATACTCCCTAACAACAGGGATCGAATCCAAAGGAATCACAACCTCCTTAGAGGTATCCTCCTCAATGTAATATAAATGAGCGGTCGAACCTCCCTCTGGGCGAGGCATCGCCACTACAAACATCTCTTGCCCCGGAATGGCAAAAACAATGCTCCCACCGAAGCAATCAATCATGGATCTATAAGATGCGAGCCAATCCATACCAATGATTACTTGATGCTCGTGCATGTCTAAGACTAGCATGTCTGGAGGCAATACCAAGCTACAAATCTCTATCCCTACTCCCCGGCATATAAAGAATATAAGTGACCCACTCCCCAGTGGTGAGTCGACACACATCACGGTGCTCTCTGCTGTGGCTAACAACCCTAAGAACTTCACAAAATGCGTAGCTATAAAACAATGCGTTGCCCCCGTATTAAACAAAACTTTACCCATAGTACCATGGATAGGAAACGTACCCTCAATCGCGGGTGGTGCCTGTGGAGCTGCTGCCTGGTGGACGTTATAGACACGTCCATACTGTAATTGCCCCTGCTGCACTGGAGCTGCTGGGATGGCTGGTAGGGCTGGCGCTTGGGCTGGAGCTGGAAGGGCAGGTGGAAAAAGTGGCCTCTGTGGCTCGTTACGGGCTCCCTGCTGCTGTGGGGCCCTATCGCCTTCTGGGCAATCCTGACGCTTATGGTCGTGTTTGCCGCACACAAAACATCGGCCTCTGAAGTTACCTCCCCTCTGTCCCTGCTGACCAAGGCCCTGCTGGCCGTTACCTCCACGCCATTGGCCCTGTTGGCCCTGATGTGTACCCTGCTGGCCCTGTTGCTGACCCTGCTGTCGGTGCTGACCCTGCTGATTAGGCTGGCCCTGCTGGCCCTGCCTATAACCCCCATTTCCCTGCCTGGGATCACCCGAACGGAATCGCTTAGCAGGGTCCCCCTGATGGGAACTCTGCTCGTGCTGACGAGTCTGTCCATGAGATGGTGCCCCACCGGCACCGTTACCCCCGGTCCTGCCCTGCTGGCTGGACTCTCCTGCTCTCTTGCTCCCCTGAAGATGGAAGCGGTGATCCTGGCAATGTAGTAACATTGCATTGAGTACATCAGTGAACGTACTCAGGGACAAGTTCCCAATAAGGTGCTGACGGATCCTCCAAGCCAACCCGTCGACAAACAACAAAATCTTCTTGCTCTCAGTAGGTGCCTCATCTGGCACAATGGTGAGAAGTCTCATTAACTCCTCCTCATACTCTGCTACAGTAATATTATCTTGCTTCAGATTTAGTAGTTTCCGCCTCATCTCAGTCTGCACTGCAGGTGGAAAATACTTGCGGTCAAACCGCTCCCAGAACAACTGAATAGGGATCGTGTCCCTCTCCTCCAAAGTAGTAGTGGACTCCCACCACTGCAACGCGGATCCCACCAACTTAAAAGAAGCCAATAACTGCTTTTGTACCTCGGTGCACTCATACATGCGAAGATGCCGCTGGATGTCTTTCTTCCATTGGCTAACCGTGACAATGTCAGAGCTACCAGAGAACTCAGGGGGATGTGCTTTCTGAAAAGCATCCCGAACCCTCTCCCATGCAGATGGAAGCTGTGCTGGTACTGGCGCCACTGCCTGAACCTGGGGTGGAGCCTGCTGAGTCACCGCTATCGCGGCATTCACCGCCTGAGCAACTATGGCGGCTACTTCATTAGCATTCATTGTGCCTGGTGCCGAGCTGCTGGCTGCTCGGCCTGGGCACGCCTATCTCTCGGAGCACGTCTCGGAGGCATCTGAAACGTGAACAAAATTTATCAGTCTACACTTATCATCGAATCTCAAATAGCTGAAGACTTAAACGTAAAAGCAGGAATACAACAATCCTAAAAATAGGGCTCTATAGCAAGAACGTTGAGCTGAAAGCGAAATAAGCCGTACAGATCCTATGGACACTAGAACCTAATGCTCTGATACCACCTGTGACACCCCGCCTAATTAAATATCGGGCGATCACTCCTTTATTAAATTAAATCAAGGTAAACAGTTGGTTCATTCTCAGCACCACTGTCGATAAAAAAAAAATTCCAATTTAACACCCTAAATAATTAAGCTAAGTGTCAAAAACATTTTTCATACAAACTTCCAAATTTTAATTAAAGAAAAGATTTACTTATACAAAACAACATTTCTACAATATAGAATCACACCACGAAGAACTAAAATAAAACCATACATTCGTCAATCGAATGTCAATATAATAAAACCAAACATCATAAACTATCCTGAATAAATCCCATAAAACAATACTGAAATAACTGAAATATAAATGTACCAACAACAAATGAGATGATGAAAAGGGCGACACGTGCCCCATAAATGAGAGTACTAGGAGTGGAGTCAATAACAGAAGCCGTCTACTCAAGTGACCTGCAACTCCCACCTAAGTCGCAGCTCGTTCTTCTCAAGGGATCCTAAGCAAGACGCCCCTGTGGCTGGGCACCTGAAAATATACATATATATACAAGAGAGAGGGAGAGAGAAAAAGAAACGGGTTAGAGCCCGAAAGTGGGTTTGATTTTAAAATACGTTTAGCAAGTATTTAAATTGATACAGGCCAATGCAAATCATATTAGTTCGACACTCTCTTGAGAAATTCTCACCTCTCTTCTAATGTGCACGCCTATCGTACTAACCTTCCCAAATAGTCTAGTTTATCTTAACTTACTCATAAGTTTTCAAAACCGAACGATGACAATGTTTTAAAAAGGTTACTTTCAATTTGTAGCACTACTCTCGTTTTAGCTTCATTAAATTATAAAGTTTACCAGTGCCTTCTCATACTTTCACAAAACAAGTATTTATTATTGCGTCAACAACTATGTCCTACTTATCAAATCACAGTAGGCAGTTAAAGTATATAACCTCATATATATATTAACTACTCGGATAATATATATATATATATAACAGCACCCCAACTAAACTATGGTGCGGGCATACTCTGCTATCCAATCCCCGTATCGCTCACACAAAGGGAAATACAAGTTCGAAATCACTCTCGAACTGTATTAACATATACAAAACAACGTTGAGGCGAAGCATAGATTCCAAGTCCAAGAGGTCAGTACATACCCACACGTCTCTTAGGACCGTCCGACTATCAATCTGATAGCCCGTACCTAGGATCTCTATCTTCTAGGGTACAAATCAATATCCCCCATAAAGCAACACAGGATAAGATCGTCCCAGCGCGGTAACCTCAGGGATTGCAAGTAGCGCGGGTACGTTTTTCACATGTATATAATATATGTACACACAATCATATAATTATACCCATTTTATCATATTAATATAGGTGCCTCTCGTAACCCATAGTCACAACATTTATCCTTAATTTCTCATTATTATGATTACGTATAAGGTTTCGTCTCTAACCTTAACTCGAAGGGTTTTCTCACTAGCTATGTGACACTCGTGGATTCTATCCATCCAAGTAGCAAAATCAGTAGGTAAACGTCTATTCTCTATCATAAGTATTTGGCGTAATCTCTCACTTGAATTACGTAGTTTCCTCGTCCTTTAAATAATTGTCCCTAAAATACAATTATCATCTCATAAAAAGTTCTCAACACTTAATCATATGCCCTACTCGTCTCTCCTATATCCCAAAATATTTTATTCATAATGCCCAAAAGCTATTTCACGATGAATCATATTCAATTAATTAAACAAGGGGAAATCGGAGTCTGCCAGGAAGGGTCGATCGATCGAGGTCTGGGGCTCGATCGATCGAACCTTCGATCGATCGAAGCTCTAGGCTCGATCGATCGATCAAGCAGGTCTGCGAAATCCTGCAGAAGTGCAGTTACGGGTTTTACCAAAATTCTTCACCCAAAACAATATTTCCCAACACTAATCGTCCCAAAACTCTTACTACAAACATAATAACATATTTCCAGATGCTTTTAACGTTAAGCATGCGTATTTCGAACATTAAACATGGTTAAACAACCCAAAATCTCATTTAAACATCAAGAACCCTAATGTTTTCTTAACTTTTGTTCTAAACAGTTTTCTCCAGAATTTCCTTCTAACATAACATCAAAAATTCGTGGGTTAATCATCTACTTCACATACTATTTCCAGAATATGGTTATAATGCTTTCTACATGCAAATTCCTATCAAAATTTGGGGTTTTCTTCCATTGATTACACTCCTAATCATTCCTACACTAATATGAATATTGCACCAACGAAAATACGCAAGTTAAACACTTGCCTGGGATTTCAGAGGTCTGGTTTCCTGCGGATATTGGTGTGGTTGCGTTCTCCTCCTCGCGATCTACGCGTTGGGGGTGACGGTGGTGCGATTGGTGGTGTTTTGGCCTTGAATCACCTTGAGAGCTCTCTCCTCTCTACTCCAATGGCCGTTCTAGGGTTCTGAATGTTCTAACCCTAAAAGGCTGACTTAAATGGCTGCTAAGGATGGCTGAAATTCGTGGGTTTAATTACCCTAATTTGTAAAATGACCAAAATGCCCTCCCGAGTCACTAATTAGGCCTAAAAACACCCCGAGGCCCGAACTAAACCCCCGGGTACACTTTTCTGACTATCTCGACCCTTCCGGACGCGTTGGCGCACTCAAAACGACCATACGGACAAATTATAAAATATTCACTTTTTAATTAACATAATTAGTCCCGACGTGACACGGGCACGTCCCGACTTAAATTTCCGAAATAGTCATTTAATTTACTTATGACATTCAATATAACCAATATAATATATTACTATGCTCATTAGTAATATTCAACAAGTTTTCCATAATTACTAACTCTAGTCACGTTAATAATTATAACATAATTAATTTCCGGATTTTTATTAAATAAATCGTCACATTAAATTTAATAAATCCCCAAATTAAATATAGCATAAAAATACGGGCTATTACAGCGTGCATGTTATATAATCAATTTAAAGTGTGAAAGATTAACTAATTTAAAGTGTAAAGTAGCTTAGGAAATAATAGAAGGAACTACTCGGGGATAGATTAAAGTGCTAGAAAGGTTGTAACAAGACTTGTTAGGTGGGGCAGTATAACTAGTTGGGTTAGAAAGAAAGTGTTAGGTATGCACAATAAATGAGGAGTGAGTAATATCTCAAGAGAGTGCGATACCCTCTTAAATATTAAAAGTGTTAATGTATATTTAAATTATTGAATTTTAATTACTTGCAAAATATTTTTAAATGATTTTGAGATCTGACCAATGTCAATAATTTTAGGTGTTCAGCCATAGGGATGCTCAGCTTGATGATTCTTTCCAGGGATGCATAGCTCCAACATTGTGGAGGTTTGCGAGATTTGCTTTAGATGCTTCAGTTTATTCTTTCCTAGTTAGGAGTTTCATTTTGTATTGTATTTGATCATGTTTCTCCTTTAGACTGTTCAGTACTTCAGTTTATTTATTAGACTCTATAGATTCAGTTTATTATTTTAGACTTGTTTTTGGATTGTTTTGTGAAACCAGTGGTTTATTCGGTACTTTTATTTACTTATTTGTCGTGTGATTATTCAGACTGTTATTGTGTGGATGGTTTGGTTAATTTAATTTTATTTCCTCATGTTGTTAAGTTAATGAAAATAGAAGAAAATTGACACATACTTAATTTAACAGAGGTGGTTAGTAATTTAAATGATTTTTGACAATGATGCTACTAATGAACCAAATGTGATTCATGTTATTTTGACAAAGGACTCATCACCCGTGAATTAAGTAGGTGGGGTGTTACAAATAATTAGCACTATTGTATTACTAATGGATTTGCAATGATGTTTTTTCTAACTAAATATAATTGAGGGGAGTTTCTTGCCCCCCCCCCCCCCCCCCCCCCCTCCTCCCCACCCCCACCCACCTACCCACACACTAACACACATAAGATTTAATTAGCTTCCAATTGCACTATGAAGTTTTTACATGAAAAAAATATGACATTAAAAACTACCAAGTCACACCATCGACAACAGAGTCAAGGTAGATGTGAAAATAAACATGACTGCTATCTAAGTATCCTGATCCACCCATGAACTTAAGTAAGAAGGACGCCCAAACCTATGAAATTGATTGAATTTTTTGATTATGCATTGCTTTTCACAGTTAATTCAAGTTCGATTACATGTCATTAACAACACAATAACTAAAAAAATGTATCATAAAGAGAAAGAAACATACATCCTATAATGTAGATGAAAAGTTAACGCACCTGCATAGGCTTATGACCTTAATACCATTAGACACTCCATCAATGGATATAGCTGAACCAATGAAACCGTTGTTGCTTAAAACTACAACCTAGTAAGATCAAGTAGTAAAGTGATATTTAGTTTTCAAATGTGGGTATGTTGCATTTTTTATGAAGTTAAATTTCGAGACGAGCAGTGTGCTCATACCTGCTCGGTCTTAACATCAACGACGACATCTATTGTATGAGAGTTAAAATCATCCATTTTGCTTGCTTACGCATAACTACATCGCACGCCAAAGCGGCAAGAGCTATAATTAAAGTAAATATAAGATGAGCCAATTTCCTTATCTTGAAAAGAAAATAAAAGAAATTTAATTAAAATATCATTTCACCGAAAGTACTATTCAGTCTGTCAGTGTGAGAGAGAGAAAGCTAACCGGTTGTTATTGGAGATGAGTGTATTATTAATGGCTGAAACATACGATAATGATGACATCTTTTTTATTCTTCTTTGTTATTCACAAGAATTAATACTTGTCGAAATAATTAGTATATCATTTTCTATATAATTAGCATTTCCAATAAAGTATACGAGTATAAATTTTCTCCAGTGACCAAAATAAGACGCGACTTACTAACACGGACAATAAAAAAGTTGGGTTAGTGCCTAGTTCATATATAATCCGAGTATGACACAGCAATACACAACTTATTTCAAACAAACCAACTGAATATAAGGTCAATTTTTCATAGATCATATGGCCAATGGTGCCTTTAGTTTGCCACAACTCATGTGAGCAACACCATTATTTTTTCCTTAATGACATGTCACATGCGATTGACACAAAACAATTCCATCCCAAAATATAATAGAACCTCATATATCATAATGAAATGCAATATTGGGGACCACATTTCTCGAATTGAGATTTTAAGAACCAAATGAATATTATGAGGTAAACTTGAACTCTAAAAGCGTTAATGAAAAAGAAAATAATGAAAAAAATGGTGGTTTTTCCACAAATAGAATTATACAACACAGTTGTAAAACCATCATTATCGAACCCCTCCTGACTCTCCATATGCTTGGGTTTATAATCTGACCAAACTTTGGCCACATAGTCTCTCTTTTTCTAATTTGAAATTAGCCAAGAATATTTCCCCATGTCATTAGATTTATATTTAATCATTTTAGTAGAAATATCGTCATTCGGTTCCATTGAGTTAGCCCATGACTTTTTAGTAAAAGAGGTGGGTGATTGAACCACTAAATGGTGTTCATCATCAACTTCTTGTATGGCATCAATTGTTTCCTTATCCTCCTCCTGAGTTTCAAACTGATGTCACTTGTACTGCACTCCATTACTTCCTTTGTTTATTCATAGAGAGTGTGATGATGGCGTGTCTAAAATTTTGCGAAGAAGCACTTGGGTCTAATTAGCATCAGAGTTTCAAATCGAAAAGTTAAGTACTTTTTTATTTGTTCCATTTCATTTCCTAAGGGAAAATTGGAACCAAGATATTCCTATGTAGAGTAGCTGACCATTTGTCTTTAGGAAACTCAATTTTTCAAAAAAAAAAAGCTAAATAATGATTACAATAAAACAACAAATATCACATGAAGTTAAATCTCGTTGAATTTACTAGTGGACACACAAGTGTAAGTAGAAAATGGAAAATTACCTCATAATGAAAAACTTTGTGTAGTCAGAGTTTATTTGGTGATGATGGTTACGATATTAAGAAGGTGAATGATTTTAACAACAAGACTGATATGATTCAGTTGTGCTCTGATCTGTCTAATACATTGACAGAGATTAAAGAACATCATAATTTGGAAAATATCACGTCATTAGCTCATTGGTGGTATCTTCTTGATCCATTTGCAAATTTTGTGTTTATTGACAAGACATATGGCTTAATGAAATTAGGAAATTTGGTTAAACCAGATATAAGTTTAATGATCAATTTGGACACAAAATGTAATAGCGTTTTTGCCCAAAATATACTGAATTGTTTGATATTCCCATTGGAATTGAAAATGTAAATACCTCTTTGGGAGGGTATGAAATTTTTTCCTCTTATCACGATAGTGATTCAGGTTCCTTACACCGTCATGAATACAGATCCAAATAAATAGCACAATCTCCATTAGGCATCCACATAAATGATCAAATGAATAAGGATTTGTGAATCTGATTTCAATCGGTTTAATATAAAATTCAATTGTTTATATCTAACTAAATTAATTATCACCACTGGAATGAAAGCTGAGATCAAATGTTATTCATGCATTTATAATTATAATATATTTAAATATTATATACTATCAACTCAGGTTCTTAGAGGGTTGCATGTGACTCAGATTCGTATTCACTTCATTTATTTATTAGATAAATATTTAAGTAGATAATTAAGTATCAGATTTAAAATTGTGTTGCAGATACGGATAATGACATTTGAATCAGATTCTGAGTTAGGATCCAATTTATTGGTAGTCTTAAGTGGTAAGATATCATAACGTATCAAATGTGACTCCCTGCAATCATTCAACAAAAGGTTTTGCTAGTGGCGGATCCAGGATTTTGTGTGAACTGCGGCGAAAGTTTCAATAGTTGCCGGGGGTTCGGGGGCAGGAGCCCTCGAGGCGATTTTTTTTTTTGGGAGGGGTCGATTTTTTTCGAGCATTTTTTGGGCTGTTTTTACTTTTTTGGGCATTATATTCATTTTCAACACTGATTGAAGTAGGAGATGATTGAACCTCAGCTTCAGATACGGTTGGTGCATTGTCTTCTCTTTTTCGTTTAAAAAATTTCTCTATTGATTCCCAATATTTACAAATTTAATTTAATTTCACATATAAATTTAATTTCATATAAATTTATATAAATTTACACAAAAATAAATAAACAGACACTTATAAACAATACACAAAATAAATTTATAAATTCACATTATAAATTTAATTTCATTTTAGTATAAATAATTTTAGTATAATTTCAGTAGTATAAATATAATTTCACATATAAACAGACACATATAAACAAATATACACAAAATAAATAAATGATGAAATAGGGTTTCAACACACATAGATGCAAAATTTTTATGGAGAGCAGGGCAGCGGGTGGAAAGCAGCAAGGCAGCGAGTGGAGAGTAGCAGGGCGGTGGTGGAGAGAGCGGCGGGTGGAGGGAAACGGGTGGAGAGAGCGGCGGACTCTTTAGAAAATAGGGTTTTTCTGTTACTTTGGTACGAGAGGAGAGAGAGCACCATTTTAAGTTATGTTTTTTTTTTGTTTATTACAGATTTTTCCCTGAACTTTTAATATAATTACAAGTCACCTCCAGGTTTAATTTTTTACCAAAAAAAAAATAATTTTTTTTTTTTTTTTGAAAAATGAACTGGGGCGGCCGCCCCGCTTCGGCCCGGGCTGGATCCGCCCCTGGGTTTTGCCAAAGCTAATATGCACACATTTTAGGTTCCATGATGTTATCTAATTTTGAATCCAATATAGGGAATGACCTTAGATTCTAAACACAAAATTTAACAAATTAACCTTGTTTAAGGTTAGGAGACAACATTTTTTATGAGCAATGTCATGAAGCTACTTTGATTTTTCTCACACACGTATATACCATACGATGAAAGTATAAAAGGGCTGAAGATTTCACATGCAAAAATCCAAATTGCAAAATCACTATTATTGAACTCTAAGAACCTCTAAAATACCTCATTTGAAATGGAATAAAACAATTCATAATCTGGAAATTTCTTGGAAACTTATATTGAAATCCATCTACTTATAAGCATCATTCGGCCCTCCATATTCAAGCTTTAAACGTTGAGAATATAACGTGTATTTTTCAAAATAAAACTTTTATAAATATGCGATTGATACTCTTGTACTTGCAAATTGAAATTGAAAGATTTAAAAGGGGCATTGTTGGACGCGGACTTTGCAATTCACAATGAAAAAGACAATTTGAAAGATTTCTTTCGCCAAGGCCAAGTACACATGAACCAAAAGAGATTTCAGAGCCTTGGAACCACAAAAGAGCTTACAAATCCTTGGGACCACAAAACAAATAAAAAATATGAACCAAACTTTGTTCTAAACATTTTAATTGATGTAAAAACATAACAAATACTTCTTACATCATCCAAAAAATTTTGTTATCTTTCTTATAAGAAAAGTCCTTATCTGAAAAAATATGGTTAATTTCTCTTTCTTGACCCAAAAAATTATAAATACATTGAATATAACTTAAAAATATAAAATAATTAAGTACAATAGGGAGTTAGTGTCATCGGGTACCTAAACATGGCACAAACATAAGGGCATCAATTCAGCAAAAAAAACTGAGTTTGGGCAAATAGTTCATCTAAATATGTGAAACAGTCAAACACTCGCACATAATCAAATATGCCACAAAACAATTGTAGCAAAGCGAATTTGAGATGAAAATTTTATTCACAATTATTAAAGTCCATTTTCACAATCAATTGTAATACATTTGGTTAAATCTACGTTGGTTAATTACGTATTTAATTTTTTCCTTTGTATCGTATCAAATTCGACATAGTCACTTATTAGTTGATCAGGACAAAATTAAACATGTACAATATCATATGCATAATAATACATTAGACAAGCATCCACCCAAAACTTGTGTCACCCCGCCTAATTAAATACCGGGCGATCACTCCTTTATTAAATTAAATCAAGGTGAACAGTTGGTTCATTCTCAGCATCACTGTCGATAAAAAATAATTTTTCCAATTTAACACCCTAAATAATTAAGCTAAGTGTCAAAACATTTTCCATACAAAACTTTCCAAATTTTAATTAAAGAAAAAGATTTATTTTAATTTAAAACAACATTTCTACAATAAAGAATCACACCACAATAAACCAAATAACATGATACATTCGTCAATCGAATGTCAACAAATGGAACTAAAACCACAAATCCATCCTGAATAAATCCCATAGAACAATACTGGAAATAAAAGAAATACAAAATCCCTACAACAAATGAAATGATGAAAAGGGCGACACGTGCCCAATAAATGAGAGTAATAGGAGTGGAGTCAATAACAGAAGCCGTCTACTCAAATGACCTGCAACTCCCACCTAAGCTGCAGCTCGTTCTTCTCAAGGGATCCTAAGCAAGACGCCCCTGTGGCTGGGCACCTGAAAGTATACATATATATATACAAGAGAGAGAGAGAGAGAGAGAGGAAAAGAAACGGGTCAGAGCCCGAAAGTGTGTTTGATTTTAAAATACGTTAAGCAAGTATTTAAATTGATACAGGCCAATGCAAATCATATTAGTTCGAGACTCTCTTGAGAAATTCTCACCTCTCTTCTAATGTGCACGCCTATCGTACTAACCTTCCCAAATAATTTAGTTTATCTTAACTTACTCATAAGTTTTCAAAACCGAACGATGACAATGTTTTAAAAAGGTACTTTCAATATGTAGCACTCCTCTCGTTTTAGCTTCATTAAATTATAAAGTTTCCCAGTGTCTTCTCATACTTTCACAAAACAAGTATTTAATAATTGCGTCAACGACTATGTCCTACTTATCAAATCACAGTAGGCAGTTTAAAGTTTATAACCTCATATATATATTAACTACTCGTATAATATATATATATAACAGCACCCCAACTAAACTATGGTGCGGGCATACTCTGTTATCCAGTCCCCGTATCGCTCACACAAAGGGAAATACAAGTTCGGAATCACTCTCGAACTGTATTAACATATACAAAACAACGTTGAGGCGAAGCATAGATTCCAAGTCCAAGAGGTCAGTACATACCCACACGTCTCTTAGGACCGTCCGACTATCAATCTGATAGCCCGTACCTAGGATCTCTATCTTCTAGGGTACCAATCAATATCCCCCATAAAGCAACACAGGATAAGATCGTCCCAGCGCGGTAACCTCAGGGATAGCAAGTAGTGCGGGTACGTTTTTCACATGTATATAATATATGTACACACAATCATATAAATATACCCATTCATCATATTAATATAGGTTCCTCCCGTTACCCATAGTCACAACATTTATCCTTAATTTCCCATTATTATGATTACGTATAAGGTTTCGTCTCTAACCTTAACTCGAAGGGTTTTCTCACTAGTTACGTGACACTCGTGGATTCTATCCATCCAAGTAGCAAAATCAGTAGGTAAACGTCTATTCACTTTCGTACGTATTTGACGTAATCTCTCACTTGAATTACGTAGTTTCCTCGTCCTTTAAATAATTGTCCCTAAAATACAATTATCATCTCATAATAAAGTTCTCAACACTTAATCATATGCCCTACTGGTCTCTCCTATATCACAAAACATTTTATTCATAAAGCCCAAAAGCTATTTCACGATGAATCATGTTCAATTAATTAAACAAGGAGAAATAAGAGTCTGCCAGGAAAGGTCGATCGATCGGGGTCTGGGGCTCGATCGATTGAACCTTCGATCGATCGAAGCTCTAGGCTCGATCGATCGATCAAGCAGGTCTGCGAAATCCTGCAGAAGTGCAGTTACGGGTTTTACCAAAATTCTTCACCCAAATCAATATTTCCCAACACTAATCGTCCCAAAACTCCTACTACTAACATAATAACATATTTCCAGATGTTTTTAACGTTAAGCATGCGTATATCCATCATTAAACATGGTTAATCAACCCAAAATCTCATTTAAACATCAAGAACCCTAATGTTTTCTTAACTTTTGTTCTAATCAGTTTTCTCCAGAATTTCCTTCTAACATAACATCAAAAATTCGTGGGTTAATCATCTACTTCACATACTATTTCCAGAATATGGTTATAATATTTTCTACATGCAAATTCCTATCAAAATTTGGGGTTTTCTTCCATTGATTACACTCCTAATCATTCCTACACTACTATGAATATTGCACCAACGAAAATACGCAAGTTAAACACTTGCCTGGGATTTCAGAGGTCTGGTTTCCTGCTGATATTGATGTGGTTGCGTTCTCCTCCTCGCGATCTACGCGTTGGTGGTGACGGTGGTGCAATTGGTGGTGTTTTGGCCTTGAATTGCCTTGAGAGCTCTCTCCTCTCTACTCCAATGGCCGTTCTAGGGTTCTGAATGTTCTAACCCTAAAAGGCTGACTTAAATGGCTGCTAAGGATGGCTGAAATTCGTGGGTTTAATTACCCTATTTTGTAAAATGACCAAAATGCCCTCCCGAGTCACTAATTAAGCCTAAAAACATCCCGAAACCCAAACTAAACCCCCGGGTACACTTTTCTGACTATCTCGATCCTTCCGGACGCGTTGGCGCACTCAAAACGACCATACAAACAAATTATTAAATATTCACTTTTATATCTCAATAATTAGTCCCGACGCGACACGGGCGCGTCCCGACTAAAATTCTCAAAATTATTATTTCATTCACTCGTGATCTATAATATAACTCATATCATATATTACTATGCTCATTAGTAATATTCGACAATTTTATATAATTACTAACTCTCGTCACGTTAATAATTATAACATAATTAATTTTCGGATTCTTATTAAATAATTCACTCTCATTAAATTTAATAAAACCCCCAAATTAATATAGCATAAAAATACGGGGTATTACATACTTCCCCCCTAATAACGGAATTTCGTCCCGAAATTCGAAAAATAAGGCATACCTGATGAGAACAAATCTGGATATCTCTCGCGCATATCTGCCTCACGCTCCCAAGTGGATTCCTCCACATTATGGTGTTCCCACTGGACCCACACAAGTGGAACTATCTTCGACCTCAATCTCCTCTCACTATAGTCAAGGATAGCCACCGGTCTCTCCTCGTAGGAGCTATCAGGCTGTAAGTCGATCTCCTTTATCGCGATGCGAGTATGGGCCATATCATCTCGAAGGTATCGTCTCAACGACGAGATGTGAAATACATCGTGAATGCGATGTAGATGTTCCGGCAGTCCCAATCTGTATGCAACTGGCCCAATCCTCTCTATGATGGGAAATGGTCCCACGTACCTCGGAGCCAAGTTTTCCTTCTTCCCGAACCTCATCACTCCTTTCATGGGAGACACATGCAGTAACACTTGGTCCCCCACATTAAACTCCCTGAAGAACCGTTTCGCATCGGCATAGCTCTTCTGTCTGTCCTGGGCTACTCGAACGCGACCCCTGATCATCTCAATCCTCGCGGAGGTCTCCTTAATCACCTCTGGTCCTAGCAACTTGTCATCCCCCACCTCAAGCCAACAAGTTGGGGAACGACAAGGCCTGCCATACAAAGCCTCAAATGGAGCCATACCAATCGTGAACTGATAAGAGTTATTATAAGCAAACTCTACCAGTGGAAGGTGTGGCTCCCAACCTCCTCCAAAATCGAGAACACACATGCGTAGCATATCCTCTAACATTTGATTAGTACGCTCTGTCTGCCCATCTGTCGGTGGGTGATAAGTTGAACTTAACCTCAACTCAGTACCCATAGCCTCCTGAAAGCTTTCCCAAAAACGCGACACGAAAATCTTGTCTCTATCGGACACAATATTCAGGGGCACCCCGTGTAATCTGACAATCTCAGCGATGAACAACTGAACATACTGACCCGTGGTATAATCTGTCCGTACCGGTAGAAAATGAGCCACCTTGGTCAGACGGTCTACAATCACCCAGATAGAATCATGGCCCCTCTGTGATGTCGGCAACCCTGTAATGAAGTCCATGGAAATACTCTCCCACTTCCACGCGGGTACTTCCAATGGCTGAAGCAATCCTGACGATTTCTGGTGGTCCACCTTAACCAGCTGGCAGGTAGAACACTTGGCCACAAACTCAGCAATGTCCTTCTTCATCCCACTCCACCAGTATTATCGCCTCATATCCTGGTACATCTTATCGCCTCCCGGATGTACTGCAAATCGGGACCCATGAGAATGAGTCATCACTTCATGACGTAACTCTGCTCCTTCTGGAACCACCAATCTCCCATTAAACCGCAAACCTCCATCAGAAGTAACAGAATAGGACTCAGCACCCTCGGCTAGAAGTCGCACAATCTGCTCCTGGCAAAACGGATCTGTGGTCTGTGCCTGTATCACCCTCGTAACAATCTCGGGTGTGAATGACATCACGGATATGAAAGAACGTGCTACGGCGTCTTGGTGACCCAGATCTTTCCACTTTGCTTTCCAGATGTCCGCTACATCTTCTACCGGTCTACGGCTCAATGCATCAGCAACTACGTTGGCCTTCCCCGGATGATACTGTATATCGAACTGGTAATCTTTCACAAACTCTAACCACCTGCGCTGACGCATATTCAGCTCTCGTTGAGTGAACAGGTACTGCAGTGATTTATGGTCTGTGAACAAATGGAATTTCTCTCCCAATAGATAGTGCCTCCAAATTCTCAATGCAAAGACGACCGCTGCTAACTCCAGGTCGTGGGTGGGGTAATTCTTCTCATGCGGCTTAAGCTTGCAGGAAGCAAAAGCTATAGCCTTCTCCTCCTGCTGGAGTACTCTTCCAAGTCCCCGTAAAGACGCATCAGTGTAAACCAGGTACTCCACACCCGGTTTCGGTAAGGCAAGGACTGGTGCTGAAGTAAGCTTGTCTTTCAGCTCATCGAAAGCTAATTGACAAGCATCATCCCAAACATACGGTATCCCTTTGCGAGTCAAATTCGTCAACGGACCCGCTATCTTGGAGAATCCCCGAATAAATCTCCTGTAGTATCCGGCTAACCCCAAGAAACTACGTACCTCTGTCGGTGTCGTGGGCTGTCCCCACTCCCTCACTGCTGATACCTTACTCGGGTCAACTGCTATCCCTTGCTCAGAAATAACATGGCCCAAGAACTGTACCTCTCGCAACCAGAATCCACACTTCTCGTACTTAGCATACAACTGATGCTCTCGCAGAGTCTGAAGAACCTGCCTCAAGTGCTCGGCATGCTCCTCCTCGGAATGGGAATATATCAGGATGTCATCTATGAAGACAATGACAAACTGATCCAAGAACTCTCTGAACACTCGATTCATTAAGTCCATGAATACGGCTGGAGCATTAGTGCGGCCAAACGGCATCACTCTGAACTCGTAAGACCCATATCTCGTCAAGAATGCAGTCTTTGAAACATCATGCTCCCTAATACGTAGATGATGGTACCCCGACCTCAGATCTATCTTCGAAAAGAAATTCGCTCCCCTCAACTGGTCGAACAGATCATCGATTCGAGGCAACGGATACTTATTCCGTATCGTGACCTTGTTCAATTCCCGGTAGTCCACACACAACCTCAGTGAACCATCTCTCTTCTTCACAAACAAAACTGGAGCGCCCCAAGGTGAGGTACTTCTGCGAACGAAGCCCTGACCTAATAGCTGCTCGATCTGATCTCGTAGCTCTCGCATCTCTGCCGGAGCCATACGGTATGGTGCGCGTGCTATAGGTCTCGTATCTGGCAATACGTCTATAACAAAATCTATCTCCCGACTCGGGGGTAGGCCTGGTATTTCCTGAAACACATCGGAATATTCTCTAACAACTGGGATCGAATCCAAAGGGATCACAACCTCCTTAGAGGTATCCTCCTCTATGTAATACAAATGAGCGGTCGAGCCTCCCTCTGGGCGAGGCATCGCCACTACAAACATCTCCTGCCCCGGAATGGCAAAAACAATGCTCCCACCGAAGCAATCAATCATGGCTCTATAAGCTGCGAGCCAATCCATACCGATAATCACATCGTGCTCATGCATGTCTAAAACTAACATGTCTGCAGGTAATACCAGAATACCGATCTCTATCCCCACTCCTCGGCATATAAAGAAAATAAGTGACCCACTCCCCAATGGTGAGTCTACACATGTCACTGTGCTCTCTGCTGTGGCTAACAACCCTAAGGCCTTCGCAAAATGCGTAGCTATAAAACAATGCTTGCCCCCGTATCAAATAAAACCCGACCCATAGTAGCATGGATAGGAAACGTACCCTCAATCGCGGGTGGTGCCTGTGGAGCTGCTGCCTGGTGGACGTTATAGACACGTCCATACTGTAATTTCCCCTGCTGCACTGGAGCTGCTGGGATGGCTGGTAGGGCTGGCGCTTGGGCTGGAACAGGAAGGGCAGGTGGAAAAAGTGGCCTTTGTGGCTCATTACGGGCTCCCTGCTGCTGTGGGGCCCTATCGCCTTCTGGGCAATCCTGACGCTTATGGCCGTGCTTTCTGCACACAAAACACCGGCCTCTGAAATTACCTCCCCTCTGTCCCTGCTGACCACGGCCCTGCTGGCCGTTACCTCCACGCCATTGGCCCTGTTGGCCCTAATGTGCACGCTGTTGGCCCTGCTGGCTCTGTTGCTGACCCTGCTGATTAGGCTGGCCCTGCCTATAACCCCCATTTCCCTGCCTGGGATCACCCGAATGGAATCGCTTAGCAGGGTCCCCCTTATGGGAACTCTGCTCGTGCTGACGAGTCTGTCCATGGTATGGTGCCCCACCGGCACCATTACTCCCGGTCCTGCCCTGTTGGCTGGACTCTCCTGCTCTCTTGCTTCCTTGAAGATGGAAGCGGTGATCCTGGCAATGTAGTAACGCTGCATTGAGTACATCAGTGAACGTACTCAGGGATAAGTTCCCAATAAGGTGCTGACGGATCCTCCAAGCTAACCCGTCGACAAATAACAAAATCTTCTTGCTCTCAGTAGGTGCCTCATCTGGCACAATGGTGAGAAGTCTCGTGAACTCCTCCTCATACTCTGCTACAGTAAGATTATCTTGCTTCAGATTTAGTAGTTTCCGCCTCATCTCAGTCTGCACTGCAGGTGGAAAATACTTGCGATCAAACTGCTCCCAGAACATCTGAATAGGAATCGTGTCCCTCTCCCCCAAAGTAGTAGTGGACTCCCACCACTGCAACGCGGCTCCCACCAGCTTAAAGGAAGCCAATAACTGCTTTTGTACCTCGGTGCACTCATACATGTGAAGATGCCGCTGGATGTCTTTCTTCCATTGGCTAACCGTGACAATGTCGGAGCTACCAGAGAACTCAGGGGGATGTGCTTTCTGAAAAGCATCCCGAACCCTCTCCCATGCAGATGGAAGCTGTGCTGGTACTGGCGCCACTGCCTGAACCTGGGGTGGAGCCTGCTGAATCACCGCTATCGCGGCATTCACCGCCTGAGCAAATATGGCGGCTACTTCATTAGCATTCATTGTGCCTGGTGCCGGAGCTGCTGGTTGCTCGACCTGGGCACGCCTATCTCTCGGAGCACGTCTCGGAGGCATCTGAAACGTGAACAAAATTTATCAGTCTACAGTTATCATTGAATCTCAAATAGCTGAAGACCTAAACGTAAAAGCAGGAATACAACAATCCTAAAAATAGGGCTCTATAGCAAAAACGTTAAGCTGAAAGCGAAATAAGCCGTACAGATCCTAAGGACACTAGAACCTAATGCTCTGATACCACCTGTGACACCCCGCCTAATTAAATACCGGGTGATCACTCCTTTATTAAATTAAATCAAGGTGAACAGTTGGTTCATCCTCAGCATCACTGTCGATAAAAAATAATTTTTCTAATTTAACACCCTAAATAATTAAGCTAAGTGTCAAAACATTTTCTATACAAAACTTTCCAAATTTTAATTAAAGAAAAAGATTTATTTTAATTTAAAACAACATTTCTACAATAAAGAATCACACCACAATAAACCAAATAACATGATACATTCGTCAATCGAATGTCAACAAATCGAACTAAAACCACAAATCCATCCTGAATAAATCCCATAGAACAATACTGGAAATAAAAGAACTACAAAATCCCAACAACAAATGAAATGATGAAAAGGGCGACACGTGCCCAATAAATGAGAGTAATAGGAGTGGAGTCAATAACAGAAGCCGTCTACTCAAGTGACCTGCAACTCCCACCTAAGCTGCAGCTCGTTCTTCTCAAGGGATCCTAAGCAAGACACCCCTGTGGCTGGGCACCTGAAAGTATACATATGTATATATACAAGAGAGCGAGAGAGAGAGGAAGAGAAACGGGTCAGAGCCCGAAAGTGTGTTTGATTTTAAAATACGTTAAGCAAGTATTTAAATTGATACAGGCCAATGCAAATCATATTAGTTCGACACTCTGTTGAGAAATTCTCACCTCTCTTCTAATGAGCACGCCTATCGTACTAACCTTCCCAAATAATTTAGTTTATCTTAACTTACTCATAAGTTTTCAAAACCGAACGATGACAATGTTTTAAAAAGGTACTTTCAATATGTAGCACTCCTCTCGTTTTAGCTTCATTAAATTATAATGTTTCATAGTGTCTTCTCATACTTTCACAAAACAAGTATTTAATAATTGCGTCAACAACTATGTCCTACTTATCAAATCACAGTAGGCAGTTTAAAGTTTATAACCTCATATATATATTAACTACTCGTATAATATATATATATATAACAGCACCCCAACTAAACTATGGTGCGGGCATACTCTGCTATCCAGTCCCCGTATCGCTCACACAAAGGGAAATACAAGTTCGGAATCACTCTCGAACTGTATTAACATATACAAAACAACGTTGAGGCAAAGCATAGATTCCAAGTCCAAGAGGTCAGTACATACCCACACGTCTCTTAGGACCGTCCGACTATCAATCTGATAGCCCGTACCTAGGATCTCTATCTTCTAGGGTACCAATCAATATCCCCCATAAAGCAACACAGGATAAGATCGTTCCAGCGCGGTAACCTCAGGGATAGCAAGTAGCGCGGGTACGTTTTTCACATGTATATAATATATGTACACACAATCATATAAATATACCCATTCATCATATTAATATAGGTTCCTCCCGTTACCCATAGTCACAACATTTATCCTTAATTTCCCATTATTATGATTACGTATAAGGTTTCGTCTCTAACCTTAACTCGAAGGGTTTTCTCACTAGTTACGTGACACTCGTGGATTCTATCCATCCAAGTAGCAAAATCAGTAGGTAAACGTCTATTCACTATCGTACGTATTTGACGTAATCTCTCACTTGAATTACGTAGTTTCCTCGTCCTTTAAATAATTGTCCCTAAAATACAATTATCATCTCATAATAAAGTTCTCAACACTTAATCATATGCCCTACTGGTCTCTCCTATATCCCAAAACATTTTATTCATAAAGCCCAAAAGCTATTTCACGATGAATCATGTTCAATTAATTAAACAATGACAAATAAGAGTCTGCCAGGAAAGGTCGATCGATCGGGGTCTGGGGCTCGATCGATTGAACCTTCGATCGATCGAAGCTCTAGGCTCGATCGATCGATCAAGCAGGTCTGCGAAATCCTGCAGAAGTGCAGTTACGGGTTTTACCAAAATTCTTCACCCAAATCAATATTTCCCAACACTAATCATCCCAAAACTCCTACTACTAACATAATAACATATTTCCAGATGTTTTCAACGTTAATCATGCGTATATCCATCATTAAACATGGTTAATCAACCCAAAATCTCATTTAAACATCAAGAACCCTAATATTTTCTTAACTTTTGTTCTAATCAGTTTTCTCCAGAATTTCCTTCTAACATAACATCAAAAATTCGTGGGTTAATCATCTACTTCACATACTATTTCCAGAATATGGTTATAATGTTTTCTACATGCAAATTCCTATCAAAATTTGGGGTTTTCTTCCATTGATTACACTCCTAATCATTCCTACACTAATATGAATATTGCACCAACGAAAATACGCAAGTTAAACACTTTCCTGGGATTTCAGAGGTCTTGTTTCCTGCTGATATTGGTGTGGTTGCGTTCTCCTCCTCGCGATCTACGCGTTGGTGGTGACGGTGGTGCAATTGGTGGTGTTTTGGCCTTGAATCATCTTGAGAGCTCTCTCCTCTCTACTCCAATGGCCGTTCTAGGGTTCTGAATGTTCTAACCCTAAAAGGCTGACTTAAATGGCTGCTAAGGATGGCTGAAATTCGTGGGTTTAATTACCCTATTTTGTAAAATGACCAAAATGCCCTCCCGAGTCACTAATTAAGCCTAAAAACATCCCGAGACCCAAACTAAACCCCCGGGTACACTTTTATGACTATCTCGACCCTTCCGGACGCGTTGGCGCACTCAAAACGACCATACAAACAAATTATTAAATATTCACTTTTATATCTCAATAATTAGTCCCGACGCGACACGGGCGCGTCCCGACTAAAATTCTCAAAATTATTATTTCATTCACTCGTGATCTATAATATAACTCATATCATATATTACTATGCTCATTAGTAATATTCGACAATTTTATATAATTACTAACTCTCGTCACGTTAATAATTATAACATAATTAATTTCCGCATTCTTATTAAATAATTCACTCTCAATAAATTTAATAAAACCCCCAAATTAATATAGCATAAAAATATGGGGTATTACAAAACTCATATTAAAACTACCTTTCATAATGCTTATAAGCCTTAAAATCTCATACCAACAACTAGGTACTTATAGTATTATCCCGAAAAATAAGAAAACATAAAAAATTATTAATTAAGTCCCCTAGAAAATAAAAAATAAATAATTCCGAACATAATAAATTTATATTTTTAAAGAAAAACATTACAAATAACACATCACCACTGTATTATCCAACTAACTTGAGTGACCATATTTTCTTTTCAAAATGCTCATTGTAAATCACTAAAATTGTGATGGTGATGAGGATAAGAGGTGGAGAGAGATGGAAATGATGGTGGTTTTTAAAGTATGAAAGATTCAGTCTTCTGCCGAAGACTTAAAAGGATTGAAGCCTTAAAGTCATTTTCGTGTAATCACCCATCAATTAATAAATTCAAATAAAAATAAAACCACAAAATTCAAAGAGAAGTAAAGGAAAAAATCCACTAGCTATTAAAAATAGCTATATATGCTGGATTTGAACAACAAACTAAATATGTTGAGCATAAATAACAAACTAAATCTATACAACTTAATAGGTACTTATTTGTCCATATCAATTGTATGAATCCACTCACATTTAAAAAAATGGAGATTTACATTATATCAAAACCAAAATTCATCAAGATCATGAAAATGCTTCTTAGGAATTTTGTCAACCATATTAAATACGAACTTAAGAACCCAATTAGATGAAACTAAATCAAGATATGAATTAATCAAACAAAATAACAAAGCAAAAACATAAATAAACCAGTTTCAATTAATTAGAAATTATTTAGAATGGGGAGATATAGCCACATATGTCCATACTCAATATTAGGCATACATTTGATTTGGAAACAAAACAAATTAAATCCAAATCCTGATAACAAAGTAAACAAATAAGAAAACAAAGTTATAAAGCTAAAAGAAAGTCTGCATCTGGATTAATAAACCCTAAGAAAAAAGCCCTATTTAGTAATGTTTAAACTAGGGTTGTTAACATCACTTTAATGAGACTTGCTAAAGGGGTTGAGTATTAGAGGGGTGACTGAAGAGGGAGCCAAAGACAGGAATTCCAGTAGGGGATATGGTGGTTGAGGTGGCCGAGCGAGATGGTGGTTTAGGGCGACGGGAGGATATGAGCTTTGGGTGAGTGACGAATTAAAGTATAGAAAGAGCAAGTATATTGTATTTTTTTTAGGAATAAGTGAGGAAATGTTTTGTCACCAATTAAATGTTTTCTGAGATAAATGTATTTGTCACTAAATGTATAATAATTTTCTCATGAATAGATGAATGAAACATTTTTCACACGTGGGATGGTGGCGCCAAAATGTTAATGACTATTTGGTCACAAATATTAGTAATTCATTACCAATTTAACATCATCACACTCAATTCAGGATGGAATTAATTTTTCTCGCAAAAAGGCTACTTCTTATGAAAAAATTACTTTTTTCCTAATTTTTGTTGTTGCTGATAGGACATTCTTTTGTAGTGTGATTAAAAAAACACTAATCATTTTCATTAACATAACTAGTGGTTTATGTTAAGGCAGTCTCCTACTGATTTGGTTGATAATGATATGTGTTCATATAAAGATAATTTCTATACATAAATAGTGACTGATGATGCTAAGATTTTAGCACCACCAGATAATTGATAGTGAGCTCAAGCAGTAGCAGCCATGGCAGCCATAGAGATGTATAAGTGCATAAGAAGGTAAGTGTATAGAAGGGGATGAGTATAAGAGGAAATTAGACAATGATGTATAGTGGTTCAGCCAATTTGGCCTACATCCACTGTGAGTGTGTGATCCACTAAGTATGGGCACTAATGGCCTTGGATACAATGCACATAACCCTCTCTCTCTCTCTACTGTGTGTGAACAAGCAGAGTTTTAGCTAGGGCTGCTGTTCAAGGATCGATCCCCTGTAGGGTTGGGGGTGACAAGTATATATAGGTCTTGGGGGGTGTAGTGTACCCCCCAGGTAAGCATGGTGCATGTGAATAATGATCCAGCCAACCCCCTGTTGACACCTGTAGATGCCAAATGATGACACAATATTCCCTCACATGAGGGTGTGATTCGGTTATAACGGTCTGCCACGTGTCATATGAGCCTCACGCGCACTGTTCCACGCGTCTCCCAAACCACGCGCTGTCAGGATGTCACCCTCGGCCTATGAGCCGAGGCCGAGGGCAAAGTTCCTTCCGGTAGCGAGTCTGGCTTAGTTCTGGCCTCGTACTGTCGTACCCTCGTAGGGTCGTCCGGAGCCTGGGGGTCGGCCCCTCGTACTGTCGTCCGGAGCCTGGTGGAGGGTCGGCCCCTCGTACTGTCGTCTGGAGCCTGGTGGAGGGTCGGCCCCTCGTACTGTCGTCTGGAGTCTGGTGGTGGCCAGCTGGGGCCTACTGAAGGGTCGTCCCCTCGTAGGGTCGTCCGTACTAGAGGTAATCCCCATCCAGGCTCAGGGTATAAACGGGCATATCAATCACCCCCCAGCCCTTAGCCATAGGTGTCATTGAGATGGCTGAGGGATAGTGTTTTAAATGAGATGCAGGTATGATCAGTTAGGTGAGTGACACCTGGTTAGGTACTCATTGTTGTTCCAGTTTCCAAGGCATGACGGCTGCACACTGCGCTTGGGTCCTTGCACCCTAATGATGCCTTCCTCGTGGGCTGTGTCCTGCCTTGGTCAATGGGCCCACTCATTGCTAAGGTATTTAAGGTATTTTCAAACCCTTTCTCTTCCTTCTTCTTCTTCGCGCCTAAGTATTCTCTCTCTCTAGAATTTTCAGCCTACATCGCCATTTGCAGCCTTCGATTCTTCCAGGCCTAGCAGCGTTCTTATTCTCTCCTCATCAGGTAACCTCTTTCATCCAGTGCTATCTTTTTCTTTCATTTTCGTTCGTTTTTTAGGCTCGTAGGCAGCCATTTTCCTTAAGTTGTGCCATAACCTTTTCCGGTGTATTTTCCGGTGTCTTCTCCGGTAACTGGCTCTTGGATGTTCTTGAGTGTTCTTGAGTGAAAACCTTTGAGTTCTTTGTTTAATCCAAAAGTCAAATCCGGTCCACTCCCCACTTGTTTGTAGTTAAATTACCCAAGTCTAGTATAATTTCTTTAAGTGTTGGGTCTTCCCCTTAATGCTTAGGAGGCTTTACAACCTGGTGTCTGAATTCCCGTCCCTGAGAGAGAAACTATTTACCGAGATCAGACGAATAGAGGAAGAGGAAGAGAGGAGACGAGGGGCCGACCCTAATTGGGTACGACCCATTTTTCCCATTCCTCTTGCCACCATTAGACCATCTGAACCCTCTGAGTCTTGTGGGTCGTCGTCTCGTCCGGCCGAGACACCCAACCTAAGTGAGATGGACGAGAGAACCTCCTCTCCAACTGGTGCTGGAACTTCTGGTAGAAGGGACTCTCCTGACCTTAGCCCTCCCCGAGAGGCCAAGGGTACGATCCCCTCTGAGGCTGTCCCTGTGACAACCCTATCCCCCAACGCCTTCCAAGTAGCATTTCCTCAGGGTCCTCCTGCAGGTGATGAGGGGGATGAGAACGATGATACAGTTGATGAGGTTGATACCTCCCATGCCTCGTCTTTTATCTCCTCTGTCAGGGATAGGGATCTTCTGATATGGAGGCATATTTACGGAGTGCCACCTGGGGTGACTATGAGGGTTCCCTCCGAGGACGAGAGGGTCTTTGAGGGTGAAGAGGGAGAAGTTGCAGTCTACGAGCAAATGTTCAAAGTAGGTGTCAGACTTCACTTTCACCCTGCCATTATAGATATTCTGTCGGCTCTGGGCGTCTCCCCCTCGCAACTTCCACCCAATTCTTGGAGGACGATTCTGGGGTACATCTCTCTGTGGAAAAACGCTTTCACTGACGAGCCCTCGTCCGACGTGTTCTTGGCCTGCTACAATATCACCTCTTCATCTAAACAGCCCGGATACTATCATCTGGGAGCGAGAAGGTCTGAGAAGAAGCTGCTCCACGTGGCTCAAACTTCCAATCATGATTGGAAAAAAAGGTTCTCCTTCATATCTGGGGCATGGGAGAGCTCCACCGAAGCGTCCCCTTCTGCCGATGCTTCGAGGGTTCCTAACAGATGGTCTAACCCTTCCATGAAAGCTAGGTCAGACCCCGGACTTAGCTTGGAGGAGAGGGATATTGTTGAGTATCTGAGGGGACGAGGGAGAGAGGGTGAGATCCCAAAGTTCGAAGATTTGATGACCCCTCGCTTCCTTAAAGAAGCTGGTCTGAGGGTCGGCCCTCTGACAGAACTATGTGAGTTATACTGAACATTTTCCCATCTTTACTTATTTTTGAAGTGTTCTCTCTTTATCTCTGAACTTTTCTGATTCATCGTATCCTTTTCAGGTCGTCCTGCAGGCGTGTCAGATTATCTCTGGGATATGACTGCTCCAAGCCTTCTTGCTGGTCTGTCAAAGAAGAAGGGGAAGGAGCCTCAGCAAGCTCCTAAGAAGACAAGGGCCTCAGGGCCGACAGTTGTTGAGCCGACAGCTGTTAGTCACAAAAGGAAGGAGCCTGATGCTCCTGTCGAGCCTCGTCCTGACCCTAAGACGAGGGCCAGGGCCGAGGCCTCTGAAGGAGCAACCTCTTCACCAAGCATGGGGGCCTTCTGGTCTCAAAATCTGTCCCATCTGAGGGCCGACCCCTCATCTCTTATCGCCAACCTGAGGGCAGCAAAGGCCTCTATGTTCTCTGCACCGTCGGCCTCCGACTTCGAGTTCTTGGCGCAGATGCCTCCAGCCAAAGTGTATGACTACGGTCTGCACTCCCTTGCTCAGGTATTGGTCCTGACCTTTAATTTCATTGTGTTTCCTCGGCTCCCCTTGACGCATCTTAATTTTTCTTGCAGTCTGTCTGTGCCTTCACCTCTGCCACCAAGTGGATGGCCGAGAATGAACAGAAATTCCATGAAGCTGAGAGGGCCATCCAACAAGAGGCTGACCTACGGACAGAGCTGGGCACTACGAGGGCCGAGCTGGAGAGCACAAGGGCTGAGCATGCTAGAGTCCTTGATGAGCTGACGAGGCAGCATGATGCCGATATGCAGGCCAAGGACTTGTTGATCAAAGACAAGGACTTGTTGATCAAGGACAAGGATGAGGCTCTGATCAACCTGGAGGCCCGTCATAAGACTGATCTGGAGGCAGCCATCAAGAAAGCTGAGGCTGACGCTGTGGAGGCATACAAGATTTCAGACGAATTTCAGGGCTTCGGCCTTGAATATCTTGAAAGGGGGATTAGGACGGCCTGTCGGTGGGTAGTCCTCAGATTTGGCGATGTCGTCTCCTCTGTTCGCCCATCATTGGAGGGTGTTCAACTGGACGACCCGCTAATTGCCGAGGCCCTCAATCAGGTGGAGGCCCAAGTCCAGATCGAGGGGGTCGGCACATCTGAAGATGATCCGGTGCTGGTAACTGAGGAGACCATTCCCATTGATGTTGAGGCCCTGCCCTCTGATGTCGTCCCCTAGAGTGGCTGCCTGTAGCCCATACCCTTGTTTTTGTATTTTTGTTCTGTATATTGTAAAACACTTGATGCTTTATATTAATACCATCGTCTCTTCCTTTCACAACTGTCTCCCATATTTAATTCTGTTATGGTTTGTTCCTTGCAAATTTGCTTCTTCGTTGATGATGATGATACTAACCCTTCCCTCGTCTTTTTGAGGACCAATGTGGGGTCGTCCCCTCATCAGGCCTCATTATAGCCGAGGGTTCAAATGATCAAATTAATGATTTTTAAATTAAGTCTACCCTCGTCTTTCTTGAGAACAGTGGTGGGGTCGTCCCCTCCACTGGTCCTCATTATAGCCGAGGGTTCTGATAACCAATTTAATGGTTTTTAAAGTCTTCCCTCGTCTTTCTTGAGGACAGTGGTGGGGTCGTCCCCTCCACTGGTTCCCATTATAGCCGAGGGATCAACTTTCCAATTTAATGGGTTTTGAAGTCTTCCCTCGTCTTTCTTGAGGACTGGGGTGGGGTCGTCCCCTCATCAGGCCTCATTATAGCCGAGGGTTCAATGAACCAAATTAATGATTTTTATGTAGTCTACCCTCGTCTTTCTTGAGAACAGTGGTGGGGTCGTCCCCTCCACTGGTCCTCATTATAGCCGAGGGTTCTGATAACCAATTTAATGGTTTTTAAAGTCTTCCCTCGTCTTTCTTGAGGACAGTGGTGGGGTCGTCCCCTCATCAGGCCTCATTATAGCCGAGGGTTCAATGAACCAAATTAATGATTTTTATGTAGTCTACCCTCGTCTTTCTTGAGAACAGTGGTGGGGTCGTCCCCTCCACTGGTCCTCATTATAGCCGAGGGTTCTGATAACCAATTTAATGGTTTTTAAAGTCTTCCCTCGTCTTTCTTGAGGACAGTGGTGGGGTCATCCCCTCCACTGGTTCCCATTATAGCCGAGGGATCAACTTTCCAATTTAATGGTTTTTAAAGTCTTCCCTCGTCTTTCTTGAGGACAGTGGTGGGGTCGTCCCCTCCACTGGTCCCCATTATAGCCGAGGGATCAACTTTCCAATTTAATGGATTTTAAAGTCTTCCCTCGTCTTTCTTGAGGACAGTGGTGGGGTCGTCCCCTCCACTGGTCCCCATTATAGCCGAGGGATCAACTTTCCAATTTAATGGATTTTGAAGTCTTCCCTCGTCTTTCTTGAGGACTGTGGTGGGGTCGTCCCCTCCACTGGTCCCCATTATAGCCGAGGGATCAACTTTCCAATTTAATGGATTTTGAAGTCTTCCCTCGTCTTTCTTGAGGACTGTGGTGGGGTCGTCCCCTCCACTGGTCCCCATTATAGCCGAGGGATCAACTTTCCAATTTAATGATATATATGAAATCTTCCCTCGTCTTTCTTGAGGACAGTGGTGGGGTCGTCCCCCCCACTGATCCTCATTATAGCCGAGGGATCAACTTCTTTGCATGTATACTAGAACTGATAACCACTGGATGAGGGAAACACTGATACTTCTCATTAATCTTCAATGTGTTCTGTCGGAACAATGCTTATTACAACTATGGCTTATCAAGACCTTACAACACTACTGGTAGTATTTTTTCAAATGATCTGCATTCCAGGGGTTTGAGAAAGGTTCCCCCTCCAGGTTCTCTAGCCTGTAGGTCCCCGGGACAACTTCATCGATGACCCTATATGGGCCATGCCAATTAGGATGGAGCTTGTTGGGTTTCTGCCAAGTCTTTTTAAGAACCAAGTCTCCCACTGCGATAGGCCTCTGTTTCACCCTTTGGTTGTAAAACTTTGCGGTCCTCTGCTGGTAGGAAGCTTGCCTTATCTCAGCATCCTCCCTTCTTTCCTCAATCAGGTCTAGGTCAAGTCTTCTCTCTTCCATATTCCCCTGGGGGTCATACATTTGGACCCTATGAGTAGGAAACTCCACTTCGGTGGGGACGACTGCTTCTGATCCATAAGCTAACATGAATGGGGTCTCCCCGGTAGGGGTCCTTACTGTCGTCCTGTATGCCCACAACACTGCATATAACTCCTCGACCCATCTTCCTTTTGCCTCCTCAAGCCTCTTCTTAATCCCATCTAGGATTGTCCTGTTCGTAACTTCGGTTTGCCCATTGGCCTGAGGTCGGCCTGGGGTGGAGAAAAATTGTTTGATACTTACCCTCTCACAGTACTTCTGTAAAGAGGCATTCTTGAACTGGGTCCCGTTATCCGAGATGAGGGTGTTGGGCAGACCATATCTGCATATCACATTCTTCCAGATCAACTGGAAGGTCTTCTGCTCCGTGATCATGACCATCGGCTCGGCCTCTACCCACTTTGAAAAGTAGTCAATTGCTACGATGAGGAACCGATAGTTATTGACTGCTCTTGGTAAGGGTCCTACCAGATCAATACCCCATACTGCGAACGGCCATGGGGATGTAATGGAGGTGAGAGGCTGATGAGGTTGGTGAGGGATGGTAGCAAATCTTTGGCATTTATCACACTTTTTAACATATGCGGCAGCATCTTTCCCCAAGGTCGGCCACCAGTAGCCTTGGGTGATCACCCTCTTTGCCAAGGATCTACCCCCAATATGGCTTGAGCACGACCCTTCATGCACGTCTTGCAAAATGGAAGGGACCTCTGAGGGATGCACACACCTAAGTAAGGGGAGCAGAAACCCCTTTTTGTACAGCGTGTCTCCGATGACAGCGAACTTTGCAGCCCTGTACCTCAGCTTCTTCCTCTCTTGGCTCGCTTCTGGCATCTCTCCCCCTTTAATGTATCTGATCAGAGGGTCCATCCATGAAGGTTCTTGAGAAACATTCATGCAAATGCCAAGTGTTCCCTCGTCGTCTTCGATAGTTGGTCGAAGCAAAATTTCTACCGGGACTGTCCTCCTTATGTCTGTCCTAGTAGCTGAGGCCAACCTTGCGAGGGCGTCAGCACGGCCATTGTCGAGCCTAGGTATCCTCTTGAATTTCACTTCTTTGAAGTTTTTCAGCAATGACCTCACCTTATCAAGATACCTAGCCATCCTCTCGTCTTTGGCCTCATAGGCTCCTAGTATCTGATTCACCACCAGCCTTGAATCACTGTGAACCAAAATTTGGCTGACACTAAGGGATTTGGCTAAGGAGAGGCCAGCTATCAAGGCCTCATACTCAGCCTCATTGTTGGAGGCTTTGAAATTGAACCTCAGGGCGTACTCGACGTTTGTGCCATCGGGTGCTGATAGTATCAGTCCAGCACCACTTCCGCTATCACAGGAGGACCCGTCAACGAAGAGGCTCCACGGAGTCTTTCCTTCAGAAAAATTTCCCTCAGAGAGGGACCCCTGTCTAAAGATGTATCTTCCCTCTTCGTTTTCAGTCACTTTCCTTCTAGCAGTGCTCGTCTCAGCCATTTCTACAGTTGTGTCTGCGGGTCTGTCTTCTGTATCTACCTTCCCGAGGGTCTCACCCTCGGCCTCATCTTCTTCCCATGTGAACTCAGCCACGAAGTCTGCCAAGGCTTGCCCCTTAATGGCTGTCTTAGGCTGATACACAATGTCAAATTCCCCCAACTCTATAGCCCAGGTCATTAGCCTTCCTGATTTTTCAGGCTTGTGTAGGACCTGCCTAAGAGGAGAGTCAGTAAGGATGACCATAGTATGGGACTGGAAGTATGGTTTCATCTTCCTTGAGGCATGGATCAAGGCATAGGCCAACTTCTCCATCCTCGGGTATCTCTGCTCTGCCCCCTGGAGTGCCTTGCTGTTGAAATATACGGGCTTCTGTATCCCATCTTCGTCTCTTACGATTGCTGCACTGACATCGGATTCTGAGACAGCAAGGTACACGTACAGTCGTTCACCCTGCACGGGTCGTGACAGCAGCAAGGGAGACCCTAAGTATGATTTCAGCTGCTTGAAAGCCTCATCACACTCTTCGCTCCATTCAAAGGCTTTCCTGAGGATCTTGAAGAATGGTAGACACCTGTCCGTAGCCCTTGACACAAATCTGTTCAAGGCAGCCACTCTCCCTGTGAGCCTCTGAACGTCTTTAATGGACTTGGGGGTCTTCATCTCAATAAGGGCCTTTATCTTTTCAGGATTGGCCTCGATGCCTCTTTGATTGACAATGAACCCCAAGAACTTCCCCGCTCCGACCCCGAAGACACACTTGGCCGGATTGAGCTTCATTTTGTATTTGTCCATTGTATTAAAGGTCCTTTCCAGGTCTGCCACATGATCCTCTGCCTTCATACTCTTAGTCAGCATGTCATCTACGTAAACCTCCATAGACTTCCCAATTTGGTCTTCGAACATTTTGTTTACGAGGCGCTGGTACGTTGCCCCCGCATTTTTTAGGCCAAAGGGCATGACCCTGTAACAGTATGTCCCCTTGTCAGTGATGAAGGCGGTCCTCTCCGAGTCCTCAGGGTTCATGAAAATCTGGTTATACCCTGAGTAGGCATCCATGAAACTCATGAGCTCATGGCCTGCGGTAGAGTCTACCATCTGGTCGATGCGGGGGAGAGGGAAGCTGTCTTTGGGACAATGCTTGTTGAGGTCTGTGAAGTCCACGCACATTCTCCACTTGCCGTTGGCCTTTGGGACGATGACTGCATTGGACAGCCACTCAGGGTAGATGACCTCTCTGATAAATTCAGCGTCTTCTAATTTTTTAACCTCATCCCTGATGACCTCATACTTTTCTCTAGAGTAAATCCTCCTCTTCTGCTTTACCGGCTTCACTCCCTCTACCACATTGAGTTTGTGGCACATGATTTCAGGGTCGATCCCTGGCATATCTACATGACTCCACGCGAAGACGCTTCGCCTTCTCCTCAACAGTTTGATGAGGTCTTCCTTGATACTGGGATTCAGAGATTTGCCAACTTGGACGGTTTTTCCCGGGTCATCCTCATCGAGGATGATGGGTTCTACCTCCTCAGCGGCCTCTCCTTTTTTTAGCTTCGTCTCATCCCTGGGGTCTAGGGTATCAATGTTGTAAGTGGCTGTAGCCCTCTTGTGTGCCTCCCTTTCTTCAGCGGAGTTGTAGTAGCACTCTCTCGCTGTCGTCTGGTCTCCCTGAACTTCCCCCACCCCATAAGGGGTAGGGAACTTAACCATCTGGTGGACCGTGGACGGCACAGCTTCAAACCCCTTGAGGGCCACACGTCCCAGTATGATGTTGTATGCCGAAAACACATGCTCATCCAGCACAAAGAAACTGACCCTCTTGGTGAGCCATTTCGGCCACTCGTCCCCCATCCTGACATCAGCCTCATATATTCCTAGAGGGTGAACCTTCTCCCCACTGAACCCAATCAATGGATGATGGTATGGGACAAGTCTGGCACGACTGAGGCCCAGGGCCTTGAAGCATGGCCAAAACATCACATCTGCGGATGAGCCCCCATCCACCAGGATCCTCGGCACTTCGCACCCGTGCACCCTGGTGGTGATGACGAGAGGGTCATCATGCGGGGCCAATAGGCCCTTGAAGTCCATTCTTGAAAATCCCACAATCAAAGTGTCCATATCAACCTTCTTCCTTTTTTCTGACTTGACCTCTACGGAGGTTGAGTGCACCGTCTTCATCACTGCCTTAGCCTCAGCGACATGGGCCTTCCTGTCGGCGACCTCAGACCCTCCTCCTGCAAGTCCCCCGGAGATCATTCCCACCCCGAGCGAGATCATATTGAGCCTCTTGACAGGGCCGTGGTCGTCTCTCGGCGGGAGGTCGGGGTCGTCCTCATCATCAGAGGGGTCGTCCCCTCTTTTTTGAGGACCTTCTCTGCAGGCATCGACTCGCTTCTTTCTGGGGTCGTCCCCTCGGCCCCTCTTGAAGTCGGCTTTGTCGACGTACTTTCTGAGCTTCCCTTCCTTCAGCATCTTCTCAATCTCATCTTTCAGAGCAAAGCATTTGTCTGTTACGTGGCCGTGGTCTTGGTGAAATTCACACCACAGGTTCCTATTTCTCTTGCCGGGGGCTGCCCTCAGCTTCTCAGGCCACTTCAGTGTCCGGTCACTCTTTATCTCATTGAGGATCTGTTCACAGCTGACCGTCAGAGGGGTGTACCCCGCGAACTTATCATCCATGGTCCTCTTCTTCCCCTCTTTGTTCTTCTTGGGGTATTTATTCCCACTTGCACCTCCTTTTTCGTCTTCATGTTTTGCGGCCATCGCCTCTTCGGCGTTCATCACCTTTCCTGCTGTTGACAACAGCTCAGCCATCGTCCTCGGAGGGTCTTCGGCAAGCTTCCATAATAGCTTCCCCTTCTGGAGCCCTCCAATCAGGGCTGTCATAGCTATGCTCTCCTCATAGTCTTCCACCTCCAGCTTCTCTTTATTGAATCTGGCTATGTAGTCTCTCAGAGTCTCGTTTTTTCCCTGCTTAACATAGAGCAGGTGTGTGGTCTTCTTCTGTGGCCTCACCCCAAAGCAGAAATTATGGATGAACAAGTCTGCCAACTGCTTAAAGTTTCCAATAGAATTTTTTGGAAGAGACGTGTACCACACATGCGCAGCCCCTGTCAAGGTACCAGAGAAGGCACGACACCTCATCTCATCTGAGATAGAGTATATGTCTGCCGCCGACTGATACATTTCCACGTGGTGGACAGGGTTGGTGCTCCCATCGTATCTTGGGGTGACCACGGGAGGCTTGAACTTCGATGGCGTGGGGAAGTTGACTATCTTTGCCACAAAGGGTGAGCCCATGGTGTATCCCCTCTGAAGAGGGTCCCGGCTCTTCAGTATGTCGCCAATCTTATCCTCTAACCTCTGGATTGAGTCATTCCAGGGCCTCCCAGGGTCGGCCTGGCCGATGTTATCCCCTGCTGCCTCTCGGAGGTGGATGGAGGGCTCCGCTACGGCAGGCCTGTGTCGGCTATTTACTTCCCTTTGGCCGTCATCCCGTCTTTGGGGTCGGCCTTCTGCTTCTTTCCTAGATCTCGCTGCGCTTCTTGACTTGGACAACTTGTCTCGCAGGTCATTTACTGGGCCCAGCCTCTCGAAGGCCGACCCCCTGCTCAGGCGGTCAAAAGCAGAGCCTCTTGGGCGATCATCAGGGTTTGGTCTCCCGCACTTTCCTCTACTGTCCTGGAGGGGTCGTACTGTATTGTTGGAGACCTCATATGGCTCCCAGCATTCTACTGGAGCCTCTTCTTCCTCCAGATCATCATACCTGTCCTCTGGGCAAGGGTTTCCTTGCCTCCCCAGGCGTAAACGCCGGGGGTCAGCAACATCCCTACGCCGCTGAGGGGGTGGCAGGTCTTTATGTGGTGCCTGGGGTGGTCCCCTGGCCTCATGATGTCCTGGAGCTGCTGCCGGAGTAATCATCTCAGGTGAAACCCCTGGTGGTCTCAGTATATTCTGACTTAGAGCTGTAAACTGCTCCTGCATCATCCGCTGGCTGGCTGCCAGAGACTTTAGGGCTGCTGCCACATCAGCCATCTCAGACTGAGGTGGTGGCTGACTGGAACTGGGCCTTCCCCCATCATCCGGCGGGGGAAGTGGTGACGGTAGCATCTCAGGTGCCATGTGCTTAAGCTATGAAGAGCTGAACCGAAGAAAATACTGGTTAGCTTGGGAACCTTAGTGAGTCTCTTTCAATGGTGAAACACCTCCTCTCAGGGGGAGTGTTGGTTCACCACCAGAGTGCCCAGTGAGGTCAAGCTGTACAAAGGAAGAGATGTCTTCTCTTTCCCGCAGACGGCGCCAAACTGATGATGCTAAGATTTTAGCACCACCAGATAATTGATAGTGAGCTCAAGCAGTAGCAGCCATGGCAGCCATAGAGATGTATAAGTGCATAAGAAGGTAAGTGTATAGAAGGGGATGAGTATAAGAGGAAATTAGACAATGATGTATAGTGGTTCAGCCAATTTGGCCTACATCCACTGTGAGTGTGTGATCCACTAAGTATGGGCACTAATGGCCTTGGATACAATGCACATAACCCTCTCTCTCTCTCTACTGTGTGTGAACAAGCAGAGTTTTAGCTAGGGCTGCTGTTCAAGGATCGATCCCCTGTAGGGTTGGGGGTGACAAGTATATATAGGTCTTGGGGGGTGTAGTGTACCCCCCAGGTAAGCATGGTGCATGTGAATAATGATCCAGCCAACCCCCTGTTGACACCTGTAGATGCCAAATGATGACACAATATTCCCTCACGTGAGGGTGTGATTCGGTTATAACGGTCTGCCACGTGTCATATGAGCCTCACGCGCACTGTTCCACGCGTCTCCCAAACCACGCGCTGTCAGGATGTCACCCTCGGCCTATGAGCCGAGGCCGAGGGCAAAGTTCCTTCCGGTAGCGAGTCTGGCTTAGTTCTGGCCTCGTACTGTCGTACCCTCGTAGGGTCGTCCGGAGCCTGGGGGTCGGCCCCTCGTACTGTCGTCCGGAGCCTGGTGGAGGGTCGGCCCCTCGTACTGTCGTCTGGAGCCTGGTGGAGGGTCGGCCCCTCGTACTGTCGTCTGGAGTCTGGTGGTGGCCAGCTGGGGCCTACTGAAGGGTCGTCCCCTCGTAGGGTCGTCCGTACTAGAGGTAATCCCCATCCAGGCTCAGGGTATAAACGGGCATATCAGTGACTTTTGAGACATTTGCCTATGAATTTGGTTTATATTGATCTGTCTTAAGATAAATACAATTTGTATAGATGCACAATTAATTCATGCAGTACTAATATGTTCTTTTTCTATTGATATGAGTATGTATACAAATTACCTTTATATATACTTGTAAGGTATCACATATGAGATAAACAATGCTTTCACATTGTAGTAATTTTATCTTATTTTTTGTACATACTCATGTACATCTTGCATCTTACATCGTAAAAATAATTTGAAAATTATATATATTTCCTACTTATATGATCTTTTTATTTTGTCAAGAAAAGATATTTATTTATAAACAAATAGGAGCTAAAGCCTCTCCCAAGGATCTTACAAGTGCTAAGGAAAATAAAATATAACCGAACTACAAAAATCTACAGATTATTAAATGACAAGAAGAAGGCCTTAAACTATATTTAAGAGATGATTTCTCTTATGCAGTTAAGGATGAAAAAGAGTTCAAATGAAGATTATTAGTTTCTCCCTTTTGTTTAACTCCACACTTTCTTGCCTGATAAAAAATGAATCTCCAACATTGTCTAATACTTCAAAGGAATTGTCTACTTCAGCATTGATATTTTGATATTACTTTTTTCACTCTTTTTACCAGCCGAGTTGTCAATCATAGCTTGAGATTGGCCAGATAATTCATTCTTTGGGATTTCAACATATAAATTTAACCCAAGACTTTAATCTTCTCCTTCTTCTAGCATTGAATCATTTATATGAGCTGCCAAAACCTCATTTAAATTTTGAATGTCCTCTAACTATGGCATTTCATCATAAGCAAGTGAGTTATCATTAGAAGAAATTTTAATACCCCCTGAACTAATGTTTGTATTTTTTATCACTTGTTTAGGGTTTTGTTCACCTAAAGGTAACTATTCAAAGATATGGTCATCAATTTGCAAGTTATCCATGTGGGATTCATGATTACATACCATCTTGATTTCTTCAAATTTCTCTAAAATTAAGTCAATACTACCTTCTTTCTCAGCTAAATAACGCGCCTGAATAGAATTAGCAGTTTAGTTATTCATAGGTTCCGAAAAATAAGGAAACTTTGACTGATTTTTTTCTTCTACAGTATCCACAATTTCATCTCCATTAAATATGGCTAAATTAACTTCCTCTTAATTCTTGGCCAAAGATTGTATCTTTTTGGATTGACTAATAACTGCCATAATATTTTTCTTTGGACTATATGTATTTTTTTTGGAAGATTTTCATTTACCTCCTAACCTTTTCCAAATGGTTCCTTAAGAGGATGGTTTTGCTCTGAAATAATGGGAAATAGTTCTAAAGGTTCGGTTTTAGCCTCATCTGTTCCACTTAATCCAGCATTAGCATTTATATCATTCATGGTAAACAACTAATATGTACGGTGTTGAGGCAACTACATGGTATTCACATTGCCATGTAATTTTCTTTTGATAGTTTTGAAAGGTGATAATTGATGACCAATTCCACCAGAAAATCATAAAAGAAAGGCAATTGTTCAAAGACTAATTATCGTAATTTTCATTTCCTCATAATCAATAACAATAATTTTTGTAACGAAAATGAGAAGTCAACATAAATAAGAAATCAAGCAAACAATACATATTTTTTCTGTAACGTGGTTTGATAATTTCTAATGATTTCTTGTAAAACTTAGAAGAAATCATCACATGAGGGATACCATCCTTATAATAAGTTTATGGCATATTTGAAATATGGTGAGAGATACCTTCATTTGTTGACAGTTGAGATTGTGAAGATTGTTTTCATTAGAAAACTTGTGCATATGATTCGGATGAAGCCATATAATATTGAGAGGATGAAGGTTACGTTAAAAGTTTAGAGAGAAGGGCTCTAGAAACCTGTGGTGTTTTTAATTGATGTGTAAGGTCTACAAAATCAATTACTACAAGGCAAAAAAATAGTTAAAATTAACATAATAAGCCAAGTTTGAAGCTTATTAGTGGCTCTGACTTTGACTGTAGTCAGAATCCAAAAGAAATCCTCTAATAAGCAATAAGCGAAGTAATGAAGAAAAAACAACTACCAACAACTTCAAAGACCCATGTAAAAAAAATCCATTCAATTCCAATGAAATAAATTAAGCATTGCTTATCTGTTACACGAGTTGAAACTCTAGCCTTGCCAAATGAAAGAGTTAAAAAAGACTTTATTTTAGGGTATATTTAATGCCTTTTCGAGCTAAGCCATTATAAAAGAATGTTGTTAAAAATATGAATATAGTGTAATATGATTGATAAACTCTCATGATCTGCGAAATAATGTCTTTAGAAGTAGAAAGAAATTAGTACGAATGACAATCAATGATGAATCTCTCATATTTTAAAACCAATAAGAAAAGAAGAAATCAATGTGGGATATGGGTCAAAGCCCGACATACCATTTGTCCGAAGGAGGTTTAAAGATGAAAGCATCATAACTACCTGTTGGAAACAGCTGGCCAGCCAGCTGTGAGAGCGTTAAAAGCTTTGAAGTGCCTTTAGTCAGTGTCCCACATCGGTGGGAAAGAAAATATGTTTTGTGTATATTTACAACTTTTTGGGATCAAAGGTTCAGTCTTTTGAACATTCAAGTTTTTGTGGGTATGTGGGGCAGACCCAATGGGCCAAGTCACACGCGCCGCCGCCGTCCGGCCCGTGCCCGGGTCCGGGTCTTGGGCTCATTAAGAATTAATTTTTTGGACAAATAAATTAACGTTTTTGGGCTTTAAAAATTAATTTTTTAACGGTAATTAATTCCGAAAAATTAAAACGTGTTTTATTCCGTGTTGATTTATTCAACCGAGTTGCCTACTATTTCCAGATTTCTCTCCACGTTGTTTACCAACGTCTCTTTTCTTTTTGCCCCATAAAAGAGCTGGTAGCCTCCGGTTTTGGAATACAGTTATCTACTTTCAACACAGAATTTTTTCTCTACAGTTCTGAAAAATTTCCTTCTCCTAGAATACTTTTTCCAGAATAATTAATCTCATTCGTGTACAGATTAATTATAGAATCGAGCAATTAATAAGGAATGGGTGTATACAGACCGGATTGATTCTTGTGCTATCAATCCGTAATTTAATTTTCGAGGCTGTTTTATCCTGGGGGTGACGGGGCTGTACACTGTCGGCACAATTGGAGGTTGAGCCGCGAAACACCTTAAAGAGAGCGACCTAGTCCGCGACTCAGACGTGTTCTTGACTGTCCAGTTCCGGAATTCTTATACTTTTCTGCCCAGATTTATTTGCACCAAAAATTGGGTAATTTCGTTCTTGATTTTAATTCTGCATTTAATTATTTAAATTGCTGCTACAACAATTTTAAGGTGTTTCCTTATTCTGTCATGGACGAAATCAACTCAAGTAACCTAAATAAGTCTTTCAAATATGAAGGCACTCATTTTAAACGTTGGAGCAAAAAAATTGCTATTTTATTTAACTACGAAAAAAGTCGCATCATGTGTTCAATTTGACAAACCCGTAGTAAATAATCCACCTACTGTTGAGGAAAGCAAAATAATTAGAACTTGGGAGGAAAATGATTTTTTGTGCAAGAACTATATTCTGAATGCTCTAAGTGACGAACTTTATGACTATTATGCCAATTATAAAACTGCGAAAGATGTTTGGGTTGCACTCTTTAAAAAATATGACACGGAGGAGGCGGGTGCTAAAAAATATGCCGTCAGCCGTTATTTGAAATTTCAAAGGACGGATGACATATCTGTTGTTGCTCAAACCCATGATTTGCAAATGATTGCCCATGAAATTATTTCCGAGGGCATGGCTTTAGATGAGCAATTTCAGGTGGCTGTAATTATTGATAAATTGCATTCACTGTTCAAAGAGTTTAAAAATATTTTGAGGCATAAGTCTAAAGAATTTTCACTAGAGTCATTAATTACTAAATTGAGAATTGAGGAGGAATCCCGAAAACAGGACTATAAAGATGAAATTCTTGTTGTGTCTAACAACAAAAATCAGAAAAAGAACCACACTCCAGTTGTTTTAAAGGCAAACAGGAAAAATATGAAAAATCAGAAAAAGAGCCACAACCAGAATTTTAAAAATCAGACTCAGACTCAGAATAAGTATAAGAACCCTAGAAATGGACAGTCTAGCAACTCGGGACAGTTTCTCTGTTTCAAGTGTGGCAAGCCTGGCCATATGGCTCGCAAATGTCGCAATGTGCTACAAGCACAAACGAATTTGACCGAAGAGGACCTATGTGCTATGATTTCAGAAATCAACATGGTTAGCGGTGCCGAAAGGTGGTGGTTGGATACTGGCGCTTCCCGCCATATCTGTTATGACCGTAGTCTGTTTAAGACTTATTCTGAGACTGCAGATAAGAAGGTGTTGTTGGGTGATTCTCACTCCACCGAGGTTGCTGGTACTGGAAATGTGGAATTGAAATTCACTTCGGGAAAGACTGTTATCCTCAAAGATGTTCTTCACACTCCCGAGATAAGGAAAAATTTGGTTTCGGGCTATCTTCTCAACAAAGCTGGCTTTACTCAAACTATTGGTGCTGATTTATTTACTTTGACCAAAAATGGAATTTTTGTAGGCAAGGGTTATGCCACTGATGGGATGTTTAAATTGAATGTTGATGCAATGAATAAAATTTCTCCTTCTGCTTATATTGCTTGTTCATTTAATATTTGGCATGCTAGGCTTTGTCATGTTAATAAACGACTTGTTAAAAATATGAGCACTTTAGGGTTAATTCCCGAATTATCATTAAATGATTTTGAAAAATGTGAATGGTGTAGTCAAGCAAAATCACTAAGACACCACATAAGTCTGTTTTTAGAGAATCTGAACCACTTGATTTAATTCATTCGGATATTTGTGAATTGGATGGTGTCACAACTAGAAATGGCAAACGTTATTTTATAACTTTTATTGATGACTGTTCCGATTATTCATTTGTGTATTTAATGAAAAATAAAAGTGAAGCGTTTGACATGTTTAAAATTTTCCTAAATGAAATTGAAAATCAATTTAATCGGAAAATAAAAAGGTTACGTAGTGATAGAGGCACCGAATATGATTCTGGACCATTTATTGAATTCTATAAAACCCACGGTATAATTCACGAAAAAACTGCCCCTTATTCGCCCGAAATGAACGGTAAAGCCGAAAGAAAAAATAGGACATTAACTGAATTAGTTGTTGCTATTTTATTAAATTCAGGGGCTGCCTCACATTGGTGGGGTGAAATTATTTTGACTGTGTGTCACGTGCTTAATAGAATTCCTAAGACTAAAATGAAAATATCTCCTTATGAAATTTGGAAAAATATTAAGCCCAACGTGTCATACTTTAGAACGTGGGGGTGCTTAGCCTATGTACGTATACCCGACCCTAAAAGGTCTAAATTGGTGAGTAGAGCATATGAGTGCGTTTTTATAGGCTATGCTATTTATAGCAAAGCATACCGATTTTATGACTTGAAAAATCAAGTAATTATTGAATCAAATGACGCCGATTTTTATGAAGATAAATTTCCTTTTAAATTGAGGAATAGTGGGGGCGAGTCATCCACTAATATTTCTTTAAATAAAAATAAAGAAAATAATGAATCCATTTTAGAAATTCGAAAAAGTAAAAGGGCTCGTGTGGAAAAAGATTTTGGTCCCGACTTTTATGCTTACACCTTAGAGGAGGATCCTAACACTATTCAAGAAGCTTTATCTTCTTTAGATGCCGATTTATGGCAAGAGGCTATTAATGATGAAATGGATTCTTTGGAAACAAATAAAACTTGGCATTTAGTGGACCTTCCTCCTGGATGTAAAACAATTGGGTGTAAATGGATTCTTAAAAAGAAATTAAAACCTGGTGGCACTGTTGAAAAATATAAGGCACGTCTTGTTGCTAAAGGTTTTAGACAAAGAGAAAATGTAGACTTTTTTGACACATTTTCACCCATGACTAGAATAACTTCTATACGTGTACTATTTGCTATAGCTGCCTTAAATGGTTTAATTGTACACCAAATGGATGTTAAAACTGCATTTTTAAATGGAGAATTAGAAGAAGAGATTTATATGGATCAACCTGAAGGTTTTATTATACACGGTCAAGAAAATAAAGTATGTAAATTAGATAAATCTCTTTATGGACTCAAACAAGCACCTAAACAATGGCATGATAAATTTGATAGCCTAGTCATCTCTAATGGGTTTAAAATTAATGAAAGTGACAAATGCATTTATTATAAATATGCTGAGAACATTTGCACTATCATATGTCTTTATGTTGATGACTTGCTTATATTTGGTTCTAATATTCATGCCGTAGAAAATGTTAAATCATTATTATGTGCCAACTTTGATATGAAGGATTTGGGTGAAGCTAGTGTAATATTAGGAATTAATATTACTAGGTCAGAAAAGGGACTTTCTTTGGATCAATCTCATTACATTGAGAAAGTTCTAAAGAAATATAATTACTTTGACTGTAAACCTGGTAGTACTCCATTTGACCCTAGTGTAAAGTTATTTAAGAACACTGGCGACAGTGTAAACCAAAATGCTTATGCAAGCATTATTGGTAGCTTACGTTATGCTACAGATTGCACTAGACCTGACATAGCTTATGCTGTGGGAGTACTATGTAGATTTACTAGTAGACCTAGTATGGAGCATTGGCATGCTATTGAGAGGGTCATGCGGTACCTTAAAAGGACGATGAACCTCGGATTATACTATAATAAGCATCCCGCTGTCCTTGAAGGATTTAGTGATGCTGATTGGAACACCCTATCTGATGATTCTAAGGCTACTAGTGGATATATATTTAGCATCGCTGGTGGTGCAGTTTCTTGGAAATCTAAGAAACAAACTATTTTGGCTCAATCCACTATGGAGTCTGAGATGATAGCGCTAGCTGCTGCTAGTGAAGAGGCAGGTTGGTTAAGAAACCTCCTGTCAGATATCCCTTTATGGGAAAGACCGATACCAGCCGTTTTGATTCATTGTGATAGTACCGCGGCTATTGCAAAAGTTGAGAACCGTTATTATAACGGTAAGAAACGACAAATACGTCGTAAGCATAGTATTGTTAGAGAATTTATCTCTACGGGTGCTGTGAGGGTGGATCATATACGGTCTGAACAGAACTTAGCTGATCCTTTGACGAAAGGACTAGCTAGGGAAAAGGTGTGGAACACCACGAAAGGGATGGGACTAAAGCCCTTGGATAAATGAGTCATTTGTGATGGTAACCCAACATATAGACTGGAGATCCCAAGAAATATGTTCAAAGGGTAATAACAAGTCACAAGTGATATGGGTTGAATCATGCGATTATTAATTAAAATAGAACGGGGTTTTACTCCGAGTCCATCCCTAAGGAGCATGATATCCTGAAGCGAGTTAAGGATGAGTTATGATAACTCTTAATTAGATCTATAGCTCTATTTTGAGTGGGGTACTTAGCTACAGGAGTATTCATGATAGACTCACCTATGTGAATGTGGAAGTGTGGCCGCTTCCTATGTATAATTTGGGCAAATTCCTAAAGCGTTCACTATACTGGGATAGAAGCACATGGCCGTAACGTGCTAGCTATTAGACTTACACCCAAGTAGGGTTGTGTGTGGGATGTTGTCAGAGATAGAGTTCAAAACTACGGTTACTCTAGTATATTCTGAATCATCTTTACTACGTAAAGGTTCAAGTCGAAAGACACCTTTGCTTATGCACAATTCTATGAATTATTGCTCGATAAAATGTTTTCAAGTTTTGCAAGTGGGGGATTGTTGGAAACAGCTGGCCAGCCAGCTGTGAGTTGCAAAAGCGTTAAAAGCTTTAAACTGCCTTTAGGCAGTGTCCCACATCGGTGGGAAAGAAAATACGTTTTGTGTATATTTACAATTTTTTGGGATCAAAGGTTCAGCCCTTTGGGCATTCAAGTTTTTGTGGGTATGTGGGGCAGACCCAATGGGCCAAGTCACACACGCGCGCGCGCGCCGTCGCCGTCCGGCCGGCCCGGCCCGTGCCCGTGTCCGGGTCCGGGTCCGGGTCTTGGGCTTGGGCTCATTAAGAATTATTTTTTTGGACAAATAAATTAACGTTTTTGGGCTTTAAAAATTAATTTTTTAACGGTAATTAATTCCGAAAAATTAAAACGTGTTTTATTCCGTGTTGATTTATTCAACCGAGTTGCCCACTATTTCCAGATTTCTCTCCACGTTGTTTACCAACGTCTCTTTTCTTTTTGCCCCATAAAAGAGCTGGTAGCCTCCGGTTTTGGAATACAGTTATCTACTTTCAACACATAATTTTTTCTCTACAGTTCTGAAAAATTTCCTTCTCCCAGAATACTTTTTCCAGAATAATTAATCTCATTCGTGTACAGATTAATTATAGAATCGAGCAATTAATAAGGAATGGGTGTATACATACCGGATTGATTCTTGTGCTGTCAATCCGTAATTTAATTTTCGAGGCTGTTTTATCCTGGGGGTGACGGGGCTGTACACTGTCGTCACAATTGGAGGCAGAGCCGCGAAACACCTTAAAGAGAGCGACCTAGTCCGGGACTCAGCCGTGTTCTTGACTGTCCAGTTCCGGAATTCTTATACTTTTCTGCCCAGATTTATTTGCACCAAAAATTGGGTAATTTCGTTCCTGATTTTAATTCCGCATTTAATTATTTAAATTGCTGCTACAACACTACCACAACAATCCAAAATAAGTTGAGAACTACAGTTAAAGGAGTTAAAGGAAAGAAAGAAGAAGATTATATAGATGTAGCAACCTTGTTCTGTCTATATCTGTATGAAAGATTTTTTTATATTAATCGAGAATACAGTTAAGTGATCGGTGGTGCAGTACCTTGAAAACCGTGAGGGGATGAGAAACTTAAATTGGTCAACTCCAATAATAGCGGCATTGATGTCTTCTGTCTATTGCAATTTTGACAAAGAACCAGAATAGGTTTCTATTTATGTTCTGTTATTACTTGTAAGTAACAAAAAACACTACTATTTTAAATATATTAGTAGAAATAGAAAGATAAATTTACTTTTTTTTTATATTTTATGTCTTAATAGTTGAGAGTGTCACAAGCATTTGATTTAAATATAGAAATATATATCTTCTACTTCATATCTTTGTTCATTACAAATTTTGTGAATCTTAAATGCTTAACATTATTATGCTTTCAACTTTTGTAGTACTGGTTTTATGAACACACCGTTGTTTTGCAGTCCGAAATATCCACTAAATGCCCTCATTTTGTGAAATAGAACCTTACTAATTTGAACTGGGTGATCAAGAACAAGACTATTGAAACTTTAAATACAAAAATAATCACAATAAATTATCCCAATAAAGCAAGCAAATAAAGAAAAAAATCAATCACAAACACCACACACAATATACGTGGTTTGACAAACAGCCTACGTTAATAGAGAGGTTACTATTGTTCTTATTAGTGTATTTTTCAAGATTACAAAGTTGCATCACATTGACCTTGGTTGAGGATTTATATTTATAGTCACGTTCAAGAGGTTGAGTCGTATAAGAACTCTTCTGGCCTAGATGTAGCTCGCGAGGTGTCCTTGAATATCGCACCAAGATTATTGGTAACTGATTTGAACTTATCAAGATGTATTTATGAACTTATTAAATACATGGGTGGAATTAATAATTAGAGTTGGGATGGACACATCAAATTTCTTGTTGTGTTGGTCGGCAGAGATTTGTTGGGCCAATAAATTTTATCCTTGTTGAAGGCCTAAGACTTAAAGTTGTTAGAATTGGCATGGCCATTTGTAATATCTCTAAAATGATGGGGGTACGCTCGTTTGAGAAAAGTAGGTAGTGTCCGGTGTAACAAATTTGTAATAAACCTGAAGTAGTTAGGGTACCATGGTCCAAGATATGACTTAAAGTGCCAAAAAATCCTCCTCGGGAATTGTACCCTATGATTACGCACGTGGTTTCAAAATGTCTAAATTACTCATTTCCCCAACTTAATTGAGGTAGAATCTTCATTTGTTTAATTAATAAAGGAAAAATCCTTACAAAGAAGGCGAGAAAAGAGTCCATGGAGAGTGGGAGCACCCCTATCTCCGTTCATCGGAAAGTAATTGTGGATCAAGAGGTCAAAGATGCAGAGGGTGAGAAAATCCCTCTAGATGAGGAGATGGTTAAGCCTCCTTGCATTAAGTATTGAGACATATTTGATAGTTATTTAGATTTTTAAAATTCCTATCTTCTTAAACTCCTTGATCAGCTGAGCAGGGTGGGGTGGCGGCGATCGATAATGCAAAAGAGAAAATCTAAATGGATGTAAAGGTAAGTTCTTATATTTGCTTCCCGAATATAATTTTGACTTGATTGTCACCCTAAATTGATTTTTGTTGATTTGTTCGAGGGCGAGCTACCTGGGGTTTATATGTCCTAGAAATGGGAAAACAAAAGGGACGAGGCAAGGCAGGTCCCGAGGATGAAGGCGGTAATAGAGACTTCGAAAAGGACAAGATCGAGGTGGATAATGCCTTGATGAATGCTTAAAGGGATAGTTTTATAGAGAAGGCCTCCAAGGATACCGTCACGTAAAACATGACTATTCTGAAAATTCAAATAATGGATGAAAGCATCTTCTGGACCTTCGAATTAAAGGGAAGGATGAGGTTGTTATGGAGGAAAGATACTTGGATCCCTTAATTAGGTTCAAGTATTTGTGGTTCTTTCTCACCAAAGAGTATTGCGGGGCGATCAAATACCAGTATTTCATCTGTGTTTATAACGATCTAGTCAACCAAGTGAGGGGTGCTCACCCTGACTAGGATCTTTTGGCCTTGAACCCATACGATCTTGAGATTGAGGAGGAGTCGATTCCATCTCATTCCTTCTTTTGTGAAGCGAGTTATGTTCAGTACTATGAATTGTTGACTACTTCATGGCCTTTAACAAACTCTGAGGGTGAAGACTTTCAGATTTCCATATGTGAGGAGATGGATTGTATTCTTTCAAGCGTGCCTTCTCTTGCCCCACCTCATTCTCTATGACTTTTCCTGCTTTCTTACCATATTTAATATTCTCCAAATATAATATGGGCTACAGCCTTTAAACACAAGTTTTTACTGGTTTTGGCTCGGTAACATGTAATTTTTGTCTACCCTCCCCTCTTTTATATATGATCCTCTTGTACTTTAACTTCCTTATATCGTGTCTCCTATGAAACACTTACTAGTAGGTGATGACTTTCTCATTTGTAGGTTGATTAGAAACAAGGCCGGGTGGAGATTAATTTCTTTCTATGCCGATTACCTGGATTATATTCGGTCAGCTATCTGTGTTGTCTATACATGGGAGATGATCAAAGATATGCTGAATTTCTTTTACAAATGGGGAAGGAGCCATGTTGTTTGTATTGTGACAACTTGTTATTTGAAACACACATCTTTCTCCCTAGGATAAGAAACCAATTTGGACTCCTTCAAGAAATTGATTGATTAAAACCGACGTAGATTATTTTCTTTCTAGAGAGAGATCAGTGAAAATCGATGTAGAGGTACAATAAGGGCCTTTATCATGGTTGACAAATTGTGTTCTGCTTGGATTAGTTTGTTATACTAAGTTGTCTAACCAATTGATGTCGATCGAGTTATTTATACTCGGATGACAAACCAAGTTATGATAAAATTAATAAATACTCAATTGGTAAACCGAGTTACTCTAAACCATTTGTTTATTTATGGTTGATGAGCCATGTTATCCCGATGATTGTGTTGGACCTCTATTTATGATGTGATAATTATTATACTCGGATTACAAGATAATTTACTCCAAATTAAATATTTTTACATAGTTGTTTAAGCATGTTGTTTATACTTTGAAAGTCAATTGGCAAAAGGTGGTACGAATGAACATTCACATTTTGATCACTAGTATTTTAAAATAAAAAATTTCACCCCAGTTTATTCTCCTATTAACAGAGTGATCGGAGATGAAACTCATTGGCTCAAAGTTAACCCTAATATACTTAAAGGAACTCACTTCGTAGATTGGATCGGATCTGGGGGTTATGACTTAACTTGGGGATCATCAAAGTTAGTTTTTCAAGGTCTATGATCCTAAAAATGGCTTACAAGAATGTCATCCAGTGTTAGACTTCTTCTCATAGTGTTTTGTTCATAATCTAGTATGAACTGAACGCTTAAGTGCATAAGATCATTATAATTTGAATGAGATTAGTCTTATAAAGAAACAATAACTCGAAAATGACTTTCTTTATTGATAATTTTGTTTTTCAAAAATACATTTAAGATAAAACTTGAGAGAAAAATACATAAGCAAAAACATACAAAGAGATAGAACTAGAAATTGGAATAAACAAGAAATCAAAGAGGGATTTTTATTTCAGTATGGTATTTTCCTTTTCCTTTATTCCGCTATCTATTGATAGTATGCTTAAAGTTGTCAAAATTTCATGGGAATAGAAAATCTTGGCCTTCGTGGTCTATGAGATTGTAGGTTCAATGTCTAAGAACAATAGCCACGACATAAGGCCACTCCTGTTTTTTGGCTAAGTTTTTGTGACTTGGAATTTTTATGGTGTACGTCGCCTTTCTGAGTATCGGGTCACCGACATGGAATGTCTGGTTATTGAATCTTTGATTGTACTACAAAACTGCTTTCTACTATGTGGTTGTTATCCTCAGCACTGCTTCCTCCATTCATTCTTCCAAGAGATCCAAATTTTCCTAAAGTCAATCGTCGTTCTACTCTTCCTAGAAATATTGTTCTTTCAAGCTTAGAACTTTTAATTCGATTAGGCGAATTTCTTCAATTTTGTAACTGAGGGAAAATGGAGTATATCTTGTCATCTCCATTATTTTTTATCGGTATGCCAAAAAGACTATGGTTATCTTTTCTTCCAGAGGCCATTAGAATTATTAAGTTTTGTCTTGATCCCATGGAGGTATGTTATGTTCGTGAGTTTGACTTGTCCATTGCATTTAAGGTGTCTCGGGGATGAATAATAGTGCTTAATTCTAAAATGGTAACATAGATTATCAATATGGATGCTATCGAATTGTCTTCCATTATATGAGATGATAGTGTTGGGTATGTCAAACCAACTAGTTACAAATATCCATATAAACCAGTGAACTTTCTGGTTAGTGATCTCGACCAGAGGCTCGGCGTCCACTCACAAGGTAAAATAATTGATTGCTACTAATAAAAACTTGCATTGACCTATTTTGATTTGGAACGGGTCGAGGATATACATCCCCCATAGTTCGAATGATTAGGTAGACACAATTGTCTTTAATTCATTGGTCAGCTGATGAATGTCGTTGGTGTCGTCCTTTATTGACCATAAGTCTTCATGTAGCCCCAAGTGTCCTTACTGACTATCAGCCAATATTAGCCTTACATTAGCGATCTAACTAAGCTCCTTCCCTCAGGATGTCCCCTGTAGGTGCTTGCATGTAGTTTGGCAAGTATTATTCTTACTTCTATCCGGGGACGTATCGGAGGATTGACCCTTAGTACCCTCTTCAGTAAAGTACCCTTTGATACATTAGATACTTGATGGCCTTGATCCTCACTTATATGACTCTATTGGATCATCTCATAATATTCCCTCAAGTATGAACAACATGTATTTCTCTATCCATCTAGGTACCAACTCTATGAGTCTGACCATTTTCTCCTCTTCGGCGTGGATGCTTAGTTTGTCGAGGATTTCAACTAGTGGATTCCCATGATTGATTGAGGCCAACTTTTCTAGATGGTCATCTTTAGTGTTCTCTTCCTTCGAGATATGCCTGATGTTAAAATGCTACAATTCTTTCCCTGTTTATTAAAATTGTTCTAGGAATGATGCCATATTAGTTCCTTTTGCTTCATAATCCCCTCTTACCTGTCGGACCACCACACTTGAATTGCTAAAAAATTCCACGTGATCGAACATAATGGTGAGGGAGAGATGTGCTCCTGTTATTATTAGTGGTTTGTATTCGACTTCCTTGTTCGAAGTCGTGAAGTTAAAACATAGAGCGTATTCCATGTTTTCAACCTACGGTATTTTAATTATTAATCTCGCCCCACCTCCTTCCTTATTCCATGATTCATATTCTTAGATTGTCTAGATTGGTTTCCCTTCTTTAATTATTAATCTCATTCCACCTCCTCCTTATCAACCTGCGGTATTTTAATTATTAATCTCACCCTACGAAGTTAGAAATGGCTTTCCCCTTCACTACTAACTTTTTCCCCCAAGTTTAATCCCCTAGGTGAGGGACTTGAACTTATGATCACTTGTTAGGCGAGGTTAGAACGCAATCATCGAGCGAAGCCCAAGATCCATTGTACATTTCACGAGTCTCTTCGAGACCTGTGGTTTATAGAGGACATGCCTGAGAGGGAAATCCATTAGAACAACTATCACTGATAACTTCAGTCCGTATTATATGTCAAATTATCCAAGATCTATTCACCATTCCATAAGTCTCATGGAGACCTATGGTTTATGGAGGACATACCTGAGAGGGAAATCCATCAGAACAACTCTCATATGAGTTTGAAAACACGAACGTAATTTTCGATCCGCTATGATTAGTGAGAATGACAATTTTTCTAGGATCAGGTATCTTGACTCAGCCCCCCAGAAAACCATGCTTCCATAGTAAACCAGGCTTGTCTTTTGTAAAAACTGAATTAACTAAAGTTGAGGATAGGGAATGGTAGATTTATGACTCTTATATTGTCTTTGATTTTGAAAGTAGAGGAATGCCCACTAGATAGGCCTTTAGGTACAAAAAATATCGTTCACACTCATTCATCCAAACAAACCCCTTTTTTAGTGTTTTGAAGAACCGTATGAACTTATTTGTGATCTTTCTTAGAAATCAGTTCTACTCGGCTACACTGCTAGTTAGTGATTGTACCCCATTCCCCAATTTCGGTCTCCTCACATTTAGAACTACCCGGATCTTCTCGAACATTGCCTTTATCCCCCTTTGTGTCACCATGATGAAAACATTCCCAAAGCTATGTGGAATGAACATTTCTCTAGATTCAGCTTCATCCCATATTGATCAAAGATCTTAGATGCCTTTTCCAGACCTATCACTTATTCTTTAGCCTTCAAACATCTCACTAACATATTATCAATGTAGACTTTTACTATCTTTCCTATTTTATCTTCAAACATTCAGTTGATCAGTTGCTAGTAAGTCCCCCCAACATTCTTCAATACAAATGGCAATACCTTTAATAGGTCCCCCAATAGGTCATAAATGAAGTATTTTTTCTTCCCTTGGGTGCATCTCAATTTGGTTTCCATAGTATGTGTCCATGAATGATAGTGTTTCATGGCCTTCTATAGAGTCCATAAGGGCATCAATCCTCAAAAGAGGATACAAGTCTTTATGTAGGCATTATTCAAATCGAAGTAGTCTTCGAATAGTTTCCACTAACAATTATACTTCTACACCATCACCACATTATACTACCATTCATGGTATTTGATATCCCGAACAAACTTTGCCTCTAATATCTTTTTTGCGTCCATGTGGGTGTATTGATTCCTATTCGAGGCGAACGCCCTCTTCTTCTATCGAGAAGGTCATCTGGAGGTATTTGACTTTAAATGGTGGGTAATTATCAAGGAGTTAATTCCTAGAAAATTTTCGTGACTACATACAAATTTCTTTTGATGTTTTTCTCTCTCCTATCTTCTAGTAGTGACAACCCTTTATATGATACCCTCTCTGGGTGTACCTTATATAAGTGGATGTGTATTAGATCCTCCACTGAAGACGTCATAGTGATATCCTCTTTCGGTTATATTCCATCAACATTAAAGTTTTTCTTATCTTCTTTAATGAAAAGAAATAACAACTTCGATCCAATGACTAACTTCCTTGCACTGTCCCTATTCTGGTGAACCGACTGGGTATGGATTTGATTAAAAGGACTACATCAAGCTGGTTGATGGTCATTTTCCCTATGATCACGTTGTAGGTTGATGGTGACCTGACCACCAAGAACTTCACCTAAAGGGTTACTAACTGCTTGCCTCTTCGAATGGCGATTGGTAACTCCACCGAGCCCTCCGAGTACATCCGCTCTCCAAAAAAGCCCAACAATGGGGCTTGTAATATCTCCTTAATGGTACTTTTAGCTTCATTTTCTCAAAGAGATCATAGTAAATGAGATCAGCCAAGCTTCCTGCATCGATCATTATTCTTTCCACTATCCCATTGGAGATTTCCACTATCATCAACAGGGGTTCATTATGGGGCATGATGAGATCTTTGAAATCGTTAGGGGTGAAAATAATAACTTCAATGTCTTGAGTGAATTTACCAAATTGCACTTCTAACAGTTCTCTTTTTTGTCTACGATAGGCTCGTTAAGCCGAAGTCAATTTCCCTTTTGTTATAAATCCCTCAAATATCATACCAATGCACCTTTTTCTCCGACTACTACTACATACCTTCTTTAATCACTCCTTGGTTCTATATATTTTTAATGACTCCTCCTCTCCTCTCTTCTTTTTCCACATCTCTCTTGCTTCTAAGGGATCCCCCACTGGAAAATTTTCCTCAGGTATCCTCACTACACTAGCCCCTCGATCTCGCTCTTGATATGGAGATAATAGTAGTTTTCTTAGCCATAGTATGGGTTGGACCTGGTCTTCATGGGGTAATTTTTTAGCTCACCCGGTAACCTCATCATCCTTTTGTTTGTTAGATGTTTAGAATGACTCAGTGCTAGTTTGATACACTCGGGGGGGTTTCCCTTCGAAGCTGATGGCTATTTTTCAACCTTCATCTTCATACCTTATCTTTTTATGCTTATCTTTGTACTTCCTATCTCAAATATCCTTATACGGTTGGTCTAAAAATTGACTGCTCAGCATGTCCTCAACATTAATATCTTTCTCCACCATCCTCATGAGCTCTGTCATGTTCATGGGCAGATTTTTGGATAGAAAATAAATTGTGTTGAAATTGGATAATCCTCTCAAGAAGGCTGATGCGGCCACCTTTTCACTAAGCTGAATTTGGAGCAACTCGTCATTAAATATCTTGACATATTTCCTCACACTCTCGTCCTCAATTTGCAGGATGTTAATACATGATTGTTATTTTCCAATGGATCCTAATCTCGATAAAATGCCAAATAAAAATCTGGAATAGATCCTTAAAGAAATCGATGGATAGTGGGGGCAACCGATTGAACCACTTCATTGTTGATCCCTTTAGTGTGTTGGTGAATTCTTTGCACCTTAATTGGTTAGGAATTGCCATAAAGTCCATATGCACCCCATAGTTGTTGATATGGTCCTAAGATTTAAGGTATTGTAGAAAGATTCCATCCCAAGTATCTTGAATTTTAATGGCATTGGACATCTCATGATTTTAAGGCTGAATGAGATTCCCGGTCGGCTTCTCGAAGGTGCCAATTGTTTGGTGGGAGCCCGAAGTTTTAGGCCACTGACACCCATTATATGGTGGATGAGAGTATGGAGAATGGTGGCAGTGGAACCTAGTTCTCTTGGTTTTTATGAACTTGAGGATCTTGATCCACTTATTCCTCTTGAAATTATTATGGTTGAGGAAGACTGTTTAATAGATTTTCCAATTGACCCTGCAGGGCTTGGTATTGATTTATGAGGCCCTGACAACCCGTGTTATCGGATTTTTATTCGTGGCCTTGGAAATAGTCATTCCCACAGACAACAATATTATATGGGTGCAGAAAAAAGGATTTCTTTTATAACAAAATAATTTTATAATGTTGAACACAACAGAATGAGGTGAACGATATAGAGAAAGACAATGTGTATACATGGTTTGGTTGGGTTCGACCTACATCATCAGGTGAAGGGGGGGGGAGTCCGTATTTATAATTACGGGGGATACTTGAGTGTAGAGTTTTAGAGTTACTAGCTCAATTTTATCATCATTATGCTAGTCTTCATGTACACAACCTTTTACAACTTTCTCCTTTACTTTTGGCACACATATTTGATTTATTCAAACCTAGATATGGCATGTGTTTAGATTTCCTAGATAGTTTTCTGTAACAATAGGGATCATGCTAACTGTTAGGAACACATCGGAACTTCCATAAATGAGCTTTCCACTGTGTGCGAAGGTTCATGCACCGAAGAGTGATGAATCTTCGGTCATTAAAGATTTTTGACGAAGTTCTTGAAGTCTATATAACTTTGTGTCTTGCTCAAAATAGACCATTTGTTCATCTTGGGGTCAAAAGCCTTCGTCTATGCGAGTGATCGGAGATCAGTACTTGTATTTTAGTTGCCCTTTCATTTTTGCTTTATGTTTAGCAATTTTTGTATGTTACTCATCATTCGTAAATCCCCCTCACCAAATTTCATTTACATTGAAAATTCCTACTTTATATACTTGAAGAAGTACCAGGGTAAGAGTTGGAGGAAGAAGAGAGAGCTTCAGAAGAAAAAAATGAACAAGGTCCGAATATATGGAGACTATGATTTTTTCAAGAACTATATGTGGTTTGTTGTTTTTGAATCACAGTCTCATTTTAACAATTGAAATATTTTGTTGTCGTCAAAATTGTTACATAATTATTGTATCATTTCGGAAAATTTTAAACTTTTTTTCCTATAAAAAGTGGTCATCTAAATAATTATAACATTAATGAAAACATTGTCTACAATAGATTTGGTTTACTATGTTCTACGATATATTTTCACTTTTTGTGGTAAAATCTTGAATATTTTGATGTGCTACAAATTAAAGAGTTCTTACTACAATATTACCATATTCACAGTTCAAAATCATGTCATCGTTACTTTATTAACATTATTACTAACACTCATTGATAAGATATGATAACTCCCAAGAAATGTAATATTAATATATTTTTTTGTACGTGCTCAATTGTTACTTTTAGAAAATTACTTTTATTGGGGTTTTCATCCTAGACAATGCCCATGTGTTTGTGTTCTATTGTTTAAGTTTTCGTGCATGTTTTATTATATGTATTTACCAATTTAAGTTTACTTACACGCTTCATATATATGTTACATTATTATTACATCCCTCTAACAAAATACAATAATTCATATCAAACGTAATGTAATATTAATTTATTTAGTATATGCATTCAATTATTACATTTAAAATATTACTTTCATAAAGTTTTTCATCCTAAAGTAATCCCCACATGTTTGTATTAATTTTTGTGAACTTTTTTAAACATTTTCATTTGGATCCATTTACAATTTAAGATTAATTACACACTTCAGATATCATTACATTATGTTACATTATTATGAGTGCAAATAATCACAATTAATGGTTCTAAGCAATAAAGAAACAATTAAGGAGTAAAGTAATATTTCGGCACAAAGAATTTACATGGTTCAGCAACTGCCTAATGCTACGGGGTATTTTTCAATGTATATTGATTCTTTATGAGTTTCGTAATAAATAATTACAAGCCCCTTTGCGTCGGGGTAAGGGTTTCATTTCTAATGTTAGGTGTGGTGGAGCCTCATTCAATTTCTCCTAGCTGCTGATTCGCTCATTTGCTGATCTATATTGATATCTTCTGAGATTATATATTAAATAAAGAACCTTCCACGTTTCTCCCACATGAATTTAATCCAGACTTGAGAAACACGCTTTATATCTTTGGTTTGGGCCTGTTTGGAGTATCAAAATTTGGGCCATTGCCCTGAAAATCTTCGGTGATAATCGGATGTATGATTTTATATCCTCCCTTCGCCCAAATGATGAGTTTACGATAGTTAGATGCTCGATTTTGGGCGAGGTCATGCTTTTTAATTACCAAGTTATGGAGAGGGCTATGTTAGTCTTTGATCCAAAAATGAATCACCAGATTCATTATTGACTTTGGGCTCTATTCCATAACATTATACTTTGGAGAATTTTCTTATGTTTACTCAAAGAGACTCTGCACCATCATTAGTACACCTTACTTCATTCAACGAGGCCTATGGCAGCACCAAATGTTTGTAGGGCTTTATTAGGAGGTCCAACTTCAAGAAAGGCTAGGATAATGCTCTGACTAGAGCTAATGTACCGACTAATTATGAATTTTTTTGCGAGCATCATTCGAGTTCTCCACCACAGTAACATGAAGATATTCTAGCTAACCAAAAAATTTCTAAAGCTTGTTGAGGTAATGGTCTAAAAATGGAAGAGCGAGTGAAGGAAAAAAAGTCGAAAGATAATTAGAATAGTTAGCTTGTGAATATTTTTTTCTTTGTTTTTCGTTTATAAAGACCTTCCCCATTTTGGTTATAATGAAATATTTTGTCAATGTTCAATCTTCTCTTATATTATTGATGTATTTATCCTCTTTACTTTTGCTTCCTATAGAATAGTAATGACCCTGTAGAAATTCCTACTTTTATTAGTAATTTGGATGTAATTCTTGGCCGAAAAGTTAGTGTCTAAGCACGTCGTGCTTTCTTTTCTACTCATAATGCTCTTCAGAGGCTAACTGAGGCCTATTAGAACCAATCTGCCTTAGTGGAAAAATTAATAGATGATGTGAACAACCTTAACGACGTGGGCACTGCTATGTAGGAGGTGATAAATTTCCTAAAAATAAGGCTCCCTAAGGGTAAGGACATTGGAGATGTTGGGGATCTTTTACAAGATGAGAACGATTCCTCCAAGAAGCGTCCTACTGAGTTAAAAAAAAGACCCTAGAAGGTAGTCCATTATAAATATGGGATATTGTCATGACATAATAAAGCGTTGATACCACTTTAGGAAGGGTCCTCGTGCGACTTGGCATGATGGCAATGATGAGGGGTGGATAGATGCCCCGATTAAATTAAATGAGGCAAATCATCTAGCCTACAAACATGTCTAGTTGAATGCATTGAAGGTTCTGAAAGTTGCAAAAGACTTTTAGCTTTAGTACTAGTACCAAGTTGATTGTCCAATATATCGCCATCCCCTATTAAGAGTGAAGATTGTCGTGTTCCTCTGTTTTCCATTATTTTTCAACTGGCTAATCATTATTTTTCCTTGCATGAGAGTGATTATGAGTTCCTAACAAATCTAGATGATGATCTAAGAGGGGCCATTGTCTAGGCGCTTACTCCCCAGGGAAAACGATTGTATTTATTTTATTATTCTATTGTTGTAAGTATACTTTTGTGTATTTTATGTTAATGTAACAAAATGTTTGTTGTAAAATACCTTCTTTTATATTTTTCCATTCTAATGTGCTAAACAAGTGTTTTATTGTCTTGTCTTACCTTTTAGGATGTGTTGGCATCCTACCTTAGGCCTAGAACAGACTCTAGTAAAAAAATGTAGTTGATATTAGGGCCATCCACGCATTCAAGATTTTTATTTGGCCCAAGTTGTTGTCATTTAGTTACTAGGGATTCTCCGTAGGTCTTTTGTTTGCCTTGAAAATTCATGAGGTTTTCATTTTTTTCATGACGAAGACCTTGGGGTCTCTAGTTTAATTGTAGTTAAAAATATTTTAATTGTAATCAACTAAATAAATGATTAAAGTGTAAGTCATACACTTTGGCATAATGTTAAATAACGTGGGATTGTACATTATTATATAAGCTAGGTTGAATAAAGAGCATCCTCAGTTATGGAATAAACAAGAATAAAAAATTTCAAAAACTAAATAAGCTAGAAATATCTTTAAATAACTTAGGCTATACTTAATTAAAAACAAAACTTCCTGAGGTTGGCTACAGTCCTCACTGGTTCCTCATTTAGACCCTTCGCGATAATGGTGGTCCTCACGATCATAAATCCATCTTCCAAAGTTATAAAATCTTTCAACCCATAAGTTAGAGCGAAACATGTTTCCCTAGTGTCTTTTGTGGGCGTAGTGCGCTATGACCATAGGACGTGAGGAAGCTCATCCACCTAAGCTCGTTTTACTCTTTTTAATATATTCCCTATGTCATCGAGCATCATTTTATTAGAAGTCTCTATTTTTCTGTTGCTTTAGGGGTAGTCTATAGAGCTGAAGTAACGCTTGATACTACGGTTGTCGTAAAACCCTTTGAATGGTCCACTTTCAAACTATTTTCCATTTTTTCTGATGATCATTGTAGTTATGTCGAAACCCATTACAATGTTTCTTCAGAAGAACATGAGCATGTTTGTATCCCTGATGTTTACTAGTGTCTTTGCTGCAATCCTCTTGGTGAAGTAACATGTACCGACCAAGAGATACTTGCCATTTTCTAATGATGTTGAGATTGGACCAACAATATCCAATCCGCATTGGGCGAACAATTGAGGGTTGGATAGTGACTTGAAATTGTTAGTCGACCGATGGACCATGTGGGATAACTTTTGAAATTTCTCACACTCTTGAAGGTAAGAAATTGCGTGTTTCTACATATAAAATAACTAATACCCTTCTTTGATTGTTCTAAAGGAAAGAAACTTTCCTCCTGCATGGCTTCTGCAGATTCCATCGTGTAGTTCGCACAAAATATAGTCGAAGTCATCTGGATGCACACATTAGAGGTATGTACCAATGAAGGATCTTCTGTAAAGTTGTCCTTTGAGTGCCAGATAAAATTGTGTAGATTTAACCCCGACTTGGTGAGCATGCTTTTATCGGACAACAAGATGTCATTTTGCATATAGGCGATTGTTGGGTCCTTCTACCTTGGATCCTTCTGTGCGGAAAGAATCTATTTGGCGATCATAGGTTTTATGATGTTGGTGTTAGCAAGGAATTCTATTTTTATTTTTCATTTTAGATCAGAATCAGTTGTTGAGCTCAATGTCGTTAAAGCATCGACATGGCTATTATGGCCCCTGGGGAACTGTTGAATGTGGACTTCCTTAAATTTTGACATCAAATCATAAGTGACCTCGAGGTATGATTCCATTTGTTCATCCTTATCATTTAAATCTCCCATCACTTGGTTGGATACTAACTTCGAAATCATAATATATATCAAGGTGTATTTCCCCCAAATAGTGATATTTACATAGTGCGAGGATGAGATCTTTATACTCTTCTTTGTTATTGGATGCCTCAAAGACAGGTCTAATTCCTTGCTCGATCATAAAATTCTTCGGCAAGACGGTCACAATCCCTACTCATGCCCCCCGGGAGTTGAAGGCTTCATCCAAACATAATGTCCACTTTCTGGACTGGTTCATCTCCTGCCTTTCTTGGTTAACAGTGTAGATCAAATCTCCCAACTTCGATCGACCATTTGGACATCTTTCTATAAAGGTCAACTTTGCAAAAAATGGCTTTGAGGGGAAAAGAAGTGATAACTATGATTGAGTGAGCTTCAAAGTACTGTCTCAATTTTCATGACGCGATGATGGAGGAATAAGCCCATTTTTTTCCAGTGGGAGGTAGAGTTTCTTGGCGTCTATAAGTCTTTTGTTAACATAGTAAATGGTTTATTGGCATCCCTCTCTCTAGAAAACTAAGGCTTAAGTGACTGCATCATTTAAAACTGCTAGGTAGAGATAAAGAGGGTCTCCTGGATCCGAAATAGTCAAGACTTGCCTTCCTCAAGGGGCATTGAGCATTTTTCATTTTAGGTGAGGTCTTTTTACTTCTTTAATATTAAAAAAGGTTAGAATCATTCGTAGGACTTTAAGATGAAATGGTAAAGGGCTACTAACATCTCGGTTAACTTTTTAATCTCTCGTAATGCCTTTGGAGGGAGGACGTTATTAATTATGACTATCTGGTAAGGGTTGGACTTAATACCCCTTTTGTTGACTAAATACCCTAGGGACTTTCCAGATTGAACCATAATGGAGTATTTAGCTGCATTGAGCCTCATTTTGTAATGTTTGAGGATATAAAAAATTTCCACTAAATCCTTTAGATGATCATGTTTGATCATTCTCTTAACGATCATGTCATAAGTATAGCCTTCCGTCTTTTCTCCCAAATGCTTCTTGAACATTCTTTCAACTAGTCTTTGGCATGTGCCTCCTGCATTTTTAGGCCAAAAGGAATGACCTTATAACAATACATTTTCAGTGTCGTTATAAATTCAATTTTATCTCGGTCGGGGATGAACAGAGGGATGTAATGATATCCTATGTAACCTTCTAGAAAATTCATCTGATCATGACTGACTATGGCATCGATCAACTGATTGATCTGAGGTAGAAGAAAGTTTCCTTTAGGATAAGATTTTTTAAGGTTAGTGAAATCAATGCACACCATCCACTTTTCGTTCCCCATTTTTTACCACTATCGGGTTCAAGAGCCACTGTGGTAATTGAACCATTCTGATGGATCCTGCCTCTATAAGTTTTCCCACCTCTCTCTCTACTGCTTCTGCTTTCTCCGGGGTAGTTTGGCCAGCCTTTTGGGAAATTGGTCGGTGTGCATGATCAATGTAAAGTATGTGTCATGCAACTTTTCCATCAATTCTTATAATACCATATGATTATATGCGAATACGACTTGATTTTTTTTCAGAAAAGAAATTAGTTCCTCCCTAACCTTCTCGGATAGCATTGTGCCGATCAGGAATTTTCCCCGATTGATCCCTTTCGATAGTTATCTCCTTAAATTTATCCATGACCATGTATACAAGGTTGATTCTCGTATCTTCCCACAATTGTTTCGCACTTTAGTTACTATTTAGGCGGTGTTGCTTCGTCTTCCGACACTTTAGGAATGAATTATTTTTCTTTCTTATGTATGATGGAAGCGATAAATTACTTTCGAGCAATGGCCTGATTTCCAGTAATCTTTATTATTCCTTGTTTTGTAATGCACTTGATTTTTTTGTGATTAGTGGAGGGAACAACCTGGAGGGCGTACGAATAGCCCCTTCTAATGATGGCAAGATAGGGCGAGTGAATGTCCACCACTACGAAATCAATCAGTTTTGAGATATTAACTACCCTAACTGGTAGGACCACCTTCTGTAATGGCATAGTTATTTTTCAAGAAAAGATAACTAGAAGGACAGGTGCTTTCTTCATGTCTTTCAACTTTAGTTTGAGCTTGCAGAAAACCTATAATTACGTGATTTTAGAGGAACTCCCTTGATTGACTAGTAGCTTATCCACAACCTAGTTTACAATTTTAAGGGTGATTACTATTGTATCGTGGTGTAGGGTCCTTATTTCGATGAAATCTTCTACCACAAAGACTATGTACTTGTTATATTCCACGTCTTCTGGTTGCCTATGCATACTAGCTTGGCTTTTGGCAGGGTCAATTTGAAAGAACTTCATTACAATTGTGACTTTTTAAGTTTCATCATAACTGTATTGGCTTGGATATTCGTGAGGTTTGAAGAAGAGTGGATAATAGCAAATTTGTGTCCCATTTGGTCATCCTTATCATTACTAGGTTTTTGGTCTTAGTTTGTGATGACCTGGTCAGCTTTCTTATTAACATATTCGTTCAAATTCCCCTCTTCAACTTACTCTTCCACATGAGATTTGAGGGCCTTGAAATTCATCTATTTTTGGCAATTTTCTTGTGGTAGGCGCACGTGAAAGCATTGTTCCTTTTTCTTGAATAACCATCCATCTTCTTTAGTTGCTTGAAGAATTGTTGTTCATTGATCTTGTTCAAGATCTTGTAGATTGGTTATTTAAAACCTATGTTGATTGCCTTAAAAGCTCGATTCTTGGATCCTCCATTATACTTCTTACCCTCTCTATTGGGTGTGATTTATTTGTCATTTCCCTTAGTCTCCTTTGCGCAACCATTCTCAACTCGGCTAAGGGTGACTACGTCTTCTACCTTGGCGTACTTCTCAATGCATGATATAATATCATTGATGGTGTCTGCCTCATTCTTAGTGAGGGATTGTTGCAACACGGAGTTGTGCGGTAGGCCTATTTTGAACGATTATACGATGACCTTCTTTGAGGAATCATTGACCTCATTAAAGGTTTTTTGGTAGTGCCTAGCATAATCTTGTAAAGTCTCTTGGGTTTTTTTCCTCAAGGTTGGAAGAGAATCCTTACTTTTTGTGTGTGAAATTCTTGCCATAAAGCTATCCGTGAAGGCCTCTACGAGGGTCTTAAAGTTCTTGACTGACCTATGAGGGAGCCTTTCGAACCACTTTTGGGTGATAATTCCTAGGCTTGATTGAAATATGGGACACATGGGGTGTCGTTATGATTTTATGGGGTAATAACTTTCCTGTACTAATTAACATGATTTCTTCGATCAGTCTTTTTATCGTATATCTTATACCCTGGGGTTATCGACTTCTTTCGAGGATCTTCCTCCTCTATCTCCCTTATAAAGAGGGAATGCATCTGAATGATAAATACCCTACTTGCTTGCTCCTTGGTTGATTTAGCCCCACGATTAGTGGGGTGTTGATCGACTTATCTCCAAACCTGACTTCATGTATCATGTCTATGATGTCATTCGTCTTTATTTCCCCTTATCACATGAGTTTCATGCTCTGATTCATCCTAATCGTGGTACGAACTCCTTCCTTGGCTGCGATTTTTTCTCACCTGAGGTCTAGGCATCCAACCACGATATTTTCGGTTATCCCTACGGAGCTCTCGCTCCATTTTTTTAGGCGCCATTAGAGACGTATTTTTTCCTTCATCTAGAGATGTGTTACTTCTTATTATTAATGGAGTCGTTACTCATAGGCATTGATGAACTATGGGATCTACATTGATTTGGACTACCCGCTGCTCTACTCAAAAGTCCGCTCTCAGGGGCGAAATAGTGGATGATTGACAATTTGATTTTTGTCTCGGTGGATCTCAGATCTGACTCTATGTAATGGGAACCCAACTTACAGATTTCCCACAACATATTCACTGTGAGGGTGAGATATTTCTTAACTTGTCGATTTCGATTTCCTTTATAGAAAAGAATCGATTCCCACGGACAACGCCAATTATGAGTGCAAATAATAATAATTTATGGTTCTAAGAAATAGAAAAACAATCAAGGAGTAAAGAAATATCATAACACAAAGAATTTATGTGGTTCGACAATTGCCTACATCTGCACGATGTTTTTAAATATATATTAATTCTTTAAGAGTTTCATAATAAACAATTACTTGCCCCTTTGCCAAGAAGTAATGGTTTTATTATAATGATAAGAGTGGTTGAGACTCATTCAAACTCTCCTAGCGGCTGACTGACTCATTTTTTTATCTATGCTTATCTCCTCTGAGATTATATAGATAACAAGAATGAACCTTCCATGTTTATCTCATGTGATATTAATCCCCACTTTAGCAACACATTTTATATATCTGGGTTGTGTCGTTTTGGGTTGTCAAAATTTAGGTCGTTATCGTTTGCACCCCATAATTATTATTACCTCGTTTTGATAATACTAGATATCTCAGAAGGAAAGTAAAGCATTAGTAATTCAGTTTTTTTTGGTTTAGTCGTTACTTTTAATGATTTATGTTTAATGGGTTTTTCATCCTAGAGCAGGACGTTGTTTGTGATTGCACTTCTTTCACAATTCCATGTCGATGTATTTATAAATTTAAGTGAACTTATTCATTTAAATAAATATAAGTTAAACATCACAACAAAACGCATGCATATTCGACAATATTAAAAAGTTGTTAGTCCTAATACTTCCTCTATTATTTAAAATTCAAATTGTTATGAACAATTTTCATGCCTTTTAATTTTCCAAAGAGTGACATGTGTCTCATGTTTAGTTATACTAGGTTCCAAAAGTAAATAATAAAAAACCTAGGATGGACTACAAATCTAGGAAACTACTAAATTTGAGTCTAGCCTTTGGGATTAGGTCATTCGATACACTTACACTAATGACTCACAAATCAGATAAAACTAACTAATACACAACCAATATATAATGCAAACTGGACATTATTAACACAACAAAATGCATTCATTTTATACAATGAGGAACTCTTTGGTTTTCCAATTTGTCGGGGTAACTAACAACAGTAACTGGTATACGATACATACTTCTCACTATAAAACTTAAACATTTCTAATCTGCCCCTCAAGCATAGCATGTCTTGAACCTAACACGTTGACAAATTATATTATGTGCTGCGAAGGGATTGGGTCATTGATTTTGTGAAATCTCATTGGTATGAAAACATGTATGAATATGATCTTTATACTTCAAATAGTTTTTTTATAAATTTTCCATTTGAGGAGACATTAATTTTTTTACCACTAATATGTATGGATTGTCCTATTTTCCCCACAGATTCACAATATTACTTCACATGTTACAAGGAAATAAAATGTGATTTAATCATTAATCCCTTTACACTACTGAAAGAACATACATCCTCCATCCCAAATTAAGAATCTCCTCTTCATTTTTTAGTTGTCCCAACTTAAGAGTCCACTCTCATTTTATAGACATAATCTGTTGGAAAAATTGGACATAAAGTTGTCCAGATTTTTTGGACAGATTTTTGAGCAACTTTGAGCGCAATTTTAAGTGGGACCCACACCCCGATAATAGTGGGACCATATACGAACTCCTTAGCAAGGATATTAACGTAGCATATTCACATGTCCAATTTTATTAAGTTATCAATGATAAATATATCCCCAAAGCGACTCACAAAATAATGAAAGTTAATGAATTGGGTATGTTTTAACTCTTATCCCACATTGGAAAAGTTGTGGAAAAATGATGAGTTAATAAAACCCAAATGATGGACTAAGGCATGAACGCCTTGGGGTATCCTAACTCTTTGAAGGGGAGATGACCTAAGTTATGCTTGGGTTATTCGGTTCGGTTTGGTTCGGTTCGGTCTTAGGCTTGGGCTTGGGCTTGGACTTATAAAAATCCTTAAATTTTGGGGAAAAAATTAATTAACTTTCTGGGCTGGAATTAATTAATTACAAAAATTAATTAATAAATTGTTGACAGTTATTGCTAAGAGTCAGCAGTTAAAAATGAAATTAACTGTCAGGCAGTTAATCCCAACAGTCAGTCACTTGATTATATATATTCCTGTCTTCCTCCAAATTTTGACCACTGAAAATTTCAAAATTATGCAACATCTTTTCGTAGAAAATAATCCCTGTATTACTGCTACTGCATACATCTCATTCATATTATTCCTTTGATCTGGTTGAGTAGAAAACACAGAATTGTGTTCACATAAATTAATCATAGTTGTGCTACTTGATTAATTTGGAAATCCGTTCTTGTAAGGACATATTTTCATAGGTTTGTTATCAATTGATTATATCATATACCGCTACACCGTCAAAGAGCATTAAAGAGACATCTACATCAAAGACGGATCCGAATTACTCAAGTTCATCGTCATTTAAGACTCCGCGAAGTTTACTTTGGTAAGGTTATGTTTCAAATACCTTTACTTTTCACTTGGAGCTTTTGGGATATTTTTACAAAATATTTTCTAAGTATTGGAGCGGACTTTTTTGTCAAAATTTGAGAATGAGTATTTTTTCTAAGTGTTGAAGGGGACATTAAAATAACGATTTTTTTTGCAACAGTCGTTTGAGAGACATAGCATGTCGTTCGCACGAGATAGCATGTCGTTCGCGCGAGATAGCATGTCGCGCGATCTCGTTCGAACGACAACTGTCCTTTGTTCGAGCGACATGCTGATCTCGTTCGAACGAGTTCTGTTTTCGAGGCGGCGTATTTTTCTATAAATACTCATTATTTGGTAATGTTTTCATTAAGAAGTCACAGCGTTTTGACATACAGAAATACTACGAAAGAAGAATCCTTTTTGGCTTCTTCCTTTAGGGTTTTAATCCCTTTTTTTGTTTTCAATTCACAAAATTCCCATATGCTTTAGTGAATTATTTGGTGTTTAAGAACAAATTTGCTTTTGTTCAACCTCTGTGGAGAAGGGATCTCCATATTTGATCGGCGGATACTGAGCGTAGTCATTCTGTGTGTGGACGAGCCGAAGACGATGAACCGACGCCTGGAGGGTATTTCATTGTCTCTCGTATCTTTGAAGATTTGCTGAAGGCACCATGCATTACACACTTGTGGGTGATTATCAGGTTGTATGTAATTAAAAGGTCGTGTGAATTCTTCAAAGTGTTATAAAAGGTTTTTACTCGAAAGGTTTTTTTTCTATATCGGTCGTCTTTATTTTTCATGCATGGTTTGAATGATTTATCATATTTAGATGCATGTTTAGGGGCTGAATTAATTTGGTTTAAAAATAGACACTAATTAAATAAGTGGGCCAACGTAAAAAGTTGTGAATTTAATCAATTTTCACACAGTCACGTTTTCTCAAATTGGTATCAGAGCAGGTTGCGCTAATTTATCGCGTATTCCTATTTTTCGCATAATTGTGTGACATTGAATTTTTTTTGAAAAATCACAATCTTTCTTATGGAGCACTTGTATAATCGGATGCCTATTTTTTACAGGTCTAATTATGCCTATTGGAAAGCTCGCATGAAATCTAGTTTAAAAGCCATTGACGAGCGTGTTTAGTACCTTTGCGAAAATGAGTGGACTCCTCCCACGGTCACCATTGATAATATTGCCTCTTTAAAACTCGTGTCAACCTGGATTGAAGATGATCATAAAATGTCTAAATTTAATTCACGTGGTTTGAGTGCTATTTCTAGAGCTATCACTCCTGATGAGTTTCGCCGAATTATGATGTGCACCACGTCTAAAGAGGCTTGGGATCTTTTGAAATTTACTCATGAAGGTACGAACGCGGTTAAAGAATCTAAGTTACAAAATTTGGCCACCCAATTTGAGAATATCACCATGTCTGAGTCTGAAAGCTTTGATGATTTTTATGCACGTTTATCGGATATTGTTAACACCATTTTTAATTTGGGTGAGGTGATTGATAACACGCGTGTCGTTAAAAAGATTTTGAGATCTCTTCCAAAACGCTTTATTCCTAAACTCACTCTTTTGAACTCTTTGGGAAATTTAAAATCACTTAAGTTGGAAGAACTTGTAGGAGATCTTCAAACCTATGAGATTGACATGTTTCTCAAAGCAATTAAGGCTAAGGATAATGGCGTTGCTTTAAAGACTCATTTTAAGAAAAAAAATTGAAAATGTTTATGAGTCTGATTCTGAGGAAGATTTTTATATGACCTTGTTTGCGAATTTTTTTAAAAAGTTTCTCAAAATGAATAAAGAAAATTATTCCAACAAAAAGAGATCTTTTGAGTCAAATAAAAAGAACGTGGAGGCCAAAGATAGTGACAAGGAGGGTGAGATCAGGTGCTTTGAGTGTGAGGGTAAAGGGCACATAGGTAAAGAGTGTCCTACTAGGATAAGGAGAAAGTGCAAAGAGACTGCTATCCCTGCCAGTCTTAGTGATAGTGAGGGAGATGAGGGTGATGAGGGAGATGAGTCTGATAAAGGTTTAGCACATGGGATGGTTGTTGCTTTTTCTAGTCGTGTGAGCACACCCACTTTGTCTCACAAGAGTGCACACGAGAGCGATGATAGCGACTTGTGTTCTTCGAGTGAAGGAGATAACGAGAGTGAGAGTGGAGATGAAAGTGAGCTCTGTAATACCCCGTATTTTTGTGATATTTATTTTATGGGATTAATTAAATTAAATGCGTATTAATTGGAAATTAATCCGGGTTAAAAATACTAACGAGATGCGAGTTGGTATTTGATTATGTGCATATATGATTATATATGAATATTGAATTATGAAAATTTGTCGTGAGATTGAAACACGGTAATTTGTGAATTTTGTTGAGACGCGTGTGACAATCGCGTCATGGTATATAATTATGATAATTAAAATGTGAATTTTAGTTCCATTAACCGTATGGTCATTTTGAGTGTGCCAACGCGTCCGGAAGGGTCGAAATAGTCAGAAAACACTAGCCGGGGGTTTGGTTTGGGTCCCGGGGCATTTTTAGGCCATACCGGCAACGTATAAGGGTAGTTTGGTAATTTTGTATTTTGAGGAATTAAAAGTTACGAAAATTGGGAATTAATATCTGATTAGGCATTAACCCACTAATCCCACTAATACCCAAATAGGCTACGGAGGTTATTGAAAGTTATTCCAAAGAGTTCCTAAACCACAAAACCCTAGCCACCATTGTTACTTGGAGAAGAAAGCTTGTAGAAGGAGAGATAGAAGGATTCTTCAGAGAGAGAGAGAACCATCCATCAAATTCGTCATCAAATCCAGAGTTACCATTAAGGCAAGTGATTTAATTTCGTTTTTATAGAGAATGTTTCTTCCATGTGTAGGAATTGACAAAAATCTGATTTGTTCTTGGGAGTTAATGAAAAACCCATTAAATTGGAAATAGAAATTACATTCTGGATGAGGAAATTGCATGTAGATTAGTAGTTGATGATTATTCTGATGATATTACAATTAGTATGAAACCAAAAATGGATTTAATTAGACTTCTAGATGATTTAAAAATTCTAGGGTTCATGTGTTTGAAATTTGGGAAAAATATGTAGAGATTTGATATTTGAATGATGTTAGGATGAATCAACACCCCCAAATATGTTAATATGTGACCAAAGGATGTTTAGGGACGATTAGGAACCTTAAACAATCGTTGGAGTAAGTTTTGGATGAGATTTGAGGTGTAGAAAAATTGGAAAATCGAGATAGGAATTTCTGGGCTTGAATCTGGCCACTCGTTAGAAGACCTGCCCAGGTCGTTCGAACGAGCTCGTTCGAACGAGCTTCTAACGAGTTGACATTCTGGGTTCTAACGAGAGGGATGTTCGTTCGAAGACTTTCGCTCGAACGAGAACTCGTTAGAAGACCCAGTTCGTTCGAACGAACTCTCATTCGAACAGCCTCGTTCGAACGAGACTTCGAACGAGTTGACAGTATAGGCTTTTTGGCCTGTTTTGATCCCGAGTGCCCCGTAACCTTGTGTATAGGTAGAGATAGCCTTTCCTTGATAAGTAATTGATATATTTGGGATGTTTGGGATATTATGAGGAGTCAAACCTAGAAGTGTAGTTTGAACCTAAGGGAAAATATGAAGTAAGACGTGAGTGTCTATTACGATGTGAGCTATTGACCTGCCTAATTAATTATATTAACCGGGAACATATAAATGGTGTATTATTATATGTCAGTACGAGAAGATATATGTACCAATATATTATGGTGATTACTAAGACGTGTGCATACTTAGTATATGTATTTATTTTATGTGTATGACATACCTACCATACTTGCTATCACGGGAGGTTCGCGTTCGCTTAGGGCCCTCTAATCCTTGTGTTGCCCGGATTTAGACTGGTTACCTCGATGAACATAGGTCAGAGAAGGACTTATTGGGATGTTAATAAGTCTGCTGATCGTGGGAGCGCAGGTATGTGCGTGACCCATGTGATGTGACTGTGTTCGCCTCCATTATTTGTGATGTTGTTATCTAAGAACTATTCCTGAGAGATTCGGAATATGTGATCCTTATGTACGTGATGTACCGGGATGGATAGCAGAGTATGTGTGCACCGCAGCTAGTCTCGGGGTGCTTGTATTGTATATTTATGACGTGAATAATATACATTTTATTAATGGGAATTTTCATGTTGTTATTGTGAACATAATTTGGTAATGTTTTGAGAAAACATAACGGATTAAAAGATAGTAAATTGTATTACTAATTGAGAATCTGAGTTTAAGTAAAGCCCTTTATTCATTTGTTAACGCTAGAATGTACTATGGGGATCGAGTAGTAAGGGTTAGAACTTATTACGATTTGGTTAGTTATCGATGTCATTTTAGATGGGTACGGTACGTTAGGAGTGCACATGTAGTCGAGAGGTGAGAATTTCATGTGAGTGCATGTCCTAACATGTATTTTGCATTTAATGTTTTAATGTTATTAAAACACTTGCAGTTTTCAAAATGTTTTCCACTTTCGGGCTCTGACCCATTTGCTATCAAATCTATTTTTGTAAAGACCATTTTAGGTGCCCAGCCACAAGGACACCATGCTTAGGATCTTCAATCAGGTGACGAGCTGTAGCTGTTTGTGGAAGTTACAGGACTTTGCTTGTAGACGCTTCTTCTACATTGACTCTATTCAGCATTTATCAGTTGTAGGGCATGTCGCCCATTTCTTTAGAGACGTTTCATTTATTCTAGTTATTCAGACTTTTGGCATGTAATTATTCAGGATTCAGACTTGTAGTATTATTTCCATTTGTTGGGATTGTTGTGAGGAGTTTTCCTCCGGACTTATTATTTAATTGTTGGTTATTCATTACTTCGTTATGGTGAATGGATTATGTTGTTCTTCCATTATTCTTTTATTGCATGTTAATCAAACTTAACTTTAAATTTGGCACTTACTTTTTAAATACTAGGTGGTTAGTAATTATTAAAATCTTTTCGACAGTGATGCTATTAACTGAACCAACTTGGCATTTTGAATTAATTTAATAAAGGAGCAGCTACCCGGTATTTAATTAGTCGGGGTGTCACAAGCTCCAAAAATCTTTTAGAGATTTGTACACCGATACCTTGAAACTAAAGAAGTATAATAGAGATTTAGGTCATCGGGTTTTAAATTTGGAGAGAGAGAAGGAGGTTTTGAGAAAGGAGAAGTGTGATTTGACCGACACGTTGTCTAGTCTGACGACACGTGTATCCCAAATCGAGAATGATCTCGAACGTGCCAGAGAGGTCAACTTCAAGTTTGAGAACGCACCTAAGAAGGTTGAAAAGGTGGTTCTTAAGGGTAAAAGTGAGAATGTAGGAATAAGTCATGACGGTGCTTCTACTTCCCAATTAGCACCCGAGCCAGTTCCCAGTTTAGTGACAAATTCACATGAGTCTCACCCTCACCCACCTAGGCGTCCTATTCCAATTAGGAAAGTGCTTTATAGAGTTTTTGAGAGAGGTGTTCCGAGGCCTATTTATGTTTCTCACATTGCAAAAGGAGAGGACACCTTAGGGAATTTTGCTTTAAGTTGGGGTATGTGTCAGGTTTTTCTTCTACACGTGTTTCTGATAAACATGCACCCACACATGATTTTTGTCACGCTCCCGGAGACTACATGAGAGAGTTGGCACATTTAGGTGAGCAAGTTAAGTTTTTAGTCAAAACTTCACAAGAATTGATGGAGTTTTTTCATAAGTTGTCACCACCTTTGGAAAATCCCTCCGCACCTAATGATTGAAGTTTGACTTATTTACTAGCATAGGATGATTTTCATGATGACATTATTTGCCTATTGCTAGTATGTATCATTTATGTATATAATTTTTGTTTTGAAAAATTTTGAAAAATACAAAAAGATTTTATTTTGATAAAATTTTGAGAAAATCCAAAAAGATTTTTGTATTTTGTTTGCACCGTTTATGGATGGAGACTTAAGATGACCGAGTCACAACATCATTCCATTATTTTTATGTGACTATTTGATAGTGTTTTGAGACAATAGGTCAATTAATCCTTGTGGTTTATAATGTTCGGAGTCATTAAGATGTAATTAAGTGCTACTTCCTACATGTTTGACTCATGTTTCCTTTATTGCACACATGCACGAATTTGTGTGATTATTGTGCTTGTCTTATCACATGTTGGTTGGGTGTTTTCACTTCAGTCATGTCCTTAAAACGAACCAAGCCCAATAAAACTTGATAAGGAAATTGTGCATATAAGAACCGTTTTGTGAGCTTGTGTGCTTTGTTTGAAAACGGGGAAGGGCTGCGAAAGGTTCATTTTGCCATAGCGAATTCTAAGCCACCGTTAAATTGGACCTAAAAATGGAGTAATTTTATTATCCGGTGTCCAAAGAGGTTTAAAAGCGCCTGAAAAAAGTTAAAGGCGATCAAAAGAAATTCATGCCAATTATGGGCCATTTAGGTCTTTGCACCGATTCTCCAATGTTTGAGAATTTAAATTACCTCTAAAAGAAAATATATATATATATGGTTGGAGATTTTATATCGGGTTTGCACGTTCTTGAAAATCTTCAAAAAGCGCTAAATAGTTTTGGACGTTATTGGGGTGAAAATTATTTTGACTTTGATTTGTTGATTTGCATAAAATGATGTCATCTAAATTCAACAATTTTTACACCAAAGGATGTTTTTGATGTTCATTCGTTAGGGGTACACATATGCATCGTGCACATATGATTGATTGAGTTTATTTACCTATCGAATGTGTTCACACCCATTCATTCCATTTCCATGACTTGGTTGTTTTAGTTTAAATCCATGGTGTGATTTTTTATATCATATTTTTCAAAGTGGTATCTTATTTTTGTATGAAAATTTGAAAAATCCAAAAATAGTTTGTGAGATTTTTTTCGTGACCCTCCATGTTTTGATTATTTCTTCTTATCTGTCTATTTGGGGACATTAAAAAAAGGGGGAGAAAGAATTATCACGTTATGGGGGAGTTTTGCATTATGGGGTAGATTTGATTATTAATGCTTTATTCTTATATCATTTCAAACTCGATGCGTCACGAAGGTATTTTACTTTTTCTCATGTGTGTAGGTACAAAATTGATGATTGATATGTTGCACACCCTGATGAGAAAAGCTTTGAGATTTGTCTAAGATGATTGAAGAACAGTTTTGAGGCCTTGCAATTTTTTTCATGGGAGGGTAGATTTGTATAGGCATTTTGATTTTTGATAATTCAGATTTTTTATGTTTTTACCGGCATAGACATAGGGGGAGACTTGTAAGGACATATTTTCATAGGTCCGTTATCAACTTATTATGTCATATACCGCTACACCGTCGAAGAGCATTCAAGAGACATCTACATCAAAGACGGATCCGAATTACTTAAGTTCATCATCATTCAAGACTCCGCGAAGTTTACTTTGGTAAGGTTATATTTTAAATACCTTTACTTTTCACTTAGAGATTTTGGGATATTTTTACAAATTATTTTCGAAGTGTTGGAGCGGACTTTTTCGTCAAAATTTTAGAATGAGTATTTTTTCTAAGTGTTGAAGCGGACATTAAAATAATGATTTTTTTCTCAACAGTCGTTCGAGCGACATAGCATGTCGTTCGCGCGAAATAGCATGTCGCGCGATCTCGTTCGAACGACATCTGTCCTTCGTTCGAGCGACATGTTGATCTCGTTCGAACGAGCTCTGTTTTCGAGGTGGCACATTTTTCTATAAATACTCATTATTTGGTAACGTTTTCATTAAGAAGTCACAGCGTTTTGACGAACAGAAATACTGCGAAAGCAGAATCCTTTGTGGCTTCTTCCTTTAGGGTTTTAATCCCTTTTTTTTATTTTCAATTCACAAAACTCCCATATGCTTTAGTGAATTATTTGGTGTTTAAGAACAACTTTGCTTTTGTTCAACCTCTGTGGAGAAGGGATCTCCATATTTGATTGGTGGATACCGAGCGTAGTCATTCTGCGTGTGGACGAGCTGAAGACGACGAACTGACGCCTAGAGGGTATTTCGCTGTCTCTCGTATCTTTGATGATTTGCTGAAGGCACCATACATTACGCACTTGTGGGCGATTATTAGGTTGTATGTAAGTCAACGGTCTTATGAATTCTTCAAAGTGTTATAAAAGGTTTTTACCCGAAAGGGTTTTTTTTCCTATATCGGCCGTCTTTATTTTTCATGCATGGTTTGAATGATTTATCATATTTAGATGCATGTTTAGGGGATGAATTAATTTGATTTAAAAATAGACACTAATTAAATATGTGTGCCAACGTAGAAAATTATTAATTTAATCAATTATCACACAATCACGTTTTCTCAGTTCTATCTTGGGAGACAATTATTCATTACCTTTAGCACGCCGTGGAGAGAATAAATTTGTCTTAAGGAGACTCTTCTAAAGAGGGCTCATATTATTTCTTCTCTATTCTGATATTATTTCTGCAAATTCAAGTAAGTTTTATTTTTTATAATTTCGTTTTATTTCTGTAATTATAAAAACAATTCATAATTCTGTACAATTGTATTTAATAAATAGTAGAAATAATAATATTAAGACAAACTTATTTTTTTGTTCTACTGTTCATAGTGTACATAATTTTTTTTAATTACAGAATTTTATTTGTATAAAGTAAATCTTTTTTACAAAAAATTTGAATTAAAATATTGTTTTGTTACAGAAATTTAATAAAATAGTTAGTGTTACCGAAAATTAATTTCTACACTAGTTTTATATTCTACATTATAATAAAAAAAATTATTTGTAAATTTTTGTAAACTCTATTTATATAAGATTTTTAATCTTAATTATAATTCTGTTTTGTACGGATTTTTTTTATTAAAAAACAGTGTGACATAGATTTTTTCTTGTTTAACTTAGACTAATATAAACTATTGTTTAAATAATTTAGTCTAATTTTGTGACATAGAATTCTAAATATTGTGTAGGAATTTTGCTTTATTATATATTATTTAATTTTGAAATTATTTAGAATTCTTGTTAGAATTCAGTTAATCTTAATTATATTTGGAGGAAATTAGTGTACAGAATTTTGTATTCTGTTTTGATAATTTCATTACAAATAAATACTACCACTGATAGAAAATTATGTTTTTATAACAGAAATAGAATCAGAAAATGCAATCACCGTTCCAGCACCTACCGTGATCATTCCACCTATGGTGAATGTGACACACGCTCCTTTTGTTTCCCCCGTAACCATGCCACATGGGGAGAAACCGAAAAAATTTACCGGAGCTGATTTCAAACGTTGGCAAGGACAGACACTACACCAAAATGGACAAATTATCACCTTTCAGTCGGCCAACCTTGTCACGGTCATTGACCGTGACAACAAACACGCGTTTTGTGTCACAGTCATTGATCGTGACAAAGAATTTTCACGGTCATCGACTATGACAATTCTTAAAATAATTTTCACGGTCAAGAACCTTGACACGACCGTGACAATGTCTTCAGTAAAAAAAGCCCTAGGCTTTTTTCCCACCGTTTTTTAGTTTTCCCTCTCTCTCTCTCTCTAAGCGATTTCAGCTCTCTCTCTCTCTCTCTCTCTCTCTCTCTAAGGTATGTTTTTTTTATCTCTTTCTCTTTCATCTCTATATGTGTGTGTGTGTGTGTGTGTATATATATGTGTGTATATGTATATGTATATGTGTGTGTATGTGTGTGTATATATGTGTGTGGTTGTGTGTGGTGGGGGAGGGGGGCAGGAGGTGGTGGGGTGGGCTGTGTTTGTACGTGTGTGCAGGTGTTGTGGGGGTGGGGTGAGGGGGGGCAGGGGCTGTGGGGAGGAGGGGGAAGGGGTTGGGGTGGGGTGGGGTGTGTGTGTGTGCATGTGTGTGCGTGTGTGTGGCGAGGGCAGGGGGCAATTGGTGGTGTGGTGGTGGGTGGGTGGGTGTGTGTGTGTGTGGTGGGGCAATCTTAACAATTGTATAGCTTTAATTAATAGATTGTATAGCTTTAATTATAATTTTAATTGTATAGATTTAGATGAAAGTAAATTAATAATTGGTGCCCATTTCATATGAAAGTAGGATTGCCCCTCATTGTAAATTAGTAAATTAATAATTCCATACTTTAATTGTTAGTTTAATTAATGAAATGAATTAATTGAGTAGTTGAATTAGAAGGAGTACGGGATACACATTTGTTGTTGACATTGCTGTTAGATTATTTTGTTTGGTAAATGTTGGGTTTGTTAGTTTTAAAAGTGGCATTACCACTAGATTATTGTCCATATGGGGGTGGGATTTTTCAACTTTTTTTGAAAATTACTTCGTATATCGAACAATATATATATATATATAGTATGATAATTAAATGAAACATACTTGAAATATATAGTGTGAAAAAAAAGTTATCTCACCCCGAATTGTCACGGTCATTGACCTTGGCAAGTTAAACTTATCAAGGTCAATGACCGTGACAATTAGGAAGATTTGTTGTAAGATCTTAGGTGCACTAAAGTCATATTTATATCCATTATCTACACAGTATTCTGTAACACCTGAGTATATGAATTATCCATCTCTATCACTTCTTATGCGAGATACTTGGGTGTCCATCTCGTTCTCAATTTTTAAAAGAATTTTCAAGAACTCACGGAGGGTGTCAGATTTATTTTTCATAAAAGCGACCAAATTAAATTGTGTACAATCATCCACCATTATAGGAATATAATTGTTACCAAAGAAGCTAGTTCTAGAGGGGGCAGGGAAGGGGGTGGGGCAAGGTGGGGGGCAGGGGGCAGGGATGGGGGGTGGGGTAGGGGTGGGGGGCTGCGTGTGTGTCTATGTGTGTGTATGTGCGTAGTGTCCTTTGTAAAAGAATTGATGGATTATTAATTTTTTTAGTAAATTAATATATGATTTCCCCTTATTGTTAATTAGTAAATTAATATATGATTAATTATGAAAGTAGGATTGCCCCTCATTGTAAATTAATAAATTAATAATTGTATACTTTAATTGTTAGTTTAATTGATGAAAATAATTATTGTGTGTGTGGTGGGGGGCAGGGGGTGGTGTGTGTGCGTGTACGTGTGCATGTGAGTGGTGGGGCAGGGGGTGTATGAAAGTAAATTAATAATTAGTGCTCATTTTTATTTATAATAATTGTACATATTTGCATGTCTTCTTCTAATTTTTTTTATTTGTACTAATAACATTTTTTTACAGCAAATGTCTCCTTCAGGTATTAAGGCGAGGATGATGATGCTAGTTATGATGATGTCGTATGGGCTCGGTGGTAGCGGAGGCGACGAGGGCTCCTCGGACCCTAGGCTCCCCAAATATGGCAAATTTGGGATTACCATCGAGAACAAGTCGGAGCTATTAGTGAGATCCCTCGAGCTGCTAAAGATGGTAATCCTCCCGGGGTTTATGAGTTGGAAGGAGGTGCCATATGAGCTCAAGTTAGCTGTTTGGGCGGCACCACTGGTAATATATTTATATTTATATGAATATTTCAATTTCAATTTCGATTTCGATTTTATTTTATATTTATATTTATATTTATTCGCAACTAACATTGTATTTGTTGGACATTAACAATTCAACTTGGATCCAAAGCTACACGATTCCGTCTTGGAGCAGTTGCGGGAGCAACACAAGACGTGGAAGAAAAATATGTGGACAGGGTACTTTGGAAAAACACGAGAGTCCATTATCCAATGGCGTGAATCCATCCCGCCGAAGGAGCCGATCTCATTGGCACAATGGCAAAAGTTCATTGACAATATGATCGGGGAGCGACAATTGGCATCTCGCCAATCGGGGAGGGAAAATCGGGCAAAAAATACGGACGTGCACTACTCCGGCCGGACGTCTTACGCCGAGGTGGAGCATAGGATGAAGGTAAGATTTAATTTTTCTATAATTACAGAAATATATTATTCTGCATTATTTTACTTTGCGGGGTCGATACTAATTTTACTTTATTTTACTTCAGGCGGTAGGGAGTGACCTTGGGGGTAAGCCACATAGGCTCGATACTTATGTGGCCCTTCGGACGAAGAAGGGGAAGGACAAGGAGGTGTCCCCGAGCGTCGCGACCACGATTGTAAGCAATCCGACAGTTTACTTTTTATTAATTACGTTATAATTTTTTAGTTTACCTATTTTACTAACCATGTGCTTTTTGTCATTTTAGGCAAAGCTTAAGGAAGTGCATGAGTCGCAGTCTGATGCCGACAAGGCATCTTTGTCCACAGACGCACTCAGCCAAGTGCTTGGCTCTGATCGCAAGGCGAGGATAAGGGGGGTGAGCTCACGGGTGGCAAAAGCTAGGACCATCGAATTGGAGACGAGCGACACCGGGTTGGCTCGAACGGTGGATTGGCATGACGCGAAGCTGTCCCGTTTGGAGGCGACGGTCCAAGATATGTACTCATTCATGAAGCATACGTTGGGCAGAGACCGTAAGGGGAAATGGAAGGAGAAGGCGGTGGAGGAGGAGGTGCGGGAGGACGAGGTGCAGGATGACGAGGATGTGGACCTTACTGCTTCATCACCGACACGTGCGTACTTCGATGATCCACTTCCCTATTTGTCTCCCTTCAACAGACCGATGTCAACACTTGGTTGGACGAGCGTGTTCATATTGGACGTATTTGATGGCCAGCGGATAGGGGGGGGGGGTTGAGGGACCCGAATATCGTCCAGGGTGGAATAGTTCATGGACGTGAGCTTCAAGAGATCGAGTTCAAAGTGCTCGTCACGCATGTGATACCCGGGAAGGAAAACTCCCTATTGTGGTTACGCGAATAATGCGGCACGATGTATATTAGTGGGTGTGTCAATTCGTATATCGTGTGGCCTACTCACCTCCTCACATTTACCCCAGACATGTAGTGACATTATTTTTAAGTTGGTACATTTGAATTATATTTGGATTATATCCTCATGTATATTGTTTCTATTTTGAATATATATTTGCATTATCTTTAGATTATTTGGAAATATGATGTTACTATAACAAGTGCAAATATACTACTGGGCAGTGGCACCGGCCATACTACCCAGCAGATTTTTTTAAATTCTGCCCAGAATTGTCACGGTCATTGACCATGACAATGTTTTTAAAAAGGGTGAAGGTTTTGTCACGGTTATTAACCGTGACTAAACTTGTCACGGTCATGGCCCGTGACACGACCGTGACAATTCTAACGAACTTGTCATGGTCAATGACCGTGACACGTCCGTGACAAAAAAAGTTATCTCGCCCTGAATTGCCACGGTCATTGACCTTGACAAGTTGAACTTGTCAAGGTCAATGACCGTGACAATTAGGCAGATTTGGTGTAATGAGATGTACTTTTACCTCACGACTTTCCCATTGGCAAGGTTTGTGTATGAGGATTGTCCACTTATGAAATAAGGTGATGATACTGAAAAGGTTGCAGCTGTTGAAGGATCGAAACATTCTAATCATCTGTGCCATAACTACATACTGACATACTTAGAAAAGATACTGTATCACGTGTACAACACTATGAAAACCACAAAAGAATTATGGAATTCTTTGGAGAAGAAGTACAAAACTGAAGACGCTGGTATGAAGAAATTCATCATGGGACATTTTCTAAACTTCAAAATGATTGACTCTAAGACAGTTATTGCACAAGTTCAAGAACTTCAGGTTATTCTGCATAACATTCATGCTGAAGAAATGTCAGTCAGCGACACATTTCAAGTGATTGTAATAATTAAAAAATTGGCTCCATCTTGGAATTTGTTCAAAAATGATCTCAAGCACGAACGCAAGGAGATGAATGTTGAAGAATTGGTAGTTCGACTGTGGATTGAAGAAGAGAATCGTGAATCTCAAAAGAAGAGTGGGAAGAACATCATCAAGTCCAAAGCTCATGTGGTTGAAGGTCCTAAATTCAAACGTAAGCATGAAGAGGAAGGCACTTCTAAGAAAAATAAGAAGTTCAAAAGCAAATGCTACAACTGCGGTAAGACGAGACACCACTCAAGCGAGTGTCGCAAATAGAAGAACGCTAAGAAGAAAAATTCTCAAGTAAATTTCTCGGAGGGTGAGAATTTTTTGATGGTATCGCAGATTTAAATCTTTCTACTGTTGTCTCTGAATGCAACTTGGTAGGAAATACCAAGGAATGGTGGGTGGATACGAGAGACACTTACCACATTTGTGCAAACAAATGGATGTTCACTAATTAGAAGGCTTTGGAAAATAAGGAGACTCTCTTTATGGGAAACTCTTCGAGTTCTAAAGTTGTGGGACAAGGAACGATTATTCTGAAGATGACCTCAGGAAAAGAGCTTACCCTAAACAATATGTTGCATGTGGCTGACATCCGGAAAAATCTGATTTTCGAATCACTTCTAAGCAATAATGGGTTTAAACTTGTGTTAGTTTATGATAAATTTGTATTGTCTAAAAATGATGTGTATGTGGTAAAGGGCTACTTGTCTGAGGGGCTCTTTAAAATGAATATAATGACATTGATGCCTAAGGCATCGCCTAAAATGAAATTCCTAGTTCTACTTATATGATTCAGTCATCTAATATTTGACATGCTGGATTACGACATGTTAATTTTGATACCTTGCGTAGATTAATTAACTTGAAATTTTTGCCAAAATTTACTATTGATAAAAATCATAAATGTGATATTTGTGTGGAATCAAAATTAGCTAGATTACCTCTACAGTCGATTGAAAGTATAACCGAACTACTACATTTAATTCACATGGATATTTATGATTTAAAATTTGTACAAACTAGGGGTGGGAAAAAGTATTTTATTACTTTTATTGACGATTGCTCAAAATATTGCAATGTATATTTATTACATAGTAAAGATGGGGTTATTAATGCATTTAAACAATATAAGAATAAGTTGAGAATCAATTAAGCAAAAAGATAAAGGCTATTAGGAGTGATAGAGGAGGTGAATATGAATATCCATTTGAGCAATTTTGTTATGAAAATGGAATTGTTCATCAACCACCGCTCCTTATTCTCCTCAATCGGATGTTATTGTTGAACGCAGAAACTGTACATTGAAGGAGATGATGAACTCTATGTTGATAAGTTTAGGAGCTCCCCATAACTTGTGGGGGGGGGGGGGGGAGCTTTATTATCTGTTAATTATATTCTTAACAAAGTACCTCATAAGACGCCTTATGAGTTATGGAATGGTCGAAGACCTTGCTATAAATATTTACGAGTGTGGGGGTGCTTAGCCAAAGTCATGATTCCTAAACCTAAAAAGGTAAAAATAGGGCCAAAGACCGTTGACTGTGTATTCATCGGTTATGCTACTAATAGCGGTGCATATTTCTTACTTTGTAAATATGATATTTCAGATATTCATGCAAATATGGTTATTGAATCCACGAACGCTTCATTTTTTGTAAATGAATTCCCGTATAACATGACCCGAGAATCTGGTCCTTCTAAGAGGAAAAATCAAGCTACTACAAGTGGTACTCATCAACCTATTGAAACAATAAATTATGAACCAAGACGTAGTAAAAGAGCAAGAACCTCGACTTCTTTCGGTCCCGATTTTCTACCATATCTGCTAGAAAATGAACCTTAATCGTACAAAAAATCCATATCCTTACCCGATGCTTCTAATTGAAAAGAAGCAATTAATAGTGAATTGAATCCATATTACAAAATTACACATGGGAACTAGTGGATCGTCCACCAGGTACAAAACCATTAGGTTATAAATGGATCTTAAAAAAGAAGTTGAAGGCCGATGGATCAATTGATAAATCTAAAGCTAGATTTGGAGCTAAAGGCTAGAGGCAAAAGGAAGGATTGGATTACTTCGAGACATATTCACCAGTAACAAGAATAATGTCCATTCGGATGTTAATAGCAAGAGTTGCTATTAATGGACTTGAAATACATCAAATGTATGTAAAAGACAACATTCTTAAATGGTGAACTAGACGATGAAATTTATATGGAGCAACATGTAGGGTTCAAAGCTCCCGGGGAAGAAGGAAAAGTATGTAAGCTTGTTAAATCACTTTATGGATTAAAACAAGAACCTAAGCAATGGCATGAAAAATTTGATAATGTAATGTTATCAAATGGCTTCAAAATTAATGAATGCGATAAATGTGTTTATTTTAAATACATTCAAAATGGATATGTCATTGTGTTCCTTTATGTTGATGATATGCTTATCATGGGAAGTAATTTGGAAATTGTCAAAACTACAAGACAGATGTTGAGTAGTCGATTTGACATGAAAGATATGTGTATCGTCGATGTTTTATTAAGAATTAAAATTTATAAAACATCAGATGGAATTATATTATCTCAATCTCATTATATAGAGAAAGTATTTGAAAAATTCAAGAAGTATGATATTAGTCCTACTAAGACACCTGTAGATGTAAATTTACATCTTGCAAGAAACAATGGTGAAAGCATATCTCAACTATAATATTCTCGTATTATCGGCAGTTTAATGTATATCATGAGTTGTACACGACTAAACATAGCATACTCAATAAGTAAGATAAGTCGATTTACGAGTAATCCATGGAGAGATCACTGGAAGGCAATATTGAGAGTTTTGGGTTATTTGAAATATACTCAAAACTATGGACTGCACTACTCAAAATATCCAATTGTTCTTGAAGGACATTGCGATGCAAATTGAATATCCGATACAGAAGACTCCAAGTCTACGAGTGGGTATGTGTTTACCCTTGGAGGTGCAGCCGTATCTTGGAAATCCTCAAAACAAACGTGCATTGCTAGATCGATAATGGAATTCGAATTCATTATACTAGACAAAGCTGGAGAAGAAGCTGAATGGCTTCGAAATTTCTTAGAGGATGTTCAAATTGGTTGAAACCTGTGCCCGCAATATGTATACATTGCGATAGTCAATCTACAATTGGAAGGGCACAGAATCACATGTATAACGAAAAGTCACGACATATTCGTCGTCAACACAATACCGTTAGACAACTTCTCTCAAATGGAATTATCTCAATTGACTATGTAAAGTCAAAAGATAATATAGCGGATCCACTAATTAAAGGTATTAACCGAGACCAAGTTGAAATATCATTAAGAGGAATGGGTATAAATCCTATAAAAAAATAAGAATCGATATAGTGACAACCCAACCTAGCTGACTAGAGATCCTAAGATCTAGGTTCAATGGGCAAACCGAACTACATTATATTCAATAACTACTGGAGGATATTTAATCTTATCCATTCCAAAGATGAGACAGTGCACATCTGCCGCGAAATAAGGATAAGTTATGCTTTTAATGACATTCATATCTTAGTATGTCTAAGTGGGGTATTGCAGGATACTCTTTATGGAATTCACCTACATGAGTAAGAAGGGGGCCACTTCTATAAGAATAATGAAAGACAAATTCTCTAAAATACTCACGGAACCAAGTGGTATTCATGGCCAAAACGAACGCAAACGTGAGAACCAACTGTGTTGAATAATTATTGTGTGAATACTGTTGTCTAGGTATACAAAAATGGTTGACGGTTCAAAGACGTGAAGTCTACTGATTAATCTAGTAAATCCGATGGTATATCACTAAGGAAAGGTCAAGGCCACTAGGATACTTCTCCCGATGTAATAAATCTTTGTTTTACTCAACTTGTGTTTGCATCTGCATCTGCTGTGTTTATTTATAGCAAAATATCATTCATGGGGGGAATTGTTGAAAAGATTGGACATAAAGTTGTCCAGATTTTCTGGACAGATTTTTGAGCAATTTTGAGCTCAATTTTAAGTGGGACCCACACCCCGATAATAGTGCGACCATATACAAATGCGTTCCCCTTAGCAAGGAGATTAACGTAGTATATTCACATGTCCAATTTTAATAAGTTATGAATGATAAATATGTCTCCAAAGTGACTCATAAAACAATGAAAGTTAATAAATTGGGTATGTTTTAACTCTTGTCCCACATTGGAAGACAAGTGGGAAAATGATGAGTTAATAAAACCCAAATGATGGACTAAGGCTTGGATGCCTTGGGCTATCTCATCTCTTTGAAGGGGAGATGACCTGCGCTATGTTTAGGATGACTTTCGGTCAAAGATCCACACGTGCGCCCATCAGTCCAGCCGCTTTACTCGGTTCGGGTTAGGCCTATAAAAAATCCTTAAATTTTGAGCCGAAAATTAATTAACTTTCTGGGTTGGAATTAATTAATAAACTGTTGACAGTTGTTGCCAACAGTCAGCAGTTAAAAATGAAATTAATTGTTAAGCTCAACAGTCAGTCACTTGGCTATATATATTCCTGTCTCGCTCTAAATTTTGACCACTGAAAATTCCGAAATTATGCAGCATCTTTTCCCAGAAAATAATCCATCTATTACTGCTACTGCATACATCTCATACATATGATTTCTTTGATCTGGTGAAGTACAAAACACAGAATTGTGTTAGCAAAAATTAATCATAATTGTGCTACTTGATTCATTTGGAAATCCGTTTTATCTTGGGAGACAATTATTCATTACATTTAGTACGTTGTGGAGGGAATAAATTTGTCTTAAGGAGACTGTTCTAAAGAGGGCTCGGATTATTTCTTCTCTATTCTGATATTATTTCTGCAAATTCAAGTAAGTTTCATTTTCTATAATTTCGTTTTATTTCTGTAATTATAATAATAATTCATAATTCTGAACAATTATATTTAATAAATAGTTCAAATAACATAATCAACGAACCCAATTTTACGACTATGAACTAAAGTTAATCTTGATCATTGGTTGAGTGTATCCTTAATCTATACAAAATATTGACCTGGACTCTTAATTTGAAACCGATGGAGAATATTATAATATAAAAGAATATCCAACATCCAATGCAATAACTTAATTTTTACATATGTTCATCCCAATATATATACATCTTCATAAAGACCTCCCCATCCATTACAATTGGCCCAAAATTCAAAATCAAAGCCATATATATACTACACTGAAAATGAAGCGTGTCCTTTGTCCCCAACAATATTTTGTTGTAGAACCACGCACCCACAAGACACAAGCCTTGTTTTGCTAGCTTTCATCGTGGTTTGTAACAACAGACACTACACTGACCTTTTTATCTGACTCTTTTACTTGGCTCTCCATGTGTGTTTATAGATGTCTCACACAAACCAATTGTTGACCGATCAGTGAGTGAGTCAAAAAATTGCTTTTCGTTGTACAACTACTACTTGAGCAGTGGCGCTGCATATAATATTAAAGTAACACATTGGTGCCATTGATAGCCGCAGCCAAATTGCCTACTTTTGAACAAACTTTACTAGCAAAATCTTCTCCGCAATAATAACTAGTTTTCGTGGCGGGTAAGGCCACAAAACCCACGTATCTCTTCTTGGACGGGTTTTCCTCAATATCATAACACTTTTTAATAGAAAATTCATTAGTTGTTCGCTTGTAGGATCCAAACCACTTTGCTTGTGCGTATGCGTATCGTCTCCATGGTGGCACATGCATGTCCCTGAATTTCATGGATTTCTTGATAGCCTTACACATTAATCTCACTACCTGTTTGAGCTCTTCTAGTTTTCCCACAAAAATAGAGGGGAGGAGGTCGAGTAACGATGTGTAATGATGTGTTGGCCGAGCTATTTCAAATTCCCTGGCAAGAAAAACCTCGACTACATAGCGAGATCCATTGATTTGGATGTCAATGTATTCGTAATCGCCAGAAGTGAGTTGTCCGGTTTTTTGCCATTTTGATTTGCAAAGACCTGTGGAACCATCGTTAAAAAATTTAGACCATATCAGATTTGAGAGTAGTACAATATTGAAAAACTTAGGAAAATCCGTAAATGCACTTATAAAGTCAATAAGTTATTGCGATTATTAACACTCCGCGCATATAAATGTACTTTTCAACGTATTATTTATTATATTTAAGTAGTCCATTTAGGTATCATTAGTAAGAAAATAATGCTAGAGTTGTATATGTTGTATTGATGTTAATATTGTAGGACCTCTCCTGCTGTTAATCTGCTACATTTATTATTGCAGAATTATTATTATTATTATTATTATTTTTTTAAATTGACACGGTCAATTTCCATGAAAGTTAATAGGTTTTGGACAATGCATACATCATCTAAACACAATTGAAATTGGAATTCTTAAATGCACCCGTCAAATTTGAATCTCACCCCACTTTTAGTTTTGATATCATATCTATGATGAGAGTAAATCGGACAAGGCGAAATATTTGCTGAAAACTCCTGATAACCTCTCCGTTCCTCCCTACTTCAATAGGATACTTACATGCAATCTTGGCGTTGATGCAAAAATTATTATATGAACATCAACTAAATTTATAGATTTTAGCAACAATTTGAAAACCATCCTTAATAAAGCACCACTTTTGGTGATTGTATTGCTAGATTCATTACATTGGGGATGTTTTATTATCGCTACAATTAAGGGATCATAAGTATTTAGTCTTACTTTTAAAGATTAATTTGTGAAAACCTTTTTGTGTTTTTTTAGATGTTGGTCATGTTTAAAAAAATATGGGACAAGTGTCATTTTCTATAGAAATGAAAATAGGCATTTATAAATCCGTTGCGAACGATTTTGGATAGTTACATGATTTAATACACTTTTATATATACATATGAGGGCGCCTAGCAAAACATTGAAAATGGAATTAAGCTAAAAAAAATATACAATTGAATTGTCACCCAAAACACTATTTTAGAGAGAGACTCACCGGAGTCAAACCCTCTTTCACGTAATCGAGTCATCAGCCGGCGCTTATAATCCGTCAATATCCTGCCACCCACAACATTCAGCCCTTCTTCAACTTCTCCAATAATATTTTCCTTAAAAATGTCATCATCATCTTTACATCCCAACAATCTCATCAACTCATCCTTCATCTCCAAATGATTATCATCAGCAGCCTTATCTCTCTCTTCATTAACCTCTCCATAACGTCGACCGCCTATTTCATTACCACTCTCAAGAAAAGAATTAACAAGAGCAAATAAATCCGGCGAACTCTCCAATGATATCCCAGGCGAGTGTTCGCTGCCACTACTATCACAAATCCTAGCCCTACTCACCTCTTGAAAAGCTTCTGCCACCCTTTTCAACCTCATATCTCTCTCTATATATATGATTGATTGTTTGGTAATTCTATTAGTGTTTTACATCAGTTCTTTTGAGGAAGAATGATGGATTGAAGTGAAGCAGATGTACGAATATGTTTTGCGGTTATATAGAAAACAAAACACGAGTCTGAAAATGACACTTTTGGATGTGTCGTTATCGTAATGGTGATATGATGTTCACCTAATAAAAACAAAAGGTCATGCAAGGGGGCTACAATGGTATAGCGTGTGTAAATATAAATAAATCTATACATTTACCCCGTGTATATGGCCAAAATTATGACGGTATATACTCCGCAAATTTGACCACATTTGGGACACTAAGTTCGTATGATACATAAAAAATAATTAACACGTCATTTATATGTGGTGAAAGTTACACATAATGACTAATAGTCATTATGTGAGAATAACATCATTTAAGGATGCACTTAGTCAATCAAAAATATTAAGGCTTGATCAGTGTGATAATGATTGGAAATACTATTTTTGTTAGTTCTTTTTTGAGTTTAGTCCATTTTCAAAATTTTATGAGACACCCCTTCCATATATTTTATCGAACTGTGTAATATACATACCAAATGAACCCTAAAGTTTAGACAACCCTACAACTTAGAGACTAAAGATATTAGAAATATATATACACAATTTATATTAAGATACACACATATAATAGTTTATAACACCTTATACAATATACCTAGAGATGTATCAAAACATTGAAAGATGATGTGTGCGGAAAGTAATAGAGTTACGTGATTTTAAGACTTAATTTTGTGACATGAGACGTGTCAGCGAGTTATTGACGAACAACTTAAAAGACTCTCACTCAAAATGTCCTTTAACAACATGAGAACACTTATCCCATTACATAAAATTTTGTCTTAAAATCATGACTCCTTACCCATATCTTACCGCAATAACTTTATTTTAGTAAGAGTAAGAGAAGGTTGAGAGTAGAGGCCGGGAGTATTATTACCAAAATTGTTGTGACTAAGTTCAATGAACCTACTGTTTGTCTATGTACACTGAATCTTATATCTCATCTCACGGAATTATTGAATTGCTACAAAAAAAATCACAAATATTACTCTGTGGGAAGAAGCTAATCGTTAATGTTCTTTTCGGTGGGTATATATTCCCCATCAAGTACATTGTATTGGATCTATTGGATTCAAGAGGTGGTTAATTTACTAGATTATTTAGCTTGCGTCCTACTTTAAAGTTTTGGTAGGCACCACACTGACATCTTTTTCAAATGGTAATTTAAATTTGTAGTAATGTTTTTTTGAACACAACTAAAACATACCATATATTAAGTTGAATTATCCGAGTACAACAAAGATATCCAAACGGGGACGGATTTGAGACCGAATCTAAAGGAAGAGAATTCGGAAATTTTCCTTTGCTAACCAATTGACTACCTTGTTGACATCTCTCCGAATCGAAGAAAAAGAAATAGAAGAACTTAAAGCAAACCATTTGATATCATCTAACTTGTTCCCCACACCCCATTGAGGTTCAAGGTCCTAGGAGCATAAGTCAATAGTAAGTTTACAATCACTCTCTACAACAAGGCTACCACAACACCACAATGATTAAAATAAAAAATAGAAAAGCGAGCGGACAACTTCAACTTCCATGAAAAAAGCTAATGGAGTCATGATGGAACTAGCAAACCCCAAAACCATCTCCCCCCTATGATCACGAGCCACTTCTGCTACCGCCACTTTAACAACTTTAGCAAGGAATGCACCATCACAATTAAATTTAAGATTTTCATCCATAGGAGTTGACCATCGTATTAAATGCATCAGGTTAGAATTCGTCAATGCCCGCCCCCCCCCCCCCCCCCCCCCCCCCCCCAAAAAAAAAAAAAAACATCAATAAAATGTACATAAATGTTTCAAAATAGGTCCACAATGAGATATGGGGGACTACTTTGACTTGTAAAGATATGAAAGTTGCGATTTTTCTAAACGAACCAACTGACCCAAGCCACTTCAGACAATTTATCAATAGCTTGTGGAAAAAGAGGAAGATGTATCCACGAAATCCGATGTCCACCTAATCATAGATGTCACTCTTGATATAGAGTGAGTACAAAAAAAAACTTAAGCGTATCCCAATATATTTTACGGGGCTACACCCAAATATGACTCCGCACCTTAAACCTCCTTATCATATACAACACATAGGTGAGTTACTACACTTTATATGAAGAAGATTTTCTCTCGTTGGAAGCACATTTACACAAACTCTCCACCAATAAGATGGAAAGTTAGAAATGTTATTTTCCATCATCTCACCACAGATCTTGAACCGGATTTTACCAAATTATTGCCATCAATAATAGGGACCCGCCAAAAGCTTTCATCTGATCTCGCTCGACATAAAAGAATTTTGAGAATAACACGGAACTCATCATTTCTAAAGGGGATTTAACCATGTTGTAACATGATTATGGTATGGCCTATGGACCAATTGGAATATGACAGCTAGGTTCGCCATTCTTATAAAGGTGATCAACTCAGTTACCAACTTGGTCGGCCTGGGTAATTCTGGTCGGCCCCAACCTCACAAACAGCGAGTTAAGCCCATCCACTGCACAAAAGTTAACACAACTATATAAGACTATCAAATTAAGCATTTACTCTGTGATTAAGTGACGTCGACGGCACACTCCATTTAGGAAAAATATGAAAATATTTCCACATGTGCTTTATAGCCAACTTCATGATTATTTTCCCACTTGAATGTAATGATGTACTTGCCTAATCTATAAATGCATGACACATGTCCCTCTTTAATTTATCACTTCTAAAAGCCTAGAAATTGTCCACTACACCCTCATGGGTAGGGATCGAGATATTATTTTCATATCATTATGTTGTCAATTTCTAAAGTGCACTTAAGAGCTTGTAACTCTATTCATCCATAGTGTTTTTCATTTCAATCAGTATATTAAACACATACATTTGAAGACGTAGGGACCTCTTTGGATCGAATCACATAATTCTTCTTTCAGTCTCATTCTCTCACCTATGTCTATCGTTTGCTCTAGATTTGAGTTTATGTGACTATATATCTTTATCTATTGTCGTTTATAATTAGTGTATATCTACTAAGACTAAATCCATATAGCAGTTTTAGACATTAACAGACCACATCTTGGTCCTACCTTTTCCCCTACCCTTTATTTCTAATCATTAAACTAACATCATTATATTAACAATTAGGTCTTTAGGAGACGAAACCTTAAAATTCTTAAGATAGGGAATCCAAAAGTCCTCCTAAATAGAAATGATAGAACCCGCACCCACTCTCTTACAAAGCCCTTTCAAGAGAAGATCTCTAACCTTTAAAAGATTACAACAAGATAAATAGGACCTAGACACTTTCAGCACCTCCAAAAAAAAACAATTATGAAAATATATAGACTTGAGTGTTTTGGCCCAGAAAGAAAGAAGTGGGGAAGATAATAATCCTTCAACATTATTTACCAACAATGATAATGTTGAAAAAGTGAAAGTTCCTAAAACTCAAGCCACCCTCAAATTTAGGTCTAGTAATTATGTCCCACCTTATCCAATCAAGAAAATTCTTACAGTCTTTTTTTCACCACAAAAGAGTTGATTATGTTCATTAGGGACACCAAACTTATATTTATAAAAAAATAGTTCTTAGTTTTTTAAAGTTGATTTTATTTTTCAAAATTACCAATTCTACCCTTAATCAGAAGTTAGTGAAATTACATTTCACCTTCAGCCATGAAACCCTCATGTTTTCAGTCCCAGGATTTTGAGATCTCTTATCATCGGAGAGATTTCGACAACCGGTGCTTCGGTCGACGAGTTGCAAATTGAAATTTGAAACTTATAAAAAAAATAATTTGATTTTACAATTTCACAACGCCATTATTTTTGTTTCACCTTTTGATATAGTGTTCCCCCTAATTGACGGACTCTCAAACTATAGAATTAAATTTGTAATTTATCCATTCAAATAAATTTCACAACTTTCACTTTTAAACTGCAAATTTATGTTTGCAATGCCAAGTACTCATATTTTCCAAATAAAAGAGCATTTTAACAAGACTTAACTATCAAAAACTATGTTTGAAAAAAAGTCACAAATTAATTACTTAGATAATAATCAAACTGTTGATACCAAATTTAGCCTGATGACGTGGCTCAATTAAATAAAGACACATGGCAATCTGCATGGCAATAATAAAAGTTTTCGAATAGTGCCCGGACCCCGAGGACCCATACTGCAACATGTACACTCCGAGGAACTCCACTACTCCGAGGAACTCTACTACTCCGAGGAACTCCACTGCACCTAGATACTCAAGCGGTCCGAGATGCACCTCGTACAAGGCATTAATAGCGAGAAAGCCAACAGACAGATTGCGCATTAAATACATACAGAGATGTACACACATAAGGGATAACTGTGTATTACCCTTTCACATGTACAACCTAGAGGCTATAAATACATTGTATCATCCTCCTTGTAAGGGGATCGGAATTTCGGGATCAAACCTGTAATCGAGAATTCCCAAACACTCAGTAATAACAAAAACAGTGGACGTGGGCCATTCTTATAAGGCTGAACCACTTTAAAAATTCTTTGTTTCATTTAAAATTATCTGTGATTAAATAATTAGATACAGTCTAATTTTTTACATCAACGCAAACCAAATTTGTTAAGAAAAAATTATAAAAGAAATATTACCCACATGTAAAAATTACTATAACAATGTTGCAGATCTTATACCAAAATTTAAGAGAAAAAATAAGACTAGACTCTACGTTTAAAGAACTATTAAGAGGTTGAGTCATCATGTATGTACTTTCCACATCATCGGAGACTGAAAAAGTATGAGAACCATCGATGTTGTTTGTACAAAAAATCCCAATCATAAAAAAGTCACTCCATTGACTTTTTGTATGCTTTTTTAGGAGGAAATCGTACTATTGGTATATCATTTTGAAGGGGAGGTGTTTTACTAGTATTTCTTAATAAAATAACAATTTAAAAGTTGTTTTTACTTTTGCGTGCCTTGAGAAATAAGTTTTGACTTTTTGTGTGGTATTTGGGAGAAAAACGGAATGCTTTTAACAACACCCAAAATCAAAAACATATATTTTCTGATCAAAATAAATTTTGATACAGTGGCTAAAATCGGTAATATAGCTACCCTATATCGGATTCATTATTTATTGTTATATTATAGACATTTCCATCACTACATAATGTATGTGTTAATGTATATTTTATCATTTGATAATTTTCTAGAGATGTTCTAAAGAAGGAATGAAATGTAATTTATTCTTCTCAATTTTATATACCACGATGAATAACATTTACTGTTATATTTGGATTGGGCCTATGGGATAGGTGTACCATTGGTCTATGTTTTGGACTAGTTTGGAGCATATTTTATACTCATTTAAAGGCCCAAAATTAGTCTTGTAATGACTTGCGGATTTAAATCTATTTTATGGATCTTAACCCTCATTTGTTGAATAATTTACACATAAAATACCAACCCTAGATGCCTTAGAGATTTAGCAAAAGTTGGAAAATAATTTAAAGAGGAATAATAAGGGATCAGAAAAATGAGTCACTATTTAAACGGTTCAGGAAAGAAATCTCTTTCTTTTCACCGTATAATATGTAACCGATATTTGATTTCAATGTCATGTATTTAGATTCAGGATTTAAAATCATGTTTAAGGATTTAATCTTCTATCTTAATAACATTTGTATTGGGTTTAGGTGTGTTAATGGATTGAACTATTGATGGGTTTGTAATGTGACTTAAAATTGAGAATTTTTTTGAAAATATTTAATTGAGTCATTTTGGATTACAGTTATGCTGCTAGAATCCATGCTTATGACATAATCACTTGTGATTATTAAATTCCTATGATAATTTAATGTGTAGATTTGAAATCTCTTATTAAATTGACTCCATTTAACGAAAAATATAAACGTAATGTAAATTTTGGGATTTGAAAAAGTAGACCTCTATATAATTTTGAACACCATTAATATATGTAGATATTATTTAGGATCTTAAATCTGAACTTTATACGAGAAATAATGATGTGTTGAATGTTGTATTATCTCTTTTGAGTTAACAATAGTTTAGCGTTGTTTTTTCAAATTTTAGGATGAAGGAGATAGCATCAGACTCATCGGATCAATCTGCCCCTTAGGGTTAGCCGGGGATGGATTATTCGACACATATTTCTATTTCAATTCATGTTGAGAAAATACAAGGGGAATTTATATATGTTTTATGGGTTATAATAAGCTAAGAGGCAATGCTATATGGTCTTAAGAGTTAATAAGAATTAATGAAATTTGAAAAAATCTGACGTTTGAGTACTGGGAAGATTTGGGTGAGATTATGCACTAGCTTATATATATATATATATATATATATATATATATATATATATATATATATATCAGTAATGCTTTTGTTCATACTAGTCCAAAATTCAAGAGTGCAGACCGAACTTGTGTCACGTGGCGGTGAGCCTAAAAAGAGAGAGAGAATGTGCCTATAGTTTGGCCGATAATTTTTAGGCTTACCACTAGGTGACACATGTTCAGTCTGCACTCTTAAAAGGCGGACTGCTCCACATAAGAGTAGTACTATATATATATATATATATATATATATATATATATATAGTACTATATATATATAAAATAAAAGAGGAGGGCTTTTTTGGTCTCCCCTAACTAACGATTGAGATTGAAAGTTGGTGAGTTTGGTCTTTATCAATTGAGGGTTGAGATTAAATCTTAAAAGGGAGTGGTTAGATTGTAATTAACCTAGGCCGAGCACAAGGCTCAAGAGAAGGGTGCATGGCTCGAGGAAAAATGCACATCTACTTTCAATCTCTACCCTTCACACTTCAAACTGCTACTCTTATCTCTATCTCTGTTTTGAAACTAAAAGATTAGTTAACAAACAGGTTGAGAAATTATTGTTTTCTGTTGCAGTTGTTCCCTCCCACAAGTAAACATCTTGAAGTTGTGAATCACATTTTGTTAGGTTTTTATTGGCATTGTAGGTTTCGATTTGAATGAGGTATCAAAAAGGTTTTGTGAATGAAATAACCACTATAGTTTTGGTAAAAAAAGAGAGAGACAGATTGTAGGATTTGGTTTTGGTAGAGAGAGAGAGATAGCTACGCCGCTAATGAAATTAGATTATAGGGTTTGGTTTTTGGTAGGTAAATATAAAGGGTATTGTTTTGTTTAAGTAAACATATATGTTCAGTTTTATATATCTAACCACTATTTCTTTGAATAGGTTTGGATCCATTCATTATATGTCTAGATTGATTTAATGTATCACTACTCTTATGTTTTTAGATCTTACATTTTTTTTTCTTAATCAAACCACTATTTTTTGGTTTTTCAGATCAATACTCTTCTAAACGAATGGTTCTTGGAGTAGTAGTGGAACTTCATTATTCAGATTTGGACTTTTGATCCATTGTTGTGTGTTTTGAAAAACAATGGTGGTTATCGAAGGAGAAGATATGGCCTTTATTATTCAAATTTGGCCTTGAGAACCTCATTCTCCTAAAGCATGCAAAAGATCATAAGGAGAAGATCGAAGATCATCAAAAACATACATAAGATCAAAAGGTATCAACAGAATGAATCGAGCCACAAAAAGATGGTTCATTTTCTACATTTCTTTTTCACCAAATGATTTATTTTAATATATCATGTTTGTTGAAATCTTTCTGAGTGCAGACGAGGTGTTTGATGGTGGTTTTCTGCAAATATTTTTGTTTTTGTGTTGATGTATATGAATTTTTAAGTTGTTCGGTCTATGTATTTTTGTTTATATGTTGTTGTATATGAGTTTTTTAGCTTCAAATATTTTTTGTTGCTTTAACCTCCTCGTAAGTTAGTTTTTTATGGTCGGTCCATAGTTTTTAATACCATTTCTTTTTCATTCAGGAATTTTTAGTTTACAGGTATGTGGTATTTTTAGTTTGTAAGGGATGGTCATGTTTTAATTTATCGTTGTTTTTTCATGGGTTTTGTTCCACCTTTGTATCATTGTTTGTTACACAAATTGGTTCGAATGGTACCAAGCTTAAGAGACATGTTTCTAATGTGTAATTCGAATAGAACAAGGTAGTTGAGAATATCTCATCATATCTAATATAGCATTGAACCTTCTATTTAACTCCTAAAACTCTGAGAGATCATCATGAATCACCCCAAACATCCAAGTAATTCTAACAAAGCATTGGCTATCAGCACTAAATGAACATAAGAATGTGAAAACTCCCATGATTCTGATAATTAGTTTAGGTTTGACACCCATTTATTTTCATGTGTCATTCTCACTAACAATGTTGTTTTGATCTGTCTTTTTTAGGGAAATGACAGTGATCTATGTGTCATTCTCACTAAGAGATCTTCAACTCTATCCATTCACTCAGTTTAAGTTTCATTGCCAGGAGGTAAAGAAGAGGAAGGGGACGCAGAGGATTCTACCACAACGACAAGGGAAGTAAGAGAAGATATTGGGTTGGATCCTTCAGTTGTGAATGTTGTGACTGTCCTTGAGCCATTTTTATCCAAGCATCTCCTTAGAGTAATTCCAGTTATTAGTATACACTCCGTTAAGAACGCATTCAAGCCCACTCCTAATGTTACTGAAGTGGAAGCTGTATATAACGCTCCTTTAGAAATGTTTCTCATGGATGAAACTCAAAGATCAAAAGAGAGAATGAATGGGAGACAAGTATCTGATTCATTTCTTCGACTATAAAATGGATGTTAAGTAGTATGTTTTATGGGGTCTTATTGCTGGGATCTTTCTTAGAAAAGCATCAGTTGTGTACCAAAGGCCACCATCTTTCCTTCAGCTGAATCCAAAAATCATGGTTTTCTCGGGTTATGGTGAAAGATACAAGAATGGATTGAATTAAAGATCAAGTATTTCAAATTTACACAAGTATTTAAAAGCACTAGGGGTTCTATGATGGGTAACACTTAAAATAGAGAAGTTCCCTAAAAGATTTAGATTTCAGGCTGCTGGCATCTAGCAAGGATAAATTTTGCGATGAGGTATTTCTATAGTACTCTGATATTTTAAATTGTTGTAATATTACAAGTTTAATTTCAGGCTGCTGGCAACTTAACTGTTCTTTTCTTTAAAAAAGTGTTGCAAAGGTTCCTTTTATGCCAACTAATTAATTTTGCAGATGACTGTGACACCCCGACTAATTAAATACCGGGTAGCTACTCCTTTATTAAATTAATTCAAAATGCCAAGTTGGTTCAGTTAATAGCATCACTGTTGAAAACATTTTAATAATTACTAACCACCTAGTATTTAAAAAGTAAGTGCCAAATTTTAAGTTAAGTTTGATTAACATGCAGTAAAAGAATAATGAAAGAACAACATAATCCATTCACCATAACGAAGTAATAAATAACCAACAAAGTAATAAAAAGTCCGGAGGAAAACTCCTCACAACAATCCCACAACTGAAAATAAAAATGACAAGTCTGAATCCTGAATTAATTACATGCCCGAAGTCTGAATAATTGAAATAAATGAAATGTCTCTCAAAGAAATGGGCGACATGCCCTACAACTGATAAATGCTGAATAGAGTCAATATAGAAGAAGCGTCTACAAGCAAAGTCCTGTAACTTCCACAAACAGCTACAGCTCGTCACCTGAATGAGGATCCTAAGCATGGTGTCCTTGTGGTTGGGCACCTAAAATGGTTTTTACAAAAATAGATTTGAAAGCAAATGGGTCAGAGCCCGAAAGTGGAAATCATTTTAAAAACAGCAAGTGTTTTAATAACATTAAAACATTAAATGCAAAATACATGTTAGGACGTGCACTCACATGAAATTCTCACCTCTCGACTACATGTGCACTCCTAACGTACCGTACCCATCTATAAGACATCCATATCTAACCAAACCGTAATAAGTTTTACCCCTTACTACTCGATTCCCATATTACATTCTAGCGTTATCAAATAAATAGAGGGCTTTACTTAAACTCAGATTCTCAATTAGTAATACCATTCACTATCAGTTAACCCGTTTTGTTTTCTCAAAGCATTACCATAATATTATTCACAATACCAATCATGAAAGTTCCCATTAATTAAGTGTATATTATTCACATCATAAATATACAATACAAGCACCCCGAGACTAAGCTGCAGTGTACACATACTCTGCTATCCATCCCGGTACATCATGTACATAAGAATCACGCATTCCGAATCTCTCAGGAATCGTTCTCAGATAACAACATCACAAATAATGGAGGCGAACACAGTCACATCACATGGGTCACGCACATACCTGCGCTCCCACGATCAGCAGACTTATTAGCATCCCAATAAGTCCTTCTCTGACCTATGTTCATCGAGGTAACCAATATAAGTCCGGGCAACACAAGGATTAGAAGGCCCTAAGAGAACGTAAACCTCCCGTGATAGCAAGTATGGTAGGTATGTCATACACATAAAATCAATACATATACTAAGTATACACACATCTTAGTAATCACCATAATATGTTGGTGGTACCCTTCTCATTCTCGTACCGACATATAATACTACACAATTTATAAGTTCCCGGTTAATATAATAAATTAGGCCATCAATAGTTCTCGCACCGTAATAGACACTCACGTCCTACTTCATATTTTCCCTCATGTTCAAACTACACTTCTAGGTTTGACTCCTCATTATATCCCAAACATCCCAAATATAACAATTAATCATCAAGGGAAGGTTATCTCTACATATACACAAGGTTACGGGACACTCGGGATCAAAACAGGCTAAAAAGCCTAAACTGTCAACTCGTTCGAAGTCTCGTTCGAACGAGAGTTCGTTCGAATGAACTGGGCCTTCTAATGAGATCTCGTTCGAACGAAAGTCTTCGAACGAACATCCCTCTCGTTAGAACTCAAACTGTCAACTCGTTAGAAGCTCGTTCGAACGAGCTCGTTCGAACGACCTGGGTAGGTCTTCTAACGAGTGGCCAGATTCGAGCCCAGAAATTCCTGATTTCGTTTTTCCATCTTTTCTTCACTTCTAATCTCATCTAAACCTTAGTCCAACAATTGTTCAAGTTTCCTAATGGTCCCTAAACATACATAGGTCACCTACTAACGTTTTTGTGGGGTTAATTCATTATAAACATCATCCAAATATCAAATCCATACATTTATCCCCAAATTTCATGAACATGAACCCTAGAATTTATAAATCACCCAAGAGCCTAATTCAATCCGTTTTTGTTTCATCCAAATTATAATATCATCAGAATAATCATCTAAATACAAATCTACATGCGATTCCTCATCAAAAATGTAACTTGTACTTCCAATTAAAATGGGTTTTTCATTAACTCCCAAGAACAATAAGATTTTATCAATTCCTACACATGGAAGAAGCATTCTCTAAAATTAATTGGAATTAAACCACTTGCCTTATTTGAATCTCTGATTTTTGATGTCGATTTGCTGGAGTATTCTCTCCCTCTCTGCAGAATCCTTCTATCTCTCTACAAGCTCTTCTCTAATGGTGGCAATGGAAGCTAGGGTTTGTCTTAGGAACTTTTGGGTTTTCTTCTAATAACCCCCGTAGCCCTCTAATCAGTTAATGGCTGATAATGGGTTAGTGGGTCTTTTAATTTTCCATTAAAAACTCCTAAAATTCGTTAATCAAAAATCCCAAAATTCTAAAATTACCAAACTGCCCTTTTGGGTTGCCGGTATGGCCTAAAAATACCCCGGGACCCAAACCAAACCCCCGGGTAGTTTTTTCTGACTATTTCGACCCTTCCGGACGCGTTGGCGCACTCAGAACGACCATACGGTTAATAGAAATAAAATTCACTTTTTAATTATCATAATTATATTCCATGACGCGACTGTCACACGCGTCTCAACAAAATTCCCAAATTGCCGTATTTCAATCTCACGACAAATTTCATAATTCAAAATTCATATATAATCTTATATGCACATTATAATCAAATACCAACTCGCATCTCGCTAGTATTTTAATCCGGATTAATTTCTAACTAATACGCATTTAATTCAATTAATCCCATAAATAAATATCACGAAAATACGGGGTATTACATACTTCCCCCCTAATAACTGAATTTCGTCCCGAAATTCGGAACTAGAAAGTACCTGGTAAGAACATATCTGGATAACGTTCGCGCATCTCATCCTCGCGCTCTCATGTGGACTCCTCGACATTATGATGTCGCCACTGAACACGTACTAATGGAACTATCTTTGACCGCAGTTTCCGCTCACTTCGGTCCAAAATAGCAATCGGCCCCTCCTCGTAGGAGCTATCCGGCTGGAGATCGATGTCTTCCAAAGCATTGTGAGAATGAGCCAAATCATCTCTAAGATATTTCCTTAGCGAGGAAATATGAAACACATCGTGAATCCGATGCAAATGCTCCGGTAACCCAAGCCTATACGCAACCAGTCCAATCCGCTCAATAATAGGAAATGGTCCCACATATCTCGGCGCCAACTTCCCTTTCTTCCCGAAACGCATAATCCCCTTCATAGGAGATACTCTGAGAAAAACCTGGTCCCCCACTTGGAACTCCCTGAAGAACCTCTTCGCATCAGCATAGCTCTTCTGCCGATACTGAGCTACCCAAATGCTACTCCGAATCAATTCTATCCTCGCCGAAGTATCCTGAATCACTTCCGGCCCAAGTAGTTTGTTGTCCCCCACCTACAACCAACATGCTGGGGAACGACAAGGTCTACCGTACAACGCCTCAAATGGAGCCATGCCAATGGTGAACTGGTAGGAGTTATTGTAAGCAAACTCCACCAGTGGAAGATACTGCTCCCATCCACCCCCAAAATCAATGATACTCATACGTATTATGTCCCCCAACATCTGGTTTGTACGCTCCGTTTGCCCGTCGGTCTGCGGGTGGTACGTCGTACTCAACCGCAAATCCGTGCCCATGGCCTGCTGAAAACTCTCCCAAAACTGTGAAACAAATATCTTGTCTCAGTCAGACACAATATTTAGGGGCACATCGTGAAGTCTCACTATCTCTGCAATAAAGAGTTGGGCATACTGTCCCGCAGTGTAGTCTGTCCTTACGGGTAGAAAATGAGCGACTTTGGTCAACTTGTCCACAATCACCCAAATGGAGTCGTGACCTCTCTGTGACACTGGCAACCCTGTGATAAAGTCCATGGATATGCTCTCCCACATCTACATCGGGACCTCCAATGGCTGTAGAAGTCCTGCCGGTCTCTGATGATCCACCTTTACTAGCTGACAAGTGGCGCATTTTGAAACAAACACGGCAATATCTCTCTTCATCCCGCTCCACCAATACTGTCGTCTCATGTCTTGGTACATTTTTGTAATACCCCGTATTTTTGGCCATATTTATTTTTGGGATTAATTAATTAATTGTGAATTAATTGGGAATTAATCCGGATAAAATACTAGCGAGATGTGAGTTGGTATTTGACTATATTGAGTATATATGGTGTTATATGAATATTGAATTATGAAAATTGTCGTGAGATTGATATACGGCAATTTGGTCATTTTATTGGGACGCGTGTGACAGTCGCGTCAGGATATAATTATATTATTTATAAAAGTGAATTTAAATTCTATTAACCGTATGGTCGTTTTGAGTGCGCCAACGCGTCCGGAAGGGTCGAGATAGTCCGAAAACACTAGTCGGGGGTTTAGTTTGGGTCCCGGGGTATTTTTAGGCCATACCGGCAACATATAAGGGTAGTTTGGTAATTTTGCATTTTTGAGAATTAAAAGTGACGAAAATTGGTAAATTACATCTGATGTGGATTTGACCCACTAAGCCACTAACCAACCCTTAATGACCCAATAAGCTACGGAGGTTATCAAATTAGGTTTCCAACTTTCCCAAAGAAAAACCCTAGCCACCATAGCCACCTTTGGAGAAGAAAGCTTGTAGAGAGGAAATTCTGCAGAGAGAGAGAGATAGCTTCAGCAAATCAACATCAAAATCAGAAATAAACTCAAGGCAAGTGGTTTAATATCATTTAATTTCATAGAATGCTCTTTCCATGTATAGGAATTTAATAAAATTGATTTGTTCTTGGTGTAATATGAAAACCCTTGTATTTTGGAACTTAGAACTTGAAATCTTGAGGAGAATTGCATGTAGAATGATAGGTAGATGATTATACTGATGATATTAGTGATTGGGTGAAATTAAAACGGATTTTTATTGGGTTAATTCATGAATTAAAATTTTAGGGTTTGTGTTCTTGAATAATTGGGGGAAAGTGATGAGACTTGATGATTTAATGATGATTAGGATGAATTAACTCAGTAAAATACGTTAGTTTATAACCTTGTTATGTTTAGGAGTGATTAGAGACCTTTAAACATTGTTGGGACGAAGTTTAGAGGATATTTGAGGAGTAAAAATTGATGAAAAACGAAAGTAGGAAATCTGGGCCCGAAACTGATCGTTCGTTAGAAGACCTTCCCAGGTCGTTCGAACGACCTCGTTCGAACGAGCTTCTAACGAGTTGACCAGTCGCTTCTAACGAGGTGAGACTTCATTCGATACCCTCATTCGAACGAACTGTATTTCGTTCGATACCTTCGTTCGAACGAGATGTCGTTAGAAGGTATAGTTCGTTCGAACGAACTGGAATCTGGTTCGAACAGCCTCGTTCGAACGAGACTTCTAACGAGCTGGCAGTTTAGGCCTTTTTGGCCTGTTTTGATTTTGGGAGTCCCGTCACCTTGTTCGAGGATAGAGATAACATTCCTTTGATGGTGTATTAGTATACTTGGGACATTTGGGTTATAATGAGGAGTAGATTATAGAAATGTGGATCAAATCAAATAGACTTTTGAGTCGAGACGTGAGTGCCTACTACGACGTGAGAAAATTATGGCGCGTATAAATATGGACCGGGATTATATAAGTTATATATATATTAGATTGGTACGAGAATGTGATATGTACTACAATTAAACTACGAGATTACTAAGATGTGTGCTTACTTAGTATTGGTATATGAATTGTGTGTATGACATACCTACCATACTTGCTATCACCGGAGGTTTGCGTTCGCTTAGGGCCCTCTAATCCTTGTGTTGCCCGGATTTAGACTGGTTACCTTGATGAACATAGGTCAGAGAAAGACTTATTGGGATATTAATAAGTCCGCTGATCGTGGGAGCGTAGGTATGTGCGTGACCCATGTGATGTGACTGTGTTCGCCTCCATTATTTGTGATGATGTTATCTGTGAACTATTCCTGAGAGATTCAGAATATGTGATCCTTATGTACGTGATGTACCGGGATGGATAGCAGAGTATGTGTGCACCGCAGCCTAGTCTCGGGGTGCTTATATTGTATATTTATGTTGTGGAAAATATACGTTTAATAAACTGAGAACTTTCATATAGTATTGTGTGTATGACTATGGAAGAACATAGAAGGATAATCTATAACGAGTTGTATTACTTCTATATGAGAACCTGAATTTACGTTAATCCCTATTTAATTGAGATCGTTATATTGTTAATGGAACCGAGTAATAAGGGTAGGACCGATGACAGTCTAGCAAGATATGATGTCACTTAGCAAGTGGTTTGTGTCGTATTAGATGGGTACTTACGTTAGGAGTGCACAGTTAGACGAGAGGTGAGAATATCATGTGAGTGCACATCCTAACATGTACTTTACATTTAATGTTTTAAATGTTTTAAATCACTTGCAGGTTTTAAAAATATCTCCACATTCGAGCTCTGACCCATTTGCTTTCAAATCTATTTTTTTTGTAAAACCATTTTAGATGCCCAGCCACAAGGACACCATGCATAGGATACTCATTCAGGTGACGTGCTGTAGCTATTTGTGGAAGCTACAGGGATTTGCTTTTAGACGCTTCTATCATTTGAATCCCGTATTCAGTATTCTTCAGTTTTAGGGCATGTTGCCCAGTTCCATTAGAGTTATTTTTATTACAGTTTTCAGACTTTGGCATGTATTGATTTAGTATTTCATTACTTATTTCAGTTGTGGGATTTATAGTGAGGAGTTTTTCTCCAGACTTTATTTACATTATGTGATGGTTATTCTATTTATTTCAGTATGGTGAATGGTATTATTATTCTTCATTACACTTGTTGCATGTTAATCAGACTTTAATTAAAATTTGGCAACTTACTTTTTAAATACTAGGTGGTTAGTAATCATAAAAAAAATGTTTTCGACAGTGATGCTATTAACTGGACCAACTTGGCATGTTGAATTAATTTAATAAAGGAGTAGCTACCCGGTATTTAATTAGTCGGGGTGTCACAGGTGGTATCAGAGCATCAGGTTCTAGTGTCCTTTAGGATCTGTACGGCTATTATGTTTCCGCTACGTTTCTTTAATATAAAGCCCTATATTTTAGGACTGTTGTACTCTTTTGTGTATGCTTCGTTCTTCAGCTATTTTAAGTTTATAACTGCGAACTTATAAACTTCATTCTTATTTCAGATGCCTCCACGACGTGCCCGACGAGTTCCCAGGGATGCAACGCCCGAACCCCAGCCCACTCCAGTTCAGGGCATTATGAACGCCGCTGAGGTTGCAGCTATAGTAGCGCAAGCGGTAAATGCCACAATTGCCGTAGTCCAGTAGGCACCACCTCAGGCGCCGGTTGCCGCGCCAGTACAGGCAAATGAATTCCCGTCTGCTTGGGAGCGTGTACATGACGCTTTTCAGAAAGCGCATCCGCCAGAGTTTGTAGGTAGCTCAGATGTGGTAGTCTCGAGCTAGTGGAGGAAGGATATGCAGAGGCACTTAAGGATGTATGAGTGCACGGACGTTCAGAAGCAGGTGCTAGCTACTTTCAAGCTAGTTGGATCTGCACTGCAGTGGTGGGAGTCTATTACCACCGTGGAGGAGAGGGATACTCTCACTATTCAGGACTTCTAGGTGCGGTTCGACCGCAACTACTTTCCGTCAGCTGTTCATACGGAAATGAGGAGGAAATTGATGAGTCTGAAGCAGGAGGGTAAGACTGTGGCCGAGTATGAGGCCGAGTTCACAAATCTGTTGAATATCCTTCCGGATGAGATACCAACAGAGAAGAAGAAGTTTGAGAAATTCACCGACGTGTTGACATGGAGGATCCGTCGGCATCTGTTAGGGAACCTTTCGTTGGCCATGTATTCTGATGTGGTTAACGCTGCTTTGTTACACTGCCAGGACCAACGCTTTCATATGGCTGAGGGCAAGAGGTCGGGAGAGTCTAGCCATCAGGGCAGGACAGGAGGACATGGTGCCGGTGGGGCACAATCTGTCTAGGGGCAGAGACAGGGTGAGCAGGGTTCCCAGCAGGGGGATCAGAAGAGGTTCCGATCAGGGAACTACAGACAGGGACATGGAGGTTTCCGTCAGGGCCATCAGGGTCCAACCGGCCATCAGGGCCAACAGGGGCAGAATGGGCAGCAGTTTCAGTAGGGCCAACAGGGCCAAGGGAGGAACGGTAACGGCCACCAGGGCCGGGGACCACAGGGGCAGAGAGGAGGGAACTTCCCAGGGAAGTGTTTTGTTTGTGGCAAGACTGGCCATAAACGGCAGGATTGCCTGATAGGGGCAGGGCCCCACAGTAGCAGCAGCAGGGTGCTCGCCAGGAGCCGCAGAGGCCTATGTTTCCCGCCGCTCTCCCCGCACCGCCACAGATGGCAGCATTGCCACCCATTCCAGCAGTCCCAGTTCAGCAGGGGCAGCTACAGTATGGACGTGTCTACAACGTCCACCAGGTAGCAGTTCCACAGGCACCGCCCGCGATTGAGGGTACGTTTCCTATCCATGGCACTGTGGGTCGGGTATTGTTTGATACGGGGGCTACACATTGTTTTATAGCTACGCATTTCGCGAAGGCTTTAGGGTTGTTATCCACAGTGGAGAGCACAGTGACATGTGTCGACTCACCATTAGGGAGTGGGTCACTTATTTTCTTTATATGTCGGGGAGTGGGGGTAGACATTGGTGGTTTGGTATTACCTGCAGACATGTTGGTATTAGCTATGCATGTTCACGATGTGATTATCGGGATGGATTGGCTCGCTGATTATAGGGCCATGATTGATTGCTTCAACGGGAGCATTGTTTTTGCCATTCCGGGGCAAGAGATGTTCGTAGTGGCGATGCCTCGCCCAGAGGGAGGATCGACCGCTCATCTTTATTACATAGAGGAGGATACCTCTAAGAAGGTTGTGATTCCTTTAGATTCGATCCCGATTGTCAGGGTGTATTCGGATGTGTTTTAGGAGATACCAGGCTTACCCCCTAGTCGAGAGATAGACTTTGTTATAGACCTATTACCAGGTACGAGGCCTATAGCACGCGCACCGTACCGTATGGCTCCGGCAGAGATGCGAGAGCTACGAGATCAGATAGAGAAGCTGTTAGGTCAGGGCTTTATTCGCAGAAGTACCTCACCTTGGGGCGCTCCAGTTTTGTTTGTAAAGAAGAGGGACGGTTCACTGAGATTGTGTGTGGACTACCGAGAGTTGAATAAAGTCACGATACGGAATAAGTATCCGTTGCCTCGAATCGATGACCTATTTGACCAGTTGAGGGGAGCTTCTTTCTTCTCGAAGATTGATTTGAGATCGGGATACCATCAGTTGCGTATCAGGGAGGAGGATGTCTCGAAGACTGCGTTCTTGTCGAGATATGGTTCTTACGAGTTTCGGGTTATGCCTTTTGGTTTGACCAATGCTCCAGTAGTGTTTATGGACTTGATGAACAGAGTGTTCAGGGATTTCTTAGATCAGTTTGGCATTGTCTTCATCGATGATATTCTGGTTTACTCCCAGACAGAGGAGGAGCACGCCGAGCATTTGAGGCAAGTTTTGTAGACACTTCGTCAAAATGAGTTGTATGCAAAATATGAGAAATGCGGGTTTTGGCTGAAGGAGGTCCAGTTTTTGGGACATATTATTTCCGACCGGGGAATATCTGTTGATCCGGGGAAGGTATCCGCGGTGAGGGAGTGGGGACAGCCCACGACACCGACTGAGATTCGTAGTTTCTTGGGCCTAGCAGGATACTACAGGAGGTTCATTCGGGGATTTTTGAAGATAGCGGGTCCTTTGACACATCTTACTCGGAAAGTTGTGCCGTTCATTTGGAGTGATGCCTGTCAGTTGGCATTTGATGAGTTAAAGGACAAGTTAACCTCAGCACCTGTGTTAGCATTGCCGAGACCGGGAGTTGAGTATTTGGTTTACACCGATGCGTCTTTGCAAGGGCTTGGAGGTGTATTACAGCAGGAGAGACAGGCCATAGCTTATGCTTCCCGTAAGCTTAATCCTCACGAGAAGAATTACCCCATGCATGATTTGGAGTTGGCGGTAGTGGTATTTGCCCTACGGATTTGGAGGCACTATCTTTTGGGGGAGAAGTTCCAACTGTTCACGGACCACAAGTCCCTACAATACCTGTTCACGCAGAAAGAGTTGAATACGCGGCAGCGTAGGTGGCTTGAGTTTGTGAAAGACTACCAGTTCGATATCCAGTATCACGCAGGTAAGGCTAACGTGGTAGCAGACGCGTTGAGCCGTAGGCCAGCAGATGAGGTGGCAGAGGTGTGGAAGGCAAAGTGGAAGGAGTTGGGACACCAGGATGCAGTGCCCGATCTTTCATGTCTGTGATGATCGTTACACCGCAGATTGTCACGAAGGTAGTACGGGCACAGGCTAATGACTCGTTCTGTCAGGAGCAAATAGTTCCATTACTAGAAGAGGGAGCCGAGTCCTATACCATTAGCTCAGACGGGGGATTACGCTTCAATGGGAGATTGGTGGTTCCGAAAGGGGAGGAATTGCGACACGATGTGATGGCAGAGTCGCACGGCTCACGGTTCGTGGTACATCCCGGAGGGGACAAAATGTACCAAGACATGAGACGCCAGTATTGGTAGAGCTGTATGAAGAGAGACATCGCTAAGTTTGTTTCGAAATGCGCCACTTGTCAGCTTGTAAAAGTGGATCATCAGAGACCGGCAGGATTACTATAGCCGTTGGAGGTCCCGGTGTGGATGTGGGAGAGCATATCCATGGACTTTATCACGGGGTTGCCTACGTCGCAGAGGGGTCACGACTCCGTTTGGGTAATTGTGGATAGATTGTCCAAAGTCTCTCACTTTTTACCCGTAAGGACTGACTACACTACGGGACAGTATGCCCAGCTCTTCATTTCAGAGATTGTGAGACTTCACGGTGTGCCCCTAAATATCGTGTCTGACAGAGACAAGATATTTGTTTCGCGGTTTTGGGAGAGTTTCCAGGAGGCCATGGGCACGGAATTGCGGTTGAGTACGGCTTATCATCCGTAGACCGATGGGCAGACCGAGCGCACAAATCAGATGTTGGAGGACATGCTATGCATGTGCATTATTGACTTTGGGGGTGGATGGGAGCAATACCTTCCACTGGTAGATTTTTCTTATAATAACTCCTACCAGTTCACTATTGGCATGGCTCCGTTTGAGGCATTGTACGGTAGGCCTTGTCGTTCCCCAGCATGTTGGTTAGAGGTGGGGGACAACAAACTACTTGGGCCGGAAGTGATTCAGGATACTTCGGCAATGATTGAGTTGATTCGGAGTCGCATTCGGGTAGCTCAAGACAGGCAGAAGAGTTATGCTGATGCGAAGAGATTTTTCAGGGAGTTCCAAGTGGGGGACCAGGTTTTTCTCAGAGTATCTCCTATGAAGGGGATTATGCTTTTCGGGAAGAAGGGGAAGTTGGCACCGAGATATGTGGGGCTGTTTCCTATTATTGAGCGGATCGGACCGATTGCGTATAGACTTGGGTTACCGGAGCATTTGCATCGGATTCACGATGTGTTTCATATTTCCTCGCTAAGGAAATACCTTAGAGATAATTTGGCTCATTCTCACATTGCTGTGGAGGACATCGATCTCCAGTCGGATAGCTCCTACGAGGAGGGGCCGATTGCTATTTTGGACCGAAGCGAGAGGAAGCTGCGATAAAAAATAGTTCCGTTAGTGCGTGTTCAGTGGCGACATCACAATGTCGAGGAGTCCACATGGGAGCGCGAGGAGGAGATGCGCGAACGTTATCCAGAGTTGTTTTTAGCAGGTACTTTCTAGTTTTGAATTTCGGGACGAAATTCAGTTATTAGGGGGGAAGTATGTAATACCCCGTATTTTTGGCCATATTTATTTTTGGGATTAATTAATTAATTATGAATTAATTGGGAATTAATCCGGATAAAATACTAACGAGATGTGAGTTGGTATTTGACTATATTGAGTATATATGGTGTTATATGAATATTGAATTATGAAAATTGTCGTGAGATTGATATACGGCAATTTGGTCATTTTATTGGGACGCGTGTGACAGTCGCGTCAGGATATAATTATATTATTTATAAAAGTAAATTTAAATTCTAATAACCATATGGTCATTTTGAGTGCGCCAACGCGTCCGGAAGGGTGGAGATAGTCAAAAAACACTAGCCGGGGGTTTAGTTTGGGTCCCGGAGTATTTTTAGGCCATACCGGCAACATATAGGGGTAGTTTGGTAATTTTGCATTTTTGAGAATTAAAAGTGACGAAAATTGGTAAATTACATCTGATGTGGATTTGACCCACTAAGCCACTAACCAACCCTTAATGACCCAATAAGCTACGGAGGTTATCAAATTAGGTTTCCAACTTTCCCAAAGAAAAACCCTAGCCACCATAGCCACCTTTGGAGAAGAAAGCTTGTAGAGAGGAAATTCTGCAGAGAGAGAGAGATAGCTTCAGCAAATCAACATCAAAATCAGAAATAAACTCAAGGCAAGTGGTTTAATATCATTTAATTTCAGATAATGCTCTTTCCATGTATAGGAATTTAATAAAATTGATTTGTTCTTGGTGTAATATGAAAACCCTTGTATTTTGGAACTTAGAACTTGAAATCTTGAGGAGAATTGCATGTAGAATGATAGGTAGATGATTATACTGATGATATTAGTGATTGGGTGAAATTAAAACGGATTTTTATTGGGTTAATTCATGAATTAAAATTTTAGGGTTTGTGTTCTTGAATAATTGGGGGAAAGTGATGAGACTTGGTGATTTAATGATGATTGGGATGAATTAACTCAGTAAAAAACGTTAGTTTATAACCTTGTTATGTTTAGGAGTGATTAGAGACCTTTAAACATTGTTGGGACGAAGTTTAGAGGATATTTGAGGAGTAAAAATTGATGAAAAATGAAAGTAGGAAATCTGGGCCCGAAACTGGTCGTTCGTTAGAAGACCTTCCCAGGTCGTTCGAACGACCTCGTTCGAACGAGCTTCTAACGAGTTGACCAGTCGCTTCTAACGAGGGGAGACTTCATTCGATACCCTCATTCGAACGAACTGTATTTCGTTCGATACCTTCGTTCGAATGAGATGTCGTTAGAAGGTACAGTTCGTTCGAACGAACTGGAATCTGGTTCGAACAACCTCGTTCGAACGAGACTTCTAACGAGCTGGCAGTTTAGTCCTTTTTGGCCTGTTTTGATTTTGGGAGTCCCGTCACCTTGTTCGAGGATAGAGATAACATTCCTTTGATGGTGTATTAGTATACTTGGGACATTTGGGTTATAATGAGGAGTAGATTATAGAAATGTGGATCAAATCAAATAGACTTTTGAGTCGAGACGTGAGTGCCTACTACGACGTGAGAAAATTATGGCGCGTATAAATATGGACCGGGATTATATAAGTTATATATATATTAGATTGGTACGAGAATGCGATATGTAATACAATTAAACTACGGGATTACTAAGATGTGTGCTTACTTAGTATTGGTATATGAATTGTGTGTATGACATACCTACCATACTTGCTATCACGGGAGGTTTGCGTTCGCTTAGGGCCCTCTAATCCTTGTGTTGCTCAAATTTAGACTAGTTACCTTGATGAACATAGGTCAGAGAAAGACTTATTGGGATATTAATAAGTCCGCTGATCGTGGGAGCGTAGGTATGTGCGTGACCCATGTGATGTGACTGTGTTCGCCTCCATTATTTGTGATGATGTTATCTGTGAACTATTCCTGAGAGATTCAGAATATGTGATCCTTATGTACGTGATGTACCGGGATGGATAGCAGAGTATGTGTGCACCGCAGCCTAGTCTCGGGGTGCTTATATTGTATATTTATGTTGTGGAAAATATACGTTTAATTGACTGAGAACTTTCATATAGTATTGTGTGTATGACTATGGAAGAACATAGAAGGATAATCTATAACGAGTTGTATTACTTCTATATGAGAACCTGAATTTACGTTAAGCCCTATTTAATTGAGATCGTTATATTGTTAATGGAACCGAGTAATAAGGGTAGGACCTATGACAGTCTAGCTAGATATGATGTCACTTAGCTAGTGGTTTGTGTCGTATTCGATGGGTACTTACGTTAGGAGTGCACAGTTAGACGAGAGGTGAGAATATCATGTGAGTGCACGTCCTAACATGTACTTTACATTTAATGTTTTAAATGTTTTAAAGCACTTGCAGGTTTTAAAAATATCTCCACATTCGGGCTCTGACCCCTTTGCTTTCAAATCTATTTTTTTTGTAAAACCATTTTAGCTGCCCAACCACACGGACACCATGCATAGGATACTCATTCAGGTGACGAGCTGTAGCTGTTTGTGGAAGCAACAGGGATTTGCTTTTAGATGCTTCTATCATTTGAATCCCGTATTCAGTATTCTTCAGTTTTAGGGCATGTTGCCCAGTTCCATTAGAGTTATTTTTATTACAGTTTTTAGACTTTGGCATGTATTGATTTAGTATTTCATTACTTATTTCAGTTGTGGGATTTGTAGTGAGGAGTTTTTCTCCAGACTTTATTTACATTATGTGATGGTTATTCTATTTATTTCAGTATGGTGAATGGTATTATTATTCTTCATTACACTTGTTGAATGTTAATCAGACTTTAATTAAAATTTGGCAACTTACTTTTTAAATAATAGGTGGTTAGTAATCATAAAAAAAATGTTTTCGACAGTGATGCTATTAACTGGACCAACTTGGCATGTTGAATTAATTTAATAAAGGAGTAGCTACCCGGTATTTAATTAGTCGGGGTGTCACAATTTTGTCCCCACCGGGATGTACCGCGAATCGTGAGCCGTGCGACTCTGCCATCACCTCGTGCCGCAATTCCTCCCCTTCCGGAACTACTAATCTCCCATTGAAGCGCAATCCCCCGTCTGAGCTAACGGTATAGGACTCGGCTCCCTCTGCTAGTAATCGAACTATCAGCTCCTGACAGAACGAGTCATTTGCCTGTGCCCTTACTACCTTCGTGACAATCTGAGGTGTAACGGTCATCACAGACATGAACGATCGGGCCACTGCATCCTGGTGTCCCAACTCCTTCCACTTGGCCTTCCACACTTCTGCCACCTCATATACTGGCCTACGGCTCAACGCGTCTGCTACCACGTTAGCTTTCCCCGGGTGGTACTGGATATCAAACTGATAGTCCTTCACAAACTCAAGCCACCTCTGCTGCCGCATATTCAACTCCTTCTGCGTGAATAGGTACTGTAGGGACTTGTGGTCCGTGAACAATCAAAACTTCTCCCCATAAAGGTAATGTCTCCATATTCGAAGGGCAAATACAACTGCCGCCAGCTCCAAGTCATGAGTGGGGTAATTCTTCTCGCGAGGCTTTAGCTTACAGGATGCATAAGCAATGGCCTGACTCTCTTGCTGTAATACACCTCCAAGTCCTTGTAAGGACGCATCGGTGTAGACTAGATACTCAACTCCCGGTCTCGGCAATGCTAACACAGGTGCTGAGGTCAACTTATCCTTCAACTCATCGAATGCCAACTGACAGGCATCACTCCAGATGAATGGCACACCCTTACGAGTCAGATGTGTCAAAGGACCCGCTATCTTCGAAATCCCCTAATGAACCTCCTGTTGTATCCTGCTAATCCCAAGAAACTACGGATCTCCGTCGGTGTCGTGGGTTGTCCCCACTCCCTCACCGCGGATACCTTCCCCGGATCAACAGACATTCACCGGTCGGAAATAATATGTCCCAAAAACTGGACCTCCTTCAGCCAAAACCCGCACTTCTCATACTTTGCATACAGCTCGTTCTGACGTAGCGTCTGCAAAACTTGCCTCAAATGCTCGGCGTGCTCCTCCTCTGTCTGGGAGTAAACCAGAATATCATCAATGAAGACAATGACAAACTGATCTAGGAAATCTCTGAAAACCCTATTCATCAAATCCATAAACACGGCTAGAGCGTTGGTCAAACCAAAAGGCATAACCCGAAACTCGTAAGAACCATATCTCGTTAAGAACGCAGTCTTTGAGACATCCCCTTCCCTGATACGTAACTGATGGTATCCTGATCTCAAATCAATCTTTGAGAAGAAAGAAGCTCCTCTCAACTGGTCGAATAAGTCATCGATTCGAGGCAACGGATACTTATTCCGTATCATGACTTTATTCAACTCTCGGTAGTCCACACACAATCTTAGTGAACCATCTCTCTTCTTCACGAATAACACAGGGGCACCCCACGACGAAGTACTCCTCCGTATAAACCCCTGACCCAACAACTTCTCAATCTGATCCCGTAACTCCCTCATCTCAGCTGGAGCCATACGGTACGGTGCGCGTGCTATGGGTCTCGTATCTGGCAATAAGTCTATGACAAAGTCTATCTCTCGACTGGGGGGTAGGCCTGGTATCTCCTGAAATACATCGGAATACTCCCTGACAACTGGGATCGAATCTAAAGGAATCACAACCTCCTTAGAGGTATCCTCCTCTATGTAATACAAATGAGCGGTCGAACCTCCCTTTGGGCGAGGCATCGCCAATACAAACATCTCTTGCCCCGGAATGGCAAAAACAATGCTCCCACCGAAGCAATCAATCATGGATCTATAATCAGCGAGCCAATCCATACCGATAATCACATCGTGCACATGCATATCTAATACCAACATGTCTGCAGGTAATACCAAACTACCAATCTCTACCCCCACTCCCCGGCATATAAAGAAAATAAGTGACCCACTCCCCAATGGTGAGTCTACACACGTCACTGTGCTCTCTGTTGTGGCTAACAATCCTAAGGCTTTCGCAAAATGTGTAGCTATAAAACAATGCGTTGCCCCCGTATCAAACAGATCGTAACCCATAGTACCATGGATAGGAAACATACCCTCAATCGCGGGTGGTGCCTGTGGAGCTGCTGCCTGGTGGACGTTATAGACACGTCCATACTGTAACTGCCCCTGCTGCACAGGAACAGCTGGAATAGCTGGAAGAGCTGGCACCTGGGCGGGAGCTGGAAGAGCAGGTGGAAAAAGTGGCCTCTATGGCTCATGTCGAGCACCCTGCTGCTGCTGCGGGGCCCTGCCCCTATCAGGACAGTCCTGGCATTTATGGCCAGTCTTGCCACAAACGAAACACTTCCCCAGGAAGTTCCCCCCTCTCTGCCTGCTGCCCCCGGCCCTGGTGGCCGTTACCGTTCCTCCACTGGCCCTGCTGGCCCAGATGAAACAGTTGTTGACCATTCTGACCCTGCTGGTTCGGATGGCCGTTCGGACCCTGATGGCCCTGCCGGAAACCTCCCTGTCCGTGCCTGAAATTTCTCGACCTGAACCTCTTGTGATCCCCCTGCTGGGAACCCTGATCACCCTGCCTCTACCCCTGAACAGAATGTGCCCCACTGGCACCATTTTCCCCAGTCCTGCCCTGATGGCTGGACTCTCCTGACCTCTTGCCTTTAGTCATGTGAAAGCGATGATCCTGGCAATGGAGCAATGCAGCGTTAACCACATCAGAATAAGTGGCTAACGAGAGGTTCCCTAACAAGTGCTGACGAATCCTCCATGTCAACCCGTCTGTAAATTTCTGTATCTTCTTTTCCTCAGTCGGTATCTCATCCGCAACAATGTTCAGAAGATCAGTAAATTCGGCCTCATACTCGGCCACAGTCTTACCCTCCTTCTTGAGGCTCATCAACTTCCTCCCCATCTCAATGTGAACAGCTGACGGAAAGTACTTGCGATCGAACCGCACCCAGAACTCCTGAATAATGAGAGTGTCTCTCTCCTCCATGGTGGTAATAGACTCCCACCACTGCAGTGCAGACCCCACTAGCTTAAAGGTAGCTAGTATCTTCTTCTGGACATCTGTGCACTCATACATCCTCAAGTGCCGCTGAATATCCTTCCTCCACTGACTCGAAACTACCACATCGGAGCTACCTGCGAACTCCGGAGGGTGTGCTTTCTGAAAAGCATCACGAACACGTTCCCAAGCAGATGGGAATGCATGAGACTGAAATGGCGCGGCTATCGGTGCCTGAGGTGGTGCCTGCTAAACTACAACTAGTGCGGCATTTACCGCCTGGGCCACAATTTCTGCAACCTCGGCGGCATTCATCGTGCCCTGAACTGGTGCGGGCTGTGGTTCTGGCGTTGCATCCCTGGGAATCCTTTGTGCATGTCGTGAAGGCATCTGAAATAAGAATGAAGTTTATAAGTTCGCAGTTATAAACTTAAAATAGCTGAAGAACGTAGCATATACAAAAGGATACAACAGTCCTAAAATATAGGGCTCTACATCAAAGAAAGCTCAGCGGAAACATAATAAGCCGTACAGATCCTAATGGACATGACAGACAGAGGAGAGAGACGCCCTTTCTATTCAGGTGTTCTAGGTGCGGTACGACCACAAATATTTTCCATCAGCTGTTCACACTGAAATAAGGATGAATTTAATGAACCTCAAGCAGGAGGAGAAGATCGTGGCCGAGTATGAGGTCTAATTCACTAATCTATTGAACATTGTTCCCGATGAGATTCCGACTGAGGAGAAGAAAATTCAGAAGTTTATGGACGAATTGACTTGGAGGATCCGACAGCACTTGTTGGGAAATCTTTCATTGGTCACTTACTCTGATGTGGTTAACGCAGAACTGCTTCACTGCCACGATCACCGCTTTCACATGTCTGAGAGTCAAAGATGAGGAGAGTCCAGCCATAAGGGCAGGACCGGGGGAAATGGTACTAGCGGGGCACAATCTGCTCAGGGTCAGCACAGGCAGGGTGATCAGGGCTCCTAACAGGGGGATCCTAAGGGCCTGTTTGGTTTGCAACTATAATTCTGTTTTCTGTGTTTAAATACAATTCTGATAAAAATCTTCGTTTGGCAACCTATTTTTAAACACATAATTATAATATTCCTGTGTTATAATCAAGTTTTTCAGAAAACAGATTTTGGGTGTTTTATAACATCTGTTTTTTTTATTTTTCAACTCAAAATTATTCATTCTTAATATTTTAAAGCAATTATACCTTAATATATAATATACATACATAATACATTAATGTGTGTAATTCTTATAAATAAAAAATATATATGTACATATACACAAAATTACGTACGGAATAATACAAAGTTAAAATAACATTATCAATAGATACATATGTATTAAAAAATATTATCAATTCATGTATGTATATAATTTTATAGTGAATTATATATGCGACATCGTTATATATATATATATATATATATATATATATATATATATATATATATATATATATATATATATATATAGAGAGAGAGAGAGAGAGAGAGAGAGAGAGAGAGAGAGTTAAACTCCCTAACATACCTCATTAAATATACTTAAAAATACATGATATTAAATTTACGTGTATATAATTTATGATGTATGTATGTATGTATATGTATACATTCATGTATCATGTATGTATGAAAGTTATATATATATATATATATATATATATATAAACTCCACAACATACCTCATTAAATATACCTAAAAATACATGTTATTAAATGTACATGTATATAATTTATGATGTATGTATGTATGTATATATTCATGTATCATGTATGTATGAAAGTTTTATGTATGTTTATATGTACATACATATATATATATATATATACACACACAAACACACACACACATATGTATGATATAAATATACATATTTGTCAATTTTGTCAAATTTTCAAAAAATTGTATTTAAAAACAACTTTACCAAACGCACACCAATAATTATAAACACAAAAAACTGAATTTTAAAACTGTATTTAAAAACAGTGTTTAAATCGAATTTTCTGAATAGAGAACCAAACAGGCCCTAAGAGATTCAGATCTGGGGGTTTCAGGAATGGTCAGGGAAGTTTCAGACATGGCCATCAGGGTCAGAACGGCCATCAGGCCAGCAGGGCCAGATTGGTCAGTTTCAGCAGGTCCAGCATAGTCTGGGTAGGAATGGTAACGGCCATCAGGGCCGAGGGCAGCAGGGACAGCGAGGGGGAAACTTCCTGGGGAAGTGTTTTATTTGTGTCAAGATTGGTCACAAATGCCAGGATTGTCCTGATAAGGGCAGGGCCCCACAGTAGCAGTAGCAGGGTGCTCGACACAAACCACAGAGGCCTATGTTTCCCGCCGCCCTCCCGGCACCACCACAGATGGTAGCATTACCACCCATCCCAGCGATCCCAGTCCAGCAGGGACAACTTCAGTATGGGAGAGTGTATCAGCTCCAGCATGCCGCAGTCCCACAGGATCCACCTGCTATCGAGGGTATGTTCTCTATTCAGGGGACTATGGGGCGTATTTTATTTGATACGGGGGCCACACATTGTTTCATTGCCACGAGATTTACATGAACTTTGGGGTTATTAGACACTGCAGAGAGCACGATTAGTTGTGTAGATTCGCCGTTGAGTAGGGGTTTTATGATTTCCCTTATCTGTAGAGGTCTGGGTGTAAAAATCGGGAGATTTACTTTACCTGCTGATATGTTAGTATTAGTGATGACTGAGTACTATGCGATTATTGGTATGGATTGGCTAGTTTTGTACCGAGCCATGATTGATTGTTTTAGTAGGAGTATCATATTTGCCATTCCCGGGCAGGAGATGTTTTAAGTGGCGATGCCTCGCCCTGAGGGTGGATCGTCCACTCATTTGTACTATATAGAGGAGGAGACCTCTAAGGAAGTGGTGAAACCACTTGATTCGATTCCAGTCGTTAGAGAGTTCGCTGATGTATTCCACGATATACCTGGATTACCTCCTAGTAGAGAGATAAATTTTGTTATTGATTTGATGTCGGGCACACGGCCCATTGCCCGCGCACCGTACCGTATGGCTCTAGTGGAGATGAGAGAGCTAAGGGATCAGATAGATCAGTTGTTGGGTCAGGGGTTTATTCAGAGGAGTACTTCGCGTGGGGTGCCCCTGTGCTGTTCGTAAAGAAGAGGGATGGATCGTTGAGGTTGTGTGTAGATTACCGGGAGTTGAATAAGGTCACGATATAGAATAAGTATCCGTTGACTTATTCGACCAACTAAGAGGAGCTTCCTTCTTCTCAAAGATTGACTTGCGATCGGGATACCATTAGTTGCGTATTAGGGAACAGGACGTCTCGAAGAGTACTTTCTTGACGAGATATGGTTCCTATGAGTTCCGGGTTATGCCTTTTGGCTTGACCAAAGCTCCAGCCGTGTTTATGGACTTGATGAATAGGGTGTTCAGAGAGTTCCTGGACCAGTTCATCATTGTCTTTATTGATGACATTCTGTTTTACTCCCAGACAGAAGAGGAGCACGCCAAGCATTTGAGATAGGTTTTGCAGACGTTGCATCAGAACGAGCTTTATGCAAAGTATGAGAAGTGTGGGTTTTGGCTGAAGGAGGTTCAGTTTCTGGGGCATATCATTTCAGATCGAGGGATATCTGTTGATCCGAGGAAGGTATCTGCGGTGAGGGAGTGGGGATAGCCCATGACACCGACTGAGATCCGTAGTTTCTTAGGCTTAGCAGGATACTACAGGAGGTTTATTCAGGCTTTCTCAAAGATAGCGGGTCCTTTGACACATCTAACTCGCAAGGGTGTGCCCTTCATCTGGAGCGATGCCTGTCAATTGGCATTCGATGAGTTGAAGGAAAAGTTAACCTCAGCGTCTGTGTTAGCATTACCCAGACCGAGATTTGATTATTTCGTTTACACCGATGTGTCCTTACAAGGACTTGGAGGTGTGCTGCAACAGGAAAGTCAGGCCATAGCGTATGCTTCCCGTATGCTTAAGCCTCATGAGAGGAATTACCCCACCCATGACTTGGAGTTAGCGGCAGTCGTATTCGCTCTTCGGATTTGGAGACACTATCTCCTGGGGGAGAAATTTTGGTTGTTCACAGATCACAAGTCCCTATAATACCTCTTCACGCAGAAGGAGATGAATATGCCTCAACGTCGGTGGCTTGAGTTTGTGAAGGATTATCAGTTCGATATCCAGTATCACCCAAGGAAGGCTAATGTGGTAGCAGACGCGTTGAGCCGTAGGCCAGTAGATGAGGTGGCTGAGGTGTGGAAAGCTAAGTGGAAGGAGCTGGGACACCAGGATATGTGGCCCGATCGTTCATGTATGTGATGACTATTACACCTCAGATTGTTACGAGAGTGGTAAGGACCCAAGCAAATGACTCGTTCTGTCAGGAGAAGATTGTTCTATTACTAGCAAAGGGAGACGATTCCTATACCGTTAGCTCAGATGGGGGATTACACTTCAATGGGAGACTGGTCGTTTCGGAAGGGGAAGACTTGCGATACGAGGTAATGGCAGAGTCGCACGGCTCACAGTTCGCGGTACACCCTGGTGGGGATAAAATGTACCAAGACATGAGACGACAGTACTGGTGGAGCAGGATGAAGAGAGATATTGTTGTGTTTGTTTCTAAATGTACCACTTGTCAGCTACTAAAGGTGGACCATCTGAAATCGAAAGTACTTCTACAACCGTTAGAGGTTCCGATGTGGATATGGGAGAGCATATCCATGGATTTTATCACGGGGTTACCTACGTCCCAGAGGGGTCACGACTCCATATGGGCAATTATGGACCGGTTGACCAAAGTTGCTCATTTTCTACCCGTAAGGATAGATTACACTATGAGACATTATGCCCAGATTTTCATCATAGAGATAGTGAGACTTCACGGGGTGCCTCTGAATATCGTGTCTGACCGAGATAATATATTTGTTTCACGATTCTGGTAGAGTTTCCAGGAGGCCATGGGTACGGAGTTGCGGTTGAGTACGGCTTATCACCCGCAGACTGATGGGCAAACGGAGCGGACAAATCAGATGTTGGAGGACATGTTGCATATGTGCATCTTAGACTTTGGAGGTGGTTGGGAGCAGTACCTTCCACTGGTGGAGTTTGCCTATAATAACTCCTACTAGTTCACCATTGGCATGGCTCTATTTGAGGCGTTGTATGGTAGACCTTATCGTTCCCCATCATGTTGGTTAGAGGTGGGGGATAAAAAACTCCTTGGACCGAAAGTGATTCAGGATACTTCGACAAGGATAGAGATGATACATAGTCGTATTCGGGTAGCTCAAGATCTGCAGAAGAGCTATGCTGATGCCAAGAGGTTCTTCAGAGAATTCAAGGTGGGAGACCAGGTGTTACTCAGAGTATCTCCGATGAAGGGGATCATGCATTTTGGGAAGAAGGGGAAACTAGAACCAAGATACGTCGGGCCATTTCCTATCATCGAGAGGATTAGGCCAGTCGCATACAGACTTGGGTTACCGGAGCACTTACCTAGGATCCACGATGTGTTCCATATTTCCTCGCTAAGGGAATGATTTGGCCCATACTCACATTGCTTTGGAGGACATTGATCTTCAACCCGATAGTTCCTACGAGGAGGAGCTGATTGCTATTTTGGACCGAAACGAGCGAAAACTGAGGTCAAAGATAGTACCGTTAGTACGTGTTCAGTGGCGGCATCATAATGATGAGGAGTCCATATGGGAGCGGGAGGATGAGATGCGCGAGCGTTATCCGGAGCTATTTTTACCAGCTATTCTTTAGTTCCGAATTTCAGGACGAAATTCTGTTATTAGGGGGGAAGTATGTAAAACCCGGTAATTTTATTGATTTTATTTAAAAGATTAATTGAATTAAATGATAATTAATTGGGAATTAATTCGAGTATAAATGTGTAATACCCCGTATTTTTATGCTTTATGAATTTGGGGATTTATTAAATTTATTGTGAGTTATTAATTTAATATAAATCTAGAAATTAATTACTTTATAATTATTAACATGATGTGAGTTAGTAATTATGGGAAACTTGTTGAATATTACTAATGAGCAGAGTAATATATAATATTGATTCTATTAAATGTCAAGAGTGAATAAAATGACAATTTTGGAAATTTGAGTCGGGACGCGCCTGTGTCGCGTTGGGACGAAATATTGATTAATAAAAGTGAATAAATTCTAAGTCGCTCGTATGGTCGTTTTGAGTGCGCCAAAGTGTTCGGAAGGGTCTAGATAGTTAGAAATGTATAGTCGGGGGTTTAGTTTGGGTCTCGGGGAATTTTTAGGCCTATTTAGCACCCCGGGAGGGCATTTTGGACATTTTGCATTTTTGGGTAGTTAAACCCACAAAAATTATTAGGCTATATCAGCCTTTGGGAATACTCCTTTAGGGTTAGCAGACTCAAAACTTTATAACGTCCATAGGAGAGCGAAGGAGAAAGCTTTCCAAGCAATCCAAGGCCAAAAAGTCATTCGATTGCACCGCCACCACCACCAACGCGTAGATCGCGCGACGGGGAACGCAACCACACCAAATTCGTCCAGAAATCATAACTCAAAAATTTCCAGGCAAGTGTTTATCTTGCTTACTTTTGTTAATGCATCACTCATGTTAGTTTAGGGTTGATTAGGATGAGTTTCATGGAAGAAAAATCATGTTGGATATAGGAAATTGCATGTAGTAATGATATAAATGGAAACCTGGAAACCCCCTCCATATGTAGAGATTGAACCACGGATTTCTGATGTTTTGGAAGAAGAAATTATGGAAAAAGTTTGATTAAAACAAAGTTAAACAAATTTCTAGGGTTCATAAGGTTTATATAAGTTTTTCCCCTTTTAATCCATGGTTATTGATGAAAATTCACATGCTTTACGTAGAAGGTTGATAGTTTGGATTTCTAATGTTTGTAGTACGAATTTCTGGGAGTTTGGGTGTTAAAAATTTGAATTTGTTTGAGGTTGGATGATAGAACCCGTAACTGTTAATCTGCATAATTCGCATACCTGTTTGATCGATCAATCGAACGAGGAGTGTCGATCGATCGACGCATCGATCGATCGAGTCCCTGCCCTCGATCGATCGACCCCTTCTGGAAAACTCATATTTCCCCTTTGTAAATATTAAATTCAAATTAAATGAGTAAAAATGTTTCGACATCCTTATTAAAATATTTTAGGAGATAAAGAAGACAAGTAGGACTTATGAATAGTTATAAGACCTTTAATGCAATACGAGATTTGCATTTTTGGGATGGTTACCTATAAGGGACGATAGTATTATGTATTAAAGGGAAAGACACGTAAGGTAGTTACGTTGGAAAAATAGATGAGTACCTACTAAATTCTACACTTGGGAGGATAGAGTCCATGAGTGTTACGTAGTAAGTTGGAAAAATCCCTCAAACTAAAAGTAATAGAGGAACCGTTATAAGTGATAACTAAATAATGAGAAATAAGGATAAATGTTATAATTATGGGTTATGAGATAAACCTAAATTTGATATAGAAAAAGAAGTATATTTATATGACTGTGTTTATGCATATACTACATACGTGTGAAAATCATGCCCGCATTACTTGCTATCCCTGAGGTTACCACGCTGGGACAGTCTTATCTCGATGGGACCTTTATGGGGGATATTGACTTGTACCAATGAAGATAGGAATCCTAGGTACAGGCTATCGAATTGATACTCGCGTTCCTAATAGGCGCAAGGGTATGTGCTGACCTCTTGGACTTGGAAACTATGCTTCGCCTCAATATTATTTGTGTATGTATTAATACAGTTCGAGAGTGATTCCGAACTTTTATTTCCCTTAGTACGAGTGATACGGGGATTGGATAGCAGAGTATAACCACACCATAAATTTTATGTGGGGTGCTGTTAGAATATATGTATTATTTGAGTAATTAATATATATATGAAATTCTAAAATTTGGAACTGCCTACTGTGTTATGGTAAGTAAGAAATGAATAATGACTTCAAATTGGAAATACTTATTTTGAAAAGTATGATATGACACTAGGGAAAATTTCTTAGCAATAAAGTTTAAATGAGAACTTTGTGATCAAATGAAATTATCCTCTTAAACAAATAAATTGTTCATTTTTAAATCTTACGAGTAACCTAAGATAAGTTAAACCCTTGGGAAGGTTAGTGCGATATGCATGCACATTAGAAGAGAGGTGAGAATTTCTCAAGGGAGTGCCGCATTAATATGTTGTTGCATTGGCCTGTAAACATTTTAAATAGTTGCTAAACAAATTTTAAATCATTTACACTATCGGGCTCTGACCCGTTTCTATTTTCCCTTCTCTCTTATATATATATGTATATATTATAGGTGCCCAGCCACAGGGGTGTCTTGCATAGGATCCTTTGGAAGGAACGTGTTGCAGCTTAGGTGGAAGTTGCAGGCCTCTTGCTTAGACGACTTCATTTATTTGATTCCACTCCTAGAAAATTTATTCAGTTGGGCATGTGTCGCCCGTTTCGATTATCCAGTTGTTTTATTGGACCTTGTGATTCATTTATTTCTAGTATTGTCACTTTGGGATTTATTAATGTCTGGATGTTTTACTTTAAGTATTAAATTTTGGGATTCAATTAGTTGAATGTCTGATTATTTGGATTGTATGTTCCAGGATAGTTGTGGTGTGACTATTAAATTGTGAATTATGCAAAGTTTTAAATGTTGGTTTATATAAAAATAAAATTTGGAAAGTAAAGTCTAAAATGGTTTTGACACGTAGCTTAATTACTTAGGGTGTTTAAATTGGAAAAGTATTTTTTTGGACAGTGATGTTAAGAATGAACCAACTGTTTACCTTGATTTTAATTTAATAAAGGTGTGATCGCCCGGTATTTAATTAGGAGGGGTGTCACAGGTGGTATCAGAGCCTCAGGTTCTAGTGTCCTTAGGATCTGTACGTATTATTTCGCTTTCACCTTAGCATTTTTGTTATAGAGCCCTATGTTAGGATTGTTGTACTCTTACTTTTACGATTATGTCTTCTGCTATTTAAGATTTTATAATAACTGTAGACTAATAAATTCCTTCACGTTTCCGATGCCTCCGAGACGTGCACCAAAGGATAGGCCTGCCCAAGCCGAGCAGCCAGCAGCTCCGTCTCAGGGTACGATGAATGCTAATGAGGTAGCCGCTATTATTGCTCAGGCGGTGAATGCCACGCTAGCGGTAGTACAGCAGGATCCACTCCAGATTCAGGCAGTGGCGCCAGTACCTACACAGCTTCCATCAACATGGGAGCGGGTTAGGGATGCCTTTCAGAAGGCGCATCCCCCTGAGTTCTTGGGTAGTTCAGATATTATCATCGTCAGCCAATGGAAGAAAGATATCCAGCGACATCTTCGTATGTATGAGTGCACAGACGTGCATAAATAGTTGTTGGCTTCCTTTAAGTTATTGGGGACCGCTTTGCAGTGGTGGGAATCCACCACCACCTTGGAGTAGAGGGATACTATCTCGATTCAGTCATTCTAGGAGCGGTTTGACCGTAAGTACTTTCCACCTGCCGTGTAGACCGAGATGAGGCAGAAATTACTGAACTTGAAGCAGGAAAATTCTACCGTTGCTGAGTATGAGGAGGAGTTCACTAGACTTCTCACCATAGTGACAGATGAGGCACCTACTAAGGGTAATAAAATAATGTTGTTTGTGGACGGGTTATTTTGGAGGATCCATCGACATCTTATAGGGAATTTGTCTCTGAGTACCTTCACAGATGTACTCAATACTGCCTTACTACACTGCAAGGATCACTGCTTCCATCTGTAAGGAAGCAAGCGAGCAGGAGAGTCCGGCTCGTACGGCAGGACAGGGGGTAGTGGCGCTGGTGGAGCACCGACATCCCAGGGACAAACTCGTCAGAATGAGCAGAGTTCCCATCAGGGGGACCCTGCCAAGCGCTTCCGATCAGGTGATTCCAGGCAGGGATTTGAGGGTTATAGGCAGGGTCAACAAGGCCAGCCTAATCAGCAAGGCCAATACCGACAGTAGCAGGGTCAGCAATAGGGCCAACAGCATTTTCATCAGGGCTAACAGGGCCAATGGAGGGATGGTAACGGCTAGCAGGGCCGTGGTCAGCAGGGTCAGAGGGGAGGTAACTTCAGAGGCCGATGTTTTGTGTGCGGCAAGCATGGCCATAAGCGCCAGTATTTCCCAGAGGGTGATAGGGCCCCATAGTAGTAGGGTGGCCGTAATGAGCCACAGAGGCCACTTTTTCCAGCCGCCCTCCCAGCACCAACCCAGGTACCAGCCCTACCAGCCATTCCAGCAACTCCAGTGCAGCAGGGGCAGTTACAGTATGGACGTGTCTATAACGTCCACCAGGCAGCAGCTCCAAAGGCACCACCCGCGATTGATGGTATGTTTCCTATCCATGGTACTATAGGTCGAGTTTTATTTGATACTGGGGCGACGCACTATTTTATAGCTACTCATTTTGTGAAGGCCTTAGGGTTATTAGCCACAGCAGAGAGCACTGTGACGTGTGTAGACTCACCACTAGGGAGTGGATCGTTTATTTTCTTTATATGTCGGGGTTTGGGGGTAGATATTGGTAGCTTGGTATGACCTGCATACATGTTAGTCTTAGATATGCATGTGCACGACGTTATTATCGGTATGGATTGGCTCGCTTCTTACAGGGCCATGATAGATTGTTTTGGTGGGAGTATTGTTTTTGCCATTTCGGGGAAAGATATGTTTGTAGTGGCAATGCCTCGCCTAGAGGGAGGCTCGACGACTCATTTGTATTACATAGAGGAGGATACCTCTAAGGAGGTTGTGATTCCATTAGACTTGATCCCAGTTGTTCGTGAGTATTCCGATGTATTTCAGGAGATACCAGGCCTACCCCACAGTCGAGAGATAGACTTTGTCATAGATTTATTCCCGGATACTAAACCTATAGCACGCGCTCTGTACCGTATGGCTCTGACGGAGATGCGAGAGTTACGAGATCAGATAGAGCAGCTGTTAGGTCAGGGCTTCATTCGCAGGAGTACCTCACCTTAGGGCGCTCCAGTCTTGTTTGTGAAAAAGAGAGATGGTTCACTGAGGCTATGTGTGGACTACCGGGAGTTGAAAAAGGTCACGATACAGAACAAGTATCCGTTACCTCGAATCGATGATCTGTTCGACCAGCTTAGGGGAGCAACTTTCTTTTCCAAGATAGATCTGAGGTCGGGGTACCATCAGCTACGTATTAGGGAGCAAGACGTTTCAAAGACTTATTTCTTGACGAGATACGGGTCCTATGAGTTCAGAGTGATGCCATTCAGACTCACAAATGCTCCAGCCGTGTTCATGGACGTAATGAACCGAGTGTTCAGAGAGTTCTTGGATCAGTTTGTCATCGTCTTCATAGATGACATTCTAATATATTCACACTCCGAGGAGGAGCGTGCCGAGCTCTTGAGGCAGGTTCTTCAGACTCTACGAGAGCATCAGTTGTATGCTATGTACGAGAAATGTGAGTTCTGGTTACGGGAAGTGCAGTTCTTGGGACATGTTGTTTCTGAATAGGGGATAACAGTTGACCTGAGTAAAGTGTCATCTGTGAGGGAGTGGGGACAACCACGACACCGACGGAAGTGCGTAGTTTCTTGGGGTTAGTCGGATACTACAGTAGATTCATTCGGGGATTCTCCAAAATAGCGGGTCCATTGACGAACCTGACTCGCAAAGGGGTACCATATGTTTGGGATGATGCTTGTCAATTGGCTTTCGACAAGCTGAAAGACAAGCTTACTTCAGCACCAGTCCTTGCTTTACTTAAGCCGGGTGTGGAGTACCTGGTTTACACCGATGCCTCTTTACGGGGACTTGGGGGAGTACATCAGCAGGAGGAGAAGGCTATAGCTTTTGCCTCCCGCAAGCTTAAGGAACATGAGAAGAATTACCCCCACCCACGACCTGGAGTTAGCAGTGGTCGTTTTTGCATTGAGGATATGGAGGCACTATTTATTAAAGGAGAAATTTCGCTTGTTCACAAACCACAAGTCACTGCAGTACCTGTTTATTCAGCGAGAGCTGAATATGCGTCAGCGCAGATGGTTAGAGTTTGTGAAGGACTATCAGTTCGACATACAATACCATCTGGGGAAGGCCAACGTAGTTGCTAATGCGTTGAGCCGTAGACCGGTAGACGATGTAGCGCACATCTGGAAAACAAAATGGAAGGACTTGGAACACCAGGACGCAGTAGCCCGTTCCTTCATATCTGTCATGACAGTGACACCCGAGATTGTTATGAGGGTGATATAGGCACAGACCGCCGACCCGTTTTGCCAGGAGCAGATTGTACGACTTTTAGCTGAGGGTGTTGAGTCCTATTCTGTTAGTTCCGATGGGGGTTTGAGGTTTAATGGGAGATTGGTGGTCCCAGAAGGATCAGAATTACGTTATGCAGTGATGACCTAGTCTCACGGGTCTCGATTTGTGGTACATCCTGGAGGAGATAAGATGTATCAGGATATGAGGCGACAATATTGGTGGAGTGGGATGAAAAAGGACATTATTGAGTTCGTGTCCAAGTGTTCTACCTGTAAGCTGGTAAAGGTGGACCATCAGAAACCATCAGGTTTGCTTCAGCCATTGGAAATACCCGCGTGGAAGTGGGAGAGTATTTCCATGGATTTTATTACTGGGTTGCCTACATCACAGCGAGGCCACGACTCCATCTGGGTGATTGTGGACCGTTTGACCAAGGTGGCTCATTTTCTGCCAGTGCGGACAGATTATACCACGGGTCAATATGCTCAGTTGTTTATTACTGAGATTGTCAGATTACATGGGGTGCCCCTGAATATTGTGTCCGATAGAGACAAGATTTTCGTGTCACGTTTTTGGGAAAGCTTTCAGGAGGCTATGGGTACTGAGTTGAGGTTGAGTTCAGCTTATCACCCACAGACAGATGGACAAACAGAGCGTAGTAATCAGATGCTGGAGGATATGCTACGCATGTGTGTCCTTGATTTTAGAGGAGGTTGGGAGCCACATCTTCCACTGGTAGAGTTCGCTTATAATAACTCTTATTAGTTCACGATTGGCATGGATCCATTCGAGGATTTGTATGGAAGGCCTTGTCGTTACCCAACTTGTTGGCTAGAGGTGGGGGATAAAACGTTGCTAGGACCAGAGGTGATTCAAGAAACCTTCGCTAGGATTGAGATGATCAGGAGTCGCATTCGAGTAGCCCAGGACAGACAGAAAAGCTACGCCGATGCGAAATGGTTCTATCGAGAGTTTAATGTGGGGGACTAAGTATTACTGCGAGTATCTCCTATGAAAGGAGTAATGAGGTTCGGGAAGAAAGGGAAATTGGCCTCGAGGTACGTGGTACCATTTCCCATTATCGAGAGGATTGGGCCGGTGGCATACAGATTGGATCTGCTAGAGCATTTGCATCGCATCCATGATGTATTCCACATCTCGTCGTTGAGACGACACCTTCGGGATGATATGGACCATACTCACATCGCGATAGATGAGATAGACTTACAGCCTGACAGCTCTTACGAGGAGAGACCAGTGGCTATCCTAGACCATAGCGAGAGGAGATTGAGGTCGAAGGTAGTTCCACTTGTACGGGTCCAGTGGGAGCATCATAATGTGGAGGAATCCACTTGGGAACGTGAGGCAGATATGCGCGAGAGATATCCAGATTTATTCTTACCAGGTATGCCTTACTTTCCGAATTTCAGGACGAAATTCAGTTATTAGGGGGAAGTATGTAATACCCCGTATTTTTATGCTTTATAAATTTTGGGATTTATTAAATTTAATGTGAGTTATTAATTTAATATAAATCCAGAAATTAATTACTTTATAATTATTAATGTTATGTGAGTTTGTAATTATGGGAAACTTGTTGAATATTACTAATGAGCAGAGTAATGTATAATATTGGTTCTATTAAATATCAAGAGTGAATAAAATGACAATTTTGAAAATTTGAGTCGGGACGCGCCTGTGTCGCGTCGGGACTAAATATTGATTAATAAAAGTGAATAAATTATAAGTCACTCGTATGGTCATTTTGAGTGCACCAAAGTGTCCGGAAGGGTCGAGATAGTCAGAAAAGTATACCGGGGGGTATAGTTTTGGTCTCGGGGCGTTTTTAGGCCTATTTAGCAACCCCGGGACGACATTTTGGACATTTTGCATTTTTGGGTAATTAAACCCACGAAAATTATTAGGCTATATCAGCCATTTGGAATAGTCCTTTAGGGTTAGAAGACTCAAAACTTTATAATGGCCATAGGAGAGGGAAGGAGAAAGCTTTCCAAGCAATCCAAGGCCAAAAAGTCATCCGATTGCACCGCCACCACCACCAACGCGTAGATCGCGTGACGGAGAACGCAACCACACCAAATTCATCCACAAATAAGAACTCTGAAATTTCCAAGCAAGTGTTTATCTTGCTTATTTTCATTAATGCATCACTCATGTTAGTTTAGGGTTGATTAGGATGAGTTTCATGGAAGAAAAATCATGTTGGAGATAGGAAATTGCATGTAGTAATGATATAAATGGAAACCTGGAAACCCCCTCCATATGTAGAGATTGAACCACGGATTTCTGATGTTTTGGAAGAAGAAATTCTGGAAAAAGTTTGATTAGAACAAAGTTAAATAAATTTCTAGGGTTCATAAGGTTTATATAAGTTTTTCCCCTTTTAATCCATGGTTATTGATGAAAATTCACATGCTTTACGTAGAAGATTGTTAGTTTGGATTTCTAATGTTTGTAGTACAAATTTCTAGGAGTTTGGGTGTTAAAAATTTGAATTTGGTTGAGGTTGGATGATAGAACCCGTAACTGTTAATCTGCAGAATTCGCATACCTGTTTGATCGATCAATCGAACGAGGAGTGTCGATCGATCGACGCATCGATCGATCGAGCCCCTGCCCTCGATCGATCGACCCCTTCTGGAAGACTCATATTTCCCCTTTGTAAATAGTTAAATTCAAATTAAATGAGTAAAAATGTTTGGACATCCTTATTAAAATATTTTGGGAGATAAGGAAGACAAGTACGACTTATGAATAATTATGAGACCTTTAATGCAATACGAGATTTGTGTTTTTGGGATGGTTACCTATAAGGGACGATAGTATTATGTATTAAAGGGAAAGACACGTAAGGTTGTTGCGTTGGAAAAATAGATGAGTACCTACTAAATTCTACACTTGGGAGGATTGAGTCCATGAGTGTTACGTAGTAAGTTAGAAAAATCCCTCAAACTAAAAGAAAGAGACGAACCGTTATAAGTGATAACTAAATAATGAGAAATAAGGACAAATGTTATAATTATGGGTTATGAGAAAAACCTAAATTTGATATAGAAAAAGTAGTATATTTATATGACTGTGTTTATGCATATACTATATACGTGTGAAAATCATGCCCGCGCTACTTGCTATCCCTAAGGTTACCGCGCTGGGATAGTCTTATCTCGATGGGACCTTTATGGGGGATATTGACTTGTACCAAAGAAGATAGGAATCCTAGGTACATGCTATCAAATTGATAATCACATTCCTAAGAGGCGCGAGGGTATGTGCTGACCTCTTAGACTTGGAAACTATGCTTCGCCTCAATATTGTTTGTGTATGTATTAATACAGTTCAAGAGTGATTCCGAACTTGTATTTCCCTTAGTACGAGTGATACGGGGATTGGATAGCAAAGTATGCCCGCACCATAAATTTTATGTGGGGTGCTGTTAGAACATATATATATATATATATATATTATACCAGTATTTAATATATATATGAAATTCTGAATTTTGGAACTGCCTACTGTGTTATGGTAAGTAAGAAATGAATAATGACTTCAAATTGGAAATACTTGTTTTGAAAAGTATAATATGACACTGGGGAAACTTTATTAGCAAATAAGGTTTAAATGAGAACTTTGTGATCAAATGAAATTATCCTCTTAAACAATTAAATTGTTCAGTTTTAAATCTTACGAGTAACCTAAGATAAGTTAAACCATTGAGAAGGTTAGTGCGATAGGCGTGCACATTAGAAGAGAGGTGAGAATTTCTCAAGGGAGTACCGCACTAATATGTTGTTTCATTGGCCTGTAAACATTTTAAATAGTTGCTAAACAAATTTTAAATCATTTACACTATCGGGCTCTGACCCATTTCTATTTTCCCTTCTCTCTTGTATATATATGTATATATTACAGGTGCCCAGCCACAGGGGTGTCTTTCATAGGATCCTTTGGAAGGAACGTGTTGCAGCTTAGGTGGAAGTTGCAGGCCTCTTGCTTAGACGACTTCATTTATTTGATACCACTCCTAGCATATTTATTCAGTTGGGCATGTGTCACCCGTTTCCATTATCCCGTTGTTTTATTGGACCTTGTGATTCATTTATTTATAGTATTTTCACTTTTGGATTTATTACTGTCTGGATGTTTTACTTTAAGTTTTAAATGTTGGGATTCAATTAGTTGAATGTTTGATTATTTGGATTGTATGTTCCAGGCTAGTTGTGGTGTGACTATTAAATTGTGAATTATGCAAAGTTTTAAATGTTGGTTTATACAAAAATATAATTTGGAAAGTAAAGAATAAAATGGTTTTGACACTTAGCTTAATTACTTAGGGTGTTTAAATTGGAAAAGTATTTTTTTCGATAGTGATGCTAAGAATGAACCAACTATTCATCTTGATTTTAATTTAATAAAGGAGTGATCACCCGGTATTTAATTAGGCGGGGTGTCACAAAATACTCGCGATATGTGAGTTGGTATTTGATTATGATGTTAAAATTGAAAATTTCATGAGTATTGAAAATGTTAAAATTGTCGCGAGGCAGAAATACAATATTTTGGAAATTTAGTTTGGACACGCGTATCAGTCGCATTAGGAATGAAATTATTTGAATTAAAAATTGAATTATATTTTTATCTTCCGAATGGTCATTTTGAGTGCTCCAACATGTCCAGAAGGGTCGAAAAAGTCAGAAAACACCTGCTGGGAGTTTAGTTTGGGTCCCGGGGCATTTTTGGGCCATACCGGCAACCCAGAAGGGTAATTTGGTAATTTTAAAAATAGGGGAATTAAAACCCACGAATTTTAGGAGTTAATTTTATATTAGTAATGAACCCATTAAGTCCATTATCAACATTTATCAAGTAGTGGGTTACGGGAGTTAAAGGGAGAGTCCTAAGAGGTTCCAAAAGAAGCCCCTAGCCACCATCACCATTTTTGGGAGAAATCTGTAGAGAGAAAGAGGAGAATTAACCTTCATCCTTCAACATCAAATCAGAACATCTAAGGCAAGTGGTTTAATTACATAATGTCAAGCGAATGTTTCCTCCATGCTGAGAATTGAATATATGTCTTATATTAAAAGTTTGATGAAAACCCATAAAATTAGAGATAGAATTCATAATCTTGGATAGGGATTGAATGTAGAATGGTTATGGATTAATTTTAGATCCACAATATATCTTTTGCTGATTTAAAAACGTATTTATAAGGAGTACTTGTAGACATTAAAATTCTGGGTTTATATTTATACGGTTTGGGACAAGGTTTGGAAATTATGATGATTACATGTTAATTTAGGAAGCATTGACCCCAAATATATTTTAAAGAGCGACCTAGGAGGAGTTAGAGTAGTTTAAAAATGTTAAAACTGAATTGGGATGATCTTAGTAGGGATTTAGAGAAGAGAAATTTGAAGAAAAATGAATTTGCAGGTTTCTGGGCGTGTTCTGCCATCTCGTTAGAAGACCTGCCCAGTTCGTTTGAACGACCTCGTTCGAACGAGACTTCTAATGAGATGACAGTATCCCTTCTAACGATTCGGTAGTTCGTTCAAAGCCATTTGTTCGAACGAACTCATTCGAATGACCTCATTCGAACGAGACTTCTAACGAGTTGACAGAATGGCCTTTTAGGCCTAATTTCATTTCAAATGTTCCCGTAGACTTGTTTAATGGAATGATAATCCTCCCCTTACTGACCAGTGAGTGTAATTGAGAGATTGAAGTACGTTTCCAAAAAAAAAATCATAAAATTTTGAAAAATCCCAAAATATTTTTGTTCAAAATAAATAAAATTTGGAATTCAAATTTTTCAAAAATATCATTAAAAGTCGAATTGGAGTCTCAAATTGTAAACATCCAACATACACAAAGCCGAAATTGACCAAAGATGGAAATTGAGCGAAAATTGACGACTTAACGAATAAATGTGGAGATTAACAAACCCGGTGAGATTCGAGCCTATCACGTTTTGCGAGTTTTTAAATCAATCCGAGTTAATTGTTAACTCAAAGTTCTTTTTAGCGCCTAATAAGTTGTCAAGGATCTCAATCCTTTCATTTTGATCGGTTTTGAAAAATGTGTGTAATATTGCCTTGAAAAACGTACCAAATTAGTCTTTAAACTTAAATTCACCTCGAAACGCATATGGTAACGCAATTGGCATTTTGGACAATGAAGTAGGCCCTCGTTTGTCACCCAAAGTTTTGGCTCGAAAAAGTAGCAAAAAATCACCCTTTGCAACTCAAATTGAGTCGAATAATTTTCCCTTTCGTTTGACAACCTGAAAAACCCAAAATAGCCAGAATTTCAAAAAATCAGAAAATTCAGAATTTAAGTTCGAAAAGTTCAACAAAAAGGGGCAAGGAAAAAAATAGAAGAATGCTCGACAAAAGTTAGCAAGAAAAGAAAAGTGTAAACAAAAAATAGAAAAAGAAGAAAAAATGAGCAATAGCCCGGAAAAAGCACAAATGGACATCATTAATGACTTTTCCAATTCCAACCTTCCATTCCTCCTTCGTTTCACCCAAGGCACCCTTTAACCCGAAAAAGTCCTTACCGAGCCCAAATTGCGAAAATTGATTACCGCGTGGAGAGTTAAGACACCAAAAGATAATATAAGAGGCTAAGTGCGCGAAATAGAGGCAATGTTCCCGTTTTTAAAATCGTAATCCGTTGATGAGATCCTTTCACCATAAAATTTCCGTTTTTCTAATTGCATGCGTGAATTTGCTTCCATTACATTTACTCTTTATATCACGCATGTCGAGAGAATAGCCATAATCCGAGAGATTCGTTTGTGAGAGCGTTCCGTGAGAAATTGAAATCAAAACGAATTTTCGAATAAGTAATGTAATGATCAATCGGTGGAGATTGACGGTTATATTTCTGGCTTCGCACACACGCACTAAGGTTTGAGACTCGTAAATATGACTTGATGATGACTATTTTCTGGAAAGTTTGAATTAAACAATTTTTGCATATTTTGAATTTTCTTTGAGTCGAATTTTGTGGGTATATTCTCTGCAAACCCTCACGAGACACAACTCGTCCTACTAGGGTGACCTAGGGGTTTAAAGGCTTGTTGCATGCGCTAAATGCAATCGCTTGCCCGCGAAAGAGGTATTCTATCCCAATAAAGTTTTTGAAGGGTCCTTAACTCATACTCTCATTCTTTTACATTGCTCGGGACGCGCAAAGTTCTAAGTTAGGGGGGTTATGATTAGGCATAAATTCTTCACATTTATCCCCTTAATTTCGGTATTTTTATGATCCTGTGGGGTGTAAATAGATTGGATTTTTCTCATATTTATGATACTAACCATTTTTGGCAATTATTTCGTATTTTGTGTATCTCTTATGTGTTTTACATATATTTCATGCAAGTTAGTGCCAAAGAGAACTCAAAATAGTGAAAGAAACCAAGAATTGGGGAGTTAGAGGGCATTTTCGTAATTTTTAAGCCATAGTCTGGAGGTGGGGCCAACTAGAAAGTTGAAGAGCTTTCAATTAAAAGAACACTGGAAAAAACGGCACCTCAATCCGAGCTACGATGAAGAAGTAATGCCCATTTGAAGTTGAGAAGAAATCCAAGAAAAAAGCTGTCAGACCCGAACCGAACCGAAGCTGAGAAAAAAGAACCGGTGTGCCCATTTGTCATGCGCCAGATCCGCTACAAAATTAGTCACGCTACAAATTGGAAGATATGGGATTTTTATTTTGTGCTTATCTTTTAGCCAAAAGAGTTTTATATTTTGGGGACTCTTCTAAACGACCTCTAGCCTATATATTTAGTCATTAGGACTCTTTTTCTTCAGATTTCATTCATGTAAAAGCTCCATAACCAGTAGGAACATCTAGGAGAAGAATTTACATACTTTGCACCATTAATTCAAGAGTTTTTCCGGTTTTTCTTCAATCTTTGATTGCTTCTTGCATGTTCTGGTTCTTCAGTCGTGGTAACTTTTATTTCCAGCACTTTTATTATTATTCAACATGTTAGTCTAGGTTTTTAAAGGTTGGGATACATGAACCCAACCTGATGTGTTAATTGCATGTGTATAATATTAGTCCTCTGAATTTAATGATTGATTATGACCGTATTGCGTAATTACATAATAATTGTGGATCTTTATATCTCGTTTACCTTTGGATACTCGTGATGATTTAGAGTACAATTTGAGTGCCATTATCGTGATACGTATTTACTCATCCTCAGATTAGGTATGACGCGGGCTTGAACCTCGTATACATAATGCTTGGGAGTACTAAATTCTGGGTCTGATCAGTCAGATAAATTTATTAATAACATTATCACCACACTACACTAGGGTTGGGGGATTGTATTCCCATCCTGTTTTTCTCATCAATTAAAATAAAAAGTTTTTGAAATCATAAGTCATTCTCCATTTCGGTAGATTAATTTAGTTGCATCTTTGTCCATTTTCATTATCGCATTTAGCTTAATCACCCTCAAAACCAAATCAATTTTTCCTTTTCTTTTTAGAGTCAAGGTTAGGATTCCTCCGTCTTATCCCGTCGTCACAACTCCATTGTCTTTTTTCCCTGAGGATCGATACCCGACTTGTCGGATTATTACTTGAGCGACAGGCTTACACTTGAGCCTAGAGTGAACGCACTTCTGAGACACATTTCCAGTCGCGTCAAGTTTTTGGCGCCGTTGCCGACCATTTATCTCGTATTTCGTCCGACGTACCTAGTGATCCCATACCCATAGACGAATACTTTCCGGATGAGCAACTTTTTGCTACTTCTTCGTATCCCTGGTTTGCGGACATAGTGAACTATCTTGTCACGGGAGCCGTCCCTCCCGACTGGACACCGTAAGATAAGAAGAGGTTTCTTAATTGGTTGCGCATGTTCTTTTACGATGATCCCTTCCTCTTTAAATATTGCGCTGACCAAATCATCTGACGATGTGTTCTGGATGAAGAGATCCCTAAAGTCATCCAGTTTTGTCATTCGAAAGCGTGTGGAGGCCACTTCTCGACGAAAAAGACGGCCGCTAAAATTCTATAATACGGCCTCTATTGGCCCACAATCTTCCGGGATGTGAATGATTCTTGCAAGTCATGCAACAGGTGCCAACGAATGGGAGCCATTTCTTGACGAGACATGATTCCCCTTACCCCCATGCTCATCATTGAGATATTCGATTGTTGGGGTATTGACTTCATGGGTCATTTCACCCCGTCCTTTGGTTTCCTATACATCCTAGTCGGGGTAGACTATGTTTCTAAATGGGTGGAAGCTATAGCTACCAAGACCAATGACAACAAAGTGGTGATAAAGTTCCTGCAGGAACACATACTTTCTCGCTTCGGTGCACCGAAAGCGGTAATTAGCGATAATGGCACGCACTTTTGCAATAGGCCATTCAAGAAGCTAATGAGAAAGTACGGTGTCTTCCACAAGGTTGGAACGACGTATCACCCACAAACGAATGGGCAGGACGAGCTAGCAAATCGGTAGATCAAGAACATTCTTGAAAAGACCGTCAATTCTACCCGGAAATATTGGTCCCTTAGATTGACCGATGCACTATGGGCCTATCGTACCGCATTTAAGAACCAACTTAGCATGTCCCCTTTCCGTTTTGTGTATGGAAAACCTTGCCATCTTCCCGTTGAGCTCGAACACAAAGCGTATTGGGCGATTGAGCAATTGAACTATGCCTTGGACAAGGCCGGTGAAGCCCGCAAGCTTCAATTGAATGAGTTAGAAGAACTACGCAATGATGCGTATGAGAATGCCAAAATTTCAAAAGAGAGGATGAAACTCACTCATGATAGCATCATTCGACGAAAAGAGTTTCTCCCCGGGCAAAAAGTTCTTCTCTACAACTCTTGGCTTCACCTCTTTCCGGGCAAGTTGCGGTCACGATGGTCTGGCTCGTTTGTCGTGAAGAAAGTTTTCCCCCATGGAGCTGTTGAACTAGACGATTTAAAAGGGGAAAACACATTCGAAGTAAATGGACAACGCCTAAAGCCATATCTAGAGGCGTGTGCAGAAGAGGTCGACACAATTTTGTTGTCGGACCCCGTTTACGGGGTCAACTGAGCTGAGAAAATGAGGTCGTCGCACCCCCGACGCGTATGGGGTGAGTTCGTGTGTATAGTAGTCGTGTGTGAATAGGTTAGTTAGGAGTGACAAGGAGCGTATCGAACCCCGTAAGTGGGGTCGGGTGAATTTATGGAGAGATGAGAGGTCGTCGCACCCCCGACGCATATGGGGTGATTGTTGTTGTATTTTTGAGTCATGCATGAATGTCATATAGTGTGCCTTGTTGCAGTTTAATATTTGTTTATTTTATTTTTCCGCACTTTTCATTCGCCTTGAGTTAGATTTTAGTCCTTTTTGCTTGAGAAAAATGCAAAAAGTCTAAGTTGGGGGGGTCACAAGTGCGTATCTCAAAAACTTCACAAATTTTCAAAATGCCCAAAAATTTCAAAAAAAAAATCATAAAATTTTGAAAAATCCCAAAATATTTTTGTTCAAAATAAATAAAGATTGGAATTCAAATTTTTCAAAAATATCATTAAAAGTCGAATTGGAGTCTCAAATTGTAAACTTCCAACATACACAAAGCCGAAATTGACCAAAGATGGAAATTGAGCGAAAATTGACGACTTAACGAATAAATGTGGAGATTAACAAACCCGGTGAGATTCGAGCCTATCACGTTTTGCGAGTTTTTAAATCAATCCGAGTTAATTGTTAACTCAAAGTTCTTTTTAGCACCTAATAAGTTGTCTAGGATCTCAATCCTTTCATTTTGATCGATTTTGAAAAATGTGTGCAATATTGCCTTGAAAAACGTGCCAAATTAGTATCTAAACGTAAATTCACCTCGAAACGCCTATGGTAACGCAATTGGCATTTTGGACAATGAAGTAGGCCCTCGTTTGTCATCCAAAATTTTGGCCCGAAAAAGTAGCGAAAAATCACCCTTTGCAACTCAAATTGAGCCGAACAATTTTCCCTTTAGTTTGACAACCCGAAAAACCCAAAATTGTCGGAATTGCGAAAAACGAGAAAATTCAGAATTTAAGTCCGAAAAGTGCAACAAAAAGGGGCAAGGAAAAAAATAGAAGAATGCTCAACAAAAGTTAGCAAGAAAAGAAGCGTGTAAAAAAAAATATAGAAAAAGAAGAAAAAATGAGCAATAGCCCGGAAAAAGCACAAATGGACATCATTAATGACTTTTCCAATTCCAACCTTCCATTCCTCCTTCATTTCACCCAAGGCCCCCTTTAACCCGAAAAAGTCCTAACCGAGCCCAAATTGCGAAAATTGATTACCGCGTGGAGAGTTAAGACACCAAAAGATAATATAAGAGGCTAAGTGCGCGAAATAGAGGCAATGTTCCCGTTTTTAAAATCGTAATCCGTTGATGAGATCCTTTCACCATAAAATTTCCGTTTTTCTAATTGCATGCGTGAATTTGCTTCCATTACATTTACTCTTTATATCACGCATGTCGAGAGAATAGCCATAATCCGAGAGATTCGTTTGTGAGAGCGTTCCGTGAGAAATTGAAATCAAAACGAATTTTCGAATAAGTAATGTAATGATCAATCGGTGGAGATTGACGGTTATATTTCTGGCTTCGCACACACGCACTAAGGTTTGAGACTCGTAAATATGACTTGATGATGACTATTTTCTGGAAAGTTTGAATTAAACAATTTTTGCATATTTTGAAATTTCTTTGAGTCGAATTTTGTGGGTATATTCTCTGCAAACCCTCACGAGACACAACTCGTCCTACTAGGGTGACCTAGGGGTTTAAAGGCTTGTTGCATGCGCTAAATGCAATCGCTTGCCCGCGAAAGAGGTATTCTATCCCAATAAAATTTTTGAAGGGTCCTTAACTCATACTCTCATTCTTTTACATTGCTTGGGACGCGCAAAGTTCTACGTTAGGGGGGTTATGATTAGGCATAAATTCTTCACATTTATCCCCTTAATTTCGGTATTTTTATGATCCTGTGCGGTGTAAATAGATTGGATTTGTCCCATATTTATGCTACAAACCCTTTTTGGCAAGTATTTCGTATTTTGTGTATCTTTTATGTGTTTTACAGATATTTCTTGCAAGTTAGTGCCAAAGAGAATTAAAAATAGTGAAAGAAACCAAGAATCGGGGAGTTAAAGGGCATTTTCGAAATTTTTCAGCCATAGTCTAGAGGTGCGGCCAACTAGAAAGTTGAAGAGCTTCCAATTACAAGAACACTGGAAAAAACGACACCTCAATCCGAGCTACGATGAAGAAGTTATGCCCATTTGAAGTTGAGAAGAAATCCAAGAAAAAAGCTGTCAGACCCGAACCGAACCGAAGCTGAGAAAAAAGAACCGGTCTGCCCATTTGTCACGCGCCAGATCCGTTACAAAATTAGTCATGCTTTCTAAGTGTGACAAATTGGTAGATATGGGATTTTTATTTTGTGCTTATCTTTTAGCCAAAAGAGTTTTATGTTTTGGGGACTCTTCTAAACGACCTCTAGCCTATATATTTAGTCATTTTGACTCTTTTTATTCAGATTTCATTCATGTAAAAGCTCCATAACAAGTAGGAACATCTAGGAGAAGAATTTAGATACTTTGCACCATTAATTCAAGAGTTTTTCTAGTTTTTCTTCAATCTTTGATTTCTTCTTGCATGTTCTTGTTCTTCAGTCGTGGTAACTTTTATTTCCAGCACTTTTATTATTATTCACCATGTTAGGCTAGGTTTTTAATGGTTGGGATACATGAACCCAACCTGATGTGTTAATTGCATGTGTATAATATTAGTCCTCTGAATTTAATGATTGATTATGACCGTATTGCGTAATTACATAATAATTGTGGATCGTTATATCTCGTTTACCTTTGGGTACTCGTGATGATTTAGAGTACAATTTGAGTGCCATTATCGCGATACCGATTTACTCATCCTCAGATTAGGTATGACGCGGGCTTGAACCTCGTATACATAATGCTTGGGAGTACTAAATTCCGGGTCTGATCAGTCGGATAAATTTATGATTAACATTATCACCGCACTACACTAGGGTTGGGGGATTGTATTCCCATCCTGTTTTTCTCATCAATTAAAATATAAAGTTTTTGAAATCATAAGTCATTCTCCATTTCGGTAGATTAATTTAGTTGCATCTTTGTCCATTTTCATTATCGCATTTAGCTTAATCAACCTCAAAACCAAATCAATTTTTCCTTTTCTTTTTAGAGTCAAGGTTAGGATTCCTCCGTCTTATCCCGTCGTCACAACTACGTTGTCCTTTTTCCATGAGGATCGATACCCGACTTGTCGGATTATTACTTGAGCGACAGGCTTACACTTGATCCTAGAGTGAACGCACTTCTGAGACACATTTTCAGTCGTGTGGAGGAGGTGATATATCAACGACTCTCCCACTACGAAGAGTGGTCATGGCTTGACATTGCTCCTGATGTTCAGTGGAGGTGGAGCTAACACTAGTTTGACCTTGGTGAGGTCGTTGGCCTTGGGCAGGAAATTTACCTTTCTCTTGAACACTCAATGAGGATTTTATTTTTGACAGACTCGCATTTATGTCGCCAATCAGACGATCATATTTGGCATTGGTTGTAGTCTGGATTGCGATGAATTGATTCATGGTATCCTCGAGAGTTCTCCGTTGTGGCGGGATATAATTTCCGTGAGATGGTGGTGCTTGAACATGTCCTTGCATGTGTGGAGCTTGTTGAAATTGTTGTGGTGGAGGAGGGGCAACATGCGAAGGAGGGTTCATTGCAGCATGTTGTTGTTCGTAGCTAAAACTGGGGTGATTTTTCCACGAAGGGTTGTATGAATTCCCGTGCGGGGCACCAAAATTACCCTTAAAGCCTCCTATACCACTAACTTGCTCCTGCAACATTACTTTGTAGGCGGGTATCGTCGGACATTCCTCAGTTGAATGTCCCGCCTCAAAAATCGCACACACCTTCACGACAGGGTTTAGAATGGGTCCAGCTAGTCCTTTTCCATATATCTCGCATAGGTCTCGCAATCCTTTCTCAAGGGTGTCCAATCGACTGTCCGTCATAGAATTCTTATCTATGTGGAATAGGCCGGACGCCGATGGAGCAGTGGTGGATTGTCAATTTCGGTTTTGAGTGTTCGGATCAGAGGTATCCCTGGATTGGGTAGTCTGGGCGACATACCTCATGTGAAGATCAGCATCGTAGGCATCTAAATCGACAAACGGAGCACTTTCCATAGTTTCAACAAGTTGTTTAGAGTTAAGATTCACCCCATTATAAATAAAAGAGATGATTTGCGATGGATCAAATCCATGATGAGGGCATGAAGAAACTAACTCGTTGAAACGTTCATAACATCGATGGAATGGCTCATTTTCATGTTGCCTGAACGCTTGAATTTGAGCCTTTATAGAGATTGTTCGATGTGGTGGGAAGAATTTCTTGAGAAATTTCGACTGTAGCTCATTCCAGGATGGAATCGAGCTTGGGGGTAAAGACCATAACCAGACTTTAGCTTTATCTTTGAGCGAGCAGGGGAAGAGTTTGAGGCGGATTACCTCTTGTGTGCAGGTTTGATCGTTGAGAGTATCACACACGTCCTCAAATTCCCTAATATGGAGGTATGGCTTTTCAGAATCCATACCGTGGTAATGTGGTAGCATTTGGATCATTCCATTTTTGAAATGGAACTGCCCGGCATTGTACGAGAGTATAATGCATCTCGGAGTGACAGTGCACTCGGGATATAAGAATTCTCTCAACGGGCGGTAGAGGGGTCTTCCTCACCGGTAGGTGCATTACTATGTTGCGACATCTCTTTCTCACTTAACGACTCGGCTCTCTCACTGGGTGTTCTTGAAGTGTGCTCGGAGGTGTGTCCTACAAAGGATAATGGAGTGTTACTGGAGATTGACTGTGACGGTGTGGGAGGCGGGATCAAGAAATTGTGGGGCGTTTGGAGTGTGGGGACTATCTGGATTATACTCCACTATAGGATTTTCGTGAATATTGGTTGGAGTATTATGAGGTGTGGAAGGGGTTTTAGAATTTTGCATTAAGCTTGTGAGAGATGATGGTGAATCTTTTTTTTTTTTTTTTTTATGTTTTTGGATTTTTGGAGATTTTTGGTCAAAGTGTTGGATTGACTCGATCTAATCTTAAGTCTACCTAATTCTCCGGCAACCGCGCCAAAAACTTGACGCGACTGAAAATGTGTCTCAGAAGTGCGTTCACTCTAGGCTCAAGGGTAAGCCTATCGCTAAAGTAATAATCCGACAAGTCGGGTATCGATCCTCCGGAAAAAGGACAACGAAGTTGTGACGACGGGATAAGACGGAGGAATCCTAACCTTGACTCTAAAAAGAAAAGGAAAAATTGATTTGGTTTTGAGGTTGATTAAGCTAAATGCGATAATGAAAATGGACAAAGATGCAACTAAATTAATCTACCGAAATGGAGAATGACTTATGATTTCAAAAACTTTTTATTTTAACTGATGAGAAAAACAGGATGGGAATACAATCCCCCAACCCTAGTGTAGTGCGGTGATAATGTTAATCATAAATTTATCAGACTGATCAGACCCGGAATTTAGTACTCCCAAGCATTATGTATACGAGGTTCAAACCCGCCTCATACCTAATCTGAGGATGAGGAAATCGGTATCGCGATAATGGCACTCAAATTGTACTCTAAATCATCACGAGTACCCAAAGGTAAACGAGATATAAAGATCCACAATTATTATGTAATTACGCAATACGATCATAATCAATCATTAAATTTAGAGGACTAATATTATACACATGCAATTAACACATCAGGTTGGGTTCATGTATCCCAACCTTTAAAAACTTAGCCTAACATGATGAATAATAATAAAAGTGCTGGAAATAAAAGTTACCACGACTGAAGAACTAGAACATGCAAGAAGAAATCAAAGATTGAAGAAAAACGGGAAAAACTCTTGAATTAATGGTGCAAAGTATGTAAATTCTTCTCCTAGATGTTCCTACTTGTTATGGAGCTTTTACATGAATGAAATCTGAATAAAAAGAGTCATAATGACTAAATATATAGGCTAGAGGTCGTTTAGAAGAGTCCCCAAAACAGAAAACTCTTTTGGCTAAAAGATAAGCACATAATAAAAATCTCGTATCTGCCAATTTGTCACACTTAGAAAGCGTGACTAATTTTGTAACGGATATGGCGTGTGACAAATGGGCAGACCGGTTCTTTCTTCTCAGCGTCGGTTCGGTTCGGGTCTGACAGCTTTTTTCTTGGATTTCTTCTCAACTTCAAATGGGCATAACTTCTTTATCGTAGCTCGGATTGAGGTGCCATTTTTTCCAGTGTTCTTTTAATTGGAAGCTCTTAAACTTTCTAGTTGGCCGCACCTCCAGACTATGGTTGAAAAATTACGAAAATGCCCTTTAACTCCCCGATTCTTGGTTTCTTTCACTATTTTGAGTTCTCTTTGGTACTAACTTGCATGAAATATCTGTAAAACACATAAGAGATACACAAAATACGAAATACATGCCAAAAAGGGTTTGTAGCATAAATATGAGACAAATCCAATCTATTTACATCGCACAGTATCATAAAAATACCGAAATTAAGGGGATAAATGTGAAGAATTTATGCCTAATCAGTACGTGAGGAGTAAAATTGAGAATCTTGAAGTAAACCGAATGACATTTGTGGATTAGTAAACGAGTACCTAATTATGACATGAGAAGAGTTGACAACGTTAATATACATGAATCGGGGACTTGTAAACGTATAACATTAAATGACGGTATAAGAACGAGAAGCATACCTATATTAATAATTTGAAATATCTAAGATGTGCGAATGCTTAGTATATGTGATTTTATGTGTAAAACATACCTACCATACTTGCTATCATGGGAGGTCTGGGTTCGATTAGGGCCATCTAATCTTTGTGTGCCTACGGGGGGATTAGATTAGTACCTCGAGGACATAGGTTAGAGAAGGACTTGTTGAGAAGTTAATAAGTCTGCTGATCATGGGAGCGTAGGTATGTGTGTGACCCATGTGATGTGAACTATGTTCGCCTCTATTTTTGTGTGATTGTTGTTATTTGAGAACGATTCTTGAGAGATTCAGAATGTGTGGTCCTTATGTATGTGATGTACCAGGATTGGATTGGTTCTTGAGAGTATATGTGCACCGCAGCTTAGTCTCGGGGTGCTAGTATTGTATATTTATGATGAGAGTAATATACTGTTAATTGAAATGAATTGTCATGTATAAATGTGAGTATCTATAATATCAACGTTTTGTGGATGAAATGGAAGATCTCTACTGATTAGTAGTACTAAAATGGGATACTGTGTAGAAGAGTAAAACACTAGGTTTAAAATAAGATGTCGGGAATTAAATCGTTAATCGTATAGTAACGTTAGATTTTACATTGGACCAGTTAGATACGGGCATAACTAGATTTGATTACGGATACGTTAGGAGTGCACAGATAGTCGAGAGGTGAGTATTTCATGTGAGACCACGTCCTAACATGTATTTTGCAGTGTTTTATGTCATTAAAACACTTACTATATTTTAAACCGTTTTCACCATCGGGCTCTGACCCGTTTTCTACCAAATATATTTTCTTGTAAAAACGTTTTAGGTGCCCAGCCGCAAGGACACCAAGCATAGGAGTTCCATTCAGGTGACGTACTGTAGCTGCTGTGGAAGTTACAGGACCTTGACAGTAGACGCCTCCACTTTCGATTTTGATTCTATGTTATCATATTTTTCTCATCAATTGGGTATGTCGCCCCATTTCTTTTAGACACTTTATTTATCCAGTCATATCAGACTTTGGGTTGTAATTAATATAGTGATGCAGACTTAGTATTGGTTTATTCCTGTATTTGGATTGTTGTGAGGAGTATTCCTCCAGACTCATTACTATTTTATGGTTATTCTATTGCCATTATGTTGTAGTGGTTAAGCTAGTAGTTCATGATCTTCTTATTACATGTTAATAAGATTTAATTAAAATTGACAACTCACTTTTTAAATATTAGGTGGCTAGTAATTGTTAAAACGTTTTTCGACAGTGATGCTATGAACTGAACCAACTTGGCAATTTGTATTAATTTAATAAAGGAGTAGCTACCCGATATTTAATTAGTCGGGGTGTCACAGTGAATTATTCGTTTTTGGGGTAAACCTGAAATATACTGCGTTTGGGATTTATATATGGGATGAGAGTATACCTATTTGTTGATTTATATACATAGGTGGATCCAATACCTATAATATAATTGATGTTTAAAATACCATGAGACATAGGATATTTCAAATATAAGTACAGTACGTATGCGTCTTGTAATATGGGATGTGCTTATGCCCTATTATTGTTATGTATATATATACACACTAGAGGAATGCCCGTGCCTGAAGGCAAGTCGAAAATTCCGAAAGCACGTAATTACAAAATGGTAAAAAAAATTCAAAGAACGTGAATGCAAAATGGCAAAAATATCGTTCCCAACAAAACAATGTGTAATTTTAAAACAATTGGCCATAATCTCATTCGTTTATAGAACTATTCACCATGCTTAACAAATATAAGATAACAAATAGTCCAACAACATGCAAATAGTCTAAATTCATCAAACAAATTTACATATAATATGAAAATACAATATTCATCAATAAAATTCATATTGTGTCTCAAATAAACCAAGTGGCAAATTTTTTTTAAAAAAAATTGGGCATGGAATCCTCTATTAATTGGACTATCCACCCTACTTGAGATAACAACAAATCTAACAGTATAAAAAATCTCAAATTCATCTTACAAAAGCTTTAATGAAACAAACTTCTTAAAAAAAATATTCACAGTTCATTGTCCTTGTGTTCCTAGGTAATCTGGACCTCCTTCCATTAATAGGGAACTTAGGGCCACTTTATCTCTTCTTGGTACCCTGATAAACCAACCTTCCTCCAAGGGTTTTGACGACCCGATGTTGGTTAGATTTGGTAGCATAGCTATGGAATTTGTGGAACACTGCACCATCTTCGCGATACTGGAGAGAAGGCGTTGAAATCAGTGTTGAACTAAAACAATAACATAGAGGAAATGATATTCAGGGAACAAATTTGAGGGTTTACCCTGTGTATAATTTATAGGGAAACATATAATTATGATGAAATATTTTTTAGCAAATCTTTAATCTCTAAAATTATAATGAAATAAAATTGGATGTAAGAAAGAGACCGTCGTAGCAATAAAAACAAAAAGAAATGAAAAATCCCATTTTGGAATAAATTAGATTCGTCTCAAGCATAACCTTCTTTCAGCTTTTTTTTCACATAAGCAGAGCATAGGTCGTCATTTGGAGCTCCTTGAGGTTGATATGAGTATACCTTGGTTTTGAAGAGTATTTAGGTCTCATTTTTTCTTGAGGTTGATATGAGTATACCTATGTTTGGAGTTTCTTGAGTTTGATATCACATTGCCAGCGAAAAAAGGCCTCCATTAACATATATCTCATTCCTTCCCTTTGTTTCCTTCTTCACTGGCACTCAAAAAACAAAATTTAGCCACTTCATACTTGTCAGACAACACATGAGTTAACACAAAATTATGTTTTGAGCACAGAGCATCTTTGGCCAAAGTTAATAGATAGTAGCTTCATTAATGGTTCTAGGATAATTATGTTTGAGAATTGAGCATCTTTGACTTGCATTGCCCTTGATGTCTTCAAACTCGGAAACTTAATTGTCCAAGTTAAACTGTTGCCAAAGCCAAGATATTGAAAGTATGGATACGATACTCAAAACCTAGTGCCTCGTGATTATGTCTATATATAACTTAACTATAGTCATAAAGACCACAAAAGAATCAGATAAAAAAGTTCCAAATGCTAAACTGAAACAAAATAGAGCAGTAGCCCTCAAGACTTCAAGTGGGAAAATTATACAAAAACCTTTAAAACCATTACATCGCAAACCCAATTCTATGGACTCTTCAAAACTTGAATACATCAAGGCCAATGAAAGTAAAAAATCATCTAATACTCAAACTGGTAGTTTAATTCAATCAACAGCAGACTGAATGAAAACTCAAACTTAATTAGAGAAGCATAAACAAAGGTCCTTTTTCATCTTTTATGTCTTATTTTCCACTTTCTGCAACTAATGCAGTGTCTGTGGAAGTATCTTCACTTTTCAAATCCAATTATCTTTCAGTAACTTTTGGGCCAGTTATAGAACTACACACACCATCAAGTTCTTTAGTCTCCGATGGAGCTAGATTCAAAGTCGTAACATATACTTCAATTCTCCTCTTCTGTTTTCGCATTTCGGTTTTGCTTTTCTTTAAAAATTTCCTTGGGCTGAATAAGTGGACACTTTTCCTCAGTTTCTTTCTTAATTTCTTTATAAAATTCATATTTTTCTTGCAGTTTATTGGCCACTGCGAGAACTGTTCTTGTAGTTTGCAATTTGCCTATCATCAGTACTTTCTTTGGACATAACCAAAATTACTATTTGGCTCGGGAAGTCAACTTTTAACTTTTCGACCTCATCATCTTTCTTCAGCTCATCTTCAATTATCGGAGGCATGATTGGATTATCCTCAATCGTTTCTTTGGACTCAGTCAAATGGACTACTGGACTCGAGGAGTCAGTCAACTATTCTTCCTTCACATCTTTTACGAAACTCAACTTTTCTTCCTGCAAGCAAAAGTAGTAGCCATGCCCCAATTTTCCCCATTCTTCGTTTGTCTTTCCTTTTCAAGTTTTTTAACCTTCTTTTCTAGTTCACTAACCATTTGATCTGTGTTGATACAAAAATGAAATAAAAATGAGCAATAACAATAATTAATACTCAACATTGACAATATTGAGACTATAAAACTCAACTAAAAGGTTATGTTTTCGATTTACCTTCAGTTGGATTTACATCGGTTTTGGAGGTGCATAACATATGCATATTGGGACTCTGAGGACGTATTTATATGCATTTTGACGCACCATTATAATCAAGAATTTCAATATAATCACCGTTATAATTAGGCTTCATTGATAACTGAAGTTAGCATCACCCAGTCCATTATATTTACAATGATTTTCCCTTAAGTAAAATGTACCTGCATTGTTCGAGCATCGTTAACTATCAACAATCAATCTACGTCTTTGAATATATATAAATTATATTAAAATAAGAAATTATAAGTAATCTCGTTACCATGGGGTATCATAACAAAAGAAATTATCCATGACACAACCGAGAAACCCAATAGGCGAGTAAGTATTGCATATGTATCAGTGATCTTCTCCGTCCCCAAACTGTCGTTCATATGTAATCTCAAATCACACTCAAGGTTGTAAAGTAAAAGAGTTTGTTGTTTCCACTAGGTGACATTTAAGAAATAGACAATTTTGAAAAAAATATGGAAACTTTCTCTAAAGATACCGGCAGCCTCGAAACCTTCTAGCTCAGTGGTTCATCTTTCATCATCACTGTGTTAATGCAGAATGGAGCTGAAAATTTTCTATTTTCAAACCACAGTTGTAACATATATATCAATAGAGTCATTTTAAACTAAAATACCACAAACATCACTAAATCCTATTTGCATCCCAAAAATCTATACCAAAATACAAAAATCAGATGTTTCCTATGATAAGAAGGGTGAAAAACAAAGAAACATTAGAGACTCCAAAAACAAACACCAAAAACGAATGTTGGTGATACGGTATGTTTCTTAAACAAACACCAAAATGGTATCAGCAGATCATTTTCCCCTGCTATCTTATTCTCTGAACATCCAGTTATCCCAACACCCCACTTTCTTTTTTATCCTTGACTTTTGAAAGAGGTGAAAAGAACTGGCGCATTGAGATGAAAATAACTGGTGCATTGAGGTGAAAGGAGGGTGAGAAGATGAACACACCTAGTATCTTATGGTAAAAGAGACGAATAATAACACTAAATGTGCAATGTGTAATAAACACGGATCTAGCGGTGAAGTTGTGGTAATAAGTGAAGAATGGTTAATGAACTTCAATGACATGAAACTATGGGAATTATGAAGAGAGAGAGAGTCATTACAAAAATTGGATGATCTCGCTAGGAATATGTTATAGTGAGTGTACGTGTTCAACCGAACTAACTATTTGTAGCATACAATATAAACTTTGGGGCATAAATATTGTGCAATTGTTTTCGTTTCCAACACTAAAGTGGAGGAAATAATGACTTGTAAAAATGATAGATGACTTATAGTAATATGGATATCAAGCTTTTAGATTCATCTTTTCCATTAATTTTGACTCACAACTTCAAAGATTAGATACCTGAAGGTTGATTGCTGCTGATAGCATACCGCTTCTCTTCGTAATAATAAGAGGGGAACCCTAAAATTTGTTGAATTTCAAGAAAAGATGGCATGCTTCAACAAGGGGGTCCACTCCCTCCTTTTATGGCTGTCAATACATTCTGCGTATATCTGAATGGTGTTACACAACAATCAATATAAATAAAAATTTTAAATAGATAAGTTGAATAAGAGTAATACTCCCAAAAGCATGCCCAAAAATAATTTTACTCCTTTTCAAAGAAAATATAAAAGTTCCTTTGGGGAGTGTTACTCTTATGCATCTTATAGGTAGTGAACGATACATGGCTGTTATAACATGAACAAAATATTAAAATAATATTGAATAGAATATTAACAGGGCTGTTATAATCGACACCTCTATGGTTCCTGAAAACTTAGACGCACACACAATTTACGTGGATAAAAACACAGTTGGCAGAAACACCAAAACTCAATTGCCCACTTCTAATGTTAACATATGATAGAATAGAAAATCATTAAAATCTCATAGTGAAAAATGATGGTTGGTTGTTGCATTTGTCACCAACACAATAAACAAATGACCGGCACCAACACAATCTATCAAATTAAATGTATCAATGGTACAATTCATGATCAAACCTCAACTTCTTCCTTATGTGTCTATTCCCTAACATTATATTAACAAATTCACTCCTAAAGTTCCATTCGTAAGAAGAAAAGTAATGACCGTCTCACCAAGAAGTTTATTTGTATATCATATGAAGTTTCTTTCACTGTATACAAACTCTTAATATCTAAATCAGGCCAATGGTATCGCTGGAGTGGGGCATCAGGTCAGGACTGGAAGCCTAAGTTCGCGACCTTAAAACAGATTGCAACCAAAACAAAATCCAAGGTATCAAATTGTTTTCCAATCAACAATCAAATTCACAAATAGAGTATTTAGTGTGATAACCCGCCAACTAAAATAATAGGTGGCCAGCCCAATACTCTAATAATCATAGGAATCATAGTTGGTCCATTCTCAGCATCACTGTCGATTAAAATAATAGTGCGAGATAACCGACAATCATTTTAGAAAACGGATTGTCTATAAAAGAAAATTTTGTAAATAAAAGAAAACACTTAGACAATCCCATTTGCGAAAACGGTGGGTATCAAAAATCGATAATGAAGAACGACAATTTCATAAATAATCGCCGAATAAGCTGTCGATGCACAGACTAATACAAATAGTTACACCGAGTATTACATTTCAATATTTACAATATAACAAATGAGTGCAATGCTTGGGCAAACACGTCTGAATAAATAAACAGAACTTAACTAAAGTACAATGGAAGGAAGCGTCTAATACCAATAACCTACAACATCCGCAATATGCTATAGCTCCATCACATATGGAATGGAAATGTATATATGGGTGTCCATGCGGTAGAGCACCCGTAACGGCAATAGTATGTGCAAAAACAAAGACATATAGATACGGGTCAGGGCCCGATTTGATATGATTCCCATGTGAATAAAATGCATGACAGTTAAGTGCGTAATTCTCTCGCAGTTAACAATAACATTTCTCACCTCTCAATCTAAAATCAACCTAGCGAAATATCAATGATGATGTTCTAATTAAACAAAGAACAGAAGGCTAACTTCTCTCTAGTCTCAACACTATGCCCTTATTCGTGCGTGGGGTGTCTCGCAAAGCGAAATCTAAACAAGGAATCCCCCCGATACACTACTACTAGGCAAGGTTGATTGTCGATATAGATTAGACCCTGCCCAAATTAATCTAAGTACTAAACACTAACTACTCCCCAGTCACAACACTCTGTCCTTATTCGTGCGTGGGGTGTCTCGCAAAGCAAAATCCAAACAAGGACCCCCCCCCCCCCCCGATACACTACTACTAGGCAAGGTTGATCGTCGAGATACATTAGACCCTGTCCTAATTAATCTATGTACTAGAGGCTAACTTCTCCCCAGTCACAACACTATGCCCTTATTCGTGCGTGGGGTGTCTCACAAAGCGAAATCCAAGCAAGGAACCCCCCCGATACACTACTACTAGGCAAGGTTGATCGTAGAGATACATTAGACCCTTAGCACAATATTATGTATATATATATATATATGTGAGAGGTCTCATCTACAACTACTCAAGGATACATAATTATATCCATTCACCATCAAAACATAATTCCCATTTTATCAAATGTTTACCAATCAATTTCATCGTATACAATTTCATTTCATAGTCACATTCCTTATCAGGAAATATAATCATAGTTTTTATGCTCTTTGTGGAATTTTATCTCAATTATACACTTTGAAAAAATATCTTCCTTATCCGGAATATAATCATCATCATATGCTCTTTGTGGCATTTTCATTGTGCTCTTTGTGCAATTCATCATGCTCTTTATGGCATTTCATTGTGCTCTTTGAGGCACCCATATACATCAAGTCCAAATTGATTTAGAATAGTTATAATTACATATATATATATATATATATATATATAACAATTCTAAGACCGCCCGTCCGGGTTTTCCCACTGTTCGCGCCCCTAAATGGCTATCATCTTCCAGGGCCTGTTATTTAGACAACCTGGGATCCTATCAAACGTCGGGAAGCGTCCATGTGCCAGCGGTATAGTCAAGACCACACCCATAATCTCCTACTCATCGCAGAAAAATATACAATCACAAGCGCTCACGTGGCCTAGGGACTATATCCACCCTCCGTTAATTTGTCACGGGGCATCACCACAACGCGCGAACTTCCCTTAAGATAGCGATTTAGAGAGGGTGTGTATCCATACCTTTTTAACATTTATAAAAGTCATCTTTCTTTTCATTTGAAAAAATCCATTTTTATATTCTCGAAATCATTTGTACTTATTTATTAGTACAACATTTAATAATATACATTTCTTATTCTTAGAGTCATATTTTATTAATGACTTAAGACCCGAAGTGCCATTAACCTCATCTAGTCGAATTCAATATAATATCATAAACCATTTAAAATGAATCTCTCTCAAATAGTGTCTCCCAAATGTTTCAACATTGAAATTTTATCTTCAATTTATCTTTCGGTTAATCTCCTATTTCATTTGGATATCAACCTACACAAACTAGCCCCCGGGGTAAGCCCAAACATCCCATTAAATCCTAAGGCATTAGTCTACCCAAAACCACCCTCTAGGACTCCCCATTAATCCCCAAAGACAGGTCCCTAAGACTTGGACCTAAAAGAAAAAGGTCTAAAAATCAAACCAGGAAAAAATTTCACAAAAATAGGGGAACCGAATCGATTCGCCCCTTAGGCTGAATCGATTCGCCCTTGAGAATCTATTCTCTAAACATCCGAATCGATTCGGTGAGCAAAAACTGACTTTTTGCAATTGCCAAATCGATTCGGTTTTAACCCGAATCGATTCGGTCTGCCAGACCTGTATACCTCTCCTTATCTGCATCGATTCGCCCCTAGGGCCGAATCGATTCGGTCCTGAAATCTTGCCCAGTTTCGGCTACGGGTTTAAGAACCCTAAAATTCCCAAAACCTACAATCTTTGATTTCTTCCAACAACAACTAAAATGTATTCTCCCAATTAACTTCTACACAATTTATAACTAATATATATTCCTCAAATCAAATTAAAACTAAGATTTAAGGATTAATCATCAAAATCAACAAAACCAATTTATGGTTTAAATCCCCTAAAACTTAACTAAACATGCAATCTATCACATTAGATCACATCTAGCAAGTAAGAAACTTGCCTCGGGGTTCGTAGTCTTTGATCCTCTTCCGGTAGCAACGAATTCCAGCCTCAATCTTCCATTTTCTCTCTTTTCTCCCATTTCTCCCAAGCTCTCTCTTCTCTCTCTCTCTCTCTCTCTCTCTCTCTCTCCTTTGGCTTCTAACACAAATGAAGAAAAAAAAGGGGTGGGGTACTTAAACGGATCTTAAAACAGAAATGCCCTCTTTTAATTGCTAATACACCATTAAAATGACTCGTATCCACTTAATTGAGTCATAACGCGTTAAAAGTGCCCGAAACTCCAAAATACAACTTGGCACTAATTTCGACTATCTCGACTATTCTAAAAACAACTGTACCCCCTATTTTGGCATTCGGGAAAGTGTGAACAAATTTTATGTTCCAATTTTATTTTATTTCATTACTTATACCACAATTTAAATATGAACCATAACCGTCGTTTTACATATAACGACGCAACATATCACAATATAATGCCATTTACCTTCTCATATGGTAAATAGACAAAACATAGTAAATATTATCCCTTAATATCACGGGAAACAATATTTACTCCAACTTCCCCAATTTTATAGAATTTGTCCATCGGGCAAAATAATATTAAATAGCCGCTCAAAAGCCTGGGTTGTTACATTTAGCTAACATTCTTACCTGCCTTGCTATACTTGATACTCTTCTGACACTTCAACAATCAAATTCACAAATGTTTCACTTTCGACAAATTAGTGCCTACATGCACCTTATGTAAATGATTAAACCAAAATTAATATCCATATTCCAGCATATTCACAATAATTAAACCGTAACAAAATATTCGTGGAAATCATCTTAAAAAAAGTATAGCTTCATGGGAATCATCATTCTTCCTACTTTGCGTTAAATATAAACAAACATAAATCCCATTTCGTGAGCAATTCTGTTAGACGAGCATCGAAAAAGACCAAAATCAGGCGACAAAAATAAGTCGAAAAGTTCTAGATCTGGTCCGAATCTGTAAACAGGGGACTAAAAAGATTATTACACAGTTTCCAAAAAATTCCAAAATCAAAAAAAGAGCATATAAAAATAGTGCAAAACTCCAGAGAGAGAGAGAGAGAGAGAGAGTACAAAACTCTTAAAAAGGCGTAACCTTCAGCAAAACCAAGTCAACGTGAAGCATTTTTTCCCAAATTCTAGCACTTTCCAAGTATAATGATTTTTCTGGTCATTTTATAAAACAAATAATGGGATGAAAATGTACTAAATAAACATACCTTAAGTAAAGGCTTATTTTCGATTGAACACGTGCATATGTTTGCACCTACAAAACAGAAGACATATAAAATCATCAAAATAAAACATGTAAAAAACCTGACTAAATCGTATAAGGTCATCACATTACAGACGACTAACACCTAACCAACTGAATGAAAAAAAATATAAAAAGCATGTTGGAAGAATATAACAAATACGGAGTTCTTATACTCCAACATACAGAAATATTACATCTTAGACATATATGGCAGCACATCATAAACGTATATCACATCATAATTATGAGTGGAAAGTCACAAATTCAAACTATACTTGTAGTTTATAGAAAACATAAAACAAATCCCCAACTGATCACCTGACAATGATATCATAATGGGAGACACTGCCTGCAAAACACAAACATACAAAGAGAGGGAGACCAAGTTAATACCAAAAAATGAAAATAAACAAAATCTACATTCAAAACGTGAGCATACACAAACAGTGCAAAAAAAATTATTTGGTATCTGTAAAACCCCAAAGGCCCAAATTATTTAGACAAAATTAACACCGTTTCATAAAAATAAACTGGTAAACCATAATTGATACAAAAAAAACATACAAACCAAATACTATTTAAATTATGTATGTTAACACCTTAGTCTTAAAACCCTTACAAAAAAATCTAAAAACCCCAAATCAAGATCTTAAATATTTAGAGAGAGAGAGAGAGGGTGCACCTTTCTGATAGCGAGATGACAAAAAATCAAATCTGCAAAAAAGAAACATAATATAAATGAGACAAAAGTTAAAACAATTTTAGATCTACAAAAAGAAGAAAATTGCAATATAATTTTTTTTGGGCATCTTAATGTTTGAGGATTTTAAAACAAAAGATAAAACCCTCAAAATCCTATTCTAATCCACCAAACGATGAAGAAAACCCATTACTATCCCAACGTGAAGCTCATTGAAAACCTTATCAGAGATGGAATAATGGCCAGATCTACACAAAAAACAACATCATATATATATAAAAAATGAAAAAAAGTTAGTTTGTGAAAAATAATGAAACCAAGACCTGATTTAAACAATATAAGAGAACAATAATGAAGTCAATAATGAAAATATACGAAATTCGTAAGAGACCCATAAGAGAACAGTATGGGTTGCACAGACCTAGATAAAAATCCATTACTCAAAATCTTTCTAAGATGAAATGTCATCTACGAATAAATGTTGAAGTTGAAGTCGAGATCCAATATATGACGGAGGATTGAGAGAAAGTGGTTGAAGTTGCATTTGGGAAATAGAGACAGGGTTGGTCCTATGAGTTTTGAATTAAATGTGACACCCCGACTAATTAAATACCGGGTAGCTACTCCTTTATTAAATTAATACAAAATGCCAAGTTGGTTCAGTTAATAGCATCACTGTCGAAAACATTTTAATAATTACTAACCACCAAGTATTTAAAAAAAGTAAGATGTCAAATTTTAAATTAAGTCTGATTAACATGCAATAAAAGAATTATGAAAGAATAACATAACCATACACCATAGAGTCTCAATAAGGTAACCAACAAATAATAGTAAGTCCGGAGGAAAACTCCTCACAATAATCCCACAACTGAAATAAATAAAACAGTGTATCCTGAATTAATTACATGCCAAAGATCTGAATAACTGAAATAAGAAACGTCTCTAATAGAAATGGGCGACATGCCCTACAAATGATGAAACTGTATATGGAGTCAAGACAAAAGAAGCATCTACTAGCAAGGCCCTATAACTTCCACAACAGCTACAACTCGTCACCTGAATGGAAATCCTATGCATGGTGTCCTTGTGGCTGGGCACCTAAAGGGTTTTTACAAAAATAGATTTGAAAGCAAACGGGTCAGAGCCCGAAAGTGGAGAGTATTTAAAAAATCGCAAGTGTTTTAATAACATTAAAACAATGAATGAAAAATACATGTTAGGACGTGCACTCACATGAAATACTCACCTCTCGACTAATTGTGCACTCCTAACGTTCCGTACCCATCTAAGTGACATTCATATCTAACTAAACCGTCATAAGTTCTACCCCTTTCTACTGGATTCCCATTATACATTCTAACGTTATCAATTAAATAGATGACTTTACTTAAACTCGGATTGTCAATAATTAGCAATACAATTCACTACAGGTTATCCCTTTTTATTTTCTCGAAGCGTTACCATAATTATACACACAATACCAACGTGAAAGGTCTCATTATTTAAGTGTATATTATTCACGTCATAAATATACAATACAAGCACCCCGAGACTAAGCTGCGGTGCACACATACTCTGCTATCCATCCCGGTACATCACGTACATAAGGATCACGCATTCCGAATCTCTCAGGAATCGTTCTCAGATAACAACAATCACAATCAATGGAGGCGAACACAGTCACATCACATGGGCCACGCACATACCTACGCTCCCACGATCAGCAGACTTATTAACTTCCCAATAAGTCCTTCTCTGACCTATGTCCTCGAGGTACCAATCTATATCCCCCCGTAAGCAGACAAAGAATAGATGGCCCTAAGCGAACGCAAACCTTCCGTGATAGCAAGTATGGTAGGTATGTCATACACAAAAAATCATATACATATACTAAGCATACACGCATCATAGTAAATACCATAATTTATTAGTGGCATACATCTCATTCGCATACCAACTTATAATGTTACACAATTATCATATACCCGGGTAATACAAATTTTAAGCCATCACTTGTTCTCACATCGTAATAGTCACTCACGTCCTAATCCACAATTTTCATTTGGTTCAAGTCACACTTTTATGTTTTTACTCCTCAATATATCCAAAATATCCCAACTATATCAATTTGTCATCAAGGGAATGTCATCTCTACAATTAAACCAGGTTACGGGACTTAGAAATCAAATCAAGCCAAAAAGACCAATCTGTCAACTTGTTAGAAGTCTCGTTCGAACGAGGTCGTTCGAACGAGAGTTCGTTCGAACGAAGTGGGCATCTAACGAGATCTCGTTCGAACGAAAAGCAACGAACGAACATCCCACTCGTTAGAAGTCAAACTATCAACTCGTTAGAAGCTCGTTCGAACGATCTTGTTCGAACGACCTGGGCAGGTCTTCTAATGAGGTGACAGTTCGAGCCCAAAATTCTCCTACTACGTTTTTCCTAATTTTCTTCACCTCTAATCTCATCTAAACGTCATTCCAACGGTATTTCAAGGTTTCTAAACATTCCTAAACATACTTAAATTGTATTACAACATTTATATGGGGACAAATCATCCTAAACCACATCTAATCCTCAAATCCCCCCAATTTTCCCCAAAACTCATGAACATGAACCCTAGAAATTTACAGTCATCAATAGACATAATTAAATCCGTTTTTGTGATATAAAAGATGTATTTTTATTAGAATAATTACCCAAACACAATTCTACATGCAGTCTCCTTATCAAAATGTGAATTTCTAATTCCAATTCAATGGGTTTTTATCAATCTCCCAAAACAATGCAATTTTCATAAATGTCTAAGCATGGAAGAAACATTCGTTGCAAATAATGTAATTAAACCACTTGCCTCTGATCTTTCTCTGAATTTGGTGTTGAATCTTGGATGTAGGTTGCTCTCTCCTTTTCTCCCAAGGTTGAAGGTTGAAGATGGGGTTAGGGTTCTCTCTTTGGGAACTTCTCCTAACTTCTCATGAAACCCCCGTAGCCCTCAAATCAGTTAATTGCTGGTAATGGGTTAGTGGTTCATTAAATTCCCTATTTTAAACTCCCAAAATTCGTTGGTCATAATTCCTAAAATTCCAAAATTACCAAAATACCCTTTTAAGTTGCCGGTATGGCCTAAAAATGCCCCGTGACCCAAATTAAACCCCCGACTAGTGTTTTCTGACTATTTCGACCCTTACAGACGCGTTGGCGCTCTCAAAATGACCATATGGTTGATAAAAAAAAATCCACTTTTTAATTAAAATAATTATATTCCTGACGCGACTGTCACACACGTCCTAACAAAATTTCCAAATTGCCGTATTTCAATTTCACGACAAATTCAATATATTCAATATTCATTATAATCAAGTAATACCCATTATAATCAAATACCAACTCACATCTCGTTAGTATTTTATCCGGATTAATTCTCAATTAATACCCATTTAAGTCAATTAATCCCATAAATAAATATGACAAAAATACGGGGTATTACATACTTCCCCCCTAATAACAGAATTTCATCCCGAAATTCGGATCTAGAAAGTACCTGGTAAAAATAACTCTGGATAACGTTCGCGCATCTCATCCTCGCACTCCCATGTGGACTCCTCGACATTATGATGTCGCCACTGAACACGCACTAACGGAACTATCTTTGACTGCAGTTTTCGCTCACTTTGGTCTAAAATAGCAATCGACCCCTCCTCGTAGGAGCTATCAGGCTGGAGATCGATGTCCTCCAAAGCAATGTGAGAATGAGCCAAATCATCTCTAAGATATTTCCTTAGCGAGGAAATATGAAACACATCATGAATCCTGTGCAAATGCTCCGGTAACCCAAGTCTATATCCAACATGCCCAATCCGCTCGATGATAGGGAATGGCCCCACATATCTCGGTGCCAACTTCCCCTTCTTCCCAAATCGCATAATTCACTTCATAGGAGATACTCTGAGTAAAACCTGGTCCCCCACTTGGAACTCCCTGAAGAACCTCTTCTCATCAGCATAGCTGTTTTCCCGATCCTGAGCTACCTGAATGCGACTCCGTATCAATTCTATCCTCGCCGAAGTATCCTGAATCACTTCCGGCCCAAGTAGTTTGTTGTCCCCCACCTCCAACCAACATGCTGGGGAACGACAAGGTCTACTTTACAACGCCTCAAATGGAGCCATGCCAATGGTGAACTGGTAGGAGTTGTTGTAAGAAAACTCCACCAGTGGAAGATACTTCTCCCATCCACCCCCGAAATCAATGATGCACATACGCAACATGTCCTCCAACATCTGATTTGTACGCTCGGTTTGCCCATCGGTCTGCGAATGATAAGCCGTACTCAACCGCAATTCCGTGCCCATGGCCTCCTGAAAACTCTTCCAAAACCGTGAAACGAATATCTTGTCTCTATCAGATACGATATTTAGGGGCACACCGTGAAGTCTCACTATTTCTGCAATAAAGAGGTGGGCATACTGTTCCGTAGTGTAGTCTGTCCTTACGGGTAGAAAATGAGCGACTTTGGTCAACCTGTCCATAATTACCCAAATGGAGTCGTGACCTCTATGTGACGTAGGCAACCCCATGATAAAGTCCATGGATATGCTCTCCCACATCCACATCGGGACCTCTAATGGCTGTAGAAGTCCTGCCGGTCTCTGGTGATCCACTTTTACCAGCTGACAAGTGGCGCATTTAGAAACAAACACGGCAATATCCTTAATCATCCCGCTCCACCAATACTGTCGTCTCATGTATTGGTACATTTTGCCCCCATCGGGATGTACCGCGAACCGTGAGCCGTGCGACTATGCCATCACCTCGTGTCGTAATTGCTCCCCTTCCAAAACTACCAGTCTTCCATTGAAGTGTAATCCCCCGTCTGAAATAACGGTATAGGACTCGGCTCCCTCTACTAGTAATCGAAGTATCTGCTCCTGACAGAACGAGTCATTTGCCTATGCCCTTACCACCTTCGCGACAATCTGCGGTGTAACAGTCATCACAGACATGAACGATAGGGCCACTGCATCCTGGTGTCCCAACTCCTTCCACTTTGCCTTCCACACCCCTGCCACCTCATCTACTGGCCTACGGCTCAATGCGTCTCCTACCACGTTAGCCTTCCCTAGGTGATATTGGATATCGAACTGATAATCCTTCCCAAACTCAAGCCACCTTCGTTGCCTCATATTCAACTCCTTCTGCGTGAATAGGTACTGTAGGTACTTGTGGTCCGTGAACAATCGAAACTTCTCCCCCAAAAGGTAATGTCTCCAAATTCGAAGGGCAAATACCACTGCCGCTAACTCCAAGTCATGGGTGGGGTAATTCTTCTCGTGAGGCTTAAGCTTACGGGAAGCATAAGCTATGGCCTGACTCTCCTGCTGTAATACACCTCCAAGTCCTTGTAAAGACGCATCGGTGTAAACTAGATACTCAACTCCCAGTCTCGGCAATGCTAACACAGGTGCTGAGGTCAACTTGTCCTTCAACTCATCAAATGCCAACTGGATGGCATCACTCCAAATGAATGGAACACCCTTACGAGTCAGATGTGTCAAAGGGCCCGCTATCTTTGAGAAACCCCGAATGAACCTCCTATAGTATCCTGCTAGGCCCAAGAAACTACGGATCTCAGTCGGTGTCGTGGGCTGTCCCCACTCCCTCACCGCGGATACCTTACCCGGATCAACAGATATCCCCTAGTCGAAAATAATATTCCTCAAAAACTGAACCTCCTTCAGCTAAAACCCGCACTTCTCATACTTTGCATACAACTCGTTCTGACGTAGCGTCTGCAAATCCTGCCTGAAATGCTCGACGTGCTCCTCCTCTGTCGGGAAGTAGACCAGAATGTCATCAATGAAGACAATGACGAACTGATCTAGGAACTCTCTGAACACCCTATTCATCAAGTCCATAAACACGGTTGGAGCATTGGTCAAACCAAAAGGCATAACTCGAAACTCGTAGGAACCATATCTCGTTAAGAAAGCAGTCTTCGAGATGTCCTCCTCCCTGATACGCAACTGATGGTATCCTGATCGCAAATCAATCTTTGAGAAGAAAGAAGCTCCCCTTAGCTAGTCGAATAAGTCATCGATTCGGGGCAACGAATACTTATTCCGTATCGTGACCTTATTCAACTCCCGGTAATCCACACACAACCTCAACGATCCATCCCTCTTCTTAACAAACAACACAGGGGCACCCCACGGTGAAGTACTCCTCCGAATAAACCCCTGACCCAATAACTGCTCAATCTGATCCCGTAATTCTCTCATCTCAGCTGGAGCCATACGGTAAGGTGCACGGGCAATGGGCCGAGTTCCCGACGTCAAGTCGATCACAAAATCTATCTCTCTACTCGGAGGTAATCCAGGTATATCCTGGAATACATCGACAAACTCTCGAACAACCAGAATCGAATCAAGTGGTATCACCACTTCCTTAGAGGTCTCCTCCTCTATATAGTACAGGTGAGTGGAAGATCCTCCCTCAGGACGAGGCATCGCCACTAAAAACATCTCCTGCCCAGGAATGGCAAAGATAATACTCCTACTAAAACATTCAATCATGGCTCGGTACGCAACTAGCCAATCCATACCAGTAATGGCATCATACTCGGTCATCTCTAACACTAACATATCTGCAGATAAAGTAAACCTCCCAATCTCTATACCCACGCCTCTACATACAAGGGAAATCACAGAACCCCTACTCAACGGTGAATCTACACAAGTAACCGTACTCTCGGCGGTGTCTAACAACCCAATGGTGCGTGCAAATCTCATAGCGATAAAACAGTGTGTGGCCCCCGTGTCAAATAAAATACGCCCCATAGTCCCCTGAATAGAGAACATACCCTCAATGGCTGCTGGATCCTGCGGGGCTACGGCCTGCTGGAGCTGATATACTCTCCCATACTGCAGCTGTCCCTGCTGAACTGGGACCGCTGGAATGGGTGGTAATGCTGCCATATGTGGTGGTGCTAGGAGGGCGGCTGGAAACATAGGCCTCTGCGGCTCCTATCGGGACCCTGCTGCTGCTGCTGCGAGGCCCTGCCCCTAGCAGGACAATCCTGGCATTTATGACCAGTCTTGCCACAAACATAACACTTCCCTGGGAAGTTTCCCCCCGATGTCCCTGCTGCCCTCGGCCCTCGTGGCCGTGTCGATTCCTCACCTGGCCCTGCTGGCCCTGCTGAAACTGCTGTTAGCTGTTCTGACCCTGCTAGCCCTGATGGAAATTCGGACCCTGATGGCCCTGCCTAAAACCTCACTATCCGTGCCTGAAATTCCCCGATCTGAACCTCTTATGATCCCCCTGCTGGGAACCCTGGTAACCCTGCCTCTGCCCCTGAGTAGATTGTGCCCCAGTGGCACCATTTCCCCCAGTCCTGCCCTGATGGCTGGATTCTCCTGGTCTCTTGCTCTCATCCATGTGAAAGCGGTGATCCTGGCAGTGTAACAGTGCAGCATTAACCACGTCAGAATAAGTGGCCAACGAGAGGTTCCCCAACAAATGCTGACGGATCCTCCATGTCAATCCTTCGATAAACTTTTGAATCTTTTTCTCTTCTATCGGTATCTCATCTGGAACAATATTCAGTAGATTTGTGAATTTGGCCTCATACTCGGCCACAGTCTTTCCCTCCTGTCTGAGATTCATTAGCTTCCTCCTCATTTCCGTGTGAACGGCTGACAGAAAATACTTGCGGTCGAACCGCACCCAAAACTTGTGTATCGTGAGAGTATCTCTCTCCTCCATGGTTGTAATAGACTCCCACCACTGCAGTGCAGATCCCACTAGCTTGAAAGTAGCTAGTACCTGCTTCTGAACGTCGGTGCACTCATACATCCTCAAGTGCCTCTAAATGTCTTTAATCTACTGACTTGAAACCACAACATCAGAGCTACCTCCGAACTCCGGCGGGTGCGCTTTCTGAAAAGCATCACGTACACGTTCCCAAGCAGACGGGAATGCATGTGCCAAAACTGGCGCGGCTACTGGCGCCTGAGGTGGTGCCTGCAGTACAACGGCAAGAGCGGCGTTTACCGCTTGGGCTATAATGGCTGCAACCTCAGCGGCATTCATGGTGCCCTGTACTGGAGCTGGCTGGGGCTCCGACTGTGCATTCCTAGGAAACCGTGGTGCACGTCGTGGAGGCATCTGAAATAAGAGTAAAGTCTATAAGTTCGCAGTTATAAACTTAAAATAGCTGAAGAGCGAAGCATACATAAAGGAATACAACAGTCCTAAAATATAGGGCTCTACATCAAAGAAAGCTCAGCAGAAACATAATGAGCCGTACAGATCCTAAAGGACACTAGAACCTGATGCTCTGATACCACATGTGACACCCCGATTCATTAAATACCGGGTAGCTACTCCTTTAGTAAATTAATACAAAATGCCAAGTTGGTTCAGTTAATAGCATCACTGTCGAAAACATTTTAATAATTACTAACCACCAAGTATTTTAAAAAAGTAAGATGTTAAATTTTAAATTAAGTCTGATTAACATGCAATAAAAGAATTATGAAAGAATAACATAACCATACACCATAGAGTCTCAATAAGGTAACCAACAAATAATAGTAAGTCCGGATGAAAACTCCTCACAACAATCCCACAACTGAAATAAATAAAACAGTGTATCCTGAATTAATTACATGCCAAAGATCTGAATAACTGAAATAAGAAATGTCTCTAATAGAAATGGGCGACATGTCCTACAAATGATGAAACTGAATATGGAGTCAAGACAAAAGAAGCGTTTACTAGCAAGGCCCTATAACTTCCACAACAGCTACAGCTCGTCACCTGAATGGAAATCCTATGCATGGTGTCCTTGTGGCTGGGCACCTAAAGGGTTTTTACAAAAATAAATTTGAAAGAAAACGGGTCAGAGCCCGAAAGTGGAGAGTATTTTAAAAATTGCAAGTGTTTTAATAACATTAAAAGAATGAATGCAAAATACATGTTAGGACGTGCACTCACATGAATTACTCACCTCTCGACTAATTGTGCACTCCTAACGTTCCGTACCCATCTAAGTGACATTCATATCTAACTAAACCGTCATAAGTTCTACCCCTTTCTACTGGATTCCCATTATACATTCTAACGTTATCAATTAAATAGATGACTTTACTTAAACTCGGATTGTCAATAATTAGCAATACAATTCACTACAGGTTATCCCTTTTTATTTTCTCAAAGCGTTACCATAATTATACACACAATACCAACGTGAAAGTTCTCATTATTTAAGCGTATATTATTCACGTCATAAATATACAATACCAGCACCCCGAGACTAAGCTGTGGTGCACACATACTCTGCTATCCATCCCGGTACATCACGTACATAAGGATCACGCATTCCAAATCTCTCAGGAATCGTTCTCAGATAATAACAATTATAATCAATGGAGGCGAACACAGTCACATCACACGGGTCACGCACATACCTACGCTCCCACGATCAGCAGACTTATTAACTTCCCAATAAGTCTTTCTCTGATCTATGTCCTCGAGGTAACAATCTATATCCCCCCGTAAGCACACAAAGAATAGATGGCCCTAAGAGAACGCAAACCTCCCGTGATAGCAAGTATGGTAGGTATGTCATACACATAAAATCATATACATATACTAAGCATACATGCATCATAGTAAATACCATAATTTATTAATGGCATACTTCTCATTCTCATACCAACTTATAATGTTACACAATTATCATATCCCTGGGTAATAAAAATTTTAAGCCATCACTTGTTCTCACATCGTAATAGTCACTCACGTCCTAATCCACAATTTTCATTTGGTTCATGTCACACTTTTATGTTTTTACTCCTCAATATATCCCAAATATCCCAACTATATCAATTAGTCATCAAGGGAATGTCATCTCTACAATTAAACCAGGTTACGGGACATTAGAATGAAGCACCTTATACCTTTGACTTACTTAAGTCTATATTGTATAATTGTTCAACTAATTTGGAAATAGTGACAAAATTTGTTGTCTAACCTAGAATCCAAAGAACCTCAGAATTATTCACTCTCTAATCCTCTTCAATGATCCAAACAAGGTATAAATTGAATCACACTACACACATTAGAAGTGCATACATGTGTATATATTGCTCATAATTGATTGTGTGTTAAATTCCCCTTAAAATGTTGTTTTAATAATTTTTTGGGAATTTTTAAACATTTTTAAAATAATGTTTTCTTAAATAAAAGTGTGTATAAACTTTGTGGGGTTAAAATGCTATTATGAAAAATTAGTTTTTCATTAAAATGTTTGATTGGGTAGAATATCAATGCGCTAGAGACTTTAGGGTGTTGGATGTAATTATTTTGGATGCGCATTTCCCAGCCAATGAAGTGCCAACACTTGTCATGTTCCTGTTATCTCATTTTGTGTTTGTTTTGTGAGAGAACCGCCTGGTGTATTGTGGATCGTTAGATCAAACGTTATCTATGGCCTGCATGTGTTTATAGTCTATCCATGTGCTATCACTATGGACCAATCACCTTCATTTTAACCACCGCTATTTTACCACCCTTGGATCAAGTCAATACAAGGGAGACTGAATCTCAACCGTTGATTTCTATCAGCGATCCAGAACCTTCCTTGGCTCCTATATAAACCCTGTCATTCTCAACCTTTAGAGACTTTTGGAAGTCATCCAAATTGAGAGAAAAAAGAGAGAAGAGAGAAGTGAGAGAGAAGAGAGAAAAGAAAAGAGAGAAGAGAGAGAAAGGGAACTGTGTCAGAGAAACCCTAACCCTAACCCTAAACAAATTCAAACCATCTTCAAACCTTCGTATATTCAAAACCCCAAACACAACCTTGAGTGTTTGAGAGAGAGTGTGGTCTTACTGGTTTGATCGTTTGTAGCTATAACCTCTTGATCTGTGATCTTGTTACCAACTTAGACATTTTTGGTGAGATCTGTATTTCTTTTTCATAGAAATCTTAGATCTACACTTTGCATGTCACATATCACTAGATCTGCATATTTGTTTCTCGTTTTAAGAAAATCTTTGCTGATTTAGATCTGTAAGTATTTTATGTTTTCTGTTCTTATGAAACTAAACCTTGACCTAGTTGGATTCTCACTTGGAGATTTTCAATCTCGAAAATATTTTTAAAAACTGAGATTGATTAAGATCTTGACCGATTTTGAAGCAAGATATCCGTGGAATCTGGGATAGATTAAAAGGTCAAAAAGGTTTCAAGTTCTGTAAGAAAGAAAGAAAAGAAAATCACAACATATAGTTATATGTAGTTTTTTAGGACTGTCTGTACAAACTAAGTGTGTGTGAGTTCATGCATGTGTTTAGAAATCACATCACAAAAACTTGACACACTACCACACTGAAAGTGTTGAGAATAAGATCAAAGATTATTGAGTCGGCGCAAGGAAAGCTAAAGCAAAGGAGAAGTTATCAAACTGGAAGAACCTCATCAACAATCAGATCTACAAGAAGTTAGAAGGACACCAAGTGGGGTATATTCCTAAACTCAGAATAGGCTGAGTTGTGTGCATGTATGTTGTATTATTTGTAACTGCTATTTGTTTTTAGTGGATTTTTACTTTCGTGACTTACAAGTCACAGTGGATGTTTCCTCTATTGGGAGAGGTTTTACCAGGTTAAAAATAGTGTGTTCTGATTATCTTCATCTCCTCATCTCATTCTATAGTGTGCTGATTTTTTGAAACTATCTTAGTTTTAAAACTGATTACAAAGTCTTGGTTATTCTCGTACATAAGTTTTTGTAAACACATCTTGTTGTTTATCTTTTTATTTTCAAAAGAAAAGGGTTTCTTCAACAAACATCTCGGAGTTGCTTATACAGTTTAATCTTGTAATAAACGGCATTAGTAACGTTTTTCAATTGGTATCAGAGCCCTGTAAACTTTTATTTCAAAGTATCTTGTATTTCTTTAATCGTTTTCTGAAAATCTTAACTATGGACGAGAAGAATGAAAGGTTTGGTAATCTGTCCAGACCTCCACTCTTTGATGGAAACAACTTTGCTTACTGGAAAGTAAGAATGATTGCCTTCATCCAAGGGACTTTAGGAGATGATGTCTGGGACATTATTGAAAATGGATATACTTATCCTACTAAACCTTCCACTGAAGGAAGCGATGAGAGGGTAAAGAAAATCTTAAGTGAGTTTACCCAAGAAGAGAAAACAATTTCTCGTAATAACAATAAAGGCAAGAATTCCATCTTTATGTCTATTAATGAGTATGAGTTCAAGAGAATCTCATCTTGTGCCACTTCCAAGGAAGCTTGGGACAGATTAATCACTGCCCATAAAGGAGACTCAAGAGTTAAAGCTGCTAAAACTCAAATGCTTACCCAGCAGTACAACTCTTTAATTATGTCTGACTCTGAGTCTTTTGATGACTTTTACATGAACCTAACTGATATAGTTACTAAGTTGCATGCTAATGGTATAACATATGATAGGAATGAGATTGTTTCTAAAATCCTAAGATCATTGCCACAAAAGTTTGACAACAAGAGGTATGCTATTGAGGAGATGAGTGATCAAAACCTCACCCCTGAGTTACTCAGTGGCAAACTTAGGACTGTGGAAATGGAATTAGACTTTAAGAAACAATTAAATCAGTCTCAAAGAAAATAGCCCAACTCTAACTTGAGTTTTTCCTCCAAGATATCTAAACATGAGACTAATTTGACCAACTGTGTCTCTGATGAGGAGTGTGATATAGATAAACTAGATAATCAGATTGCCTTAATGTCCAAATAATTTAAGAAAATTGTTAAATTTAGAAACAAACAGGCATCTAAACAAGGCAAGCCTAATTATCCAACTGTGTCTAATCCCAAACCTCATGAGAGAGGTCTTGACAAACATCCTAAGGACAACAACTTCAGATCTAACAGAGACCTTAAAAAGACTGAATGTTTTAGATGTGGGAAACTAGGTCACATTGCTCATGATTGCAGAGTTAATCTGAATAAAACCAACACACACAATAGAGCCAATGTATGTAAAACTTGGGATGTTTTAAGTGACTCTGATAAAGAGGAACTTGAGTCATCAAATGTACTTGACCCTTGCATGTCTTTTTTTGCTAAGATCATTTACAATGATGATATGCCTGTGTGTGATAATGATACCTCTACTCCTGCTTTTGTGAATACTACTTTGACTGGCCTAGATTCCTTGTTATCTGAAAATGTTGCTAGATCTAGTTCCGTGTGTGTGAGTCAAAGTGATCTCGATAACGACGATGTAAATGGGTGCGTGAGTACTAAAACTGAATCGTTAGGGGTCACTGCACACACTTCACTTAGCGACTCAGACACAGATGACCTTCCAGATATTCATACCTTGTATGCTAAAACTCTTAAAAAAGGCACTAGACTGGAGAAAACTGTTAGAGACCTGACTAAGAAATTAGATGATCTAAGCCTTATTGTGAAGCTGAATGCCGAAGAGTACACTAACCAGTGTCTGACACATCAATCAGAAATTGAAACTTTTGATCAAAAATTAAAAGAGTTGATTAAAACTAATGAAACCGTGGAAATGAAATACAAGGGAACATTATTAGAACTGGAAGAAGCAAAAACAAAGACAGCAACTGTTTTCAAAAAAATTTCTAAGTTTGAAAACAATTCAAATTGTTTCACTGACTTTGTTGTTGACTCTAAGACCAATTCTGATGATAGAACCGGTATTGGTTTCTTCCCTAAGAATAAACCACAAACTAAAAATTTTGAACCTATCAAGTTTGTGTCTAGGGGCAAAAGACCAATCGAAACATGTCCAGATTTTCATTTTATTAAAAAGGAATATGATCAAAAGCAACAACAGAAAGACATTGGAGAGTCTAGTAACTCTAAGGCTGACAGTACACCTGAGACTAAATACGTCTGTCCTTTGATCAGAAAGGCTGAGTCTACCTTTAAAACCATACCTCCTCTGAATAAGAATTCTGAACAGAATCCTGTTAAACCCATCTTTAGAAGTTTTCCTAAGGAAGTACATCCCTCAAGTAATCAATATTGCTCCTACTGTGATGTTTATGGTCATTCCTTTGAAGGTTGTTATGCTAGGCGTCTAAATACCCCTGTGTACAACACTTCTATTTACAAGAACTTTAACTATTCTAGGCAAAATCGTAACCATTATGTCCTTCCAAGACAACCTGACAAGAACTCTAACTACAGGAATAGAAAGACCAAAACTAAGATTTCATTTAAGAGAAAGGCTCCCATAAACTTTCCTAAACCAAAAGCTCAACTTTTTCACAAAAATCAGTTTGTTGCGCCAAATATTTTTCAACAAAAAGCTGCTTCTCGAAAATTTTATCAAATAAGAGCAAACTTGCGCAAAATTAAAACTAGAGCTATTTGGGTTAGAAAAGATGATCTTTTACCCCAAATGAAGTGTAACATTGTCATCACTTCCTTAAAGGCTGAACACACTTCATCTGGTTAGTATTTAGATTCAGGATGCTCCAAACATATGACATGAGATGAAACCAAACTCTTAAACAAAACCATATTTTCTAGAGGTAAAGTAGTTTTTGGCGACAGAGTTTCATCCCAGATCATAGGTAAAGGAATCCTAAAAGAAGAGGGAATGCCTATCTTGGAAAATGTACTTTTAGTTAAAGGCCTTAAAGCCAACCTCCTAAGTATATCACAATTTTGTGACTCAGACCATACTGTTACCTTTTCAAAGAACAATTGCAAAATTCTAAATGATAAAGGTGAATGTATTATTACCGGATTTAGAACACCTGACAATTGCTATACTGTCAAGAATAGTTCTGAAACCTGTAACATTGTCAGAATGGATGACAATGAAATCTGGCATAAACGTATGGGTCACCTAAGTTATGATATCCTTGGTAGATTGTCTAGTCAAGAAATTGTTAGAGGAATTCCTAAAATTAAACCTATTTCCAGTGTTGTTTGTGGTCATTGCCAGGAAGGAAAAATAGTTAAGACTTCGCATAAAAAAGTTAAAGACATTCTCACCTCCAGACCTTTAGATCTCATCCATATGGACCTTATTGGTCCCTCTAGAACTATTAGTCTTTGTGGACACAATTATATCCTTGTCATGGTTGATGATTTTACACGATTCACTTGGGTTTCCTTCTTGAAACATAAATCTGACACGTTTCAAAATTTTTTAAAAATTTTACTAAGAATTGAAAATGAGAAGGACACACAAGTCAATCGCATTCGTAGCGATAGAGGGGGAGAGTTCATAGACACGGTAATAGTTGAATATTGTGACTACAACGGTTACAAACACGAATTCAGTGCCCCTAAGACTCCTCAGCAGAACGGTGTTGCCGAAAGGAAAAACCGAACTCTTCAAGAGATGGCACGTGTCATGTTGCATGCCAAATCTCTACCTAAGTACTTATGGGTAGAATCTATTAGAACTGCATGTCATATCATTAATCGGGTTTACCTTAGGAAAAATACTAAGCAAACCTCTTATGAGTTGTGGTACGGTAAGAAGCCTAATCTGAAATATCTAAGAACTTTCGAAAGTCAGTGTTACGTCTGTAGAGACAGAGAACATTTGTCCAAATTCGAGACGCGTGGAGATAAAGCCATCTTCTTAGGTTACTCCTCAAACAGTCGTGCATATCGTATATACAATCTGCGTACTAAGACCCTTATGGAGTCGATAAATGTAATTGTAAGCGACACTATTGTCGAAAATAAGATATCTGAATCACCTATTGTGGTTGAATCTGAAATGATTTCAAAAATGATTCACCAGAAATAGATGACTCATTACCTATTGAGAGTCCAGAAGTACCTGGCTGGGTCTCTAAAGATCATCCCATTGACAATGTGGTCGGTAATCTTAATGAGCCTGTCCGTACTAGATCCCAGTTAAGAAATTATGCTAATTACGCATGTTTCGTCTCCCTGGTGGAACCGAAAAATGTTAATGAAGCATTGAATGACACACACTGGATTTCTGCAATGCAGGAAGAACTTTTACAGTTTGTCATTCACGATGTCTGGTATCTTGTACCGCGGCCTCAAAACAAAAATGTTATTGGCACACGTTGGATCTTTAAGAACAAATCTGTCGAAAATGGGGTAATCCTTAGAAACAAAGCTAGACTAGTTGCTCAAGGTTACTCACAAATAGAAGGGATAGATTTTAGCGAGACTTTTGCCCCAGTCACTCATCTTGAATCTGTTCGACTTCTTTTCGCCATAGCGTGTCACTTAAAATTTACACTTTATCAAATGGATGTCAAGTCTGCCTTCCTCAATGGAATTCTTTCCGAAGAAACGTATGTAGAACAACCCAAAGGGTTCATTGACCCAAAATACCCAGACCATGTCTTTCGTCTAAAAAAGGCTTTGTATGGCTTAAAACAAGCTCCTAGAGCTTGGTATGAACGCCTATCCAACTTTTTGTTGGATAAGGGTTTTAAGAGAGGAGGAAATGACCAGACCCTCTTTGTCAAACATTTTGACAAAAACATTATTATAGCCCAAGTCTATGTAGACGACATCATCTTTGGGTCTACTTCAACATCTGAAGTTAAATCTTTTTCTGCTATTATGCATAAGGAGTTTCACATGCCCCTTATGGGGGAGCTACAACTTTTCTTAGGATTTCAAGTAAAACAGAATTCTGATGGATTATTTGTCTCTCAAACTAAGTATGCCTTAGATCTTGTTAAGAAATTTGGTTTAGATAATGCTAAAGTTGCCAAAACGCCAATGAGTACTACTGTTAAATTATGTAAAGATGAAAATGGGAAGTGAGTTGATTCCACACTTTATCGTAGTATGATTGGTAGCCTACTCTATCAAACTGTCTCATGACCAGATATAATGTATGCTATATGTCTGTGTGCTCGTTACCAAAATAACCCTAAAGAGATCCATTTATCTTGTGTAAAACGTATAATAAAGTACATAAAGGGCACTCTTAATCTTGGACTTAGGTACACTAATGATACATGCAACACCATCATAGGGTATACTGATGCTGATTGGGCCGGTTGTACTGATGACAGTAAGAGTACATCAGGTTCCTGTTATTATGTCGACAATAATTTAGTAGGTTGGAGTAGAAAAAAACAGAATTGCACATCTTTATCTACGGCTGAGTCCGAATATATAGCAGCTGGAAGTTGCTGTACTCAATTGTTATGGATAAAACAAATGTTAAGCGACTATGGGATTAAAGAAGATCAGTTACAATTGTATTGTGACAATCAAAGCACCATTAACATATCTAAAAACCCGGTTCAACACTCGCGAACTAAGCATATTAAAATAAGACATCACTTTATACGCGAACTTGTTGAGACTAAGGAGTTAGAAATTCATTACCTACCTACTGATTTGCAACTTGCAGACATGTTCACTAAACCTCTAGACTATAACAGATTTCTGTATTTGCGTAATTCTATAGGTATGGTATGTGTTTATTAATCTCTTAAGACCTTAATTTTTACCCTTTGTCCATTTGAGACAAAATGGGGGAGAAATTTGAGTCTTACGGGTTCAATGTTTTGTTCACATTTCATCTAAACTGCTTGATCTTAGTGTGCATATTTGTAGGAACCTCTTCTACTGGTTTCCTACCATTTCTCTCTAGTGTACAATTTTGTAAATAGTTGAGTTATGTAATTTTTGACTTTCTAGGAAATGGGTAGATAGTATCTTTTGTATAGGACTAGGTTTTATTTATTTTTGGTTCCCTAAGAGTTTAAGCTAACTCAAAGGAGATTTTGTCTCATATTTCCAAAGGGGGAGATTGAAGCACCTTATACCTTTGACTTACTTAAGTCTATATTGTATAAGTGTTCAACTAATTTGGAAATAGTGACAAAATTTGTTGTCTAACCTAGAATCCAAAGAACCTCAGAATTATTCACTCTCTAATCCTCTTCAATGATCCAAACAAGGTATAAATTGAATCACACTACACACATTAGAAGTGCATACATGTGTATATATTGCTCATAATTGATTGTGTGTTAAATTCCCCTTAAAATGTTGTTTTAATAATTTTTTTGGGAATTTTTAAACATTTTTAAAATAATGTTTTCTTAAATAAAAGTGTGTTTATAAACTTTGTGGGGTTAAAATGCTATTATGAAAAATCAGTTTTTCATTAAAATGTTTGATTGGGTAGAATATCAATGCGCTAGAGACTTTAGGGTGTTGCATGTAATTATTTTGGACGCGCGTTTCCCAGCCAATGAAGTGCCAACACTTGTCATGTTCCTGTTATCTCATTTTGTGTTTGTTTTGTGAGAGAACTGCCTGGTGTATTGTGGATCGTTAGATCAAACGTTATCTATGGCCTGCATGTGTTTATAGTCTATCCATGTACTATCACTATGGACCAATCACCTTCATTTTAACCACCGCTATTTTACCACCCTTGGATCAAGTCAATACAAGGGAGACTGAATCTCAACCGTATATTTCTATCAGCGATCCAGAACCCTCCTTGGCTCCTATATAAACCCTGTCATTCTCAACCTTTAGAGACTTTTGGCAGTCGTCCAAATTGAGAGAAAAAAGAGAGAAGAGAGAAGTGAGAGAGAAGAGAGAAAAGAAAAGAGAGAAGAGAGAGAAAGGGAACTGTGTTAGAGAAACCCTAACCCTAACCCTAAACAACTTCAAACCATCTTCAAACCTTCGTATATTCAAAACCCCAAACACAACCTTGAGTGTTTGAGAGAGAGAGTGGTCTTACTGGTTTGATCGTTTGTAGCTGTAATCTCTTGATCTGTGATCTTGTTACCAACTTAGACATTTTTGGTGAGATCTGTATTTCTTTTTCATAAAAATCTTTGATCTACACTTTGCATGTCATATATCAATAGATCTGCATATTTGTTTCTCGTTTTAAGAAAATCTTTGCTGATTTAGATCTGTAAATATTTTATGTTTTTTGTTCTTATGAAACTAAACCTTGACCTAGTTGGATTCTCACTTGGAGATTTTCAATCTCGAAAATATTTTTAAAAATTGAGATTGATTAAGATCTTGACCGATTTTGAAGCAAGATATCCGTGGAATCTGGGATAGATTAAAAGGTCGAAAAGGTTTCAAGTTCTGTAAGAAAGAAAGAAAAGAAAATCACAGCATAAAGTCTTTATATGCAATTTTCTAGGACTGTCTGTACAAACTAAGTGTGTGTGAGTTCATGCATGTGTTTAGAAATCACATCACAAGCACTTGACACACTACCACACTGAAAGTGTTGAGAATAAGATCAAAGATTATTGAGTCGACGCAAGGAAAGCTAAAGCAAAGTAGAAGTTATCAAACTGGAAGAACATCATCAACAATCAGATCTACAAGAAGTTAGAAGGACATCAAGTGGGGTATATTCCTAAACTTAGAATAGGATGAGTTGTGTGCATGTATGTTGCATTGTTTGCAATGCTGTTTGTTTTTAGTGGATTTTTACTTTCGTGACTTAGAAGTCACCGTGGATGTTTCCTCTATTGGGAAAGGTTTTACCACGTTAAAAATAGTGTGTTCTGATTATCTTCATCTCCTCATCTCATTCTATAGTGTGCTGATTTTTTGAAATTATCTTAGTTTTAAAACTGATTACAAAGTCTTGGTTATTCTCGTACATAAGTTTGTGTAAACACATCTTGTTGTTTATCTTTTTATTTTCAAAAGAAAAGGGTTTCTTCAACAAACATCTCGGAGTTGCTTATACAGTTTAATCTTGTATTAAACGGCATTAGTTACATTTTTCATAGAAATCAAATCAAGCCAAAAAGGCCAATCTGCCAACTCGTTAGAAGTCTCGTTCGAATGAGGTCGTTCGAACGAGAGTTCGTTCGAATGAAGTGGGTATCTAATGAGATCTCATTCGAACGAAAGGCAACGAACGAACATACCACTCGTTAGAAGTCAAACTGTCAACTCGTTAGAAGCTCGTTTGAACAAGCTCGATCGAACGACTTGGGCAGGTCTTCTAACGAGGTGACAGTTCGAGCCCAGAATTCTCCTACTACGTTTTTCCCAATTTTCTTCACCTCTAATCTCATTTAAACATCATTCCAATAGTATTTCAAGGTTTCTAAACATTCCTAAACATACTTAAATCGTATTACAACATTTATATGGGGTCAAATCATCCTAAACCACATCTAATCATCAAATCCCCCCATTTTTCCCCAAATCTCATGAACATGAACCCTAGAAATTTACAGTCATCAATAGACATAATTAAATCCATTATTGTGATATAAAAGATGTATTTCTATTAGAATAATTACCCAAACACAATTCTACATGCAGTCTCCTTATCAAAATGTGAATTTCTAAGTCCAATTCAATGGGTTTTTATCAATCTCCCAAAACAATGCAATTTTCATAAATGTCTAAGCATTGAAGAAACATTCGTTGCAAATACCGTAATTAAACCACTTGCCTCTGATCTTTCTCTGAATTTGGTGTTGAATCTTGGATGTAGGTTGCTCTCTCCTTTTCTCCCAAGATTGAAGGTTGAAGATGGGGTTAGGGTTATCTCTTTGGGAACTTCTCCTAACTTCTCATGAAACCCTCATAGCCCTCAAATCAGTTAATTGCTGGTAATGGGTTAGTGGGTCATTAAATTCCCTATTTTAAACTCCCAAAATTCGTTGGTCATAATTCCTAAAATTCCAAAATTACCAAAATACCCTTTTAAGTTGCCGGTATGGCCTAAAAATGCCCTGGGACCCAAATTAAACCCTCGGCTAGTGTTTTCTGACTATTTCTACCCTTCCGGACGCGTTGGCGCACTCAAAATGACCATACGGTTGATAAAAAAATCCACTTTTTAATTAAAATAATTATATTCCTGACGCGACTGTCACACACGTCCTAACAAAATTTCCAAATTGCCGTATTTCAATTTCACGACAAATTCAATATATTCAATATTCATTATAATCAAATAATACCCATTATAATCAAATACCAACTCACATCTCGTTAGTATTTTATCCGTATTAATTCTCAATTAATACCCATTTAATTCAATTAATCCCATAAATAAATATCACAAAAATACGGGGTATTACATTTAAGTGCCGTGTAAAAGCCCTCAATCAATAGTGTTTTAGCTCGTTTTTATCTCAGTTTTGTAATATCGAGATATGAGACTGATTGGACGTGAGAGTTGTCACATGAATATGACAATATTGCCCAACATACTATCTTCCTTACATGGCATCCTATGAAAACATTAGATTCAAACTCTCACATTCAATCTCCACCTCTAATTAAGTTATCCTCTTATGGAATAGTGAAAACCTTTTACTCCTTATTATATACATATATATATATATATATATATATATATATATATATATATATATATAGAGACAGAGAGAGAGAGAGAGGTTGAATGTATACCTATATGATGATTTGAGTGTATGACATACCTAGTCTACTTACTATCAACGGGAGGTTTGTGCATTGAGGGTAGTCATATCCTGATGAGCCTTAAGGGGGATTTTTAACTTGTGCCTCAGAACATACGACTTAGGTTGGATTGCCATGTGTGAAAATAATGGTATTGAATAGTCATTTGGGTGCATAGGTATGTGCGTAGCATAGCCCAAAGTCTTAAGACTATGTTCGCCTCCAATATTTTTGTTTGTTATTTATGCTTCTAGGGATATACCGAACCTACAATCCTTTGTATAGTGATAAGATGTATCGGGACATGATAGTACAATACGCATGCACCACAACTGAGTCTCGAGCTGTAGTGTTGTATATATATAATAGAGGAATGTATATGTACTTGTGATATTAGCTACTGTCTGAATCAAGTAAACATGGATGGTAAAGAAATATGAAATGAATGAAGTTTGTGAACACTTAATTATATTAAATTGAAAAGTGATTATCCATGTTGAAGAGACAATGGATATATATGTATTACTTATATTGAGAGAGAAATGCGTGGGAAAGATAATGGGTTATGTTTAGATGTTAGACTAGAAAGAAATAGTTAGTACGAGAATAGTAACTAGTAAGGTTTGAAGGTACGTTAGGCGTGCACACTAGATGAGAGGTGAGAATCTTAGGAGAGAGTTAAAGAATGTAATATATACATAATAATTTCTTAGTTGAACTTGTTAATCACTTGCTATTTTTAAAATATTTTACCATCGGGCTTTGACCCATTTTCTTTCATATTCTTGCCTCCCTTATATCTTCTATATTAGCTGTTCAGTCACAGGAACACTAGTAATAGAGGATTGGATACTTGAAGTACTAATGACGCTATGGTCTTGAATACTTTTCTTAGACTCTTCATTCTTTTGATTCATACATCCGTAGTAGTTAGTTCATGCAGGGCATGTCGCCCAAGGATCCTAGTTATTTGATTCTATCTCAGATAGTGGTATTATTTATGACAGTTCTGATACATTCCATTTATTTGGATTGTTTTATTGAGATATTTAAACTGGGGAGTTTATTCTAGTTACATTTAATTCAGTTGTGAGGTCAATTAAATATTACGCATTGTTGTGTAATCGATTACATGAAATTATTTGTAATGGTAAAATGAGATTGTATTAAATTAAAATTTGAAAGTTTTTAACACCGACTTAATTGAGTAATAGGTGATTAACAAAAAGAAAATGTTTTTCGACAGTGATTCTAAGAAGGAACCAATTGTATACTCTGATTTAATTGGGTATAGGACTGATCACCTGATATTTAATTGAGTGGGGTGTTACAGGTGGTATCAGAGCATTAGGTTCTAGAGTCCTTAGGATCTGTACGGGTATCTACATTTCAGTGTAGCGTCCTTTGATGTAGAGCCTTATTATTAGGATTGTTGTATTACTTCACGTTTGAAGATTTACTTTCTCTAGGCTTTGGATTTCTACTTCCATTGTCCCCTCCCTCTTTTTCCTTCACACATTTTATAAATCTTCTTTTTTTTAAATCCTTCCAACTTCGCCACCCTTCACCAATAAATGCTGGGTGAGTCTGGAATGGCACCATCGTCACCAACGACGGTGCTTAAGGGACTATAGTTACCAAGCAATTTCTTTATTGTCGTCAACTTGAATAATAATTACGAGGCATTTTACCTGAATCAACATTTTCCAAAATACACGAAGTCTCCTTTTGAGCTTCCTCCTGCGTTTTGTCCAATGGCCTTCACTGGTCATCCTATTTTGTTCGGCGTACGAAGCCCGACCAAACATGTATAAGAATTTAACCACTTATGTTTTTTCGAGAACATTTCGCTCATAAGAGCAATCTTAAGTGATGAAAATTAGACTTTGTATAAAAAGAAGTTGGTATTGAGAAAAATGTGGAATTTGGGGTACAGTTTGCTAATGAAATTGTCCATTTGCTAATGTAACAGAGATGTGAATGAAATTGTGAAATTTTGGACCCTATCATAAATGGGATGTACCTGATAAAAACGAGTTACTTTTTGTTGAAGAGTTCATGATTTATATACCCATGTGTAAATGGAAAAATCAGATTTAGATGGCTAGTGATGTTGTCGTCAAGGGTATACATTTATGAATCAATATGAATGATTTCATGAGAAGGGAGTTAAGGGTGCTAGAGAATTTAATCGAAAAGTGAGACTAGGGTGAACTAGGATAGTAGAACACCACTTATGGACATGCCCAGTAAGGGGGGGGGGCACATATATGGTTTAATTGAAGGTCAACTAAGTGGAGGCGGATTCAGTGAAGACTAGTATAGTCGATAACGAGTTCCGTGGATAAAGTAGAGCCAAAGAAATTAGTAGAACAACAATTAATTCTCGTATTGTTAGGTTCAAAATCGTCTGTAGGACCAGGTACAGGGGAAATGACACGAAAAGTTGTTCCAGGTGTAGAAAAAATGGGTCTATTAATGTTGAATGATTCCATAGAAAGTGAGTGGGACCCATGATACTGGGACCACTAGATGTGAATCCTAGGTATGGATATCATCATATAAGTTTATGGGGTAGCGAAACCCGTTGTTGACACCCGTAGGGAGAAAAGGGTAGGATCATTAAGAATTATGTTATTATATACTACATTTCTGAGGGATGAATATATGATTTATTATGGTAATGTGTAGTGAATGATTTCCAAGTATTGAAACGATGGTCTATTGTGTAATAAGACTATTATATTTGTTATTTCAGAGTGAACTGTATTAGTTATGTTAGGCCCCACCTGAAATAAGGTTGGTCCTAACTGTATAAATTTATAGATGGCATTTGATACTAGGCATCTGTGAGTATGCCAGTGTGTAGGGACTTATTGCTGATGTGCTTCAGGATATATTGTGATCTTAATTCGTGCAGAGAGAGATATTTCTCGTTATTTTATAGCACCAAGAAACTGTGTTAGTGAGAGTGCCACGTTTAATATTATCTTTGAGGGACATGAGAGTGGATAAGTAGACTTTATATGAATAGGCAAAACCTATTAGGAAGGTGCATACTGTGACTAAGGACCTGAAAGGTTTCGACGACCGACTAGGTTAGGTAGTAGTGTATCGGTGGGTCCCTTGTTTGGATTTCACTCTACAAGACACCCCACTCATGAATGTAGCGAATGTTGGGAGTTGAAGTATGTTGGGTCTTTAGAATATGGGTTTGAAACCTTTGTTATAATATATATCTTTTAAAACTGAGAGTTATGGGTTATAGTATGACTTGAGGCCAGTGGAGTCACTAAACGTGAATGTGAAAACCAGTGGGATACGGATTATATTATAAGTACTAAGTTGGTAAAGTGTAACCTTACAGATTAATCATGTCTAGTGTAGGATATCACACCCATTTAGATCGTATGCTGACATGTACATAACATAGGGTGTATGGGTGCCCTAGATAGTTGGATTGTAGTATTTTCCATAATTGAGAATTGTGCCACAGTGCACATTTTAGATGTAAATAAATATAGAAGTTGTTATTTCAGGACTTAGCTGTTTGATGGTTTAGGTCAGTTAGGATCGCTACTCCCTAAATTTTCCACGAGGATGGAATAGGAAGAATTCGAGAAAGTTTAACTCGAGAAAGTTGAAACTTACATGGTAAGGTATGTGGAATCTAAAATTTTAAGAAAGGGGGAGAACTTGTGACGCGTGGTGAAGGCATCGTCTCACGACTCATGGTTGTGGATGCTTTTATGAGTAAGATAAAATGCATCATGATATAAAACTATAGTAGTGATGGAATAAAACCAAGCAAGACATTGATGAGTTCTAATTGAAAGTGGACCATTAGATATTAATAGGGTTCCTTCAACCGTTGGGAATTCCTTTGTATAAATGGGGAAGCATGTCCCTAAATTATCACAGAGTGAATTACTTCGCAAAGGGATCATGACCCTATATGGGTGATAGTGGGTCTGGTAATCGAAGTAGCTCACGTTATGCCGGTTAGGACTAATCGTAACGTGTGACGGTATACCCCATTCATTATTCCTGAGATAGTAAGGTTATATGGGGTAAATTTTGACATTATGTCCGTATAGAGAAGAGAGTTATGTCTCGATTATTGGGAAGAGTTTTGAAAGGTCATGAGTATCGAGATGCGAATGTATACGGACTAACACACCCACATATGGACGAGCATACTAATAATTCTAGTTACATATTGAGGGACATGTTTTATTTCTGATTATGGGAAGATTTAGTATCATATTTTGAGTTCGTGTACAATGACTCCTCTTAGCTCATTTATGGTATGACTCTATCTGAGGCATTTTATAGAAGACCTTATCATCCTTCTTCTTATTCTCTAGAGGTGGAGGATAATGAGCTACTCGGTCCAGAGGAATTCAGGGTCCGTAAGACAAAATTGAAATGATTTGGTATTACGTTATTGCATGTTGGAAAAAGGGAAATTGACACCGAGATACGTAGGACCATTTCCTATTATTGTAAAGATTGGAACGGTGGATTACAAGCTTGGGTTCCATAGTCCTTTGCTGAGGCATTATTGTGAATATGTGTTGGAAATTATAGTATATATTGTGTGTAAAATATATACCGTCAAACAAGAATAATCTACTCATGTGACATAGTAGTAAGACGAGTTTGTATATATCTAAATACAGATTAATCTACTATACTGCAAATATTAGGAAAATATATAGTGATTATTTAAAATTAAAATTTAAGTAGTGAAACTTAAATGATAAGGATTCAAGTATAACATAAGTGAGGTGTTCATTGTTAGGGGTATTCAGTAATGTATTGTATGCGCAGTATGAAGGATCTCAACTGAGATGTGAGATTAATCCTCGGAGTTGTCCTTACCAGATATGCCTTAATTTCTAAATTTCAGGACGAAATTCCATTGTAAATGAGGGATTATGTAATACGCCATATTTGAATGAATTTTAAAATGAGATAAATTAAAAGTAAATGGGTTGAATCAATGGGGATTAATTGGAATTATTTATGAGAAAATAATTGGAATTAGTCGGGATTGAATATTACTAGAATAAAGTAATATGCGATTGATATTAAATATTACTTAGTGAATAAAACTAATATATTACAATGAATTTATAAAAATTATCGGGATTTATAAATAAGACAATTATGGTAATTAAGTCGGGACGCACGTGTGAGTCATGTCGACACTACAATTGAAGGGAATGAAAAGTAAAGTATTTTTTATGTCATTCGAATGATCATTTCGAGCGCGCCAAAGTGTCTGGATAGTCAGAAAAGTCTACTCGGGGGGTTTGATTTGGGTCTCGGGTCAATTTGGAACCGAATAGACACCTCAAAGAGGTATTTTGGTCATTTTATTTGGGAGATGAATAGTACTTACGAAATTTGGGTATTTTTATATAAGTTAAGAGATATGTTAGTAAAAGGTTTATTAACCAAAACTTTAAGATACATCCATTGAGGAAAGGGAAAGATTTCTCTAGGAAAGGAAGGGTTATTCTAGTAAAACCAAGGGGACAAAGGCACTGTGCACCACTGCCGCCACCACTGGAGAGTAATAGAAAAAGAGAGTAACATCATAGTATCATCTTTCCCAAAGGTTCAGACTTACAAAATTAAATGCAAGTGTTTTAAGTCTTTTAATCTATAGCATGTATGTTGTCCATGGTAAATAGATTTTTTTTTTATGTTTTAAAAATCAAATATGAATTTTGATGATTTTGATTTAATACATGAAATGTAAACCATGCAGGATTAATCAATTGTTGATATTAGAATTAACATAATGAAGCTTGGGTTTATTTGATGAAGAAATTTGGGGTTCAGAGGGTTCTTGAGTAAGAATGATAAAATGTAGATTTTATGAATTAAAATGGGATTAGCATGATTAATCGAAATTCCATGACGATTTTAATATGATTTGATGTTATAAATCATGTACATACTTGGGTATATCATTTGGGATGAATTATAAGGAGTTTGAGATCATTTGGTAGAGGTTTTGAGGATGAATTATGTTACAACCCATAGGTAGAAATATGTAGAAAAAGGACGAATATTGTATAATAATTTTAGGACTCTTTTAAGAGGAAATTGGTAGTGTGCACGTGTGTTCTTGTATAAAATCACATTTTTCACAACATTTTAGTTTTATGTTTTTTCAAAATCGGAGTAGAAAAGCCTCAAATTGTAATTTTTTATTTCTGGGCGGAATGTAACTTTATCGAGAAAAAGAATTATTGGAAATTAAAATATAATCTGGGCTTGTTATAATGAGTCTGGGATTTGGACCAATAACTATGGGTTGAAGGTACCTACTGGAATAATGAATTAAATCCTTTCGATTAACAAGAGATGTTAAGAGTAATAGGAAATGTAAATTATTAGTTTATGTTCTAAACTTGAAATATACTATGTGTGGGATTTGTATATGGGATGAGACTATACCCATTTGTTGATATATATACATAGGTGGAGCAAATACCTATAATATAATTGGGGTTTAAAATACCATGATACATAGGATATTCAATATATAAGTATACTACGTATGAAACCTATAATATGTGATGTGCTTATGGCCTACTGTTGATATATATATATATATATATATATATTTGAGTGTATACCTATATGATGATTTGTGTGTATGAAATACCTAGCCTACTTGCTATTAATTGGAGGTGTGCGTGTTAAGGGAAATCATATCCTGATGAGCCTTAGGGGGATTTTTGACTTGTGCATGTGTGAAAACAATGGTATTGAACATTTATTTGGGTGTGTAGGTATGTGCGTATCCCAAAGGCTTAGGACTATGTTTGCCTCCAATATTTGTGTTTGTTATTTATGGTTCGAGGGATATACCAAATCGATAGTCCTTTGTATAGTGACGAGATGTATCCAGACATGATAGCAGAGCATGCATGCACCCTAGCTGGGTCTCGGGGTGCAATGTTGTATATATATAATAGATTGAATGTATATATATACTGTGTGAATTAAGTAGACATGAATGATAATTAAATCATAAATGAATTAACTTTGTGAAGGCTTAATTATATTAAATTGAAAAAGTGCTTATCCATGTTAAAAAAAATTAGATATATATATATATATATATATATATATATATATATATATATATATATATATAGGTATTAATTATATTGTGAGAGAAATGTGTGGGAACGATATTGGGCTATGTTTAAATGTTAGAAGCCATGAAATTAGGATCCATGTGTATAGAATTATGAATTTTGTATTTATTTATATAATGTTCTTGAAGAAAATAGGAGAACTAGGGTTTTTGTTAAAATTATATGATTTGATCCATGAAATTGATTTCTTATTATGAGTAGATGATTTTAAAACATTGGAACTTATGTATTTATGTTGGTATGATGTTAGGAATAAATATTTAGGAGTTTGGGACATTATAGTAGAGTATTTGAGGGTTAAGTTTGATGAAACCCGCAGGAAAAATTATGCAGAATTGCAATACCTATTTGATCGATCAATCGACCCAGGAATGTCAATCGATCGACGAGATTGATCGATCGACCCACGAATGTCAATCGATCGGCTGGATCGATCGATCGACCCCTTTCCCTCGATCGATCGACTCCTCCTATTTTGTTTAGATTATTTCCCTTTGAGGTTTGAAAAATACCAAGCTAGTAAGAAGTTGTAGGGGGTTTAATAGAATATTGAGGGACTTGGTTAAGGTTGGTAGGGTTGTAGTTTATGCTCGGAAAATGTTATACCTTATGGGATTGAATGGGACACTTACGAGTGTTTACCGAGTGAGGTACGGTTAGAAATTTTATAAAATTGGGACTAAAATTGGATGAATGTTAATATAAGGTTAGGAATAGTAGAAGAGAGAATTTGAAGTACCAAAATGACCTTAGAGGCAAGTGGGTGACTTAGTAACATTTTGAGATAGGTTTAAATATTTGGATCTATACGACGAGAGAGTTGTCGCGTAAAACATTATGTAGAATATCTGGGATGGCGTTAAAATGCAAATGTGACTTGTAATATAGGACTGAGAATACCTATATTAATGTTAATAAATACTTAGGTTGTGTGATTACTTAGTATATGGTTGATTCTGTGTATGACATACCTACCATTCTTGCTATTACGGGAGGTTGATTTTTGGAAAAAGGACTATGTTATCTTTGTGTGCCTTTGGGGGGATTTATATTGCTACCTTAAGGAAATAGGACTGTGAATGACTTATCTCTGAGTTGATTAGCAAGCTGACCATGGGAACGTGGGTATGTGCATGACCCATGGGTATGTTAACTATGTTCTCCTCCAATATATGTGAATTGTATTGATACGGCTGTCGAGTGATTCGAAACATGATAATCCTTACGTGCGTGATGTATCAGGATTGGTAGCAGAGTATGTGTGCACCGTAGGTTCCATCCTTTTGGGGTGTCGGATTCGTATATATATTATGATGTGACATTATACTGTCAATGTTACAACCACTGGATTAAATGTGTTGTCAATTGGTGAGCTAATAGTTACCTTATATGGGGAGAATTCGCGAGGTTATAGGGTTTCCATTTTCGGTGGCAGATTAGTGATTTGGGTTTATAAGAAGAAAGGGGAGTGGGGTTAGTAACCCCACTGCCAAAGCCTCAAAGACTTTTTTCTCTCCCTTGACATGTTATCCCCCATTTTATCTCCCAGTGTAACTCATACACCCATACCAAGAAATATACATTATTCCCTACTGCTTAGAAATAAGCCACCAACATGAAATATATAGTGTTATCGAAAACCTTGATGAGTATTTGAAGATGGTTTTGATAGTGGAGCTTTCATGAAGGCTATTTGGTGGGATTTTGTGACTCCCTTTAGGGCCACCTTTGAAGGTGGGGGAGTCACCAATTTTTACCACCATCGTAGGTGTCATTTAAGGTTGGGTATTATAGTTAGACTTTATTTGCTGAACATTGTAGTCTCATTCTTGAGTATGATTAAAAGTAGGGTTATGAAGAGAATGATATGTTATTATTAATCTGAAAATAGCGATTTTTAAGTAGTAAAAATAGAAGAAAGTGTTATTGTTGTGTATTCTCTATTAAATCTGAAAATAGTCATTTTTGTGGAGTAAAAACAATAGAAAATATTATTGTGCTGCGTTTCCCTAATAAATCTGAAAATAAACATTTTTATGAAATAAAAATGTAAGAAATGTCATTTTAGTATATTCTCTAGAAAAGAAAATAATGAACAGTTTTATGGTAATAAAAATGAGGCAAATATTATTTTTGTGTATTTTCCAATAAAACTAAAAATTGACATTTTTATGGTTATAAAAATGTAGAAAATTATTATTTGTGTGTATTTTCAAATAAAACAGAAAATGGACCTTCTTTTGGTAATAACAATGTAGGAAAATATTGTTTATTCGTATTTTCCAATAAAAATGAAAATTGACATTTTTATGGTAGTAAAAATGTAGGAAAATATTGTTTGTGTATATATTTTCGAATAAAACTGAAAATGGACATCTTTATGGTAATAAAATGTAGTAAAATATTGTTTATGTGTATTTTCCAAAAAAACTAAAAGTGGACATTTTTGTGGTAATAAAAAATTTATAAAAATGCTTTTCTAGTATATTTTTTAGTAAAAGAAAGTAGTGGACATTTTTATAGAACAAAAATGTATGGAATTATTATTCTTATTTAGATTAAAGGAAAATGCATATTTGTTACAAATGGTATAAATCCAAGAATGAACGTATGTTTAATCCACTTGGCATGCTTTTAGCAATTAAAGTCCACTTTCTCTTGCATATGAGCTTGTAGTATTTTGATAATAAGTATATGAGCAAGTTTAAAGAAAGTTATGTTGGGTTTAAACACATAATATGACAAATGGAGATTTTGGTCCTAAAAGAATGAGTGAAAAGTACAAGTATATTATGTAAATGTGTTATTTTACATACTCGAAGTGCAAAAGTGTCAAGTGAGAGAATTGGGTAATAGTGTGGTATTGAACAAGTGTTAAAATGGCTAAAAGTATTTGAAAAGTTAAGTTGGTAAATTAATAATCATTTAAGAGATAACACTTGATAAGGAACTAAATTGAAAGTTTGAAAAAGAAAAGGGTAAATTGGTAATTTACTTAAAGAGAAATATTTTATGGTATGAAAATGTTAAAGAATGTCTTTGCACTAAGGTGCATGAAAATGAATTAAGTCCTAAAGCGTGAATTAAGTTAGTATAAATCACGTGTGTGTGGATAAGGGGCTTAAAGAAGAAGAAAAGGAAAAAATTTCCAAGTAATAGTGGGAAAAAGGATAGTTAAGTTCGGGTTTTGGCTTCGGCCGGATGAAATTAAAGAAGTAGGTTAATGTGGATATGTGTAAAATGTTAAACACATTAATAAAGACTCAGATGCATTTGGAAATTAGCAAGAAGGGCCTGGAGCCCTTGGGTGAAATGCTCTAGATCACTGGCCAAAGCATATTCTGCGCATAGCCATCGGTGTGGTGCCCATGTAAGTATGTAGTAATTTGTAAAATCCACGGAAAAAACAAAAGGAAGATGGAACATATCAAGCGTGAGCAGCTTCATCGCTCAAGCACCACTGCATTGAGGCTTTTCGTTGTAGTGATACTTCCCTCGACGGCCATCAAGTTCTTTGAAGTCCCAGTATAAAATCATTGGACAAGCACATGACTTGCTTTGCCGAAGCTCCTCTTTAGTAATGATCTTCCTCGCTACTGCGACACCTCCGACAACACATACATTTCCACTAATTTGTCTAACGAAATTTGAGCTTCTTTAATATTTTTAAGCGAAAATACCTTTTGGAAGTTGATTAGACTTGCAAGACCCCAATAACTCTACTACACATGCCTTGTGCAAGAGAAGTGTCCTTTGGATTTTTGTGGTGATGGGTAAACCCATTTGTGTAATTTTCATTAATTTAACCTTAAATTCTCTTTATTTAAATATAACTGTATTATATTTTTCAAGAGAAAAATACATAGAGGGCCTTTTCTTGTGCTTTTTTGTTCTTCCTTTCGAAGGAGATAAGAACACACTTGAGAAAAAAAAGTGAACCTTTCTCAAAATCTAGTTCATTTCCTTCTCATTCTTTTCTTTTCATTTCATTTAATCATCTCCATTATTAAAGGTTTTTTTAATATCAATTAAGATTAAGCTTTTTACCAATAATTCATTTTCATAAAAAAAATATTTATACACTTTGTTTTTTTCTCCCAATAAGAAGTATTGTGACGATTAAGGTTCTTTTTTTAGGCTCCATGTCATTTGTGATCTTCCAATTTCAAAGAAAATGGATTGAGCAATATTATTGAAGTGTGTCAGGATGTCGAGATGTTCAAATCATCCTTTGATGGATTTGGATCTCTAAATCGCTACGAATTGGTGAAAAAAGTGTTAAGGTCTATGTTAACGCGAAAGGAGTATTAGTCATTAGTCCCTTCTATAAGTCTTTATTATATTTTTAGTTATATTTTTGTATTCACATGAGGTTTTTCCGGTTAGTGGGTTGTTGTCCTCGTACATCTGTTATTGTGCTCATGTTTACCTATTTTTTTTTTATCATTTATCAACTTGAGTTGGCTGATTAAAATTTGGGTAAATTTTTTAACATTGAATTTTAGGTGTGAAAAGTAATTTTTGGTTCACTCTCAATTGGTATCAAAGTTTGGTCCTGCTTTGTTAAGGTTGGAAAACTTAGAGTTAGGTCATGCATTTTTGTTATAATATAGAGCATATAATCATGTTTAGGAGTATGGACAATTTTGAGAATATTCCTTAACCTACTTATTCCCTTGGCCCTTTAGACGGTGTTTCATCAAATGATATAGAGTTATGTCAATCTTCATCCACTAATGATAAATATTCATCTAAGTTTGATACGTTATCTTATTTGGGCTACTCTAGTGGTAACTCTTTAAATGATGAAGATAGTGAACATCAATAATCCTATGATAAACCCCTTTCTAAAAATGATAGACTTAATAAAGTTCGTTGAAAACTTCCATTAACATGAGAAAATACGAAAAATAAAATGATTCTTTATAAAAGTAAGGGTCTATTTTGATAAATGTTGAACCTCAACTTGCATCTCTTAGTTGAAGTCTCCTTTTGATGGAGAATGATAATAATTATTTCTAAGAAATGTTAAAAATTTTACATTGTGAGTTGGAAGAATGTAAAAGATCTGAAAACTCTTTGAAAAAAAGTAAATTACCTCTCTTTAAAATAAGCTAATCTCGGCTAAGGATGCCAAAGTTACCAATGAAGATAGATTTAAGAGGACGGTATAATTTATTTCAACACGTATTACATATTCAATTGGTAAACGTGGTATTGGTTTTGAAAAACCTCATGTCAAATCTAAATCTGAGGAAAAAGCAATTTTTATGAAAGCTTATTAAAATACTGACATTCCTAAGGAAAGTTCACCATTTTATAGGAAGAAAGCTATTTCAAATTTTGTGAAAAAAAACAATCATCACCTTTTTATCATTGTACCTTTTGCAACCGTGATGGTCATTTGAAAGAATATTTCTATAGGATTTTGAAAAACTCCAAGGTAATTAAGAAAATTCACTTGGATGAAGTGTCTACCTTGAAGCGAGATTTTAGTACCCTTTGTGAAAAATCTAACACTATTTTGTCAAAAATTGAGAAAATTTCAAAATCTAAACATTATGTAATAGTTCAAAAGATTTTGGGAAGAATAATAAGACCAAAGTTGTTTGGACTAAGAAAGAAAAGTTTCTTGTTATTCACACTTCCTTAGTTGTCCAAATTGATTCACTATTGTATTTTGATAGTGGGTTCTCCATGAGTATGATAAAAAATGAAGCATTATTTTCCAAACTTATTAGGAACAAATATGGGTTGGTTACTTTTTGAGATGGAAACGAGCCTAGCATCATCGACAAGAGTACCATAGATACTGTGGGTTTTCCAAGGTTAGATAATGTTGTTTTGCAGGAGGGATTAAATGTTAACTTGTTTAGCATAAGTCAAATGTGAGACGATTGTAAAAACATTCTTTTCACCCACAAGGAATGTCAAGTCCTGAATCTAAAGGTAAATGCATTTTTAAGGGTACTAGAACAATAGAGAATTATTATTTAATTAATGTCTCTCCGAGTATGATTTACAATGGTGCTAAGGATGATGTGACAGATCTTTAGCATAAGAGGTTAGGGCACGTGAACTATGGAGATCTTAGTAGAATTTCTTGGAATGAAATTGTTTATGATTTACCTCCTTTGGAATTAACTTCTTCTCATGTGTGGTACTTGACAAATAGGAAAAAAAATTTCAATCCGCATAGGAATTTGAAGGTTATTGCTACCTTGCGTATCGTTTACACACATACCTTATGGTTCTAATGCATTCACAGAGCATAGGTGGTAGAGGCTAAGTTCTTGTGATTGTAGATTAATTACCAAGATTAATTTTTGTAGAGTGTTTGCGTAGCAAGTTCGATGCTAAGGGTGTTTTTATTCGCATAATAAAACAACTTCAAAACGAAAAGGTATGCACTACATTGGGATATTTGTGGAAATGAATTTGAAGAAATGAGTATACTAAAATGGACATATGAGCATTAATAGTCTATAATGTGTTGTTATCTTACTAGATTCTAAGTTATATTCCTCTTATTACTCAACTGATTATGTCCCCTACTTATAGAGGCCACATGTTAGCCTATGTGTTGTAATCGGCCACATCTCCCTTCACGAAGGTTGCCTCTTTATAGGTATTAAATTTTTGGATAATTGTCATGGAAAACCATTTGATTTGTAAGATCTCTTAATAGATCGTGTTGTAAATTTGGGATGATGAACCTTAAACACAACATTACATTGGGGATTACTCACTGTCAATGTGAAATTTTAGACTCGAGATGAAAGCAGAATAAAATATTATATAGAAAAAATCAGTATTGGTGTTGCGTAATGAATGTCTCTAGAATGCCCATTGCTTTAGTTGGAATAACATATGATTTTGTGTAATCCATAATCCCATTGATCAGACTATTCGACATGTTTTTTTTCCAATTTTATTTATAAGCATCCCAAAGAGCCATTGTTTTATTCGTAGGTATAAACAAATACAATAGCACATTAATGAAAATAAATGTGATAATAAACATAAAATTTATAATTTGATTGTTGAAATATTAAATTAAAATGCAATTATAAAAATGAAGACTTGCAGATTTAATGTACCAAAATATGAATGCTTAGAACTTAACTTGATTTAGGCTATTGTTAGACATTATGGCCTTACGATAATTTCATCCCCTCTACAGTATTCACTGCCATAGGAACAAAAGCCTCCGATTATATATTGACAATTAAATGAATAGTAGTACTCAAATTTGATTTTCTTACGAACCAACTATCTTATGATGTTTGTCATGCTAACATTTATAATTTATGCTTATTGATTGTAATTGTAAAATAAGAAGGAAAATAATTAGTTTGTGGGCCTAAATGAAAAAAAAAATCCGAGTAATTTTTTTTCTTCCGAGGTGAGTTAAGAAAATAGATCTTAGAAAATACAAATTTTCATGTTGTATGAAGTTATACATTCTTTATGAGTGTAAAATTTTTTCGTGGAAAAATTATGCAATCAAACACATCTAAGGTTTGAAAATATGAAAAAAATGGGTGTAAGCACACATCAGAGAGATTTCGACAACCGGTGCTTCGATTGACGAGTTGCAAATTGAAATTTTAAACTTATAAAAAAATAATTTGATTTTACAATTTCACAATGCCATTATTTTTGTTTCACCTTTTGATATAGTGTGCCCCCTAATTGACGGACTATCAAACTATAGAGTTAAATTGGTAATTTATCCATTCAAATAAATTTCACAACTTTCACTTTTAAACTGCAAATTTATGTTGGCAATGTACAGTACTCATATTGTCCAAATAAAGAGCATTTTAACAAGACTTAACTATCAAAAATTGTTTTTCAAAAAAAGTCACAAATTAATTAATTAGATAATAATAAAACTAAATTTTCTTAGAGGAAATTATAAAAGAAATATTACCCACATGTAAAATTTACTATAATAATGTTGCAGATCTTATACCAAAATTTAAGAGAAAAATTAAGACTAGACTCTACCTTTAAAGAACTATTCAGAGGTTGAGTCATCATGTATGTACTTTCCACATCATCGGAGACTGAAGAAGTATGAGAACCATCGGTGTTGTTTGTACAAAAAATCCCAATAATCAACAAAGTCACTCCAATGACTTTTGGTATGCTTTTTGTAGGAGGAAATCGTACTATTGGTATATTATTTTGAAGGGGACATGTTTTACTGGTATTTGTTAATAAAATAATAATGTAAATGTTATTTTTACTTTTGCGTGCCTTGAGAAATAAGTTTTCACTTTTTGTGTGGTATTCGGGAGAAAAATGAAATGCTTTTAACAACACCCAAAATCAAAAACATATATTTTCTGATCAAAATAAATTTTGATACACTGGCTAAAATCGGTAATATAGCTACCCTACATCGGATTTATAATTTATTGTTATATTGTAGACATTTCCTTCACTACATAATGTACGTGTTAATGTATATTTTATCATTTGATAATTGTCTAGAGACCGTCTAAAGAAGGAATGAAATGTAATTTATTCTTCTCTATTTTATATACCACGATGAATAACATTTATTGTTATATTTGGATTGGGCGTATGGGATAGGTGTACCATTGGCCTGTGTTTTGGACTAGTTTGGAGCACATTTTATACTCATTTAAAGGCCCAAAATTAGTCATGTAATGACTTGCGGATTTAAATATATTTTATGGATGTTAACCCTCATTTGTTGAATGATTTACACATAAAATACCAACCTTATATGCCTTAGATATTTAGCAAAAGTTGGAAAATAATTTAAAGAGGAATAATAAGGGATCAGAAAAATGAGTCACTATTTAAACGGTTCAAGAAAGAAATCTCTTTCTTTTCACCGTATAATATGTAACCAATATTTGACTTCAATGTCATGTATTTTGATTTAGGATTTAAAAGCATGTTTAGGGAATTAATCTTCTATCTTAATAACATTTGTATTGGGTTTAGGTGTGTTAATGGACTGAACTATTGATGGGTTTGTAATGTGACCTAAAATTGGGAATTTTCTTGAAAATATTTAATTGAGTCATTTTGGATTATAGTTATGTTGTTAGAATCCATGCTTATGACATAATCACTTGTGATTATTAAATTACTATGATAATTTAATGTGTAGATTTGAAATCTCTTATTAAATTGACTATATTTAACGAAAAAGATAAACGTAATTTAAATTTTGGGATTTGCAAAATTAGACCTCTATATAATTTTGAAGACCATTAATGTATGTAGATATTATTAAGGATCGTAAATCTGAATTTTATTCGAGAAATAATGATGTGTTGAATGTTGTATATACTCTTTGGAGTTAACAATAGGTTAGCGGTGCTTTTTCAAATTTTAGGACGAAGGAGATAGCATCAGACCCATCGGATCAATATGCCCCTTAGGGTTGGCCGAGGATTGATCATTGGACGGATATTTCTATTTCAATTCATCTTGAGCAAATAAAAGGGGCATTTAAATATGTTTTATGGGTTATAATAAGCTAAGAGGAAATGTTATATGGTCTTAAGAGTTAATAAGAATTAACAAATTTTGAAAAAATCTGGCGTTTGAGTGTACAAAATAAAATAGGAACCAATTCACTTGCACAAAATATGACGTTTGAGTGTAAAAAATCTGGCGTTAATAATATATATTGAAATAAAATAGGAACCAATTCACTTGCACAAAATATGAAATATGATAAAAAAAAAAAGATTTTTTCATGCTAGAGTGTACCCGTGTCAATGGCACGTTAATTATTTCTTACTCGATGAACTTTTATTTGTAGTATGTGTGGAAATATTATCACGATCATACAACATTTCTACTACCCAACAAATAAATGTTAAAACCAATAAGCGGCATATATCAAATAATTCCTAGAACATTTTTTAATTCACGTTTACCTTTTTATTTTTCCCCTAGAAGTCCTTCACCATGCCGTTAGCACAGACTTTAAAAATAAGAGAATAGATTTTCAATGAATGTTTGAGGGACTTTTTGAAAAAAAAATAAATGGCTTTAACTAAGTGTGTATTAAAAAATATTTGAGAAACTTTTTAATATTTGATCCAAAAAATAAACAATTATTTGAAATGTAACAATGATTATTAACCACCATGTTAATAGAATGTTAATAGAACGCCACACGACATGAGCAATACCAATAGTTAATGTGAACACCATTAATAAACTCATTAATGTTGTTAATAGAAAGGATCACACGCGATATAAATCAACACGAAAAGGATTCCAAGATTAATTTAATGTTAATAATAAATGAGTTGCATATATTGATGTTAACGTCTTCTAAAAATGAGTTACGTCAATTTCCACGTCTTTTAATTGATATAAGGTGTGCCCATGCCGATGACAATTGCATCCCATTTTTATTCACTTTTTAGTTCGTTTAAAAGACTCATGAGCTCCAGCTATAGTATGTACGTTTAATCTTTTCTATTAAAATTTGTTAATTGAATATTTTTTAAGATGATGAAAAAAAAAACTTGAAATATTTACAAAATTTAAAGTAAGCAAACTTCAGTTTCTCTCTAACTAAGCAAACAACCCATGTCCTCTAGGCAGTCAGCTCCGGTCAGCGAAGGAATGAAGAAACCCCACTACTGCTTGAAAACCCACTTCGTGAACAACCCACACCATTCAATTTGCCCCATTTACGCAACTCCCAAAACCTAAAAAACACACTTATGTGATCAATACCGAAACCCCATTAGATAAAATTTAGTCTCTCAAACCCACAGTAGCGATAGGTCAAATACCCAAACAAAAGTAATAGGGAAAATACATTCGTTCGTCCAACAGGAAGTGCGATATGTAGCGGTTAAAGATAGAGAGAGAAGCATAGTCAGACCCAAAAAATTCAAGATCTCAAAATCCAAAATCGTGAAAATTCAAAACCTGAAAATGAAAACTAATTCAACAAAAAATAAAAATTATTATGAACCGTTAGGCCAAACAGGAAAACACCCAAAACATCCTTTAAGACAAACCCCAGTTAGCTACGGCTTACCATTTTTTAGGCCATAACTTCCTTATGCATAGAAACGAAGGAGAATGTTCTCCAATTCAATCCTGAAAATACCAATACAAAGAAATAGGAGAAAAAAATGTGAAGATGAAGACGTGTTAAATCAATTTCGTACGCCTCTACAAACATGTGTTAAATCAAATTCGTATACAGTAAAAAAATCCTTGAGTAGAAAATCAACCATTAATCAAATTCATATACAGTAAAAGTCAAACTCAGATCTGAATGCTCTCTGCAAGAAAAACTTGGGCAGATCTAAAAACACTGCGGAGATGCTTCGTCATTCAGCTATGATCAGTTGTTTTGGAGAGAGTCGGTGTAGGTTAGAGAGAGAAATAGGAGTTCAAAAGAAATTATGGCTTTCAAATGTTTCTTTTCTCTCTCTATGAGCTATGTAACTGATAAAATGGGGCGGTCAGTTTGTAAGATATAATGTGTGGGTGTTAATGTTAAACTGAGAAATGGGTTTTGTCATAACTACATATGGGGCGGTGGGTTTGTCAGATGTAGTGTGTGGGTGATAATGTAAAGCTTTTCATGGAGCTTCTTTTCAGCTAATGGAGTAAGTGAAATTGAGAGGCTCGAGGTAAGGTATAGGCAGAAGCTCTCGAGTTAGATCAAGTGTTCCCAAACTCGAGACCACGTGGCTCTCAATTTTACCCTTAGATTCATAACCCTCACATTCAATCTCAATCAATCCGAGCCCTCAGTTGATAAAGACCAAATTCATCAGATTTGATCTCAACCGTTAATTGGAGGAGATAAAAAAACCCTCCTCCTTTATTACATATATATATATATATATATAATAAAGGGGGGTTGGTCTCCCCCAACAAACGATTGAGATTGAAAGTTGGTGAGTTTGGTATTTATTAATTGAGGTTTGAGATTAAATCTTAAAAGGGAGTGGTTAGATGGTAATTAACCTAGGCTGAGCACAAGGCTCAAGAGAAGGGTGCATGGCTCGAGGAAAAATGCACATCTACTTTCAATTTCTCCCCCTCACACTTCAAACTCCTACTCTTATCTCTATCTATGTTTTGAAACTAAAAGTAACAAATAGGTTGAGAAATTATTATTTTCTATTGCAGTCGTCCCCTCGCACAAGTAAACATCTTGAAATTGTGAATCACGTTTTCTTAGGTTTTTAGTTACATTTTTAGGTTTCGATTTGAATGGGGCTTCAAAAAGGTTTTATTAATGAAATAACCACTATAGTTTTGGTAGAGAAAGAGATAGACAGATTATAGGGTTTGGGTTTGGTAGAGAGAGAGAGAGTTAGCTACGCCTCTAAGGAAATTATATTATAGGGTCTGGTTTTTGGTAGGTAAATATAAATGGTTTTGTTTTGTTTAAGTAAACATATAGGTTCGGTTTCGTATATCTAACCACTATTTCTTTGAATAGGTTTGGATCCATTCATTATATGTCTAGATTAATTTGATGTCTCACTACTTTTATGTTTTTAGATCTTACATTTTTTTTCTTAATAAAACCACTATTTTTTGGTTTTTCAGATCAATACTCTTCTAAATGAATGGTTCATGGAGTAGCAGTGGAAATTCATTTTTCAGATCTTGACTTTTGATCCATTGTTGTGTGTGTTGAAAAACAATGGTGTTTGCTGAAGGAGAAGATATGGCCTTCATTATTCAGATCTGGCCTTGAGAACCTCATTCTCCTGAAGCATGCAAAAGATCAGAAGGATAAGATCGAAGATCATCATAAACATACATAAGATCAAAAGCTATCAACAGAATGAATCGAGCCATACAAAGACGGTTCATTTTCTACATTTCTTTTTCACCAAATAATTTATTTTAATATATCATGTTTATTAAAATATTTCTGAGTGCAGACGAGGTGTTTGATGGTGGTTTCTTGCAAATATTTTTGTTTTTGTGTTGATGTATATGAATTTTTAAGTTGTTTGATTAATGTATTTTTGTTTATATGTTGTTGTATATGAGTTTTTTTAACTTCATGCTTTTTTTGTTTCTTTAAACTTCTCATGAGTTAATTTTGTATGGTCGGTTCATAGTTTTTAATACCATTGCTTTTTCATTTAGGTATTTTTATCTTACAGGTATGTGGTATTTTTAGTTTCTAGGGGATGGTCATGTTTTAATGTATCGTTGTTTTTTCATGGGTTTTGATCCACCTTTGTATCGGTGTTTGTTACATAAATTGGTTTGAATGGTACTAACCTTAACAAACATGTTTCTAATGTGTAATTCAAAGAGAACAAGGTAGCTGAGAATATTTCATCATATCTAATAGAGCGTTGAACCATCTATTTAACTCCTAAAACTCTGAACGGTTATCATGAATCACCCCAAACATCCAAGTAATTCTAACAAAGCATTGGATGTCAACACTAAATGAACATAAGAATGTGAAAATTTCCATGATGCTGATAATTAGTTTAGGTTTGACACCCATTTATTTTCATGTATCATTCTCACTAACAATGTTGTTTTGATCTGTCTTTTTTAGGGAAATGAAGGTGATCTATGTGTCATTCTCACTAAGAGATCTTAAACTCTCTCCATTCACTCAGTTTAAGGTTCATCGCCAGGAGGTAAAGCAGAGGAAGGGGACGCAGAGGATACTATCACGGTGACGAGGGAAGCGAGAGAAGATATTGGGTTGTATCCTTCAGTTGTGAATGTTGTGACTGTCATTGAGCCATTTTTATCCAAGCATCTCCTTAGAGTAATTGCAGTTATTGGTATACACTCCGTTAAGAACACATTCAAGCCCACTCCTAATGTTGCTGAAGTGGAAGCAGTATACAACGCTCATTTAGAAACGTTTCTCATGGATGAAACTCAAAGATCAGAACAGAGAATGAATGGGAGACAAGTATCTGATTCATTTCTTCGACTATAAAACGGATGTTAAGAATTATGTTTTATTGGGTGTCACTGATGGCATCTTTATTAGAGAGGCATCGGTTGTGTACCAAAGGCCACTATCTTTCCTTTAGTAGAATCCAACATGCATGGTTTTCTAGGGTTGTGGAGAAAGATACGTGAAATGATTGAATTAAAGATCAAGTACTTCAAGTTTATATAAGTATTTAAAAGCTCTAGGGGTTCCATGATGGGTACCACTTAGAATAGAGAAGTTCCCTAAAAGATTTAGATTTCAGGTTGCTGGCATCTAACAAGGATAAATTTTGCGATGCGGTATTTTTATAGTAGTGTGATATTTTAAATTGTTGTAGTATTAGAAGTTTAACTTCAGGCTGCTAGCAGCTCAGCTATTTTTTGCTTTAAAAAAATGTTGCAAAGGTACCTCTTATGCCAACTAATTAATTTTGAAGATGACGTGAATGTTGGAGATAATACACAAAAACCACAAGTATAGTGCATCATTATTTGTGTTAACAACCTACTAATGAGTATTGAGTTCTCCATATGAGTGTTTCATACCACTAGAATCTTGATGAAGCTATAGCGTTCGATGCTTTCATTTTCCTCAAACAGGTCCATGGATTAAGGAATTTTTCATGTTATATTTTCATGATTCATCATGAGGAAAGGTCTTAACACTTCTATTTGGTGAGTGATTTTATGGTGTGAATGTTTATTTACCATTCCTTTTGACCATAGGTAAAAAACAAACTACCTTCTGACCCTTTCATATTTCTCTATATTTATCATGTTGTCTTGTTACTTTGTAAATATTTAATTAAATCTGTGATGTTTTATTTTTCATATGGCTGGGGTCTCCTTTATGTGTTTTTGATGGAAAATTTTTATAGGGAACCTAGGTGGAGGGCATGTTTTAGATTTCTCATGATTGTTTATGTATATAATGTAATTTTATCAAAACTAATGGCCAGCTGTTGATACATATTTTTAGACTATATTATTTTTCGACTGTAAAACATCTGATAAATATCAGACAACTATCGGGCCAAGTAAGAAAATAATTCGTATACAATCAAATGTCAATTAGTGGAACACGGACGAAGAATATTGGTTTTTAAAGTACTTTATGTATATGGTAATTTTATACAGAACTTAATGTCTTTGTTTATTGTTATAATTGCAGTTTGGTGATCGTCAAAATGTATTAATTTATAGTGTTACGAGGTTTAAGTTATTCTGAAGTAATTAAACTGCCATGTGTTTGGGTAATGGGACATATTTATATCCTCATTGATTTATTATGTTGGTGAATCGAAATATTAACTTCTATTATGAAACACCACTCAGTATACTTTTTACTGTGTTCATCAATTTTTTTTTTTGAAAAATTGATTGCACTATTTACATATTGGTGTTCGTTCTGTACAATTTGTTTACATTGTTTTTATCCTTTCTCTTGATCTAACTTTATTTTTTGTTCTTTTCTATAGGTACAAAGTGTCATGACGAAGTATAATATACAGGTGTTTGTTCTTTGTATAGGTGCGGATCTAGGGATTTATGAAGGAAATTGTACATTCATTGTATATGTTGTGTATAACTTTTTTGGTCTATAAAATTTGGATTATAATTACCGGGAGTTTTTTTTAGTTTTGGGTTCATTTTTCTTTTTAACTTTTGCAATCTTTAACTAGAACACTCCATGTTAGCTTTCATTAGTTTTAATGTTGTGTGGGTGTGGAAATGTCTTTCTATACGGTGGGGCTACTCCACTTGGCTACATGAATGCTATATTTTTGCCTAATTTTGGTGGAATGTAAATTTATATTTATAATAATTCATTACATTAATCGGTAATACAGATGAACACGACATTACGCACCACATTAAAAAACATTAGGAGATCCAATATTTTTTCTTATTTTACCAAAACTAATGGGTTCTAATGGTAATTAACGAATTATGCGGGTCACTGTAATTCCAATCCGTTAACTATTGTCTTTTTTCATTTTGGCGTAGATTTAATTTGAAATTAGTAAGGGTCCACAAATTAACATAATTTCGTGTCAGTTCATATCATGTTACCGCGTCGTGCTTTATTTTGAATCTAATCACTGTTGCGAAATCTCCAGAACGATTTTTCAACCATGCTTGGATATAATCATTATGAGGAAATATTTGGATCATTTTTTCAACCGTGCCATCAGTACGTGTACACCCTAGTATATATATATATATATATTGATAATCTGGACATACTAGTCGAACTCGGGCATAATCGATCAGTCAGGGTTTTAAGGATTTTGGTTGTAACTATGTACAACACTCCAAGATGTTAATGTAGGACTTTGTGGAGGTCAATATGTTTTCTCACACGTTTAGTTAGACGTCATTTTTCATTGTCACATGTGGACGACCTAATCATTCGATCAAGTTTGGCTATGGTCAATGGTGTAGGATTGCTTGGTGATATGATTAGATCATACCTTTAGTCGATCTATGCCTCGCGAAGTGAGATGCGAATGATCTGATCCATCAAAAGACTTTGGGTATGGGATTACTCGGTGGTGTGATTGCATAGTGAACCTCCATTCTTATGTGTGTGAAGGTCTATAAATTTATTAGATGATTGAATCTTTTGGGTTTACCGACAAAAGGACAAGAAGGTCCCCTAACGGTAGATGCCTTCATGTGGTTGTTATTTATTTATTTATCATTGATGCTGAGAATGAAAATTTCTTAATGCTTCCTTTATTCCATGTTTATCCTAATGAATTGAGCTTGGAAAGTACGGATTGTTATAACTGGTACCAAAGCATCCAGGTTTTAGTGTCATTATTATTTGTGTTACGTGTGTTCTATTTTCTAATTAAGCAGTCATTGATGTTTTGAGAGCCTTTCTTAGGCTTTTTTACTCTAGAGTTGTGATGATGTGCCTATAAACATCATTCATCGCAAAGTGTTGGTGAGACTTGAGGAGCAGTTTTGAATGCAGGATGTGATACCAATTTGAGAGTTTACAATATTTCAATGGAGTTAACTTATGTAATTAGATGATAATAACAAATTCTAATTTCATTAACCCCTAAACATGCATATATTTGATTGAAAATAGTAAATCATATAACCATGCAAAGAAACAAATTTCAGGAAAAATACCCGCAGGGCAAAACCCTTATTTCACTAATAAAATGTAAATCACAAATTACAAACTTATAAGTGAAATATTAGAATGAATTCCCGTAAGAACCCACAAAGACCGCAATCTTGAATTGACAATAACTCCCTCGAGAATCACAAGAATCGCAATTCCTTCTTCAGTAGTCAATATTCTCAAGTATTCCCAAGTTCACCACTAGAGACACCACTTCACAAGAATAAACTTCATGAAAAAATTGTTTGGGTTCCAAAAAAGATTTACAAAAGTATATGGGATCGTTTTAATGAATCTAAAAAGATTTTTTTCCCTAAAAATTGAAGACTTAATTGCATCTATTCTGCAGTTTGCGTAAATGAAAAGTCTTAATCGAAAAGCTTCACGAAACAGGTCTTTATAGGCCATAAAAAATTTGAGGCGGCGGAACAATGTTAGAATGACTTTATCATTTCATTTGAACGACCTAAGAAATGAACTTTTAAAAATCAAAATAGTACGGGTTGGTTTGATCAAAATGAGATCCTAGCCATCAAACGACCTATCTAACGACATAGCCATGTTATTTGAATCACATGAACAGAAAAATATTATTTTTTAAAGTCCGCCTACAGGTATCTTTGAAAATAGTTTAAGTTTGAAAAATGCCTCATTTTGAAATAAAACAATTTAGAAAAGTGCCTCGCTACTTAGTAAAAAATATAAGTAACAAAAATAAAAATCCATACCAAATTATACCTCATGTCGCATAGATGTTGAAAATGCGTGATATTCGGATTCGTCTTCTAAAATATGTGAACTTGAATTCCTTTCATGGTTGGAACGGGATACACCATATACGATGTAAACTAGGGACCACGAAAAATATGTCCTTATAAATCTCCCCTATGTCTATTCCGATAAAAATAAAAACATGAGAATTATCAATCCTATACAAATATAATACCCTCCCATGGACCCAAAAGTGGAAAGATACTAAAAATTCAAGTCTTTAAAAATCTTCACCTTTAAAACGTTCAAATTTTCTTGCTTTATCTTGTTCTTCTTTTGTGTGATTTTCAAATGCTCGTCAAATACCTTCACAAAATTAATAAAAAAATATCTTCATGACGTATCGAGTTTGAAATGAGATAAACATAAATCGATGACATAAACAAATCAAGCCAAGTTGTAAGGACCAAATTTCCAATTGAGTCCATTGTTGTATTTGACTTATTCCCGGAACAAAGCATTGTCTTTGAGTTATAGATATTTTCTTTTGTCATGATTCCACATAGTCTACGACAAAGTTTATTGAAGACGTTATGACCAAACTTCAAAGATAAATCATGCCAAGATTATTTTTGTGCACGTTTCACGTCTTCATTGCATTCTGAGATCACTCGGGTATGAATGCATAATGTTTATGGGAATCGAAAAAAGTTTTTAGGATGTTTCTTTTATTAAAAAAAGTTTTTAAAATGTTTAACTTAATTTATTCTAAGATAAAGATCGTTTAGAGTTGTGTAAATCACAAAATCATATGTTTCTGGTTCAAATGACACTGTAGGTCGTTCAAGCGAGATACCAATATAGTTCGAGTGATATGTTCATCTAGTTCAAACGATGTGATATTTTTGTTCGAATGATGTGCCGACTTAATTTTATTATTTAATGCGAGTTTCTCTCAGAATTTTTAAGTTGCAAAACCAGAAAATTAGTTTTCATACAGTACGTAGACGTTGCCAAGCTACATCGGTGGACACCGAGCCATTTGTCGACGCTTGTGCTATGGAAAGGTATCGTGAAAGGATATTCGCATGGTACTGTGGAGGAGTGATTGAAGATTAGAGAATCTTTAAGACTTATGGGGATCAATTCATTGAGTAAGTTTGCCTTTGTACTTTGTGATACCACATCGTAATGAATGTCTAGCTTGGGCCATCCGAGGTTTTTTCCCTAAGTGGTTTCCTCGTACATCCGGTGTCGCCTTCGTGAACTTATTTATTTTACTTGCTTTAATCACCTAGATGCATGTTTAGGATTAAATAAGATGAAATTGGGCTTAACAAATATTGGTTCACATACTTAGTGCAGTTTAAAATTTGAAAAAAATGTTTTTAAAAAAGAAAGTTTGTTTTGTCATCCTTAATACACATTCGAAAGAAAAAGGGGCCTACAAATTCATATCAGAACTACAATTTTTTTTTTATTTTGAACCCTTGTGTTTTTAAGGATGAATTTTGAAAACTATGAAAGTTATAGAGATCCTATTGTTTATGACATTAACTATGGATATTGGAAAATGCGAATGAAAAGCGCTTTAAAATCAATTGATGAGCATGTGTTTAGTGGTCGAAAAGGGTTGGACTCCACTGATTACACTAGAGGGTGAGTCTACTACTTTAAAACCCGTCGAGTCATGGACCGAAGCCAATCATAGACTTACACTTTACAACTATAATGGTCTTCATTTTATTTACTCAGATGTCACAACAAAAAAGTAAAATAAAATTATGACGTGTGAAACTTTAAAAGAAGCCTGGGATATACATGCACTTACTCACGAGGCCACTAACACGGTTAAGGTGTCTAAACTTCAAAATATCATTACACAGTTTGAGACGATTAAAATGCTAGAGAGTGAGTCGTTTGACGAGTTTTATGCTAGGTTGTCCAATATTATCAACTCGTCGTTTAACTTAAGTGAGAAATTACCCAACAAACGAGTCATAAAGAAAATTTTAAGATCGTTATCGAGTAGGTTTAATGAAAAAGTGACCGTTTTGATCTCCTTAGGTATGCTTGATTCGATGAAACTTGAAGAGATTGTAAGTGACTTTGAAATGTATGAACTCTATATGTTTACCTCCAAGCAAGTGACAAAAAAAGAAAAGGGCATTGCTTTGAAATCCCAGAAGGAGAAAACTTATGTTTCTAGTGACGATTTCGATTTCAATTTTGAGGATGTAACCTTGTTGAAATGAAGTTCAAAAAATTTTCTATGTACCAAAATAAATTGAAAGATGCTAAAAGATTTAAGAAATTCAAGAACAATAAGGTAAATCATGTCCCTAAGGGTAAGAGTGATAATGTCAAGAGGGTTGAGTCCAATAGATGTTTTGGGTGTGAAGGTTATGTTCACAAGGTTATTGAGTGTCCCACTAGACTTAAGAAGGAAGATAAAAAATAGATAACATATAACGCCACCTTAAGTGATAATGAATTGAAATAGGGAGAGAGTTCCCCCTTTAATTGCAAGTTTGTAGTGTTTATGGCATGTCATGTGAGCGACGACGATAAATCTTCCAATAAAGATTCTCATGTGGACGACACTTTCAAGATTGTTGAGTGTGAATCCCAAGTGAATGAGGGTGAAGCTAGGGATGATGGGGAGATTGATGTAGGAGAGTTGCAAGTTGCCTTGAGTGAGTTGTATGCGAAAACGGGAAAGGTGAAAAGGCAAACTTGAAATTGTAAGCTAAGTTGAGTGAGTGTGCCATAAAAAATAATAATGCTTTGATTGAGGATCTTAGGTCGCGAAAAAACATTCTTAGGGAGAAGCTAAAATATGTTGAGAAATAGAGATAGTCATCTTTGTTTGATGGAGGCTTTAAAGAAGAAAATTCTAGAGTTTGAGGAGTCTAGGCATTTCCTTGAGTCTAGGATTTGTGAGCTAGAGGAGAGATTGAAAGACTCGAGTAAGGTGAGGTTTGATTTTGAATCTAGGTTAGAGAAGTTGTATATTATGTTAGACACCGTTCAAATCAAGGGAGATAGGTTTGGTATAGGTTGCGATGATAAAGTTGTTCCCATTCCCAAATCCAAACCAATCATGTGAGAGACCTAACTAGGAACGTAAGGAGAGGTTGAAATTTTGGTAATCATTCCCACTATGTTTACACTTGCACTCTTTGGGATAGGAAAGGTCACCTTAGAATCTTTTTCTATGACCTTAGAATTGCTCCTAGGAAGTTTATGATTACATTTGTTTCGATTCCCAAAAACCCCATGCGTAATTTCACACTTACTTGGGTTAGGATATCAGACTTAGAGGCTTTAGGAATTAAACTTCATGGTTCTTCTTTTGTTACACCTGATTCTTCCCATGCTAAATCTAAAGGATGATTGTCTTTACTTATTTGTCATAAGCTAGTCTTTGCATCATGATTCATATCTTGCTAGTGTTGTGACTTGTTTATCTCTTTTTGTATTATTTATTTTTAATTTATTGACACTTATTAGAAAAATACAAAAGGATTTTAGTTTTGGGTAAAAAATATTTTTAGAAAAACATAAAAATATTTTCGGTTTATTTTTGTGTCTTGAGTTTTTCATGTTTGATATGGCATAATGGTGTTCTTGGACCCCAATATTTCGTTTATCCATGTGGCTAGGACATTTTGTCATAATATTTGATGCGTTGAATGATCTTAACCATTGCCTATATGGGGTAGTTTCGAAGTTGATATGCATTTGAATTCGACTTTGTATATATGAAATCTTTGCACACATGCATGAGTTTATATGAATAATTGACATCTCATGCATATTTTCGTTTGGTGAGACTTTCTTATTTTAATTTTTTCATCTATGCGTAATAAGACTTAAAAGGACGTGTGCATGTAATTACCGTGTACCACGAGGGTTTATATTACTTATATTTATAAAAAATGACTAGGGTTCACGGGAAAGGGTTGCGAGTGAATATTAATCACGGAGGCTTGCCACCATTTAAAAGAGCCCAAGAAAAAAATTAAGTCAATAAAAAGAATCATATGCTTATATAGGGCCAATAGGATTTCTCTAAGTTGAGAAAAATATAAACCTAAAAAAGAGGTTGAAAAGAAAAATATATGTATGTATTTATATATATATATAAGGGAGTTTGGCTGGAAAAATAAAATGGGTTTGCACCACGAATCCTTATGCTGAAAAAATCCCATCATAACTCTATTGTTTGAGAATTGTCAACATTATAGATTTGGGTGTATGTTGATTGTTTAGTTCATTTATCTCATTTTATTAATTGTCATATATTTGTAAAACTATGTTTGATGACATTTAGCTATCAATTAGAGCTTCTTGACCGTTTCAATGTGTTGAAATTGTGATTCATTTGTTATAGTTCACGCCCATTCACTCCATATCCATGTTTGAGCACATCGATTATATGTTGGCATGAAACTCGCATTATTTGACTTGTTCTATAGAACTCCATATCCATTTTTTCGCTGGATGAAACTTCATGTTTTATAAAACTGGAATTGATAATTTTCTTTATTGTTCAAACGATAATCAGGCTTTGTTCGAGCGACAACTTGATGCCGCACAAAGTTCTGCTCATGCGAGGATCAAGCGATAGAAATGAAAATGTCAGTTTTGGTCACTTGAAGGGTCACGAGAAGATCGTGAGATGAGTAACTTTCAGCGAGAGCACACTATTTTGTGCTTTTAAAGATCGCTCGATGACCCGGTTTGAGCGACCTTCCTATGTTGTTCAAATGATAAAATAAGTCGTTTGAACGACCAGTTCAGGAATTTTTTATTCTTCTGTTTCGTACCTGATTTGTAGTAATTATCATATCATTCTATTTTGGTACTTCTAGGCAGTTTTATGCAGTATACGATATTTATTTACATATGAATTTTACTGCATTATTCGTTTGGTCACATCTACTTAGATTAATGATTCATCTCATGTGAATTATGTTTGCTAGCAACAGATTTCATACCTTTTGATCATTATTAGCTGATTGTTTCATGTCTATCTAGGTATACTTTATTTATTATTCGTATTCTAGATATATTGATAAATTGTTTATCCTTTTCACTTATTGTCTATCGGGACAAAAAAGGGGGAGATATGTATGTTATGTAGGGGGAGAGTTTGTCTGATGAGAATATATGTTTGTTTCATTACACATTGATATCATTCTTGTGATAATATACCTTAATTATTAGTTGACACAAATTGGTATCATATTATCTAATCTTGCTCACATATCTTAACAAATTATTTGATTTTGCTTTTACATATTGGTATTTCATACTGATATCGTAATGGTTATATCATTTTTACCTTCACACTTCACTGGGTATTTGTCAATTTCATGTGTTTAGGTATGTTTAAAAAATTCAAGAAAATGTTCTACATGACATTTAGACGATGCATGCTTGACGGACCAACATTTACTAGTCTTATCCTCTAATTTTTGATTTTGGGTTTTATGGGATGGGATTTAGGCATCATACGGATTGACGATCCAACTTAGGCATTTCAATATTTGAGTTTTGTCCCGGAATAGTCAAAGGGGGAGATTTGTAAGAATAAAATTTCCAATTGAGTCCATTGTTGTATTTGACTTATTCCTAGAACAAAACATTGTCATTGAGTCATAGATAGTTTTTTTTTATCACGATTTCACAAAGTCTATGAGAATGTTTATTGAAGACATTATGGCCAAGCTTCAAAGTTGAATCATGCCAAGATTATTTTGGTGCATGTTTTATGTCTTCATTGCATTCCGGGATCAGTCAAGATTGAATGCGTAATGTTTATGGAAATTGGAAAATATTTTTAGGATGTGATTTTAATTAAAAAATATTTTTAAAATGTTAAACTTCATTTATTCTGAGATAAGGATCGCTTAAAGTTGGGTAAATCACAAACTCTTATATTTCTGGTTCAAATGACACTTTAGGTCGCTCAAGTGAGATACCAATGTCGTTCGAGCAGCACGTGCATCTCGTTCGTGCAACATGAAGCTTTCGTTCGAACGATACACCGACTTAATTTTATTATTTAAGGCATGTTTCTCTCAGAATTTTGTAAGTTGCAAAACTAGAAAATCAGTTTCCATACTGTACATTTTCTACACAAGTTTTCTAAGGTTTTGAAAGTCTGAAAACATCCTTAGAGTTTCAAAGAACCGAGCTTTCATTCACATATGATATAATGATCTTTGTTTGCACCATTAGGAGTTTCTTCATCACTTTGAACATTGAGTTTTATGGTCAATAAGCAAAGGAGTTCGTGTTTAACAACGTAGACATTTCCAAGCTACATCAGTGGACACCAAGGCATTGGTGGACGCGTGTGCTATGGACATGTATCGCGGAAGGATATTTACGTGGGCACTATGGAAGAGTGATTGAAGAGAAAAGAATCTTTAAGACTTGTGGGGATCGAGTCGTTGAGTAAGTCTGTCTTTGTACTTTGTAAAACCACATCATAGTAATTGTTTTGCTTGGGCCATCTGAGGTTTTTTCCCTTAGTGGTTTCCTCGTACATCTGGTGTCACCATTGTGAACATATTTAGATTATTTTCTTTATTCACCTAGATGCATGTTTAAGATTAAATAAGATAAAATTGGGCTTAAATAAAATTGGTTCACATACTTGGTGCGGTTTAAAATTTTGAAAAAAAAATTCAAAAATGAAGTTGGTTTTTCATCCTTAATACACATTCGAAAGAAAAAAGGGGCCTACATAAGTCTCCCCTATAAATCAAACTCTCACTCCCCCGTAATTTATAATTCTTTCTCCCCTTTTTTGTCCCAAATAGACAAGGAAAAGAATAAAACATAATAAACCAGAGTGGGTTACAATAATCATAGAAAATCATCACAAACATATATCAAATAAGCTAATGCAAAGATGAACTCAAAAGGCTCCACAATGTATTTTTAATTTTTAAAATATTTTTCCAGAAAAAAATAATTTTACAAAAACAGCACACCATGAACTAACACTAAGATAGCCAAATTATGGAAACAGAATGAAGAGTGTAAACAAATTCGATTGGAATATAAACTCAAAGAATCACAACATACGTGCACGATGAATTCTGTATACTCCTAAGGAATGAACTCAAGATCGTCGTTAGGTGTAAAAAGACGATATTATATGATATTGACTCAATCTAATCAATTAATCAAAGTCTAAAATGATTTCTACATCAATCTAAAATTATATAACGCTTTTTCAAGATTTTGTCAGGACGTGGAATCCCGTTGATTTCGAACCAAACTCCCTCCTAAATTATAATTCTTTTATTTTTCTATTGAGGTGTTGATTCCTCTTGTAGCCCCATTATTGGGATATTTTTATTTTTTGTTGCCTTAATTTTTTTTGGCTATTTTCCAATGGTGTCTTTCCTAAGGAGTTCACACGCCTCTTGCAGCCTCTTCCCGTGTTCACTCATATTTTTCAATACTAAACAAACTCTTATGAGAAACTACTCTTACATGCACTACTTTCATTGTCTAGTTTTTTCATATTTAGTTCGTTTTAAAGATAAGATTGAGATGAAACACTTTAACCAACATGTGATAGACAAGTACAAAAATCAAATAAATTTCATGAACGTGTGCGTTAAAGGAAATAATGAGTCAAACATGTAAGAAGTAATCGCTAATCACATTGCAATGACTCCAAACATTACAAAGCACGTGGATGAAATGATGTTACACCTCAAAACATCAAATACTCACATGGACAATGGAATGATATTGTGACTTGATCATCCTAAATTTCTATCCATATACGGTGTAAAATGAAATAGAAAAATCTTTTTGTGCTATTTAAAAAAAATTATCAAAAATAAAATCTTTTAGGCTTTTTCACTTTTTCTAAAAAAATAGAAAATATTTTTCTATTTTCCCAAAAATTTTCAAAAATGGAAATCTTTTTGGGGTTTTCAAAAAATATATCAAAATGAAAAAAGTAAATACACTAGTAGTACACACTAGCTAAAGGCGTAAAGACTTGAACATGAAAATCATCATATGCTAACAAACAAGTTTAAACCTCAATGATTATCTCCAGATGAGTTTTCCAAAGGTGGTGAGATCCTATGAAAAACATCCACCAAATCGTGTGAAGTCTTGACAAAATACTCAACTTGCTCTCGAAATTGCTCAAAATATTTCATGTGATGCACGGGATCATGAAGAGTATCATGTGTGTGAGTGTGTGTGGGAATACATGTACTGGCATAACGAGGTAAAAACTTATTAGACACACTACCTAACATAAATCAAAATTCCCTAAGGTCTCCTCTTTTCTTGCAATGGGAACAAACATACACTGGCCTATGGAAAACCTCTCTCATAATGTCTAGGACGCTCTCTCCTATGGGGAAATGGATACCTAGGTAGGTTGGGTTGAGAGACATATTGATCTATCACAAACTCAGGAATGAGATCGAGTGCAATATGGGAAATGGACTCACCTTCATAACATATTCCTTGTCTCTCAACATACCCAAAGAGGGATCGAAGAAAATCTTTTCGACCTTCTTAGATATGTCTTATATAGTGACCTTGACCTCCTAAGCACGTTCGACATCTCTCTCGAGTTGGGATACATGGGCTTCAAGCTTCTCAAGAGTTTCTAATGAAGATTGAAGATCTACCATAAGACTAGCCAAAGTGTTGGTCAATTAACTCTTGTTCTGGCCTAAGACAATCACCTGCTCACATAAAGAAATTCTCTCCTTCTCAAGTTGACTCGTCGATGCCTCACACACCCTCAAAACTTCTATCTCTCTCTCCAAATCAAACATCTTAAGACCTAACTCTTCATCCAACTTTTTGGTTTTCAAAGTCTTGGTGTAAAAATATCTAAATGCCTTTTGGAGATCCCCTTATCCCTCACTTGTGATCTCGTCCTCACACTCCCTTTCCACTGAATGGCTAGAAACATCATTGAGGCTCTCACATTTACAGGTGTACTCATCGCCTTGGGACAAACTAGAGGGGTTCACGTGACTATCCATGAAAGCAACACACTTTTCATATGGTGATTCATTCCCGAAATCATCCAACTCGATGTCATTATCGCTAAAAGTTTATGTATTAGAATTTTTCTTACCCTTTCTCTTTATCATATGTGACACCCCACCTAACAAAATACCGGGTGATTAGTCTTATACCAAATTAAAACAGGAATCCCAGTTAGATCATCCTCAGCATCACTGTCGAAATTTTTTTAAGACTTACTAACCACCTATTATTCCAAAAGCTGGTGCCAATTTTAACTTTTTAATTAAACCAAAACAGTACATGCGGAATTAAAATATAAACCATTCACACAACTGAATGAAAATAAACTGAATCATAACAAGACAACATGCCGAATAAATCACCGGCCACCAAAGAAATAATCCAAATACAAATATTCAACACCTGAATAAATTACACCTGAAAACTGTACCGAGAAGTCTGGGCGATAAGCCCTAACTAAAACTGAAACTGATACAAGATTCCTACTATAGGAATGAATGAATGATGCGTCTAATCCAAACTCCTGCTAGCATCCACATATGCCGCAGCTCCGTGTCCCTGAAATAGAATATCAATACTGGCGTCCCTGTGGCTGGACACCTAAAAGGTTTTGAAAATATTTTTATAGCAAGGGTTAGAACCCAAAACATTTTGAAAATATTTAGCAAGTGAATTAACTGCAGTAATTTAAAATGTATGAATGCGCTTCATATTTAAGTTAGTGTCGCACTCCCTTGAGGACATTCTCACCCCTCCACTATTGTGCACACCTACCGGTTACCTTAACCCCACCTAGTTGTACTACCCCGTCCAACTAGTCCTGGTATAACCTTCCCTTGCTATACTACTCTAACCCGAGTATAGTGATTCACGAATTATAAGTTATTTCATAATTAACTTAATTAATTCCTCTTAAATAGCAGCATATAACCGTGTCACAAGTTATATAAAGTAAACACATCACACACTGTATTATTCCCAAAAATGACTAACTTAATTAATTTCTCATTAATTAACAACATATAACTGTAACCCGAGTTATATAAGGTAAATACATCACACATTGTATTATTCATCTACATATAATATTTACTACCATATTATACGTACCTTTACTAACATCCACACATATATTATACGTGTATCCATCCTTCCGAGTATACCCTCACCGGATGATTGCCTCTGAAATGCTATCTCACTAGGTCTGCTCACAAAACCTAGTTCTCAAAGTTCGAATTGCTCACCAACTTGGCCCAAAATATAAACGTAGTGGAGGTGGTCATATTCCTTCCCTGAAAGTGAGATAAATCCCTTACCCATATATACTGGACGCTATGGCCCGGGGATATACTCGCCCTACTCCTCAAGCTAGGGGATTCACCCACATCACGCAACCTCCCTTGATAGCATTAGAGTATTTAAATTGAATAAATATCTAGTCACTGATATTTACTATCACACACAATATATACACACACACATATATATATATATATATATATATATATATATATATATATATATATATATATATATATATATATATATATTTATATATATATATATATATATATACTATCACTACACGTATATATATATATATATATTATGAACCCCGATTTTACCGTGTACTCAAAATCTCGTACACTGCCTGTAATTTAATGTCACACACAATACATACACGTATATATATACTATCACTACACCGTATATATATATATATATATATATATATATATTAATAACCCCGACTTTACCATGTACTCAAAATCCCGTACACTGCCTGTAAGTTCCTGAATATGTGCCCGACTCAATGTAATTAATTTTCTCACTTAATAACTTATCCTCTTCCCGAGTATATGGTTCGACTCTAATATAATTAATTCACACCTCAATTAATATAATACTTTCCCCGAGTCTATGGTCTGACTCTCCTTAAATTAATTAACACACATTTTCTGAGTGTATCGCCCGATTCTAATTAAATTAATTAACACACATATTAATTTAATACCAAACCGAGTATGTGGTTCGACTCTAATACAATTAATTTATACATTCATTAATTAACCCAAATTCCGAGTCTGTGGTCCGACTTTAATATAATTAATTATCACATTAATTAATAAGTACCCTTCACAAGTCTACAATCCGATTCTGATTAAACTAATTATCCCAACCATTAATTTAATCCTACCGGAGTCTACAAACTGACTCTAATTAAATTAATTAACACCCTTATTAATTTAATCCTACCCGAGTCTACAAACCGAATCTAATTAAATTAATTAATACACTTATTAATTTAATACTACCCGAGTCTACAATCCGACTCTTATTAAATTAATTAATACACTTATTAATTTAATACTACCCGAGTCTACAATCCGACTCTTATTCAATTAATTATCACTCTTATTAATTTAGTATTACCCGAGTCTACAATCCGACTCTAACTATATTAATTAACGCATTTATTAATTTAACAACTTGGTGTCACCCAACCATTATCCCCGGACTCACTTACTTGGCCCGTATCTTAATATTTCTCGAGTCTATGTTCCGACTCCAAATTTATTTCTCTCTCTCAAAAATAAATTTAATACTTTGGTGTCACATAACCAACATACCCGGACTCACTCACTTGGTCCATTTTTACATCTCATAATTTCATTCTCACATTTTCACCCACAAAGTGTCACACATTTATTTCCATAATTTCCCAATTATATTTACCTATAATTGTTAGCACCCTCAGACTCACCCACTTAGAAATAATTAAATATTTCACCTAAATTCCTTTAAAAACGTAGTGTCACCCAACTACAATTCTCGAATATCATTCTTCGGCCCAATATCAAAAATTGAATTATTTCTCCCAATTCGTTGATCTCATGACATACCGTTCACACCCTCATAAACCCAATTATGTCACCCTATAATTGTTATGGAAACATATGTACCTTATAAATTTATCACCAAATAAATGTAAGGGAATTAAAAATTAAATTAAACCCCCATTATAAACAACCTGGCCGAACTGCCAAATTCCTGGGACCCTCGATCGATCGAGCAGGTGGTTGTCTTCCTCGGCTTGCTGTTTCAGCCATGGCCGAATTCCCAAGGTTTTTCCTCTCCATTTTCTAACCTTAAATAATGATTTTGAACCAATCAATTACTCCCAAAACAAGTCTCAATCATCTATATCTGTTTTAGCATTCTTGATTCATACGATATCTCACTATATTTAAAGATGGGTTTTCCCATTAAAATCCATCAATCTTGTTTTACAACCAATTTACAAATTCATATTTTTCCCCAGTTTATATTCCGAATTCTTATTCCGATCAAATATCTATACTCAGATATGTTCAACACAATAATTTTTACTATGAATCTCATTCAATAGTTTCATGAACAAAAACCCCATTTGGTACCCATTTATCCACAAAACTAATTTTGGTTTACACATCACTATGATATGACTTGATTATCATCAATTTATAAATCACAACAGTTAACCACTTGACTGTAAGTGTTCGTAGTGTCTGATTCCGTTAGCGTAGTCCCTCAATTTGGCTCCAAAATGCCCAAATTAACTTTTGCTAAGCTTTCCCCCAATTTTCCTCTCAAGCCCTAGGCTTTGAATTATGTTGGCTGCCATTCCTTAATCTCCCAATTAGGTTAAAACCCTTAATCCCATTTTTCACCTAATGGGCTTAATTAAAGTGGCCCAACTCACCCCGTGTGGGCCCGGCTATGCCCAAAAATACCCCGAGACCCAATTACTATACCCGGGTACTCTTTTCTGACTATCTCGACCCATCCGGACTCAACCGCGCACTCAGAATTGGCATCCGAATTAATTTATAAAAATCGTTATCTCACACCCAATTTAGTTTATACCGACTCCCGGCTGGGATAAGTGCATACCCCGTCATTAATACCCGAAATGACGTAATTAAATTATTACTATTCACTTAGTAAATAAATTTTCCTAAACATTAACCATTCACTCCCCGATTAATATGTAAATATATATGTATTGCCATAATTAATTCAATCAAAATTACAACACACCAGGAATTTAAAATTCCTGAATTAATTAAATATTAACTATATAAAAATACGGGGTGTTACATACTCCCCCCCCCCCCCTTACAAAGGAATTTCGTCCTCGAAATTAAGATAAACCTAGTGTTCCATTATTCACATATTACTCACTAGTCATGTGCCTCCAAGCCCTCTATATCCATCACATCTACTTCTAACCATACGTTACACAAGTATGCATTTAAACTTGAACAGGGCGCCCATACCCCCTATACCCGTGCTTAATCGCACAAACTTTTGCCTTAATTTACCCGGGTGCCCATACACCCTATACCCATGCTCTACCGCACGAAAGTTACCCGACTGTGCTAGTCGTAACCCGTAATATAACTTCGAACCCGTAGTTATATATACATATATATCTACTGCCCGGGTACCCTACTTATGTGCTAATGTCCAAACATTTCCCCATAAATACTTGTCTCTCAACACAAAAGTATATACGCTTACCCTTATGCTACCAAAGATAACGTAATACCGTGCCCTTACTACCACTAGTCCTTGCGTAAAATAAACCCCGAGCAATCTGTCTTTCTTAGAAAATCAATTCAACCACCCCGATTCACTTCATTAAATATCCCCACTTACCGGGATAAAATGTGAGAACACAAAACCTCACTATGTGCTATTACACCACGTAATACCACATATATACATCCACATATATACAGGATATATGCCCTCTCCGGTGATACCCTACCCTGGTGTCGTGAACATCAAAATTTTACAACGCTATTGACAATAGTTAAATTCCATCGCTATCCAGCTGATGTTTAAAAAAATATTGTCAACCCTACTCCCATAATTCTCAAAAGTAGTAATTCTTCGCATAATTCAAACAATCACTTAGTGTACACCTCCACTCTCCCGTAAAGAACACTAAGGAACTCTGCTACCCTACTGAAAGTTTACCCACATGCTATGGCTGCTACCGCCAACGCACCCACTAAGTTCGACTTACCTGCGAACTCTAGTGAAAAAAATAAGTCTTATATTGTGACATTCTCTTTGTTATTCAAAAATATACCCCATGCCCCTAGGGTAAAAATAATTACCTCTATACCCCAGCTGCAACGGCTGGTTCTTGGGTTCTGGAGGAGCTTCTCCCTGCCTGAATGCACCCGTGACTTGCTTTAGTGGCTGTACATCCAGGACATCATCCTGTAGTTGACCCCTGCCTCTCTTAAGGCAATATCTCTTCATATGTCTTGATTTTCCACAAAAGAAACGCTTTCTAATATGTTCACCTTGCCATTGATCCCTTCCATGCCAACCTTGTTGGAATTCCTGGCCATCCCGCCGATAGTCACTAGTTCTAGATTGTTTGGCATGATTTCCCTGTCGGAAATCCTGCCCCTGATCTCCCCCAATCTGCTCCTGGGATACCCCACTGGTATTGTTCCCTGATGCCTCATCCGACTGGATAATACCCACTCCCCTCCCGCTTCCTTTCGTGTGGAAGCGATATTCCCGACAGTGCCGGAGTGTTGCGGTAATGACATCAGTGTAATTAACAAATGAGGAACATTCAATTAAATGTTGTCTGATTCTCTAGACTAACCCATCCATAAACTTTGCTTTCTTTCTCTTTTCCTCGTTTACCTCACCCGGTACAAAATTTTCCAACGAGTGAAACCTTCCTCGTAATCGACCACTGAACGGTCTCCCTTTGAGTCACCTCACAAAAATTTTCTCCTCATTTCGGTCTCAACCGCTGAAGGAAAAATACTTGCGGTCGAACCGCACCCAAAACTCTGCAGTATCTAGTGTGTCCCTTTCCTCAAATGTGGTGATCGACTCCCGCCACTGTAGCGCCGCTCCCACTAACTAAAAGTGGTTAGCATTTACTTTCGCACCCCATCGTAATCTCCCAGGTGTATGTGACGTTGGATACCTCTCTTCCTTGACACGTTAGTACTACACCTGAACCCCCTCGCAACTTTGGTGGGTTCCCACTAAAATAACCTTTTTTTCTTGTTTCCACCCCGACGACCACGCGTGAGTCTGAACATCCGGCGCCACTAACATTTATGGCTGATCCCGTGGAAAGTACCCTGCCATTGTGATCACCGTTGCTCCAACTGCCTCTGCCACTATTTCAATGACCTATGCTGCCAAAATTATCTCTGGCCGTTGCTGTGGTAGTTCTTTCCCTTAAGAAGCCTCCCTCGTTGCATCTCCCCCTGCTGCCCTAGCTGCTCTCTCTCTCTGGGGCATCATCTGGTATGAGAATCGAATAGGTATGAGTTTATTCTAAAATATAAATTTCGTAGAAGAAAGTATATGCACATACGTATGAGAATACAACAATCCTATAATAGGGATCTATATCAAAGATTGCTAAGCCAAAATGTGAAAAGCCGCACAGATCCTAAGGACACTAGAACCTGATGCTCTGATACCATCTGTGACACCCCGCCTAATAAAATACCGGGTGATCAGTCCTATACCAAATTAAAACAGGAATCCCAGTTGGATCATCATCAGCATCACTGTCGAAAACTTTTTAAGACTTACTAACCACCTAGTATTCCAAAAGCTGGTGCCAATTTTAACTTTTTAATTATACCAAAACAGTACATGCGGAATTAAAATATAAACCATTCACACAACTGAATGAAAATAAACTGAATCATAATTACACAACATGTCGAATAAATCACCGGCCACCAAAGAAATAATACAAATACAAATATTCAACACCTGAATAAATTAAACCTGAAAACTGTACCGAGAAGTCTGGGTGACAAGCCATAAAAAAAACTGAAACTGATACAAGATTCCTGCTCTAGGAATGAATGAATGATGCGTCTAATCCAAACTCATGCTAGCATCCACATATGCCGCAGCTCCGTGTCCCTGGAATAGAATATCAATACTTGCGTCCCTGTGGATGGACACCCAAAAGGTTTGGAAAATATTTTTATAGCAAGGGTTAGAACCCAAAACATTTTGAAAATATTTAGCAAGTTAAGTAACTGCAGTAATTTAAAATATATGAATGCGCTTCATATTTAAGTTAGTGTCACACTCCCTTGAGGACATTCTCACCCCTCCACTATTGTGCACACCTACCGGTTACCTTAACCCCACCTAGTTGTACTACCCTATCCAACTAGTTCTGGTATAACCTTCCCTTGCTATACTACTCTAACCCGAGTATAGTGATTCTTGAATTAAAAGTTATTTCACAATTAACTTAATTAATTCCTCTTAAATAGCAGCATATAATCGTGTCACAAGTTATTTAAAGTAAACACATCACACACTGTATTATTCCCACAAATGACTAACTTAATTAATTTCTCATTAATTAACAGCATATAACTGTAACCCGAGTTATATAAGGTAAATACATCACACACTGTATTATTCATATACATATAATATTTACTACCATATTATACGTACCTTTTTTAACATCCACACATATATTATACGTGTATCCATCCTTCCGATTATACCCTCACCGGATGATTCCCTCTAAAGTGCTATCTCACTAGGTGTGCTCAGAAAACCTAGTTACCCAAATTGGAATCGCTCACCAACTTGGACCAAAATATAAATGTAGTGGAGGTGGTCATATTCCTTACCTGAAAGTGAGATAAATTCCTCACCCATATATACCGGACGCTATGACCTGGGAATATACTCACCCTACTCCTCAAGCTAGGGGATTCACCCACATCGCGTAACCTCTCTTGATAGCATTAGAGTATTTAAATTGAATAAATATCTAGTCACTGATATTTACTATCACACACAATATATACACATATCTATATATATATATATATATATATATATATATACTATCACTACGCGTATATATATATATATATATATATATATATATTATGAACCCCGGTTTTATCGTGTACTCAAAATCCCGTACACTGCCTGTAATTTAATGTCACACACAATACATACACGTATCTATATATACTATCACTACACCGTATATATATATATATATATATATATATATATATATATATATATATATATATATATATATATTAATATCCCCGGCTTTACCATGTAGTCAAAATCCCGTACACTGCTTGTAATTTCCTGAATCTATGCCCGACTCAATGTAATTAATTTTCTCACTTAATAACTTATCCTCTTCCCGAGTCTATGGTCCGACTCTAATATAATTAATTCACACCGCAATTAATATAATACTTTCCCCGAGTCTATGGTCCGACTCTCCTTAAATTAATTAACAGACATTTTAATTTAATACCTCCCCGAGTCTATCGCCCCACTCTAATTAAATTAATTAACACACATATTAATTTAATACCAATCCGAGTCTGTGGTTCGACTCTAATACAATTAATTTACACATTAATTAATTAACCCAAATTCCGAGTCTGTGGTCTGACTTTAATATAATTAATTATCACATTAATTAATAAGTACCCTTCACGAGTCTACAATCCAATTCTGATTAAACTAATTATCCCATCCATTAATTTAATCCTACCCGAGTCTACAAACCGACTCTAATTAAATTAATTAACACCCTTATTAATTTAATCCTACCCGAGTCTACAAATCGACTCTAATTAAATTAATTAATACACTTATTAATTTAATACTACCCGAGTCTACAATCCGACTCTTATTAAATTAATTATCACTCTTATTAATTTAATATTACCCGAGTCTACAATCCGACTCTAACTAAATTAATTAACGCATTTATTAATTTAACAACTTGGTGTCACCCAACCATTATCCCCGGACTCACTTACTTGGCCCGTATCTTAATATTTCTCGAGTCTATGTTCCGACTCCAAATTTATTTCTCTCTCTCAAAAATAAATTTAATACTTTGGTGTCACATAACCAACATACCCGGACTCACTCACTCGGTCCATTTTCACATCTCATAATTTCATTCTCACATTTTCACCCACAATGTGTCACACATTTATTACCATAATTTCCCAATTATATTTACCTATAATTGTTAGCACCCCCGGACTCACCCACTTGGTCCATAATTAAATATTTCACCTAAATTCCTTTAATAATGTAGCGTCACCCAACTACAATTCCCGAATATCATTCTTCGGCCCAATATCAAAAATTGAATTATTTCTCGAAATTCATTCATCTCATGACATACCATTCACACCCTCCTAAACCCAATTATATCACCCAATAATTGTTAAGGAAACATATGTCCGTTATAAATTTATCACCAAAGAAACGTAAGGGAATTAAAACTTAAATTAAACCCCCATTATAAACATCCTGGACGAACTGCCAAATTCCTGGGACCCTCTATCGATAGAACCCCCTTGGTCGATCGATCGATCGAGCAGGTGGTTGTCTTCTTCGGCTTGCTGTTTTAGCCATGGCCGAATTTCCACGGTTTTTCCTCTCCATTTTCCAACCTTAAATAATGATTTTGAACCAATCAATTACTCCCAAAACAAGTCTCAATCATCTATAACTGTTTTAGCATTCTTGATTCATACGATATCTCACTATATTTAAAGATGGGTTTTCCCATTAAAATCCATCAATCGTGTTCTACAGACAATTTCCAAATTCAGATTTTTCCCCAGTTTATATTCCAAATTCTTATTCCAATCAAATATCTATACTCAGATATGTTCAACACAACAATTTTTACTATGAATCTCATTCAATAGTTTCATGAACAAAAACCCCATTTGGTACCCATTTATCCCCAAAATGAATTTTGGTTTACACATCACTATGATATGAATTGATTATTATCAATTTATAAATCACAACAGTTAACCACTTTCCTGTAAGTGTTTGTAGTGTTTGATTCCGTTGGCGTAGTCCCTCAATTTGGCTCCAAAATGCCCAAATTGACATTTGCTAAGCTTTCACCCAATTTTCCTCTCAAGCCCTAGTCTTAGAATTATGTTGGCTGCCATTCCTTAATCTCCCAATTAGGTTAAAAACCCTTAATCCCGTTTTTCACCTAATGGGCTTAATTAAAGTGGCCCAACTCACCCCGTGTGGGCCCGACTATGCCCAAAAATACCCCGAGACCCAATTACTATCCCCGGGTACTCTTTTCTCACTATCTCGACCCATCCGGACTCAACCGCGCACTCAGAATTGGCATCCGAATTAATTTATAAAAATCCTTATCTCACACCCAATTTAGTCTCTACCGACTCCCGGCTGGGATAAGTGCATACCCCGTCATTAATACCCGAAATGAAGTAATTAAATTATTACTATTCACTTAGTAAATGGATTTCCCTAAACATTAACCATTCCCTCCCCGATTAATATTTAAATATATATATATATATATATATATATATGTATTGCCATAATTAATTCAATTAAAATTACAACACACCATTAATTTAAAATTCCTGAATTAATTAAATATTAACTATACAAAAATACGGGGTGTTACATCATAGTGGGACACTCAAAAGCTTTGTTCTCTCAGTGCTATCCTTGACCTCTGTAACAACCCGTACCTTCGGAGATAATGAAATTCCATAATTGAGTATAAATTGGAATTTGAGGAATTTCCTAGAATTGTAATTTTTGGGATTTTTAAGGATTTGAAGATTATCGATAGGTGATATATTTACTTTTGGGATTAAGGAAATATGTCGATGTATTTTAATTATATGTCGTCGTTGAGTAAAGCGACACGATGTAAGATTTTAATTGGAGAACCCACATTAAGTCGTGCGGGGTAAAATAGTGATTTGCTGTCAAGTACCTCAGATGAAAATTTCGACTGCGCCGTGAGTCTCGGAATGGCCGAGATAGTTGGAAAAGAGTGTTCGATTGTCGAAATTGAGTTTCGGGGAATTTTAGAGTTAAACGGGCTCGTAATTGAGTAAACGAGTCATTTTTCGGTTTTAAGGGGTTAAACCCTTTTTCGTTCTATATAAAGAGGGAGAGGGGAAGAAAAGAAAAGAAAAGAGAAAGAAGAGAGAGAAGAGAGAGAGGAGGAGAGAAAAGAGCAGAAAAGGGGAGATTCCGGCCAACCTCCGCGGGATTCGACTCGGGATCGTCGAATTATATCCATGAGGCAAGTGTTTACATGCTTTATTTACTTTTTGCATAAATCTCATACCGTAGTTTGGTATTAACAAACCCTAAAGATTTTGGGTTGGATTTTCGTGGATAAAACGGATTTTGGGTTGGGTTTTCGTGAATAAATGGTTTTGAAAATAAAATATGAATGTTTTGAAAATGGAAAAGAAATGCTTTTCATAAATAATAATTTATATATACACACCTCTCTGAATCGCTATCGTAAGGAAAGTTGCGTACGTATGGTGAAGCCCCCTGGCTAATGAATGAAGGGTGGATATAGTCCTATAGGACATATGAGTGATTATTGTGTGTTTCTGCGCTGGTGAGGTGATTCTGGGTGTGGTCACGACACTCCTGCAGGCATATGGCCACTTCCCGACATCTTGCATTGTAGGATCCAAGGTTGTCTTGATGATAGGGCCTGGAAGATGATAGCTATTTAGCGGTGCGCACAGTGGGGAAACCCGGATGGGCGGTCTTAGAACGCGTTATATTATATGTTTAAGCAATTTGTGATAATAATGTAACAACCCTCGATTCTGGGAGGCTCATTTTATACTGATTTTACCGCATAAGGTAATTATATAAAATGTGGGGACTGGAGTAAACATTAATTTAATGAATTGAAAGTTAATATTTACTAGATTGATGCATATTTACTGCATGTGAAAGTAAATAACATCAGGTTGCATGTCTGTAGTGTCATGTATTTTAAATGGCCTTTTAGTTTAAATGATTTTGGAACTCGAAATAATTTATAAAATTTCCGAATGCCAGTTAAGAGGGTGTAGTTAGTCTCGGAAGGTGCGAGACAGTCAAAATAAGTGCCATATTGTATTTTTGTGTTCCGGGCACTTTTACCTGGTTTTAGCTTATACGTGTATTTGTGAGTCATTTTAATGTGGTATTAACCATTTGAGTTGGGAGTTTTAACTTAAGCCACGATTTTAGTATCCAAAATCCCTTATTTTTTCCCCATTTTATGTCTTGAACATAGAGAGAAAGGAGAGAAAGAAAGAGGAAGAGAAAGAATGGAGAAAGAAGAGAAAATGAAGATTGAAGATGGATTGATGCTCCTACTCAAAGAAATCTGATATTCCCTACATCAAGGCAAGTTTTCTACTTGCTAATATGTGATTTAAGATGCATAAATTGTATGATGGTTGTGTATTTACATTTATGGCTTAAATGTAGAATTTGTGGGATTTAAACCCTAGTCTTGATTTATGTTGAAGAAATTGTGGGTTTTGATGGTTAATAATCATGTAGATTAGTTTGGAGTAGATTTTTGTTGTTGGATGTGTATGAAAAGGAAGAGATTTGAAGTTTGGAGGATTTAGGGTTCATAACCCTTCGTAACCATTTTTGGCAGATTTGCAGGTCCAAATCGATTCGGCCCCTTGGGCGAATCGATTCGCTAAGGGAAATTGGCAGGTCCGCATAACCCGAATCGATTCGGGTTAAGACCGAATCGATTCGGCCAATTGCAGAATGTTGATTTAGTAGTTCGAACCGATTCGATTTTTGGGCGAATCGATTCGCTAGGGCGAATCGATTCGGCCCTTGGGCGAATCGATTCGTTTTCCTGCTGTTTTTGAGTTAATTTTATAACTCAATTTCAATCCTTTTCTTTAAATATAGGGACTAGGAACCTTCTTGAATGAAGTAAACTTAGAGTCCTAGAGTGTGAGATGAGTTAGATGTCTACCCTACATTAGGAATGGGTTATGTGGGGATTTTTCCGGGGTTAGGCCTATTAATGATAAGGCATTCTTTTCTTCTAGTTAATTATTATAAAACTAGGAGATGTAGTGTTATGTTCGGGAGACCTTAGGAGCTTAATTAAGCTATACTAGTTTTGATGGTTTATATTACCACCCCAAAAGAATGTTGGGAGATTTTAAAAGTTCGATTGAACTATGTTAACCTTGGTGGTTCATAAAAATGCCATAAAGGTGAGTTTGGAGAATAAATTGAAAGTCATTTCATTCCTTCGAAAGATGATAACCTTGGGGTTCTAAAATAACCTCCTAGAATGCTTGGAGATAATGAAGAGTTTATTTACTCCTTTGAGGTTGTAGTGTTGATATAAGCTATCGTATGACTATGTATGGTAAGTTAGATTATTTACAAAATAAATAGAAAGGGTTTCGAATAAAATGAAACATATACGTGGGATGGAAATGAAATGGAAATGGTATTGATATTTGTAAATGATAATTTACTTAATCATGAAACCGGTAAATAATGGTTTACTTGATTTTCGATATGATAAATAAAATGGCTTAAACACACCTCTCTAAATGACATCATAAGGGAAGTCCGCAGGCGAGGTGAAGCCCCCTGGCTAATGAATGCAGGGTGGATATAGTCCTAGGCCATGGGAGCGCTTATTGTTGTATATTTTTCTGCGATGGGTAGGAGATTCCGGGTGTGGTCTTGACTATCCCGCAGGCTCATGGCCGCTTCCCGACGTCTTGCGATATAGGTGCCCAGGTTGTCTAATGATAGGCCCTGGAAGATGATGGTCATTTAGGGGCGCGCACAATGGGGAAACCCGGACGGGCGGTCTTAGAATTCGTTATATGTATATAATTATAACAGTTCATAATCAAGTGGGACTTGATGTATTTGATATGCCATAAGAGCATGATGGAGTGCCACAAAGAGCACATGTAAATGCCACAAAGAGCATTTGAAAATGATTATTTTCCTGATAAGGAAAGGATTTTTACAAAAGGTAAAATTGAGATAAAATCTCCTTAAAGAGTAAAAGATTTTGATTATATATATATACTTCCTGCTAAGGAAAAGATATATGAAATAATTGGCACCTTTGGTGAAGTCTTTAGTTTAATGCTTCTTATTTTTGTTCCTGCTTAGCTTATGTTTTAAATTGTATAGGTTGCTTCTTATTTCTCTTTCTTCACGATTTATTATACATAACTGTCATACTCTTTATTCATCTGGTAATCATATAGAACCGGGCCCTGACCTGGTTACTTTTCTTGTTGCATATTCATCTTGTCTCTGCTCAGGTACTCCGCCGCAAGGATGCCTGATTTGAATTCCGATTCCGATGTTTTCGACGAGCCGTGATGCATTGCGGGTATTACGGGATACATTTGGTATAGACGTTTTCACTTTTTATTCTAGTTAAGATCAAGTCTTTTATTCGGGCGAGAGGCCCAAGCTTTTGTAAATGTCTAATGTAATGTAATAAGTAACTTATTGTACTTGCGTATTATTGGGGTATCAGTTAGTGACCGGTTACCTATTCGGTCTTTTTATCGTATTCTTGTTGTATTATTTATATATGTCTTGGGGTTTCCCTTATCTTTCAGGAATTGGGTTGTTTGTTTTCATTTATCTACTTTCAAATCAAAATTTTTGGCAACCCGTTTTCTGAAATATTGGGTGGTTATCCTAGATACTCTATATTTTTGTTATGATGCTGAGAATGATTCCATCCATGATTCCGTTATATTGGAGTATTGGGCTGGCCACCCCTTATTTTGGTGAGCGGGTTGTCACAGATGGTATCAGAGCATCAGGTTCTAGAGTCCTTAGGAATCTGTGTGGACGCCTTAAGTTTTCAGCGTTGCTCTTGATTTGATGTAAAGCCTTAGGATTAAGATCGTTGATTTCTCTTGTGAGATCTCGTTCTTCTACCATGAGGTAGAATCTATAAAATCTTTTGCGTATTCGTGTGAGAATAATAGGTCGATAGAAGAAGGGCATTATGGGAAGGTGTGTGGAGAACTGTAAGTTGTGGTCGGGGAGGGCGACCGCTTTAGAGGTCGCTCCCTTTTTGTAGCACTTTCTTGTCTTGCTATTACGACTGCAAATTTCAGTTGATGTAGTTTCCCAAGTACCGCTAGAAGTAGGAAGTGGTACTAAAATTGAGAATTCACGCGATGTTATATTGAAGTGGAGAAGTGCCCTGTAGTAGAATGGAGGAAAATCCTTCACCCATAGAAGAAGTGTTGTGGTGATGAAAATGTGGTCACTATATTCGTGGGTGCCAGAAGTTTGACCCATAGAGAAGCCCGGTGGATACTTGCAATGGCGAGTTTCTCTGGGATAACTGGACTGAGGAGAAGGTGGATTCCCGAATGTTCACAAGACGTTCGGTTAAAGACCAATGGCGAATAAGGTGTTGTACGGTTAGGGAGTCGAGACCATGCACCATGAAGTGATAGGCTCCAAAATAGGTGTTGTTAACACTTCTGATGGAGTAAGAATCGTGAAACCCCATTGGTGGACACCCATCTGGGGAGGTTTCATTGAACTGGGGAAGAGGAGGCCAAGAGCGTGTCCTCTTTTACTGAGAAAGTAAGAGGGACTGCATGGGCAATTATTGTTAGCCAGAGTCGGAATAACGGTTATGATGTGGAGTGTAGAACCACTCATTTTAAATTTCGTTGAGTGGAGAGCAAGGGCAAGAGTAAAATGCCTGGTTGGGGAGTTGGGGAGATAATGTTGGTATGTGTAAGGCTCGAATATGCAGTCTGAGAACCATTAGTATTGACCCGGAGTGCTTGGCAAATTGTGGAGGGAATTCTACCTTATAGGTGGGTATTGTATATTCCTTAGGATAAGATTTAGTAGTATTATGTCTACGATAGACTCGGGTGTGTATATTGAGCTTGTAGTAGTATTTACGCTATTATAGAAGGGTAATTATATGACTTTCGTGGTATGGAAGTTCTATCTTTTCTTCACTCGTTATGAAGCGAGTGATGATATTTTTATGTATATGTGTCATATGTGTTACCTGGTCTGAGTGTTTTATTGCTTGTTTGCATTGTATGTGGGTGTTATGACTTATCTTCACGACCAACAAAGTTAAGCAGTAATGCATAGGAGGGGTTCCTTGTTTGGATTCCGCTTTTGCGGGACGCTCCACGCGTGAACCTTAACGACGTTGGGAGTGGAGAGATGCCATATTTCCTTTCTCTTATTTCGTGTATAGAAAGCTAAGGTGAAGTCTAGAAGTAGAATCTTATTAGTAGAATTGTAAGTTAAATTTACCGATCCCGATCATGTGTTTTAGACTGTCATATCTCGAGGACCGACGATGCGAGGTAGTAGTGTAACGGGAGGGTTCCTTGTCTGGATTTCGCTTCGGCGAGACGTCCCACGCATGAACCCGAGCGAATGTCGGAAGTTGAGTAAGGTCTTGGGCACTAGGGATGCCTTTGGTATTATATGCTTACGATTTAGGTAGGATATATATAAATAGACCTTAGGATTTTTAGGATGTAAGACCTTGAGGGTAGGCGGTGTTAGTTTAGGAAAGCGGTAGGGAGTTGACCACGAATAAGTTATGGGTTAACTCTATAAGAGATTAGATCCCTTAGGAGCGAGATTATGGGGTCTCGAGAGGTTTGGTAGGTTCGGCCGAAGGAGATGAGGCATTTCTTAGAGATAAGGTTACGTTGGTAACTTCATTTTCGGGGAGTTAATAAGGACGGGTGGATCCTCACTCCTGAGTCATGATTGTAAGCTCGAGAGTGAGTTTAATGAGTAAGTTTCTGTCAGGATTGGGGAGTAATAATAATGGAGCATAGACCTATTGTTTATGCGTCTCACAAGCTTAAACTTGTGGAGAGTAATATCCCGTGCTTGAATTAAGATTCATCGTGGTAGTGATCACCTTAAATAGATAAGGCACTACTTCCTGGGCAGGAAATTTGGTCCTTCTCGTAAGCAACAAGTTGTTGCAATATGTTGTGGGAGGAATTGAGTTGGTGCTCGGGGTTCAGAAGAACTAGTGATTGGATATTTTCTCATTCGCTAAGGAAATGCGATTGGGCTAGTGGGCGTGTCGAGTAGAGAACTCGTCAGAGATGATGGTAATGGCATGGAAGGTCAAGTAGAATGAGCATGAATAGGAAGACTCGGTAGTAAGAGCGTGTCTGTCTGTGATTGACCATTTCACCTACTCGTGTAAAGAGAGTAGTAGTGAAACGAAGAAGGGTATTCATAGACGCCTGCATGGAACTACCGGCATCGAACTGGTCATGATCCCATTTGAGAAAATGGTTAATCGTTTGATCAGACTGTTGCATTCCCGGCCATTATGGACGGACTACTTGTAGAAGAGTATACCCCGTTCTCGATGGAGGAATAGTAAAAACCGTGGGAGATGCCTATTATAATAGGATGGACCGAAACTAGAAATTCGTGTCGAAGGTTTAGCAAAAGTTTCCGCGAAGTAATGGGAACCGTATGGAAATGGCATATATCCTACCACCCTAAAGTGGATGGATGAAATGGAGGAAATTTACTTATGCCGAAAGGCATATTAAGAACGTGCGCCTTAGTATACATAGTAGATGGGAGCAGTAATGGTATGGATGGAGATTTTCGTGCAACCATTAGGTTTTGGAGTGGTCTTATGGACCATTTCCTAAGGCATGGTTTCGTGAGTGGCCTAGCGTGGTCGGTTTAGTAATTCGTATACTCGTTGGATGGAACCAATGGGTAATATGTTCCTTGGACTTGGAGTGGTCTCGGAACATTTCTTTAGAGATTTTTCTTTTAAGCCATACGCCTTGATGAGATACGTCGAGGTGGGGGATAGCTGAGTAGCGTTAGGGCTAAGCCACTTAGAGTTGGTACGAATGCCCCAAGGTGTGATGTAACATGATGCTAGAGATTCGGCTAATTTTGCCGAGTCGCGAGGACATCACCTTTCGCCGTAGGAAGATAGGATCCGTAGTTGGTGAGGAACGCTTTGTGCTATGCTAGAGCACAAATGATGTAGATTGAGATCGATAGGGTCGATCTTAGTCCGGGTCCATTTGGGGCGTTGCAATAACGAGGAGTTTGTTTAGGATGGTAGAATCCTAGTTTAGAGTAGTATACCCTTATCAGATTTGGGTATGCCCGAATTTTGGGGGCAAAATTCCCTCTTAAGGGGGGGAGTATGTAACAACCCTCGATTCTGGGAGGCTCATTTTATACTGATTTTACCGCATAAGGTAATTATATAAAATGTGGGGACTGGAGTAAATATTAATTCAATGAATTGAAAGTTAATATTTACTAGATTGATGCATATTTACTGCATGTGAAAGTAAATAACATCAGGTTGCATGTCTGTAGTGTCATGTATTTTAAATGGCCTTTTAGTTTAAATGATTTTGGAACTCGAAATAATTTATAAAATTTCCGGATGCCAGTTTAGAGGGTGTAGTTAGTCTCGGAAGGTGCGAGACAGTCAAAATAAGTGCCATATTGAATTTTTGTGTTCCGGGCACTTTTACCTGGTTTTAGCTTATACGCGTATTTGGGAGTCATTTTAATGTGGTATTAACCATTTGAGTTGGGAGTTTTAACTTAAGCCACGATTTTAGTATCCAAAATCCCTTATTTTTTCCCCATTTTATGTCTTGAACATAGAGAGAAAGGAGAGAAAGAAAGAGGAAGAGAAAGAATGGAGAAAGAAGAGAAAATGAAGATTGAAGATGGATTGATGCTCCTACTCAAATAAATCTGATATTCCCTACATCAAGGCAAGTTTTCTACTTGCTAATATGTGATTTAAGATGCATAAATTGTATGATGGTTGTGTATTTACATTTATGGCTTAAATGTAGAATTTGTGGGATTTAAACCCTAGTCTTGATTTATGTAGAAGAAATTGTGGGTTTTGATGGTTAATAATCATGTAGATTAGTTTGGGGTAGATTTTTGTTGTTGGATGTGTATGAAAAGGAAGAGATTTGAAGTTTGGAGGATTTAGGGTTCATAACCCTTCGTACCCATTTTTGGCAGATTTGCAGGTCCGAATCGATTCGGCCCCTTGGGCGAATCGATTCGCTAAGGGAAATTGGCAGGTCCGCATAACCCGAATCGATTCGGGTTAAGACCGAATCGATTCGGCCAATTGCATAATGTTGATTTAGTAGTCCGAACCGATTCGCTTTTTGTGCGAATCGATTCGCTAGGGCGAATCGATTCGGCTCTTGGGTGAATCGATTCGTTTTCCTGCTGTTTTTGAGTTAATTTTATAACTCAATTTCAATCCTTTTCTTTAAATATAGGGACTAGGAACCTTCTTGAATGAAGTAAACTTAGAGTCCTAGAGTGTGAGATGAGTTAGATGTCTACCCTACATTAGGAATGGGTTATGTGGGGATTTTTCCGGGGTTAGGCCTATTAATGATAAGGCATTCTTTTCTTCTAGTTAATTATTATAAAACTAGGAGATGTAGTGTTATGTTCGGGAGACCTTAGGAGCTTAATTAAGCTATACTAGTTTTGATGGTTTATATTACCACCCCAAAAGAATGTTGGGAGATTTTAAAAGTTCGATTGAACTATGTTAACTTTGGTGGTTCATAATAACGCCATAAAGGTGAGTTTGGAGAATAAATTGAAAGTCATTTCATTCCTTCGAAAGATGATAACCTTGGGGTTCTAAAATAACCTCCTAGAATGCTTGGAGATAATGAAGAGTTTATTTACTCCTTTGAGGTTGTAGTGTTGATATAAGCTATCGTATGACTATGTATGGTAAGTTAGATTATTTACAAAATAAATAGAAAGGGTTTCGAATAAAATGAAACATATACGTGGGATGGAAATGAAATGGAAATGGTATTGATATTTGTAAATGATAATTTACTTAATCATGAAACCGGTAAATATTGGTTTACTTGATTTTCGATATGATAAATAAAATAGCTTAAACACACCTCTATAAATGACATCATAAGGGAAGTCCGCACGCGAGGTGAAGCCCCCTGGCTAATGAATGCAGGGTGGATATAGTCCTAGGCCATGGGAGCGCTTATTGTTGTATATTTTTCTGCGATGGGTAGGAGATTCCGGGTGTGGTCTTGTCTACCCCGCAGGCTCATGGCCGCTTCTCGACGTCTTGCGATATAGGTGCCCAGGTTGTCTAATGATAGGCCCTGGAAGATGATGGTCATTTAGGGGCGCGCACAGTGGGGAAACCCGGACGGGCGGTCTTAGAATTCGTTATATGTATATAATTATAACAGTTCATAATCAAGTGGGACTTGATGTATTTGATATGCCATAAGAGCATGATGGAGTGCCACAAAGAGCACATGTAAATTCCACAAAGAGCATTTGAAAATGATTATTTTCCTGATAAGGAAAAGATTTTTACAAAAGGTAAAATTGAGATAAAATCTCCTTAAGGAGTAAAAGATTTTGATTATATATATATACTTCCTGCTAAGGAAAAGATATATGAAATAATTGGCACCTTTGGTGAAGTCTTTAGTTTAATGCTTCTTATTTTTGTTCCTGCTTAGCTTATGTTTTAAATTGTATAGGTTGCTTCTTATTTCTCTTTCTTCACGATTTATTATACATAACTGTCATACTCTTTATTCATCTGGTAATCATATAGAACCGGGCCCTGACCTGGTTACTTTTCTTGTTGCATATTCATCTTGTCTCTGCTCAGGTACTCCGCCGCAAGGATGCCTGATTTGAATTCCGATTCCGATGTTTTCGACGAGCCGTGATGCATTGTGGGTATTACGGGATACATTTGGTATAGACGTTTTCACTTTTTATTCTAGTTAAGATCAAGTCTTTTATTCGGGCGAGAGGCCCAAGCTTTTGTAAATGTCTAATGTAATGTAATAAGTAACTTATTGTACTTGAGTATTATTGGGGTATCAGTTAGTGACCGGTTACCTATTCAGTCTTTTTATCGTATTCTTGTTGTATTATTTATATATGTCTTGGGGTTTCCCTTATTTTTCAGGAATTGGGTTGTTTGTTTTCATTTATTTACTTTCAAATCAAAAATTTTGGCAACCCGTTTTCTGAAATATTGGGTGGTTATCCTAGATACTCTATATTTTTGTTATGATGCTGAGAATGATTCCATCCATGATTTCGTTATATTGGAGTATTGGGCTGGCCACCCCTTATTTTGGTGAGCGGGTTGTCACAAATAAATTGGATTTAAGTACATTTCCTGGATGGAAGAATGGAAATGGGATAAATGAATTGGCTTCGGAAACACTTCCCGAATGGAAGAAGGGAAATGGAAGCATATGATATTAGAAGCATTTTATGATAATAAAAATGGCTTTAAATACATTTGTTGGATATAAGAAGGGAAATGGGATGTTATGAAACGGTAAAAGCATTTTTATGATAATAAAACTGGCTTTTAAAAAGTTATAAGATATGTTAAAGCAATTCGTGATAATGAATTTGCTTTTAAATACTTTTCTTGGATATAAGAAAGGAAATGGAAAGTTTTGTGATAAAAATGGAAAGTATTGATAAATACTTTGTACATGAATCCTCAGTCCAGGAGATAGATCCGGATGTGTATTATAAAGATGAAATTGAATTGGTAACCTCAGTCCGGGAGATATTATCCGGATGTATATTGTAAGATGTATATAAAAAATGAATCCGTTATGGATGTTAATATATAAGTATGTATTTATACATTAGTTTCGTGCTACGGGCCTAATGGATCTCTACCATTAACCCTGCCAAGTAGTAGTGTATCGGGGGGGTTCCTTGTTTGGATTTCGCTTCGCGAAACACCCCAAGGACGAACTTAGTGCAGTGTTGAGAATGGAGGGAAGTTTAGCCCTTAGTACTCGGGATGTATAGGTTTCTAGTAGACAGGTAAATTAGACTAGTTAGGAGGGATAGCTTGACTAGGGTATTTTGTTAGGATGCGTTAGGTGTGCACTATTAGAAGAAAGGTGAGGGGTATCTCATGGGAGTACGATACCAAACTTAAATATGAGATAAAACCTTTTTCTAAAAATAAGGCATTTATGCACTTGCTAAATATTTTTCAACTCAGGCTCTGACCTGTTTATCTACTTTTCCCTCTCTTGCTATATATATATATATATATATATATATATATATATATATATTATATAGGTGTCCAGACACAGGTATGCCTGGATGACACTTCTTTTAAGTCAGACGTCTGCTGCAGTAGCTGTGGATGCATGCAGGTTCTCAATATACGCTTATATTCTTGTAATCTAGATAGGAGGTACTCTATAAATATTCGGGCCAATGGCCCAATTACGTTTATTTATTCTTTTACCGCGCTTTTATGCGGATTCGATTTGGTTGTATCATATTTGAACCGAGTGTTCGGTTATTATAATTTATTTTAGTTTCATTTACGCAAACTGTGTGAATGTTTTAATTTGGTAATGGTTTAAAAAGAGTAGTGAAGTAAAATCTTGACGCCAGCCTAATAGGTTATTAGTACTTAAATGAATTTTTGACAGTGATGCTAAGAATGATCCATATGAGACTCCTAATTTAATTTGATATAGGAGTGATCACCCGGTATTTTATTAGGCGGGTTGTCACAGATGGTATCAGAGAATCAGGTTCTAGTGTCCTTAGGAATCTGTACGGACGTACTACGCTTTCAGCGTTTCTCTCGATTTGATATAGAGCCTTAGGATTAGGATTGTTGATTTCTCTTCTGAGATTTCGTCCTCCTGCTATAGTATAAGATTATGTAAATCTTTTGCGCGCTCGTTCGAGATTCATGTGCTGATAGAGGAAGGCGGTAGGAGGTGGGGCTTAGTGGTTGTTATGAGTTTAACCTCAGAATGAAGAGGTATATTTTGTGTGACTAGATAAAGTTGCGATATTCGCTATCCCTAGACTCGTGTGTGTAATTTGAGTTTTGTGGCGGTCTCGATAGCATTCTATAATGTAGGCCTGTGTGTTTTCTGCGGTAGCGGAGTTTTATCTTCTGCATTCGCCATAAAGGCGGGTGTTTATATTTTGCATATATATATATATATATATATATGTGTGTGGTTGGTGATACTCGTTTTATATGTGTTATACGAGTATGGTGTTATTTTGAGTTGAATATGATATTCATTGTTCGGAGCGATAACTTGATAATGATGGCAAGACTATCGTGTCCGTAGTTCCAGGGTGGAATGGGTTGTGGTTGCGATATCTCACCTGGATGCAGGTTGAGTTCGCCTTTATTTTTATGGGTAAATGGAACTTTGATGAGAAGATGTTTCATTATTATGATGTGAGTGCGTGTCGACCTCATATATATGATTTAAGGCCCACAGGATTATTGTTGAGCTGTAAGATTAAGCTCATTATTGATTGCGCAAGGACTTATTATTAGTACGAGCGCTGGATGGTGTGACTATTAGTTAGATATAAGAGTTCAGACCACCTTTTGTTGGAAAAGGGGATAAGGTTATCCCGGTTGCATGTTTGAAATAACGGACATCCGTGACTGACGAAGTTTAGCAGTAGTGTGTGGAGGGGTTCCTTGTTTGGATATCACTTTGCGAGATGCTCCGCACACGAACCTTAATGGCATCGGGAGTGGAGAGATGCTATAGGATGCAAGGATGTTGGTTTTGTTAATAAGTCTTATAGTGTGGATGAACCACTATAGACTATGAGCCATGTGATGATGGTATGTTTATGGTAATGTTGTGCTATGTAAAAGCACTAAAGTGGTCCTCTCGCCACAGGTGGGTGGGTGAAGTAGGACTTAGAGAAATTGATTTGAGGATTACAGCTAGGCCTTAGTGAAAAGGCAAAATTTTGATAAAGTATACTTTGGGTACGATGTATGTAGTTCTCTTTCAGAGAGTTGGGCACTTCGATTAGTTAGTTTTCCTTTCGTATGGGCTGAATGATAGAATAGTAGAAATGCATTCGTAGTTTAGCATGGTAGGATTTAGGACGTCCCGCAGGTGTGCCTTAGGTCGCTATATCTCGATGACCGACAACGCGAGGGAGTAGTGTAACGGGAGGGTTCCTTGTTTTGATTTCGCTTTTGCGATATGTCCCATGCATGAAACCAAGCAAATGTTGGAAGTTGAGAGAGGCCTTGGGCACTAGGGATATACTTAGGATATTACTCGTTTCGCGTAGGTAGGGTAATGTATATATCGTAGCATTTGTAGGGTGTAAGTTTAGTAGAGTTAGTGGCGCCGAGGTTGGGAGGATTGAATTTCGCGGGTTGGGAGGACCCATGTGTGAGTATTACACCGAGGAAAGCAGACCTTCATTTAGAGAGAGTGTTATGTGTCCGACGTTCGAAGTGGATGTGCAGATGTGTACAGGTAAAAAGGTGTATGGGCACCTTAGTAAGTTGGTTTATATACCGCCTGAAATAGAAGGGATGTAGTATATAAAGTTCAAGTTTATGCCGGGAGGCACTAGAAATCATGAGTGCAATGTGAGGCTATTGGAGTCACTTTACGACTATGATAGTTGTATGGTATTTGGTTGGGAACCATTGGGTTCGTATCGATCCCTTTGATGTATTAGGATTTGGAGCGATCCTAAGAGTGGTGGTCTAGGTTGTATCTGAATTTTGAGGACGAAATTCCATTGTAAGGGGGGGAAGTATGTAACAATCTGTACCTTTGGAGATAATTAAATTCCATAATTGAGTATAAATTGGAATTTGAGGAATTTCCCGGAATAGTAATTTTTGGGATTTTTAATGATTTGATGATTATCGATAGGTGATATATTTACTTTTGGGATTAAGTAAATATGTCGAGGTATTTTAATTATATGTCGCCGTTGAGTAAAGCGTCACGAGGTAAGATTTTAATTGGAGAACCCACATTAAGTCGTGTGGGGTAAAATAGTGATTTGCAATCAAGTACCTCAGATGGAAATTTCGACTGCGCCGTGAGTCTCGGAATGGCCGAGATAGTCGGAAAAGAGTGTTCGATTGTCAAAATTGAGTTTCGGGGAATTTTAGAGTTAAACGGGCTCGTAATTGAGTAAACGAGTCATTTTTCGGTTTTCAGGGGTTAAACCCTTTTTCTTTCTATATAAAGAGGGAGAGGGGAAGAAAAGAGAAGAAAAGAGAAAGAAGAGAGAGAAGAGAGAGAGGAGGAGAGAAAAGAGGAGAAAAGGGGAGATTCCGGCCAACCTCCGTGGGATTCGACTCGGGATCGTCGGATTATATCCACGAGGCAAGTGTTTACTTACTTTATTTACTTTTTGCATAAATATCATACCGTATTTTGGTATTAACAAACCCTAAAGATTTTGGGTTGGGTTTTCGTTGATAAAACGGATTTTCGGGAGTTAAAACGAATAAACCCCTATAATTTCATAATTGGTGAAACTTAGAAATTAATCGAAATAAATAGGTGGTTTAGGGTTCTGGGATGTTTAGAACCCTTAATATATGTGTATTTGTAGTTGGTTGAGGTTGTAGGACGTTGGGCGAGGCGACAAAAGCTTGAGAGAAGCTTTAATGGCCGAAATCGTCTCGGAGAAGACGATAAATAGTGACCTGCATCTTTCCGAATCGATTCGGCCTTGATACGAATTAATTCAGAAATAAAAATTGTAGATCTTTTCGATGCGGTCGCATGAGCGCTGATCGCGTATTTTTTGGATATTTTTTGGATTTATAGTGATTTTTCTACGAAAAGCTGTCCCATATCGAAATGATTAGTTAGAACTTATTGCAGATAAATTCTAGGGGTTCTCAACTGGAGTGTTAGGACCTCTAAAGAACTTGAGGAGATATGAAAACTTTGATTTTGTAGGAATAAATCTATGTTATGAATTAAATAGAGATTGTATTGAGTTTTGGGTATTTTGGAGTTTGAGAAATCGCTTAAACAGTGACCCTCCAACAGGCCGAATAGATTCGGGTCCATGCCGAATTGATTCGCCTAAGGGGATCTGTGATTCTGCAGTGGGCCGAATCGATTCAGATTTAGACCGAATCGATTCTCCATTGAGGACCTGTTTGCAGAACACTTTCCGAATCGATTTGGATTGGAGGCCCATCGATTCGCCCACCCGAATCAATTCGCAATTGGGGCGAATCAATTCTCTTTGGTCAGATTTGCCAGTTTTCTCCCCTTAACATTATGGGGAGTTAAATTACAATTTTTGGTCTTATATGGGGGATCCCAGTTAAGATATCGGGACTCCTAAATGATGGTTTTGAGGGTTAGTAAACCTCTAGATGAAAGAGAAGGCATTGGATTGGTTTAGGGCATAATCCGGGGAACGAACAAAGTTAACATTCGGGACGAACAAAATTTGAGAGGGAGTTCGGATACCATCGAGCCTAGGTATTTATGTAATTGAGTGTATGTGAGGGAATACTTTGGGTTTAGTATCATAAGTATATGAAGGCATGATTATGACTCTTTGAGAGAATCTTTAAGATTATTGGTCATCGCTAGATGTGATTGGCAATTATGGCCATTTATATATTTGAGGAGGAATATATGGTATGTATATACTATATGATTAAAGAATATATATGAAATATGCTACAGATGTGTAGTATATAGTATATTTCATGTGTATGAGAACAAGCTAATATATATATGTCTATGAGAATAAATGATTTTGAAAATAAAATATGAATGTTTTCAAAATGGAAAAGAAATGATTTTCATAAATAATAATCTATGGATACACACCTCTCTAAATCACTATCATAAGGGAAGTTGCGTACGTATGGTGAAGCCCCCTGGCTAATGAATGCAGGGTGGATATAGTCATATAGGCCATATGAGCGATTATTGTATGTTTCTGCGCTGGTGAGGTGATTCTGGGTGTGGTCATGACTCCCCTGCAAGCATATGACACTTCCCGTCATCTTGCGTTGTAGGATCCCTAGTTGTCTTGATGATAGGGCCTGGATGATGATAGCCATTTAGGGGCGCGCAGAGTTGGGAAACCTGGACGGGCGGTCTTAGAACGTGTTATATTATATCTTAAAGCAATTTATGATAATAAATTGGCTTTAAGTACATTTCCTAGATGGAAGAATGGAAATGGGATAAATGAATTGGCTTCGAAAACACTTCCCGGTTTGTAGAAGGGAAATGGAAGCATATGATATTAAAAGCATTTTTATGATAATAAAAATGACTTTAAATACATTTCCTGGATATAAGAAGGGAAATGGGATGTTATGAAATGGTAAAATCATTTTTATGATAATAAAACTCGCTTTTAAAAAGTTATAAGATATGTGAAAGCAATTCATGATAATGAATTGGCTTTTAAATACTTTTCTTGGATATAAGAAAGGAAATGGAATGTTTTGTGATAAAAATGGAAAGTATTGATAAATACTTTGTATATGAATCCTCAGTCCGTGAGATAGATCCGGATGTGTATTATAAAGGTGAAATTGAATTGGTAACCTCAGTCCGGGAGATATTATCCGGATGTATATTGTAAGATGTATATAAAAAATGAATCCGTTATGGATGTTAATATAAAATTATGTATTTATACATTAGTTTCGTGCTACGAGCCTAATGGATCTCGACCATTAACCCTGTCAAGTAGTGGTGTATCGGGGAGGTTCCTTATTTGGATTACGCTTCACGAGACACCCCACGCACTAACTTAGTGCAGTGTTGGGAATGGAGTGAAGTTTAGCCCTTAGTACTCGGGATGTATAGGTTTCTAGTAGACAGGTAAATTAGACTAGTTAGGAGGGATAGCTTGACTAGGGTATTTTGTTAGGATGCGTTCGGTGTGCACTAATAGAAGAGAGGTGAGGGGTATCTCATGGGAGTGCGATACCAAACTTAAATATGAGATAAAACCTTTTTCTAAAAATAAGGCATTTATGCACTTGCTAAATATTTTTCACCTCGGGCTCTGACCCGTTTTTCTACTTTTCCCTCTCTTGCTATATATATATATATATATATATATATATTATATAGGTGTCCAGACACACGGATGCCTGGATTACACTTCTTTCGAGTCAGACGTCTGCTGCAGCAGCTGTGGATGCATGCAGGTTCTCGATATACGCTTCTATTCTTGTACTGTAGATAGGAGGTACTGAATAAATATTCGGGCTAATGGCCCAATTGCATTTATTTATTCTTTTACCACCTTTTATGAGGATTCGATTTGGTTGTATAATATTTGAACCGAGTGTTCGATTATTCTATTATATTTCAGTTTCATTTACGCAAACTGTGAGAATGTTTTCATTTTGTAATGGTTTAAAAAGAGTAATTAAGTAAAATTTTGACGCCAGCCTAATAGGTTATTAGTAATTAAAAGGATTTTCGACAGTGATGCTAAGAATGATCCATATGAGACTCCTTTTTTAATTTGATATAGGAGTGATCGCCCGGTATTTTATTAGGCGGGTTGTCCCAACCTCGTCTTTCTTTTTATTTTTCTAAAAAATCTTTTTATTTGGGAAGAATTTTCTTTGGAAAATTTAAGAAACTTTTTAGACGTTTTAGCAAACAAGGCGAAGTCATCGATATCTACCTCACCCTCAGAACAGACTCGCAAACTCTCTCATTTTCCCTTTTTTTTAACATGATCCTTTAAAACTGTCCCTCTATCCTTAGGCATAACGGTATTGGGAAACATGCCGATCCCATAAGTTCGAAGGTCTCCTACAAGTTCTTTTAACCTAAGTATATCTAATATCACCAAGGAGTTCAATAGAGTTACCTTAGGGAAAAAAAACGGGATGGGAGTGACCTCAAAATATTTTTAAACTCCTCAATTTTCTCACCCAAATTAAAAATCGTGTTAACTATGTACATTTATAATCATCATCAATCCAATTAGACACATGTTTAAAATTGGTCACATTATCTACAATGACAGTGGGAGGAGTCCACCCTCTTTCACATATGAGCCAAATTCTTTCATCAAATGCTTTTAAATAGGATAGCATTCACGCTTTTCGATAGGAATAATTTGTTCCATCAAAGACGGGGATCCAATTATATAAGTTATCCATCGAAAATATTAAGATTTTTCAAATATCAACTTTTTAGAACGATTGATATCACAAAAAAAATTCCAAAAAAAGGATCTCGTGATATTTTGGTGAAACCTTCTCTGATACCAATTTGAGAGTTCATAATATTTCAAAGGATTTCACTTATTTAATTAGAAGTCAATCACAAATTCTAATTTTATTAAACCCTAAACATGCATCTATGTGATTAAAAATAATAAATCATAAAACCCTACAAAGAAACAAATTTTAGGAAAAATCCCCGCAGGGCAAAACATTCATTTCACTAATAAAATGTAAATCGTAACATACAAACTTACAAGTGAAATACAATAATGAATTCTTAAAAGAACCCTCAAAGACCGCAACCTTGAATCAGGATTGACTCCCTCGAGAATCAGAAGAACTGCACTTCCTCCTTCAGTTGTGAATACTCTTAAGTATCCACGAATCCAGTCGTTGAGATAGCACTCCATAAGAATAAACTTCGTGACAGAAGTTTTTGGGTTTCAAAGAGGATTCACAAAACTATATGGGATTGTTTTGGTGAATCTAGAAAGTGGTTTTTCCCAAAAAAGTGAAGACTTAATTGCAGCTGTTGTAATACCCCGCCCCAATAAACTAATTAAATTATTTATGGAGTATATTACGAGGAAGAATTTATCGAATTATAATAAATAATTTATTTAGTTAAGGATTTTATGTGTATTATAGAATGAGTAATTGTAAATTAATGAAACTTTATATATATAATTTACAGGTGGAAATAAATAATATATAGTTGGAACGAAATAATAGTCGGGATGAATGTGAGAAACCAAGATAGAGGATTAAGATTCAAATCCCAATTCCCCGTCTAATTTACTGCGTCCCGAATAAGTGGGAAGGGATATACATATATAGGTTATTAATTATAATAGAATATAAACTTGCCAATATGTTAAGGGAACGAACAATGTAGAGGGAAAATGAATTTTAGCCCTATTCCTCATGTTGCTCAAATGGACCACTCCACTCGCGCGAAAAACCACCCCAACCGTTTAAGAGATGACTCAGACAGGTCAGCTCCGTGTTAAGTTAAGTGTGTTGTCAACATTTGATTTGTGGGTATAAAACTTGGATGGGATTCTTTGTATATTACACAACTTGTGGGAATTAATATCAGAGAGAGAGAGAGTGAGACAATTGGATTATAAATTATGTGCCATTATGTTTTCAACGTTACAACCACTAGATGAAATGTGTTGTTGATCGGTGAGATAACAGTTACCTGATATGGGGAGAATTCACGAGGTTATAGGGTTTCCATTTTTGGAGGAAGATTATTGATTTGGGGTTATAAGAAAATAGGGGCATGGGGTTGGTAACCCAACTACCAAACCCTCAAAGACTTTTCTCTCTCCCTTGATCTGTTATCCCCCATTTTTATCTCCCAGTGTAACTCATACACCCACACCAAGAAATCTAACTGGTAACAAATAAGCCACGAACACGAAATATATAGTGTTGCTGAAAACCTTGATGAGTATTTGAAGACGGTTTTAATGGTGGATCTTTCTTGGAGGTTATTTGGTGGGCTTTTGTGACTCATTTTAAGGCCACCATTGAAGGTGGGGGAGTCACTCATCTTCACCACCATCCTTAGACTCATTTAAGGTAGCGTAATCTACTATAGTTAGACTATATTTGCTGAACATTGTAGTCTCATTGTTGAGTATAATTTAGAGTAGGGTTAAAAGGAAAATGATGTGTTATTATTAATCTAAAACTAGCCATTTTTATGGGCTAAAAATGGTAGAAAGTGTTATTGTTGTGTATTCTCTATTAAATCTGAAAATAGCCATTTTTTAGAGTAAAAATGCTAGAAAATATTATTTTGGTGTGTTTCCCTAATAAATCTGAAAATAAACATTTTTATGGAATAAAAATGTAAGAAATGTCATTTTAGAATATTCTCTCAAAAAGAAAATAATGGACATTTTTATGGTAATAAAAATCAGGAAAGTGCTATTTGTATGTATTTTTCAATAAAACTAAAAGTGGACATTCTTATGGTAATAAAAATGTAGGAAAATATTGTTTGTGTGCATTTTTCAATAAAACTGAAAATGGACATTTTTATGGTAATAAAAATGTAGGAAAATATTGTTTGTGTGAATTTTCCAATAAAATTGAAAATGAACATTTTATGGTAATAAAAATGTAGGAAAATATTGTTTATGTGTATTTTTCAATAAACTGAATAATGGACATTTTTATGGTAGTAAAAAATGTATGAAAATGCTTTTCTAGTATTTTTTTTTTAGTAAAAGAAAGTGATGGACATTTTTATAGAATAAAAATGTAATGAATTATTATTCTTATTTAGAATAAAGGAAAATTCATATTTGTTGCAAATGGTATAAATCCTAGAATGAACATATGTTTAATCTTCTCGGTTGGATTTTAGCAATTAAACTTCACTTTCTCGTTCGTATAAACTTGTAGTATTTTGATAATAAATATATGAGGAAGTTTAAGGAAAGTTGTATTGGGTCTAAACATATAATATGACAAATTGAGATTTTGGTCTTGAAAGAATGAGTGAAAAATAAAAGTATATTATTTATAGGTGTTATTTTACATATTCTAAGTGTAAAAGTGTCAAGTGGGAGAATTGGGTTATAGTGTGGTATTGAACAAATGTTAAAATGGCTAAAAGTGTTTTAAAAGTTATGTTTGTAACTTAATAATCATTTGAGAAATAACACATGTTAAAGAACTAAATTTCAAGTTTGATATACAAATGGGTAAATTGGTCATTTACTTAAAGAGAAACATTTAATGGAATGAAAATGTTAAAGCATGTATTTGCACTAAGGTTTGTGAAAATGAATTAACTCCTAAAGCGTGAATAAATTTGGTATAAATTACGTGTGTGTGGATAAGGGGCTTAAATAAGAAAAGGAATAATTTTCCAAGTATTAATGGGAAAATGGACGGTTAAGTCCGGGTTTTGGCTTCGGCTGGGTAAAAGTAAAGAAGTATATTAATGTGGATGTGTGTAAGATGTTAAACACATTAATAAAGACTCATATACAATTAGGAATAAGTAAAAAGGGCCCGACGCCCTTAGATGAAAAGCCCTAAATCACTGGCCAAAGCATATGGTGCACATAACCGTCGGTATGGAGCTCGTGTAAGTATGCAATAATTGGTAAAATTCAGGGAAAGGATAAAAGGAATATGGAACATATCAAGATGTGGGTTGTGTGGTAAATGTGTTAATACAACCTAACTTGAATGAATGTAATAAATGTTCCTATAAATGTGAAATGGACAAGTAAATGTGTAAATCTATTATGTGTCCATGCGTTAAGGTTAAGGGTAAATTGAAGCGGTTAAATGGTGGTCAAGTAACCTAAGTTGTTAAACCCATAAACTGTATAAGTATGTATTGAAAGGTTTTCAAATGATAAACAAGTATTTTCTAACACAGTGAACACGTGTGTTGAAGTGGAACGTTTTAATGAAAATACTAAAGTGTATTTTAAAATGAAATAAGGGGTGATCCTTGTAAAGGAATGGCTTGGAATAAATCAAGTGTAATGGTTCTATGTGTTGAATCGGGGTTGTCAAACAAAGTGAGAAATGCTAGATACAAATAAAGGAATTACTTCCAAGATTAAGGAAAATTATTCTAAATGAGTAAAGTTATGGAATTAAACGATTAATGCATTTGAGTATGTATTTTCAAAGGTTTATCTCTCTCTCTCTCTCTCTCTCTCTCTCTCTATATATATATATATATATATATATATATATATATATATATATATATATATATATATATATATATATATACTAGCGGATACCCGTGCCTGAAGGCACGGCGAAAATTTCTGTAGTATGAAATCACGAAACGGAAAAAATTTCGAAAGTACATAATCACAAAATGACAACATTGCTCACATTTGACTATGAAGCCGCACGTCTAACTAAGAACATAACCGTGTACATCTTCAATAAATGAAAAAAAAATAAACACAAAAGGAACGAAACTAATTGAGAAAAAAATTCATTAAAAAGCACCACAAATAATACAACCCATTCCTATTATAACGATAAAATAAAGTTTACAACATGTAGAGGTGTCAAATTTGAGAAACTAATGCATATGTACACACTTTTCAACACCCAAAGAGAGATTAAAAGAGGAAAAAAAATAATTAAAATGTCCTAGCTAGCCAAACTTCTGCAATTGTAAGTGGTTGCAGTTGGTAGTGGCCGAGCTAGTTCAGTTGATGTCGCTGTAATTAGTCGAACTGGTCAAGGTGTTGTAGATGTAAGTTACCGACTTGGTCAATTTTTTGTAGTTGTAAGTGTTAGATACTTGGTCAAGTTGTTGTAGTCCTAATTGGCACGGTTCACCCTCTAAGGTCTAGCTCTGGGCGCCGCCATAATTTCATTCACAGATTCAGCACTTGCAGTAGTAGAATTTTATCCCCTATTTTCTCCTCACTATCGGGCTCCTCAATCGAGATCCTTCCCAACAGAGAACCACTCTTCTTGTTAGATGGAGATGATCTCATCTTCCTCACTTTCTTCTAGGTGACATCCCCTATTTCTCTGCCGGTTTCAACATGTCTGTGATCCCCCACTATCGGAATCTGCCTAGCTCTTTTCTTTACTGCAACTGCTGCTGCAGGTGGTGTGGCATTTGCTACTGCTGCTGCAGGTGGTATGGCAGTTGCTACTGCTGATTTTCTCAATTGATAGTAATGTAAATAATATGTATAAATAGTGAGGATAAAGGCACACAAAAAAAGCTCCTTGTGCTTGAATTAAAAAATAAAGGGAGAAGAAGATAGAGAGCAGAGAGTATAAAAACACACTACATACATACTAACTAATCAAAGGAATTTGAATAGAGTATCTAGAATAGTTATACATGAAACATGCATCAAACAGGATAAAAGTGTGGAAAAAAACTTTCCTTCAATGAACAATTGGAAGAATCAAAATAGTTTATGTGAGCACATATTTTAAAAGAATTCAAATAAATTCCAGCAAGATTCGTGTGGACGTTTGGGAACAACGTGGATAGGTTATCGCTCATCATAACTAAGTACTCCAGGCACATATAGTGTAGGAGATTTTAGATGATTTCAGCTGCCAAATGTGTAGTCCTCGTTTAGATGATTTTATAGGCAGGTCTGATATCAGTTACGAATGATAGTGTAGTCCTCGTGTGACTAACTGTTTTCCTAACATAAATAGAGATTTCCTAATATAAACATCAGCTTGGATTTTTTAATAACAACCCATCACATCCAAATTCACTCATATCTTCAATATTTCTGGGGGAAATAGAGACTTAGTAGACATGTTAGCAGCCATACTATCATTAAAAAAATTATTTTATATCCACATAAATCCTTTCCTACTCGGCTTACACCTTTGTGTTAGTAGTCGTACAACATGTGTCACGGTATTAACTAATTTGGTCTATCACAGGGGTTCGTTGTGAAACCTCTATCACAGGGGGTGGGGGTGGGGTGGGTGAGTATTTCACCTTTTCATATATCTTTCAGGGAATAGATAAAAATAAATATAAAAAATAAAAAAGCGCTATACATAGGAATCTTGTGACTCTAGACAACTGTATTAAAACTGCAGTCCATAGGTGCATGTGTGAATTTCTATGATTCAACAAATGTGGTTTTAATATGATTTAAAGTAGACAATTTGATGACAACTAAAACAACCAAGTCCACCCAAAAAGCACACAAATAAGTGTTCTGCCATTACTTCCCTTTAAATGCATGGGAGTTACGAACGCGTTGAAGCTGCCAACGTTGGATTAGTACAGGGGAGTTACGAAGCTGCCATTACAACCCTTCAAATTCATGCATCTCTACTAAAACATTGGTAAAGATACAAAAGCCGTGGGACAGGGCATGACATACAAAAGCCACGGGACAGGACTGATCTGGAAAAAAGTGTGCTGCAAAAAAAATTTAATAAATCAGTGTCATGTTCTACTGAAGATCCTGAACTTAATATGGCATCAAGCATAATGTGTTAACATAACTCACAAATATATGTTTTAATATGGCAGCAAACATTTATCGTGAAGAGTGAGCTGAGATTTAATATGGCAGCACGCATTGGTTAATGCAACTGCATATTTGATTTCCTCTTATGTATTTAGCACTGCCAATGAGTATAACCCGTGAGAAATTATAATGATAATGACATATATAAGAGCATGAATGATTGACATTAGCGTGAAGTTCTCAATAAATGAATTTCCGAACTCATCAACATTCATGTATAGGCTCGTGCCTGAAGGCACGGTTCAAACTTCGTAAGAAATATAACAAATTATTACGAAAGTATCACGTCACTTATATACCCTATAAAGCAAGTGATCGATGAAGGGTACGTGATAAGGATGTTGCGATTAGACGATATAGTTTAGGGATACTATGTAAGCGCGAATGCGTTGGGTGCTTAAAGAATCAGGAGTGGGATAATGTATTGAATCGTGTATAATTTTAGTTTTAAAAATTTTTTTACAACACATAATTGTAAATAATTTAATTTTTTTTGTCATAATTCTCTTTGTATGTCCACCATGTTTAAGAAATAAAAAATACTCCAAATTATATAAATGTATGCATTCTTGTTAATCTGTTACATTATGAAACTGAAAATAAAATAATCCTAGTATTAAACATGAAGATTAGCTAACCCATGTACTGATGTATCAACATTCTCTTTAGCTTCTATTTCTTTTGATCTCCGTCATCAATTAAAGTAATATTATATAATTTAATATCAATGAAAATAGCTGAGATGATAGAAAAAGTAACCATACAACTATTGACAATCCTTACTATCATTTCATAGAACAAAGTCAATCCAAGCAACACATACTAACCTCAACAAACAAATTAATTGAATAGAACAAAGTCAATCTTATTGTCATTGTGTTTCAATGCAATCAATAACATTAGAAGAAAACCAATTATGTTATATCATCCAATGTCATATTTCAAAAAATACCATTACTTCTGATATATACCACTGACTTATTTTTTCTAATCAATCTTTACTCTGAGGTTGCTATCAGTAATAGGTAACATGTTAAATTCATTCAATATTTACTCATGAGGCTGGTAATAATCTCTTTTTCTTGCTTTTGAAATGTTCCAAATGAAATAAATAAGACAACATACCATTTATGCATTTACATCACTGTGTTTTCCCCATAAGTTGTCTACAGAAGGCCCAAATAAACATGGCCTTATTGCAGTCCCTGATGCAGACAACAGAAAATGTGAGGTCTTGAATGCACAAACTCGCATAACCAAACATGGGGTGAGAGAAAAAAACTCGCATAAATTAAACATGCCCCCTGTAAAAAAAATGAATAACCAATGTCAACATTATTTGAAAATTCAAAGAATACAACATTAACATATAAATTTCTTTAAAAATGAATTTAAAGTACTACTAAAGGAAACTACTTTAAAAATGAATTACAACATTAACATACAAAGAATACAACATCTTATAAGGAATGAAAAGTTTGCATGTCGACTTACAAACAAATTTCCAATAGCTTCCAAGTTCCAATTTTTGTAGCCCGAATTAAAACAATTATAACCACATGCACTCATCCCCTGCATAAGAAAGAAAGCGATATCATATCAACAGCTTCATGGAAGCTTCTCGATGTTAATATCATATCAACAGCGTTATGTTAGACCAAGAAAAGAAATTTGAGCGTCACAAAATGATCGTTTTCTTCCTGGCAGATCCAGTAACACGGTATGTCAAGCTCAAATTTTTTTCCAACAACATGGCGTTTGCTGACAGATCCAACTGATCATCACAACATAATTATTCTGCTTCTTCTCAACAACATGACAGATAGATACAATGAGATGTTACCAACATGACAGATAGATATTTGATGTACAACCATTATAGCTTCTTCATCACAACAGCATGACAGAGAGAAATTTGAGCATGACAGATCCATTTGAGCATCACAACAGCATTATTCAACTTCATCTCTTTCTAAACTAAAAGCACAAACATATTTCATGATAAAGTGAACAAATAGATACAATGTCATATCTGATTTAACAATCTATTAAATAACTTGTTATATTATCATAACTTGTTATATTATATTACCGTGCCTACAACAAATTATAATGAAAAATGAACCATTATAACACGACAAATTAAACTAAGGAAATTCATTACACAATAATAGTTAATACAATTGGATAGTGACATTATAACATGCATATCCGACTTTAAAAACTCTAGAACAATAGAACTTGAGTGAGGCCATATGAACAATTCACTGGGTTATTGATTTACAACACTTGTTTAGCAGGCCATATGCCATGGTAATAAGTTACTCATTCACTGGGAATATGAATCACACAAATATAGTGGCATTGAAAACTTATTTGAATCTCACAAAACTCAGCGGCACTTGCATAATTATGTTAACTACACACCAGTTGTCCATTACACACTATATATACTACAGGAATTAGTGCTGGTAGCTACTTAGTTGCTAATACCAGATACATATAAACTTGTATACTGTGAGCGTAGTATGTAATGTACGACTTTATATGTAATATAGTGTTTACAATTTAGTGTAATATGCTTGAAGATAATGTAATATACTATTGTTTGTGTGTCATTCATTTCACACAAATATATCAACTATTTGTGTGAAATATACTACTGTTTATATGTAATGTACATAAACAATATGTGAAATGAATGGCACATAAACAGTATGTGAAATGAATGGCACATTATCTTCAAGCATATTACACTAAATTCTAAGCAGTATATTCCATAAACAGTCGTACATTACATATAGAAGAAAGATTTATAGTAGTATAACTTGTATGTATCATGGTCAGTAACACACAAATATATCAACTTGTGATTAACTTGTTTATCAACTCTCATTTTCCGATATGTATCAACTTGTTTATCTCCTTTTGGACCCTAAAACATAAATTTTATTAAAGCTAGGTAGAAGAGTCCTACCTAGGTGGCTTGAAACAAAGCTATAGGATGCCTTTATATAGAGGCACATTTACAAAATTACTACACTGGTAGCTAAACAAAGGACTACTTAGTTATAATGTAATGAAGTCTACGAAGAATTTGGATAATACTGTGACAACCCGCACTCCGAAATAAGGGGTGGCCAGCCCAATACCCCGACATATACGGTAATCATGGACGGAAATCATCCTCAGCACCACAATTATAGTAAGAGTAACCGACAAAACCACCAAATAATTCAGAAAACGGGTTGCCAAAACAATTTATGCAATTTAAAAGTTGAGTTAAGAAAAACAATTTAAACAACCCATTCTAGAACAATAGTGGAATTCAAAGAAACATAATTAATATACATCTAAAAACACTATATATACAAAGAGAAGAACCGAATATGCTGTCGGTTTACAGTTACACAAACGTAATTACATCAGTAGGTGTTATATAATACATTCATTATATAATTACAAGTTTGGGCCACTAGCCCGAGTTACAGACCCGATCATAACTAGATATCAAAAGAATGATGGCGTCTAACAAAAAAATTCTGTAATATCCGTAATTTCATACAGCTCCTTAAAAACAAAAGAGTAGGAATATCAACACGGGCGTCCTTGCGGAGGAGCACCTGGGCAGATACAATAACAAGCACAACATAGAGAAAAATGAACGGGTCAGGACCCGGTTTATATATAGTTCCCAGATGAACAAAAAGCATGCAAGATATGAACAGTTAATCATGATAATGGATAACAGAATCTAACAACCTAAGCAGGAATTCTAATAAGACAACTAACATGGCATGCCTAAAATAAACTATGCAAGAATAATAGATGATGCAATGATTAAATTAAAATCTTCTATTCCCCAATTTCCACTTAAATCCAGTTTCAATTCCTTAACAGGAAAATACTATATCATCGTTTTCTTATTTCTTTCCAATTCCCATCCCTTAGCAGGAATGTAATTGTCATAAACATTTAGTGGAAATATACAACCCTCAAGTCCCACTTGAGTTTAGAAAAGTCATATTCTTATACATATAACGATTCTAAGACCGCCCCTCCGAGTTTCCCCACTGGGCGCGCCCCTAAATGACTATCATCTTCCAGGGGCCCATCAAACAAGGCATCTTGGGTACCTAACGCACGTCGGGAAGTGGCCATATGCCTGCGAGTGAGTCATAACCACACCCGGAATTACTTCACTAGCGCAGAAAAATACATATAATAAACCCGCATATGGCCGAGGACTATAGTCTCCCTGCATTCACTAGTCAAGGAACATCACCTCATGCGCGAGCTTCCCTTATGATAGCATTTAGAGAGGTGTGTTTAAGTAAATTAGCATTTACATTAAAAACCTTACTTTTCCTTTTCATTTACATTTACATGTTTCATTTGTTTGAAACCGTTATCATAGGATAATTCATTTATTATCATCCTAGGTTATGCCTCGAATAAATCTCCAAGGGATCATATTCACTTCCCAAACATAAGGTTTTATATATATACCTCAATTTAAGCCCCTAAAGTCTCCAAGTATGGGCCTACAATTCCCATCCATATTATTAGGATGCACAAGGAAAAGTGATGCCTTAGCATCACTTAGGACAACCCCTCCCCCGGACTTAACCCCAAGTGAAACCCATTCAACACTAGGGTGACAACCAACTCAACTAGGACTCTAAAAGCCAAGGTTTACTTCATTCAAGAAGAGTCCTAAGTTCCTAGAGGAAGAAAAGGATTAAAAACAAAAGTAGGAAATTGGTTAAGAAAACAGGGGACCGGTCGACCGGTCCCAAGACCGCGGTCGACCGCGTCTCAAATTTTAGCTTTTGAAAGAAAGCAGAAAGTTCATTTCGGATGGACCGGTCGACCTGTGGTAGAACCACGGTCGACCGCGCCCTTATTTTCATGCCTTTGAAAGAAAGCAGTGTGCCCTCCTCCGAAGGCCCGGTCGACCGGTCTGAGATACGCGATCGACCGGCCATAGCAGACCTAGACCTTTCTCTCCTATTTCCTTCTAAACCCAAAATCAATAACCAACCAAAATCACCCAACCACATTTAATGATACTAAAAGATCATAAATGCTCCCAACAACATATTCTACCTCAATCAACCATCTACCTCTATCAAAGATGTTGATACCCAATAATCCAATCAAAAACCACAATTATACTACATCAAAACTATACACATCTACCCATACTAATTATTCATCTTAAACCAAATAATAGCAAGTAGAAAACTTGCCTTGGGGCTTCAATTTCAGGCTTGGTTGAAGAAGAAAGCAAGATCAAACCACCAATCCTCAAGATCTCCCTCTTTTTCTCCAATCTTCCACTCTCACTCTCTCTCACTCTAGGGCTAGAACACTTAGGGAAAACAAGAGGAAATGAAAGACTTGGGGAAAGACTTAAAACATGGCCTAAGATTAAAAGTCTCCAACCTTTAAGTAAAAAATACCGCAATATTTAAGTTCTAATACGCAGTATGCCAAAACCAGTCAAAAGTGCCCAAAATCTCAAAATACAATATGGCACACATTTCGACTGTCTCGCACCTCCCGGAACTAACTACACCCTCCAAATTATCATTTGGAGATTTTATAAGCCATAATAAGTTCCGGTTCCATTTTAATTCAAATTTCCATTTAAATTTTCATGACAAAATAGAACACAACATGGTAACATGCAACTTAATTGTAAATATTAACTTATTTCATCAAATTAATACTTACCCACATGCAGAATTCTATATATGCAACTACTCAATATAGTAAATAAATACAAAATGGGCTCCCAAAAGCGAGGGTTGTTACGTACTCCCCCCCTTATGAGGGAATTTTGCCCCCCAAATTCAAGCGTACCTTGGATAAAAAGAGGAGGATACTTTTCCCGCATATCATCCTCACGCTCCCAAGTAGATTCATCGACACTGTGATGACTCCATTGTACTCAAACCAAGGGCACCACACGAGATCTCAATCTACGTTCCCCATGCTCCAAAATGGCCACGGGTTGCTCTTCATAAGAAACATCGGATTGTAACTCTATATCCTCCAAAGGAATGTGCCAAAGGGTACCATCACACCTCTTATACTTCTTAAAAGAGGAGATGTGGAAAACATCGTGAATCTGTTGTAAAGGTTTCGGTAGGGCAATTTGATATGCCACTGGGCCTACCTTAGCAAGTACAGGAAAAGGCCCAACGAAACGTGGTGCAAGCTTCCCCTTCTTTCCGAAACGCTTAACGCCTTTCATAGGCAACACCCGAACCAACACTTGGTCTCCAACTTCTAACTCCACATGCCTTCTCCCCGCATCGGTATAGCTCTTTTGTCTATCTTGGGCTATCCGAATACGATCTCGAATAAGCTCAATCTTAGAAGAAGTATCCCGAATCATTTCAGGTCCGAGAAACTTGTTATCTCCCACTTCCAACCAACACGTGGGGGATCTACAGGGCCTACCATACAAGGCTTTATAGGGCGCCATCCCAATAGTGAACTGGTATGTATTATTATAAGCAAATTCAACCAAAGGGAGATATTGTTCCCAACTACCCTTGAAATCCAGCATGCACATACGAAGCATATCCTCCAACATTTGGTAAACCCTTTCGGTATGGCCATCTGTTTGAGGATGATATGAAGTACTTAACTTCAATTTGGTTCCCATGGCCTCTTGTAAACTTTGCCAAAAGTGGGAAACAAAGATCTTTTCTCTGTCGGAAACAATATTCAAGGGCACCCCATGCAATCTAACAATCTCTTCAATGAACAATCGAGCGTAACGAGCGGTATTATAATCAGTACGGACGGGAAGGAAGTGCGCCGACTTTGTCAAGCGATCCACGATAACCCAAATAGAATTGTGACCCTTTTGTGACGTTGGAAAATCAGTTATGAAATCCATTGAAATGCTCTCCCATTTACAAACAAAAATTTCCAACGGTTGCAACAGACCTGCCGGTAGCTGATGATCAACTTTAACTAACTGACAAGTAGTGCATCGAGATACAAACTCCGAAATATCTCGTTTCATACCCGGCCACCAATATTGACGGCGCATATCTTGATACATTTTATCATTTCCCGGATGTACCGAAAATTTTGAACCATGAGATTCCGCCATTACAGCCCGTTGAAATCTCCATCCTCCTAAATAATAAGCCTTCCATGAAAGCGTAACCTACCCTCAGAACTTACTGAGTAGGACTCCGCTCACCCAGTCAATAACTGGAGAATGTGGTCTTGACATTCTTTATCTCTGCCTTGGGCTTCCACAACCCTTGCCACAATCATCGGAGTAACAGTCATCACGGACATAAACGCCATAGCAACCGCACCTCATGACTGAGTTCCTTCCATTTAGCTTTCCACACATCAGCTAATTCTCCCTTGGGTTTCCTACTCAAGGCATCCGCCACCACGTTCGCCTTGCCTGGATGATAATGAATATCAAATTGATAATCTTTCACGAACTCCAACCATCTTCGCTGTCGCATATTCAAATCTTTCTGAGAAAATAAATATTGCATCGACTTATGGTCCGTGAAAAGACTAAACTTTTCCCCAAGAAGATAGTGCCTCAAAATATTTAAGGCAAAGACAACGGCGGCTAATTCCAAGTTATGCCCCGGGTAATTTCTTTCATGAGGTTTGAGTTTTCTAGAAGCATATTCAATAGCTTGTCGCTCCTGCTGAAGCACACCCCCCAAACCTTGAAGAGATGCATCGGTGAAGACTAAATATTCCAACCCCGGCTTGGGTAAAGCGAGGACTGGAGCCGTAGTCAATCTATCTTTAAGCTCATCGAACGCAGCTTGACATGCGTCATCCCACACAAATCTAACCCCTTTTCGGGTTAAATTTATCAAAGGACTAGCAATTTTAGAAAATCCCTTGATAAATCGACGGTAATAACCCGCCAAACCCAGAAAACTGCGTATCTCGGTAGGCGTCGTGGGCTGACCCCACTCCCTCACCGTAACAACTTTACTTGGGTCCACCGATATCCCTTGCGAAGTAACCACATGACCCAAAAATTGCACTTCCCGCATCCAAAAACCACACTTCTCAAACTTAGCGTACAATTGGTGATCCCTCAACCTTTGCAGGACCAACCCCAAATGAGTAGCATGGTCATCTCCCGTTTGAGAATACACAAGAATGTCATCAATAAACACAATGACAAACTAGTCCAGGAAGTCCCGAAATACTCTATTCATAAGATCCATGAATACTGCAGGGGCATTGGTTAGCCCAAAAGTCATAACCAAAAACTCATAAGACCCGTACCTCGTCAGAAAAGCAGTTTTGGATACATCTTCCTCCCGTATCCTCAACTGGTGATACCCCGTTCTCAAATCTATCTTAGAGAAGTAGGTCGCTCCCCTGAGCTGATCAAACAAGTCATCTATGCAAGGCAAAGGGTACTTATTCCGGATGGTGACTTTATTCAACTCTCTATAGTCCACACACAACCGGAGAGAACCATCTCTTTTCTTCATGAATAACACAGGAGCACCCCACGGTGATGTGCTACGCCTGATAAACCCCTGTTCCAACAACTGCTGAATATGATCTCTTAGCTCCCTCATCTCCACAGGAGCCATACGATAAGGAGTCCGTGCAATCGGTCGAGCTCCCGGCGCTAAGTCAATAACAAACTCAATCTCTCTACTAGGAGGCAAACCCGGTATCTCCCGAAAAACGTCCTCAAAATCTCGAACAACAGGAATAGAATCTAACGGAACAACTACATCCCGAGAATTCTCATCCGTAATACAATATAAATAAGTACCAGAATCTCCCTCTAAACGAGGCATAACCACCAGGAACATATCTTGTCCCGGAATAGCGAAGACTATACTCTTCCCGTAGCAATTTACTATTGCATGATACTTAACAAGCCAATCCATGCCCAAAATAACATCATACCCGACCATGTCTAGGACGAGTAAGTTGGCCTCAAAACACAAATTACCAAGAGTGATCTCTATATGTTTACAAACAAAAAAAAATAAGGGAACCGTCACCCATAAAGGACTCCACACTAGTAAAGGTACTCTCCGCAGATTTATCAACTCTGTGGACTGGGCAAAACTTCTGGAAATAAAAGAATGTGTCGCACCCGTATCAAACAGAACGCGACCCATGTGTCCCTGAATAAGGAACTTACCCTCTATAGCTGGCGGCGCTGGCTGAATAGGAGGAAGCAAAGCATCCTGAATGTGGTAGACTCTCCCATACTGTAGTTGACCCTGCTACAGAGGGACAACTGGATTCGGTGCCTGTGGAGGGACCTGCACATAAGGCTGCTGAGGAACTCGGGGAGGTTGTCCCCCAATCACCTGAGGACAATCTCTTTTAAAATGACCAGCTTCTCCACATTGGAAACATTTCCCCACCATATTCTCCTGACCTCGACCTCTGTTATTTCTGAACTGCCCAAAACCTTGGCCCGGTTGGCCCCTACCTCCCTGGCCACCCCGACCCGCTTGTTGTGGTACGGCACCCTGACCTTGCCTGTTAGCATTTCCACTAACATTAAACCCGCCAGAGCGTTGACTTTTCGATCCATCCCCTTGCTGGGGATCCCTATCTCGTTGCTTATTACCCGCTGGTTGGGACGAAGGAAAGGCTCCTCCTCCATTCCCACTCGCCCCGGGCCTCCCCACTTGCCCAATTTCTGAAGCTTTCTTGCTATTCTGAATAAACAACTGATGCTCCTGATAATGAAGCAATGCAGCATTCATCACTTCACCAAAAGTTTGTAAAGCCAGATTACCCAGCAAATGCTGCCGGATTCTCCAGTTTAGACCTCCCATGAATTTTGAGACTTTTCTTTCCTCCGGAGTCACCTCCTCCGGCACAAAACTAGATATCCGGGTAAACTCCTCCTCGTATTCGGCAACAGATCGTTCTCCCTGAACTAGATCTTGAGGTTTCCTCCTCATCTCCCTCTGAATCGCGGGAGGAAAATATTTCCGGTCGTACAAGACCCAGAAATCAGTAATGGACATAGTATCCCTCTGCTCTGGCGTAGTCATCGACTCCCACCAATGTAGCGCTGCCCCAACCAACTTGAAAGTAGCAAGGACTTGCTTCTTTTCCTCACTACAATCCACCATTCGCAAATGGCGTTGCATATCCTTCTTCCATTGATTTGCTCGAACAACGTCAGATCCTCCGTCAAACTTTGGGGGATAGCCCTTTAAAAAGGACTCCCTTACTCTTTCCCACGGAGAAGGTCCCGTAGGTGCTTGAGCATCCTGTGCCCGTTGTTGAGCTGTTGGCATCTGTTGAGTTACTGCAGTCATGTCGGCATTAACTGCATGAGCCACGATATTGGCTACGTCCGCAGCATTAAAAGTTCCTTGGGGCGGTGGAGGACCAACATCCTCTTCTACAACTCTATTACGTCTCGCAGGGCGACCTCTCTTAGGCGGCATCTGAGATGAAGGGACAATAGTATTAGAATACAATTCACAACAATGTAATTCACAGAAGATCGCAATTATAAGCAGCAAAGCAGTCCTATCATTAGGCTCTATATCAAAGAACGCTACGGTAGATCGTGACAAGTCCACATAGATCCTAGTACTCTAGAACCCAGTGCTCTGATACCATCTGTGACAATCCGCACTCCGAAATAAGGGGTGGCCATCCCAATACTCCGACTTATACGGTAATCATGGACGAAAATCATCCTTAGCACCACAAATATAGTAAGAGTAACCGAGAAAACCACCCAATAATTCAGAAAACGGGTTGCCAAAACAATTTATGCAATTTAAAAGTTGAGTTAAGAAAAACAATTTAAACAACCCATTCTAGAACAATAGTGGAATTCAAAGAAACATAATTAATATACATCTAAAACCACTATATATACAAAGAGAAGAACCGAATATGCTGTCGGTTTACAGTTACACAAACGTAATTACATCAGTTAGGTGTTATATAATACATTCATTATACAATTACAAGTTTGGGCCACTAGCCCGAGTTACAGACCCGATCATAACTAGATATCAAAAGAATGATGGCATCTAACAAAACAATCCTGTAATATTCGCAATTTCATACAGCTCCTTAAAAACAAAAGAGTAGGAATATCAACACGGGCGTCCTTGCGGAGGAGCACCTGGGAAGATACAATAACAAGCACAACATAGAGAAAAATGAAGGGGTCAGGACCCGGTTTATATATAGTTCCCAGATGAACAAAAAGCATGCAAGATATGAACTGTTAATCATGATAATGGATAACAGAATCTAACAACCTAAGCAGGAATTCTAATAAGACAACTAACATGGCATGCCGAAAATAAACTATGCAAGAATAAGAGATGATGCAATGATTAAATTAAAAGCTTCTATTCCCCAATTTCCACTTAAATCCAGTTTCAATTCCTTAACCGGAAAATACTATATCATCGTTTTCTTATTTCTTTCCAATTCCCATCCCTTAGCAGGAATGTAATTGTCATAAACATTTAGTGGAAATATACAACCCTCAAGTCCCACTTGAGTTTAGAAAAGTCATATTCTTATACATATAACGATTCTAAGACCGCCCCTCCGAGTTTCCCCACTGGGCGCGCCCCTAAATGACTATCATCTTCCAGGGGCCCATCAAACAAGGTGGCCTGGGTACCTAACGCACGTCGGGAAGTGGCCATATGCATGTGAGTGAGTCATAACCACACCCGGAATGACTTCACTAGCGCAGAAAAATACATATAATAAACCCGCATATGGCCGAGGACTATAGTCTCCCTGCATTCACTAGTCAAGGAACATCACCTCATGCGCGAGATTCCCTTATGATAGCATTTAGAGAGGTGTGTTTAAGTAAATTAGCATTTACATTAAAAACCCTACTTTTCCTTTTCATTTACATTTACATGTTTCATTTGTTTGAAACCGTTATCATAGGATAATTCATTTATTATCATCCTAGGTTATGCCTCGAATAAATCTCCAAGGGATCATATTCACTTCCCAAACATAAGGTTTTATATATATACCTCAATTTAAGCCCCTAAAGTCTCCAAGTATGGGCCTATAATTCCCATCCATATTATTAGGATGCACAAGGAAAAGTGATGCCTTAGCATCACTTAGGACAACCCCTCCCCCGGACTTAACCCCAAGTGAAACCCATTCAACACTAGGGTGACAACCAACTCAACTAGGACTCTAAAAGCCAAGGTTTACTTCATTCAAGAAGAGTCCTAAGTTCCTAGAGGAAGAAAAGGATTAAAAACAAAAGTAGGAAATTGGTTAAGAAAACAGGGGACCGGTCGACCGGTCCCAAGACCGCGGTCGACCGCTTCTCAAATTTTAGCTTTTGAAAGAAAGCAGAAAGTTCATTTCGGATGGACCGGTCGACCTGTGGTAGAACCGCGGTCGACCGCGCCCTTATTTTCATGCCTTTGAAAGAAAGCAGTGTGCCCTCCTCCGAAGGCCCGGTCGACCGGTCTGAGATACGCGGTCGACCGGCCATAGCAGACCTAGACCTTTCTCTCCTATTTCCTTCTAAACCCAAAATCAATAACCAATCAAAATCACCCAACCACATTTAATGATACTAAAAGATCATAAATTCTCCCAACAACATATTCTACCTCAATCAACCATCTACCTCTATCAAAGATGTTGATACCCAATAATCCAATCAAAAACCACAATTATACTACATCAAAACTATACACATCTACCCATACTAATTATTCATCTTAAAACAAATAATAGCAAGTAGAAAACTTGCCTTGGGGCTTCAATTTCAGGCTTGGTTGAAGAAGAAAGCAAGATCAAACCACCAATCCTCAAGATCTCCCTCTTTTTCTCCAATCTTCCACTCTCACTCTCTCTCACTCTAGGGCTAGAATACTTAGGGAAAACAAGAGGAAATGAAAGACTTGGGGAAAGACTTAAAACGTGGCCTAAGATTAAAAGTCTCCAACCTTTAAGTAAAAAATACCGCAATAGTTAAGTTCTAATACGCAGTATGCCAAAACCAGTCAAAAGTGCCCAAAATCTCAAAATACAATATGGCACACATTTCGACTGTCTCGCACCTCCCGGAACTAACTACACCCTCCAAATTATCATTTGGAGATTTTATAAGCCATAATAAGTTCCGGTTCCATTTTACTTCAAATTGCCATTTAAAATTTCATGACAAAATAGAACACCACATGGTAACATGCAACTTAATTTTAAATATTAACTTATTTCATCAAATTAATACTTACCCACATGCAGCATTCTATATATGCAACTACTCAATATAGTAAATAAATACAAAATGGGCTCCCAAAAGCGAGGGTTGTTACAAATACCATTTCAATGGATTGAGTATTATCAGTTATACTTGTGCAAGAGGAAGAGATGAAATGGCATACATTGTTGATGGTCATTAACAAAATTTCAGCATGATAAACCTTGTTGGACCTAATCATTAACAAAATTAACATAAATTTCAGCATTTCCTTGTTCAAGGAACAAATAAAAAATAATGAACAGGGTATACCAAAACACATAAATCTATTTTCCAATATTGAAACAATACCAAGATAAATCAATGTAGCTCGAACTGTTTCAAGTAACAAATGACAAAGAAAAAGAATTTAAGTGGGTGCCGCATATCTTCCGGTGACTTAAACCCTCTGTATCCTAATTGGTTTCAATACTTGTGATTAATCTGAGACCCTTTATGTTAATGTAAGTGGTACACTTTTGTGCTTGTGGCAGGAAAAAAAATATCACTATCAATTCTTTGTATTTTTTGCATCCTTATGCTTCTGCTCTAAACTTGTTCAAATGAGGTGTACATATGAAATTTCTCATTTATGAACCATTGTAATACCTGAGACCTAATGCATGATTTAGCAAAAAACTTCTTCATAAGCTTTTATGCATATTCAAGGTATTGTTATTGTTAAATATAAACATCCCAACGGTAAAGTAATAGATTTAGGAGGTCATTTTCATTGAGAAGATCAAACTCGGAGCTCATTTTCCACATAATCAAACAAATCCCAATTGTAAAATAATAGGTTCCGGAGGTAATAGATATAAAAGAACCAATATACGAACATAAACAACAAATCATCAACATTAGAAAATAAAACATAGCAAAATGAAATGCCCAAACATAGATTTTACCTGATATTCAAAATAAAAAAAAATCCCTATATATCTGTAAAAGCAAAAGTAATTTCAGCAAAAAAATATTAAAGAACTAAAATCTCTAATTTTAGAACCCATAACCGTATTTTAATGAGCCACTTAAAAAACCCAGATGATAAATCAAAGGGATTGAACCCTGATTTTGAAACCAAAAACAAAAAAGTGAATAAAAAAGAGTGAGAGAGACGTTACCTGCTTGTGAGATAAGAGGTGATGAATAGGGTTTGAGTCCGGAGTGAAGGTGGAAAAATCTGCAGGAAAAAAATGATGGATATATGCAAAAAAACAAAAGTCGGAATCAAAAAATTGCAAACCTTCAAAACTGAAAAACAAAAACGAATAGAGATCTGGGTTGTACCTCTTGTCTTGGTCACTTAACATCAATGGAGGAGAGAAGAACTAAGAGAGAGAAAAGCGAGGGTGGCAGAGGGATTTGAGGAGGGAGGTGGTTTCGTGTAATGGGTTTATTGGGAAGTGTGATAGATTTGAGCGGGATGAGAAAATGTTTGGGCGGGATAACGAAATTTCATATCTCATCACAACCGTTGATTTTGTTTAAATGAATCTCAACCATCATTGTGCTTTTATATTTTTTTCAATTCAAAATCCATGCCATCTTATTATATGGATATATATGTATATATATGTATGTATGTATGTATGTATGTATGTAGATACATATATATTTTCGCATACATGTGATTGTAGTGGGTGAGTATTCTTTGATGTTGTTCGTTTCTATACTGCTTGTATATTTCCCACTCGGCATAGGCTCACACCCTCGCTTTGTTACTGCAGGTTGCATGCGATTCCGTATTTGGATGGTGTTATCGAGGTCAATGTACATTATTTAATTTACATTAGTATCCTTAGTTACTTGGACTTGGGGTGCTCCCTATGGGTCCATAATGTAGTTTATCTTGAAACTGAAATCGCATGCTAAACAATTAAATTGTTAATTAAAATAAAACTGGACTAGTAACATTATATATGTTGTTTCATTGCACTTCACACATAACGTCCGATTCGGATCGGGTTGAGTCACGGGTGATCCGTAAATTTGGTGTAATACCCTGTATTTTAATGACTTTTAAAATGAGATAAATTAAAAGTAAATGAGTTAAATCAATGGGGATTAATTGGAATTATTTATGTGAAAATAATTGGAATTAATACGGATTGAATATTACTAGAATAAAGTAATACGTGATTGATATTAATTATTACTTAGTGATTAAAAGTATTATATGATTATGACTTTATAAAAAATTTCGAGATTTTTAAATTTGACAATTGCGGTAATTAAGTCAGGACGCGTGTGTGAGTCATCTTGGGATTATAATTGAATGGAATGAAAAGAAAATTATTTTTTATGTCATCTGAATGGTAGTTTCGAGTGTGCCAAAGTGTCTAGAGGGGTTTAAATAGTCAGAAAAGTCTACCTGGGAGTTTGATTTGGGTCTCGGGTGAATTTGGAACCGAGTAGACACCCCAAAGAGGTATTTTGGTCATTTTACTTGGGGGATGAATAGTACTTACAAAATTTGGTTATTTTTATATAAGTTAAGAGATATGTTAACCAAAGTTTTATTCACCAAAACTCTAAGATATATCCATTGAGAAAAGGGAAAAATTTCTCTAGGAGAGGAAGGGTTGTTCTAAGAAAACCAAGGGACAAAGGCTCCTTACACCACCACCGTTGACACCGGAGAGTGATCGAAAGAGATAGGAACACCATAGCATCATCTTCCCTAAATGTTCATACCTACGAAATCAAAGGAAAGTGTTTTAACTCTTACAATCTATAGCATGTATGTTGTCCATGTTAGAGAAGAAAAAGGTTTTATAAATCAAAGAAGAATTTTGATGATTTTGATTTAATACTTGAAATGAAAACCATGTAGGATTAATCCCTTGTTGATATTAAAATTATCATCAAGAAACTTTGGTTCATTTTATGAAGAAATTTGGGATTTATACGTGTTCTTGAGTAAGAATGATAAAGTGCAGATTTTCTAAATTAAAATGGGATTAACATGATTAATCAAAATTCCATGATAATTTTGATATGATTTGATGTTATAGATCATGTATATACTTGGGTATATCATTTGGGATGAATTATAAGGATTCTGGGATCATTTGGTAGAGGTTTTGAGGATGAGTTATGTTAAAACCTGTAGGTAGAAATATGTAGAAAACTGATGAACATTGTATGATAATTTTAGGACTGTTTTAAGTGGAAGTTGGTAGTGTGCTCGCGATTTCTTGTATAAAATAACGTTCTCCACAACTTTGTGGTTTTATGCTTTTTCAAAATCGGAGCAGAAAAGCCTCAAATTGTAATTTTATATTTCTAGGGAGAATGTAAATTTATCGAGAAAAAGGATTATTGGAAATTAAAATATAATCCGGGCATGTTATAATGAGTCTGGGATTTGGACCAATAAGTATGGATTGAAGGTAGCTGCTGGAATAATGAATTAAATCCCTTCGATTAACAAGAGATGTTAAGAGTAATAGGAAATGTGAATAAAATGGGAATTACTAGTTTTTGTGTGATAAACTTGAAATATACTATGGGTGGGATTTATATATGGTATGAGACTATACCTATTTGTTGATATATATACATAGGTGGAGCAAATACCTATAATATAATTGGGGTTTAAAATACCATGATACATAGGATATTCGAGATATAAGTATACTATATATGAGACCTGTAATATGTGATGTGTTTATGGCCTACTGTTGACATATATATATATATATATATATATATATATATATATATATAGGTTGAGTGTATACGCATATGATGATTTGTGTGTATGACATACCAATCCTACTTCCTATCAATGGAAGGTTTGCGCGTTAAGGTCAATCATATCCTGATGAACCTTAGGGGGGATTTTTGACTTGTGCCTCAGAATATAGGACTTAGGTTAGATTGCCATGTGTGAAAATAATGGTATTGAACGGTCATTTGGGTGTGTAGGTATGTTCGTAGCCCAAAGGCTTAGGACTATATTTGCCTCCGATATTTGCGTTTGTTATTTATGGTTCGAGGGATATACCAAATCGACAGTCCTTTGTACAGTGAGGAGATGTACCCGGACATGATAGCAGAGTATATATGCACCGTAAATGGGTCTCGGGGTGCAGTGTTGTATATATATAATAGATTGAATGTATATATATACTTGTGATATTATCTACTGTGTGAATTAAGTAGACATGAATGACAATTAAATCAGAAATGAATTAAGTTGGTGAACGCTTAATTATATTAAATTGAAAAAGTGCTTATCCATGTTAAAAAGAAATTATATATATATATGTATTGCTTATATTGGGAGAGAAATGCGTGGGAATGATATTGGGCTATGTTTAAATCTTTGACTGGAAATAACTAGTTAGCATCGGAATAGTAACTAGTATGGTTTGAAGGTATGTTAGGCGTGCACACTAGATGAGAGGTGAGAATCTCAAGAGAGACTAAGAGAATCTAACATGTACATAATAATTTCTTAATTACACTTGTTAATGACTTGCTATTTTTAAAAATATTTTACCATCGGTCTCTGACCCGTTTTCTTGCATATTCTCACCTCCCTTGTATCTTCTATATAAGGTGTCCAGTCACAGGAATGCCAGGCATAGAGGATTGGATACTTAACATACTATGGAAGCTATGGTGTTGTAGACATTGCTTCGTTGCTTTCATTCTCTTAATTCATAAATCTGTAGTAGTTAGTTCATGTAGGGCATGTCGCCCAAGGATTATAGTTATTTCGATTCTATCTCAGGCAATGGTATTACTTATGTCAGTTTGGATACATTCAGTTTATTTGGATTGTTGTATCGAGATATTTAAACAGGAGAGTTTATTCCAGTTACATTTAATTCAGTTGTGATATTACTTATCTATTATGCATTGTTGTGGAATGGATTACATGAAATTGTTTGTAATGGTAAAATGATATTGTATAAAATAAAAATTTAAATGTTTTTAACACTAGCTTAATTGAGTAATAGGTGATTAACAAAAAGAAAATGTTTTTCGGTAGTGATGCTAAGAATGAACCAACTGTATTCTCAGATTTAATTGGGTATAGGACTGATCACCCGATATTTAATTGAGCAGGGTGTTACATCCAGGTCGGGTCATTAAAAATTGTATCTGAGCTCTAGGTTCAAGTTTTCTTTTGGGTGTGACATGGTGAGGTAGTTATTGGATCTAATGACTTTAATGTGGTTTGGGTTGTTCATGCTACTTTGATGAGGGTTTAGTTTTTGACCTCAACATTAAGGTCAAAGAGGTTAGAACAACAAGGAAGTTAGTGCCAAATGGCATACGATCAAGTTAATTGTTATAAATAACTTTTGCAAATTTTGATTTAAGTATGCAATAATTTACCAGTGTCCCCATAAGCCAGACAGTGGTGACATTGTGGTTTGTAGTGTGGGGTGTTGTTTCAAACTTTAATGGCTTAGAGTCTTTGGAGATATTAATAGAATGAAATATCGCCTGTCAAGCAAGTGGCAGCCAATTGTGAATAATCAATTATACAGATTAGTAGTTAGAGTGTAATAATGAGGTAATGGGAAATTGTGATTTTAAATTATATGTAGCCCCAGGTATGACACGTATGAGAGGTCAATAATAATGTGAGAATTATGAAATTTCAATCCATGGGTGTAATACCGTGATTGATTGGAAGGCTAGTGACCATACAGATTGATGTAGACCAAAGATAGAGGATAATCCAATGTTAGTTATAACAATCCTACCTTTGTGGGTGAACAACTTTGTGAAATATTGGTCGGTGAAGGTATTACAAGTGTTAGACCCCTTGGTTGTGGGCTTGGATTTAATTATTTAATTGTGATCTAGGTTTAGACAATATTAATGATTAAGGTAACCTAGTAGTGTCTGTAGATAATCATGGTCACTTGATATTGAGTAATTAAGTGGTGATGCTTCAGAATAGGACCTCATGCGACATTGTTAATGTGGGCCTCCTCTTGGGCAATAGCCGACGTCCTTTGTCCTACCAAAATCCTAGATGGTCTAATTTATAATTTGATGACTATAGTGTTGCGTTGAGAAATAGGTTCTGTAATATCCCGTATTTTTATGGTTTTTAATTATGGATTAATTAAAATAAAATTGGGAAATTATTTTGAAATTAATCCGGATTTAAATACTTGGGAGACGAGAGTTAGTATTTGATTATGATAATCATGTTGATTACTACTGAGTGAGTATAGTAATATATGATTACGGATTTATTAATATTATCGCGGGTTGAAAATACGACAGTTCCTGTAATTAAGCTGGGACGCGCGTGTCAGGACCCAATTTAATGGATTTAAAAGTAATTTATTTATGTGTCATCCATATGATCATTTTGAGTTTCCAACGTGTCCAGAAGGGTCGAGATAGTCAGAAAACACTAGCCAGGGGTTTAGTTTGGGTCCCGAGCCATTTTATGCCTAATCGGCAACTCGAGAGGGCATTTTGGTAATTTTAATTATTTGAGGAATAGTGACCCATGAATTTTAAGGGAATTATATCAACCAACACTTAGGATCCTTAGGGCTTCCATCACCAAAGTTCACTGACGGACATTAGAGAAGAAGTGGAGGAAGTTACCAAAGGAAAACAAACACCTTTAGGCTTTTTACACCACCGTCACACACCGTCGGATGGATCGAGAAAAGAGGATTAGTCCCGTATCGTCTTCTCCAAAGGATCAGAACTCCTATTTCCAGGAAAGTGATTTAACTTGCAAAAATTAAGTTCATATATCATCCATGTTAGTTTAGAATTGAAGAATAGCCTTGAAAAATAATGAATGAATGGATTTGAAGAATTAAAATTGTAATCTGGGTAGGTTTTGCATGTAGTTTGACTTCTGGGAATATAAAAGCCATGAAATTAGGATCCATGTCTATAGAATTATGAATTTTGTATTTATTTATGTAATGTTCTTGAAGAAAATAGGAGAACTAGGGTTTTTGTGAAAATTATATGATTTGATCCAAGAAATTGATTTCCTATTATGAGTTGATGATTTTAAAACGTTGGAACTTATGTATTTCTGTTGGTATGATGTTAGGAATAAATATTTAGGAGTTTGGGACATTATAGTAGAGTATTTGAGGGTTAAGTTTGATGAAACCCATAGGAAAAATTATGCAGAATCGTAATACCTTTTTGATTGATCAATCGACCCATGAATGTCAATCGATCGACTGGAACAATCAATCGACCCATGAATGTCAATCGATTGAATGGATCGATCGATTGACCCCTTTCCCTCGATCGATCGACTCCTCCTGATTTTTCTAGATTATTTCCCTTTAAGGTTTGACAAATCCCAAACTTGTCAGAACTCGTAGGGGGTTTAATAGAATATTGGGGGACTTGGTTAAGGCTGGTAGGGTTGTAGTTTATGCTCGAAAATTTTTATACCTTCTGGGATTGAATGGGACACTTACGAGTGTTTACCGAGTGAGGTACGGTTAGAAATTTAGTAAAATTGGGAATAAAATTGGATGAATGTTAATCTAAGGTTAGGAACAGTATAAGAGATAATTTGAAGTACCAAAATGACCTTATAGGCAAGTGGGTTACTTAGTAACATTTTGAGATAGGTTTAAATATTTGGATCTATACGACGAGAGAGTTGTCGCGCAAAACATATTATGTAGAATATCGGGGATGGCGTTAAAATGCATATGTGACTTGTAATATAGGACTGAGAATACCTATATTAATGTTAATAAACTCTTAGGTTGTGTGATTACTTAGTATATCGTTGATTCAGTATATGACATACCTACCATGCTTGCTATTACGGGATGTTGATTTTTGGAAAAAGGACTATGTTATCTTTGTGTGCCTTTGGGGGGATTTAGATTGCTACCTTAAGGAAATAGGACTGTGAATGATTTATCTCTGAGTTGATATGCCAGCTGACCATGGGAGCGTGGGTATGTGCATAACCCATGGGTATGTGAACTATGTTCTCCTCCAATGTATGTGAATTGTATTTATACGGTTGTCGAGTGATTCAGAACTTGTAAATCCTTACGTGCGTGATGTATCTGGATTGATAGCAGATTATGTGTGCACCACAGGTACCGGCCTTTTGGGGTGCCGGATTTTTATATATATTATGATGTGACATTATACTGTCAATGTTACAACCACCGGATTAAATGTGTTGTCAATTGGTGAGCTAATAGTTACCTGATATGGGGAGAATTCGCGAGGTTATAGGGTTTCCATTTTCGGTGGCAGATTAGTGATTTGGGTTTATAAGAAGAAAGGGGAGTGGGGTTAGTAACCCCACTGCCAAACCCTCAAATACTTTTTTCTCTCCCTTGACATGTTATCCCCCATTTTATCTCCCAGTGTAACTCATACACCCATACCAAGAAATATACATTATTCCCTACTGCTTAGAAATAAGCCACCAACATGAAATATATAGTGTTATCGAAAACCTTGATGAGTATTTGAAGATCGTTTTGATAGTGGAGCTTTCATGAAGGCTATTTGGTGGGATTTTGTGACTCCCTTTAGGGCCACCTTTGAAGGTGGGGGAGTCTCCCATTTTTACCACCATCCTAGGAGTCATTTAAGGTTGGGTAATCTATTCTTATTATAGTTAGACTTTATTTGCTGAACATTGTAGTCTCATTCTTGAGTATGATTAAAAGTAGGGTTATGAAGAGAATGATATATTATTATTAATCTGAAAATAGTCATTTTTAAGTAGTAAAAATGGAAGAAAGTGTTATTGTTGTGTATTCTCTATTAAATCTGAAAATAGTCATTTTTGTGGAGTAAAAACAATAGAAAATATTATTGTGCTGCGTTTCCCTAATAAATCTGAAAATAAACATTTTTATGAAATAAAAATGTAAGAAATGTCATTTTAGTATATTCTCTAGAAAAGAAAATAATGAACAGTTTTATGGTAATAAAAATGAGGCAAATATTATTTTTGTGTATTTTCCAATAAAACTAAAAATTGACATTTTTATGGTAATAAAAATGTAGAAAATTATTGTTCGTGTGTATTTTCCAATAAAACTGAAAATGGACATTCTTTTAGTAATAACAATGTAGGAAAATATTGCTTATGTGTATTTTCCAATAAAACTGAAAATGGACATTTTTATGGTAGTAAAAATGTAGGAAAATATTGTTTGTATATATATTTTCGAATAATACTGAAAATGGGCATCTTTATGGTAATAAAATGTAGTAAAATATTGTTTATGTGTATTTTCCAAAAAAACTAAAAGTGGACATTTTTATGGTAATAAAAAATGTATGGAAATGCTTTTCTAGTATATTTTTCAGTAAAAGAAAATAGTGGACATTTTTATAGAACAAAAATGTAAGGAATTATTAATCTTATTTAGATTAAAGGAAAATGCATATTTGTTGCAAATGGTATAAATCCAAGAATGAACGTATGTTTAATCCACTTGGCATGCTTTTACCAATTAAAGTCCACTTTCTCTTGCATATGAGCTTGTAGTATTTTGATAATAAATATATGAGCAAGTTTAATGAAAGTTGTGTTCAGTCTAAACGTATAATATGACAAATTGAGATTTTGGTCCTAAAAGAATGAGTGAAAAGTACAAGTATATTATGTAAGTGTGTTATTTTACATATTCGAAGTGCAAAAGTGTCAAGTGAGAGAATTGGGTAATAGTGTGGTATTGAACAAGTGTTAAAATGGGTAAAAGTATTTCAAAAATTAAGTTGGTAAATTAATAATCATTTGAGAAATAACACTTGATAAGGAACTAAATTGGAAGTTTGATAAACAAAAGGGTAAATTGGTAATTTACTTTGTAAGGACACAAATTTCCAATTGAGTCCTTTGTAGTCTTGGCTCAATTCCGGATAAAAACGCTTGAGTCATAGGATTGAGTTATTGTTCATCCTTAAAGCCTATGATGTACTAAAGTTGAAGACATAGCAGCCAAGTTTAAAGCTTCATCAAAATGTCGAGTATAAAGTGCCTCGTTTCTACGTCATCAACATGTTTCCATTGCTCCTAAGGTATGAATGCATTTGAATATATATATATAGGAGCTTGGAACATTTTATATTGGGTGTAAGTTTATTTAAAACTATTGTTTATTTTCAGAAAGGTTTTAATAAAAACTTTAATCTAAAGTATATCATGTTTCTGGGCTGAAATTAGAATTTTTTCAACTTTTTGGAAGTTCGTTCGAAGTGTCGTTTGAACGAGTTTATCGTTCGAAAAACAATGTCGTTCGAAGGAGTTTGCCAACGAGTTCCCAGATAGGCCACTGGAATATCATTCGAAGTATCGTTCGAACCAGAATGATGGTTCGAACGAGATTTTCAACGAGATTTCAAACGAGTTCACAGTAGAACTTCATTAGAAGCCTCGTTCGAACGAGACTTCGTTCAAATGAAAAATCTCGTTCGAACGAGTTTTGGCGGAAACTGTTTTTTGGTAGTTTTGAGCTGTTTTTTATCCACTTTCCCACTTATTTTCCCACAATCTTTTGACAGAACTTCTTAAGTGCGGAAATGAACTTTTTCTAATTAACTTTTTCACTATCCTACATCTTCTAGAGTTAGTTTTTGAGAATTCATCTTTCCTAAGAAAAAGTTCAAGTTTAAGTGTTCATTTTTCCAAGAAAAATCCTTTAAACACTTTGTTTCACCCATATTGTTTATTCCAAGTCTTCTTTATATATATATACATTGCTTGGATTTTGGGCACCGATTTTTATCTCTACCGTTTTGAAGAGACGTTTGGGTTTCCTTCTAAATCCCACAAAGAAGAGAAGTTTGTGTTGATTTACCCACTTGGATAAAGGCTCCTACTTTGGGTGACGGTGACCATATAAAGTCCGATCGGTAGATTTCGAGACCGCGGTGGAGCTCCGTGGTTATTCGTTAGGTGAAGGTGTTTACAAGAAGAAGCGTTGGGGCTTGAGAGGGATCGAGTCGAGTGTTGTAAGTTTTTTGCTCATGTATTTGTAAAACCATACTTAATGGATTTGAGGCTAGGGTCGTCCGAGGTTTTTTCCCGTTGTGGGTTTTTTCTCGTACATCGCGGCGTAGTGATTCATTATTTAATTTTATCTTGCTATATCACGTAGAACGCATGCTTAGGTAAAAAGATAAAATTTGGTTTAATCACTACTTAGGTTTAATTTGGTGCTAAATTAAATATTGGGTAATGTGTAGTTGATTCCAGTCTTTACTTTAATTTGTTAAAATGGGTTTGTCCTAACTTGGTAAAATTGAGAAATCTGACTTAGGCAAATTTTCTAGGACTTGGGTTGATTAATTGTGGTTAAGTGAAATCAACATAAGTGTGTTTAATCTAATTTCACTTGGTTTAATTTTAATTTGAAAAATAAATTAAAATTCTGTTAATTCGTTTCTTTAATTGGACCATCATCTCACGCTTCCGCATAATCATAAAAGGAAATTATTTTTTTGAAGTATAAGAAGAATTTTGTCAAAATTAGGGGACCTATCGCACCTTTTCAAATTGGTATCAGAGTCAAAACGATAAATTATTTCGTTAATATCCTTTAATTATTTTTGGCTACAATGGAATTTTCCCCATTTTCAAAATTTCCTATTTTCGATGGTTCTAATTACGCGTACTGGAAAGCGCATATGAAATCGACACTAAAATCTATCGATGAGAGGGTTTTGTTATCTGTAGTTAACGGGTGGTCGTCACCAACTCATTTAGTCGATAATGAATGTGTTCCCAAACCGGTTAATAGATGGAGTGAGAATGAGTTTAAACTTTGAAATTTCAATTCCCGAGGTTTAAACGCCTTGTTTAGCGTTGTCACACCGGATGGATTTTGACAAATTATGACGTATGAGACCACTAAAGAAGCGTTGGATATTTTACAACTCACTCATGAAGGTACAAGTGTCGTAAAAGCTTCGAAACTCCACAACCTCACCACTCAATTTGAAACCATCAAAATTGACGAAAAAGAAACTTTTGATGAATTTTATGCTAGAATTTTCGATATTGTTAATTCATCTCTTAACTTGGTAGAGAAAATACACGACAACCGAGTTGTAAAGAGAATTTTAAGGTCCCAAACCGATAGATTTATTCCAAAAGTGACCATTTTAAATTCTTTAACAACTTTAGCCTCTACAAAATTAGAAGAGCCATAGGTGATTTACAAACCTATGAACTGGACATGTTTCCCTCTAAAACTGAAAAGAAAATAGAAAAGGGCATTGCTTTAAAAGCACGAAAAGAGAAAAAACAAGTAGTAGAGAGTGTAAGTGATAGTGACTCGGAAAATATGGCTATGTTTTCTAGAAAGTTTCGAAAATTCCTTAAATTTAACAAAGATAATTTTAAAAATGATTTTAAGAAATTTGAAAAATATAGGCAAGACAAAGCCTAGAAGACCCCTAAAACTTCTAATGAAAATGTTAATAGGGATGAGTCAGATAAGTGTTTTGGTTGTGAAGGGTATGTCCATAGGGCTTTTGAGTGCCCCACTAAACTATGGAGAGAGGGTAAGAAACCAATCTCTTTCAATGCAACCCTTAGTGATAGTGATTATAAAGAGGGACCCAATTCCCCCACTAAGCCCAACTTTGTGGATTTTATGGCTAGTCATGTGAGTGATAGTGAGAACTCGTCGATTGATGAAACTTTAACACATGACACTTCCAAGGTCATAATTTATGGTTCCCTTGTTTTTTATGGTAGTGAGAGTGAAGAAGAAAGAGAGGGTGAAAATGAAGAAGAGGTTGATGTGAGTGAACTTCAAAATGCTTTTAAAGAATTATATGAAGAATCAATTAAATTAAAATTAGCTAATTTGAAATTAGAATAAATTTTAAGAGAGCGTGTCATGGTCGTTGATGATAGTACGTTAGTGGAAGACATTAGGACACAAGAGAGAACTTTTCGAGAGAAGCTTGAATATGTAGAAGGCGAGAGAGATAGCCTTAGAGGTTTAATGGAATCCTTGAAAAATGAGCTTCTTAAGTTTGAAGGGAGAAATGTTTTATTAGAGTCTAATATTTTAGAATTAAAGAATAAATTAAAAGACTCTAAGAAAGTCAAATTTGATTTGGAGTGTCGTTCGAAGAAACTAGATAAAATTTTAGGAACGGTCCAAATTAAAATGACACTGATGGTTTAGGCTTCGATCCTAGTACTGAACCATCTCATAAAGCCAAAACCAATATTTTAGGATAATTGCCTAGGAAAGCCTTTAGAGAGCACTCCTTAGGTAAATCTTTTCGCCGTGAGTTTAAGTTCACACATTGTGGTCGAAAAGGTCATCTTAGGAAATTTTGTTTTGATCTTAAATGAGTTCCTAGAAAATCCAAAGGTAAGGCAACCAAGGTAGCCAAGATTCCTACACCTCGAGATAGTCACTCATTACTAGTTTGGGTTAGGATATCCGACTTGGTAGCTTTACAAGATAGGGTATTTGACTCTCATTTAATTTCACATGCTTCATCCCTTGCAAAATCTAAAGGTTGAATGTGTTAGTTTTATTTGCATACTTTAGCTTTTGTGCCTCATGCTATATAATCATGCTAATTGTATGCTTGTTTAGTCATTTTCTTGTCATCGCTTTATTTCATATCTTATGCTAGAAATCATGACTTGTTTATCTTTTGTATTATATTTCCCTCATTTTTGTTTGCATTAAATGAAAAATACAAAAAGATTTTTGTTTGTCATTTGTGTTTTACTTTGTTAGTAATTTGAACTTAATGAAAAATACAAATGATTTTTTTATTTTATTTTTTGTGTGTCTTTTGAGTAAATATTTTTGCTGTTTGGTTTAAATATTTCAAAAACTCAAAAAGATTTTTATTTTGTGTGTATTTTAGTTTGACACACTTTATGTGGAATATACTTGTGTTAGAATCCCTTCTTTTACACATTCATGTGGCTAGAACTTTTGGTTTAGATTTTCAATCCTTAAAATGTTCTTTACCATGTTACATGGAGTAGTTGGAATTTGTGTTGATTAAATGGATTCTATTTTTATATGCCTCAATTCACACATGCACGAGCTCTTTTGAAATTTTAACTCCACATGTTATATTTGAGCTTCGTGAGGTGTTCTCCTACCAATCATGTCATCTACATATTTGAGACCTAGGAGGACTAGTGCATATCAAAATTCGTTGCACGTGAGATTTGTGAGAATAAAAAGATTATATAGAAATGTGCACGGGGAAGGGATCCAAAAGGATTTATTTTCATTTGCGAATAGTAAGCCACCGTTTTTTTGGACCTAAAAGAAATACGTGGTCCGAAGGGCTAAAAACAGAATTATGGCATTAAAAAGAAAAATAATTGCCAAGGCCGATATTTGTTTGATATATTCATTCAAATATATATTCTTATTGAGGGAGATTTGATGGTATTTCAACAGTTTGCAGAATGTCCATTTATCCTAGTTGTACTTTCAATGTCATGACTCTATTAGTTTGTAGAATCATCAAAAGTCTAGGCTTATATGCATTGTGTATGTGTAAGGACACAAATTTCAAATTGAGTCCTTTGTAGTTTTGGCTCAATTCCAGACAAAAATTTTTGAGTCATAGGATTGAGTTAATTGATCATCTTCAAGCCTATGACGAGTTTGTTGAAGACGTAGCGGCCAAGAGTATAAAACTTCATCAAAATGACGAGTTTAAAGTGCCTCGTGTCCACGTCATCAACATGGTTCCATTTATCCTAAGGTATGAATGCATTTTGAATATATATATATATATAGGAGCTTGGAACATTTTATATTGGGTGTACGTTTATTTAAAACTGTTGTTTAATTATAGAAAGATTTTATTAATACTTTAATATAAAGTATATAAAGTTTTTGTGCTAAAAATAGATTTTTTTTCAACTTTCTGGAAGTTCGTTCGAAGTGTCATTCGAAAGAGTTTTTCGTTCAAACAACAACATAGTTCGAACGATTTTGCCAACGAGTTCCCATATAGGCCACTAGAATGTCGTTCGAAGTGTCATTCAAACGAACATGATGTTCAAACGAGATTTCCAACTAGATTTCTAACGAGTTCACACTGGAACTTTGTTAGAAGCCTCGTTCGAACGAAAATGTTGTTCGAACGAGATTTGGCAGGAACAATTTTTTTGGCAGTTTTGAGCAGTTTTTCCCACTTTCCCACTTCCCTTCCTCACTAACTTTTGATAGAATTTTTGAAGTGAGGGAAAAACCTTTTTGAACTTAACTTTTCATACTATTCCATCTCTAAGAGAGAATTTGAGAGAAAAATTTCAAAGGGAAAAAGTTCATGTTTTAAGTGTTCATCTTTCAAAGGAAAAATCAGTTAACACTCTAATTTTCACCCAAAGTTTAGTTTATCCAAGTTCCATATATATATACATTGCTTGGAGTTTTTGGCACCGGTTTTTATCTCTACCGTGTTGAAGAGACGTTTGGGTTTGCTTCTAAATCCCACAAAGAAGAATAAGTTTGCGTTAATTTACCCACTTGGAGAAAGGTTCCTAGTTTCGGTGATGTTGATCACATAAAGTCCGATCGGTGGATTCCGAGACCGCGGTGGAGCTACGTGGTTATTCGCTAGGTGGAGGTGTCTAAAAGAAGAAGCGTCGGGGCTTGAGAGGGATCAAGTCGAGTGTTGTAAGTCTTTCTGTCTTGTATTCGTAAAACCATAATTAGTGGATTTGAGGCTCGGGTCATCCGAGGTTTTTTCCTGTTGTGGGTTTTCCTCTTACATCGTGGCGTAGTGATTTATTATTTATTTTATATTGCTATACTCACCTAGACTGCATGCTTAGGTAACAAGATAAAATTTAGTTTAATCACTACTTACTTAATTTGGTGGAAATTTAATTTGGGTAATGTGTAGTTAATTCAAGTCATTAATTTAACGTGTTAAAATTGGTTTGGCCTAATTTGTTAAAATTGAGAAATATGACTCAGGAAAATTTCTAGGACTTGGGTTGATTAATTTTGTTTAAGTGAAATTTAAATAAGTGCGTGTGTTTCATCGTATTTCTCTTGGTTTAATTTTAATTTGAATAGAAATTAAAATTTGTGTATTCGTTTTAATTGAACCATCATCGCACGCTTCCACATATCTAAAAGGAAATTATCATTTTTGAAGTATAAAAAGAATTTTGTCAAAAATCGGGGACCCATCCCGCGTTTTCAAATTGGTTTCAAAGCCAAAGCGATAAATTATTTCGTTAAGATCCTTTAATTATTTTAGGCTAAAATGGAATTTTCCCTATTTTCCAAATTTCCTATTTTCGATTATTCTAATTACGCGTACTAGAAAGCGCATATGAAATCGACACTTAAATATATCGATGAGAGAGTTTGGTTATTTGTAGTTAACGGGTGGTCTTGACCAACTCGTTTAGTAGATAATGAACGTGTTCCCAAACCGGCCGATAGATGGAGTGAGAATGAGTTTAAACTTTCAAATTTTAATTCCCAAGGTTTAAACGCCTTGTTTAACGCTGTCACACCACGATGAATTCCGACGCATTATGACGTGTGAGACCTCTAAAGAAGCGTGGGATATTTTACATCTCATTCATGAAGGTACAAGTGTTGTAAAAGCTTCGAAACTCCAAAACCTCACCACTAAATTTGAAACTATAAAAATGAACAACAAAGAAACTTTTGATGAATTTTATGCTAGAATTTCTAATATTGTTAATTCATCTTTTAACTTGGGAGAAATTACCTAATCGAGGAACTTAATTCATCCTTATCACAAATCAACACCACTTAGGCATGACACTCTAGTCACCTAGCCTCCACGTTTGACATTGCAGGATTCATTTCTCTAACTTAATGGCAGTTAATTATCTCAATTAACATCTTAATAGACCTCTCACATCATCAAGGGTTTACACACAAGAACCTCATACTAAAAACTGCTGAGTCATCACAGAGACACTCGCAAATCACTAACATCTCTAAATCAAAATTACGGAAGACATTAGTGACAACTGACTTGTCACAACACCCATTTTCACACGTGAAGGTTTTTCAGACAAAATATGCCGAAGATGGGCCTTGTTATACAATCTATATCACTCTTAGGATCGATCGTAATAAACATTCATATATCACATTTGAATTAAAAATTGGATTATATTAAGTTACCATGAGCAATAATGAAACCAACATCCACATTCAGCAAAATAAAAACCAAAATGAAAAATACTGTCTTAACTAATAAAAAAAATGACTCTGATATTATGCACTCGCAATAATAAAAAATAAATCAAAACGAGAATAAATGGAAACCTAGACTAAAATCAATAAATGAATCTTTAAGAATCAACTCTTGATAGCAAGTCTAATATTTCATTAGTACCACTATCCCTGTCTAAGCATACCTAGGGTGGGGGAAACATTTATAATTTTGGGTTAGCACCCTAGAGTTCCAAGAATAAACTTACCAAATTTCAAGTGAAAAAATACAGTTATTTCAAAGTTAGTAACCTCCATCATGACTTACTCGTGTAAAATATCTCACCACTCATCTAAGTGTAATATATATATATATATATATATATATGTAATGAGGTTAATACGCGTGTCTAAGAATGTAGACAATAAATTACAGACCCAATACTATGTAATGTGCATAATAGATGTTTTTGCCACTTTTACGGGTAATATGATTGGGTTACCTTGGGAAAATGGTAATATGAAAATAGGCGATTATGAATATATATATATATATATGCAACACTTAAAGGCGTCTACTAGTAGTGTCTCGTTCGTTCTCTATTGACAAGTCCGAATAAATCTCTTATCCAATCAGACAACACAAAACACACACAAGTGGGGCATTTCCTACCCAGTACACTAGTTCACGGCCCATACCTAGTGGTGACAAAGGATCTCGGCATCAACACTTACCTCACTGCTACCTACTGCCAATGATAATGACCTACACAACGTCTAACCCACTTGTTTTGACATGTGCTACAACCCCGAACGCACATAACCCCAACAAATAGTACAGTCCACGAACGTAGGTATGTTCACCCAAAAAATATAAGAACATATTATAGGCATATACTATGTATACATAATTACCGTATAATTATCAAAAATATTCTAGATAGTTGGTAATAAAAAATTACACCTTTATAATTAACCATTTCATTATTTATTAAATTCTTTCTCTTTAAAACTGTAATCATCTATAATATTTCCCCATTTAATATATATGCCACAAATGAATTTTTAGTAAAATCCTCATTTACCCAAACACCATCCCACCACACTGGTATGGGTTCCTAAAAATATTCTAAACTAAAACCCAGTCCTAACTCAACCTGCCCCATGGGCCGGATTGATTCAGGTCTGGAGTCGAATAGATTTGGGGGGGGGGGGGGGTATCGATTTGTCAAGGATGCTGAATCAATTTGGATCTGTGCACAAGCCCAGATCTGCTATGTTTTCTTAATATGCAAATTTTAATTTCTCATCCATTTCCCATCCCAATGTTTTATACATTTATATAGTTAATAAAGAGGGTCTTTTGGGATTAGATTATCATCCTAGGTTAATTATGTTCATAAATTGATTTGATTTCTTTCCTTAAAATCCCAGATTTAACCCCTTAACATACTTGCATAAATCCGATCTTATTTATTTAGTCCCACCATATTCTACCATATACAAGAGTCCAAACTATCCAAGTTTTCATATTTCTAATCATCAATACATATAATGTACATATGAATCAATCCATCTAATTCTATAAAGGTTCTAATACATGAATTCATCATTTAAAATCAACCTACCCTCATCCTAAAATCTGGATTCAACTAACCTATTTTAAATTTGTATTGTCTACATACATGAAATTTAATCATATCTTTTTTTTTTACCATGAATTCCCTATGAAATCCCGAATCTACATGGAAGAAAGCTTCAATGATTTAAGAAGTAATTTGGACATTTAAATTTAAGAAAGATAATTCTTGCCTGATTGCAATAATATGATGACTTGCCCTTGAATATCTGTACCTCTTCTCCTTTTTGGCCTTTGTTATCTTCTCCCTTTAGATGTGGCTCTTAGGTTTAGTTTTTGATTAGGTGTGGGGCGTTATTAACCCTACTCTTAAACTTATATTAGTCCCAAATCCCGAGAGAAATATCTTATGCCATTTTTGGACCCCCAAATTGTCATGAACCCATATTTAAACTATCCCAATAGCCTCCCAACTTATATACCTATACCCCGACACCATTTTTAAAAGTCTAAAGCACTTAAACGAGACTATAAAGCTTCCCAAAATGCGTCTCAATTATTTTCATTCCACTTTGACATTTTTATTGTGTTTAAACGACACACACCCTTAAGTTTATTGACGTATTTTTTATTTTCATGGGTGAACGTATCATGCCACGTTGATTCTTGTAATTATGTAATCATGAATAAACATTTATTTTTATTTTAAATCTTACCCATTTAAATTTAAATCCATTCGATTTAATTTATTATCAAAATAAATCCAGATTTCTTAAATTTATTTATGCTAGAGCTTAATCTTAAATTTTTATTTGCATCATTTATGAAAGTTTTACACCCAATTAGTCTATACCCATATCCCGTGAGGTAAAATAAAATCCTCACCTATGCCTATCATAACATCATTTGGGTTCCCATAAATCCACATTACATGCACACACACGCATAAATATCCAATAAGGATGGCATCTATACATCCAATCATGAACATACCACGTATATCTAGAAAGAAATGTATGTCTCCACATATGCAAAACGTAAATAAATAAAATAAACATCATAGTACCCAACTTCCCTCAACTCCCGACTTTCGCTAATATCGTGCGTGTGAGGTGTCGCGAGCAGAATCCAAACAAGGAACCATATCGATATACTTCTATAGGACTTAGTCAGTTATTGATATCCATCGTCCCAAGAAAAATGAAAATAATTTTTATGCTAATTACATAAATTTTAGTTTATGGCCATTCTCAACAAATGTTTCCTCACTTATAAGGGATACACTAAGTCTCGATAGATTTACCTATTTGATCATACCAACAACAACAACCAAAATTTCATAGAATCCAACATTTATCAACTCCCTACATTTGCTACGTTTGTGCGTAGGACGTCTCATAAGCGAAATCTAAATAAGGAACCCTCATGATACACTACTATATAGCTTTGTCGGTCATTGAGATTTATTAGTCCAGGACCCACGTCTATAATGTTCTTAATAAATTTATAAGGCTCCCTTTGTCTTATCGCCATCAATTTAACCATATTTAAACTCAAGGTATCATAATTCTCGTAATATTTCCCATAGTCATGATTAACACTAATGCCAAGTACTCACACTACATTTGACTGTTAATTTTAAATGGTCCCGTAAAATCAACATAAACCCTATGGTCTTCTTGCCAATCCATCTCTAGGATACTATCGTAATATGATGTTAGTTATGGAAATAAGTTTGCTGCAACTCTAAGTCCTCCTAAGTTTAATTCTTATACCTCTAAACATGAGGCACTACAAGTGCTTGCCCCTCAACTCATGAGTAAGACAACGTGAAGTGCTTTGATAAAATGGAGTCTAACCTCCCCAATGTAATAACGAGATAGTATTTAACATGGAGTAGTATGCACTAGTACTAAACTAATCATGCCCTACCAGATAGAGAAATTTTGGATCATACCATTACTGTCTATGCTCACGCTAGTCCCCCTTCTTGTACGACGTGATACACGTATATGTACTACATCTACGACTGTTGTCCCTGAACTAGAGCTAGTAGTGCTAGTAATTCTAGAACTACTTCCACTAGCTGGACCTACAATGGTTGACACTCCTCCTGAGGTTCCCGGTGTCCTCGTTGTCCCCATCTTCTATGCTGCCTAATTTCCCTGAGGGAACTTTCTAGCAAAAGGCCCCTTCTCATCACAAATATAGCAATTTTCTTGGAACTGATGACTGTCTGGCTGCAGCCCCTATTGGCTTTGATCTTGCTTCCCTTAACCCTAGTGTCCTCTCTTTTGTTGGCCTTGTGGGCCCTAGCCCTATTGTCTCTATCTATTATAATCATCGGAACCTCTAAATCCTTTACGTTTCTCTGAAGGTGGAGGACTTAAAAATTACTAGGCCTCCTGGCTGTGACTTCCATTCATCTTACCCTAGTGGTTTGATGCCTTAGAGTGGTGTATCTTCTCCCCTTTATTTTTATGGAGTTCCCTACGATCCCAGCAATGCAAAAAGGAGACATTCACTTCCTAATTATAGCTAGTGAAAGTAGGATTCCCCAATGGTAATTATTCGATGGACCAGGCTGTCCCTACCCCTTAATTTCTCCAATAACTCATCTATGGTCAACCTATCCCTTTCTACTTCCAAAGTGATGGACTGCCACAACTAAAGCTCTGCTCCTATAAGTAAAAATTTGTCCAACATCTTCCTATGCACTGGCATACACTCCACCATTCTTAAACGTCGCTAAATATCTCTCTTCCACCTACTCGTTACTAAAATTTCCAAACTTCTAGCAGAATCCGGTGGTTGGCCCTTTGTGAAGGCCTCCCTATCTCTATCCCAGATCAATATAAGTGTCTGTACTAGTAAAACCACCTGCTATAGTGGTGGTGGTGGTTGTTGTTGAGGATGTGATGATGGAAAATGCCTTTACATAAATTCCCTCATGGTGGACACTTCCTCAGCCATAAAAGTGGCAATCTCTGTTGGTCCAACATAATTAGGTTGGTCGAGGTGGTGGTGGTGTTGCAGCTCCTGCTGACACCACTCCTCTGTAGCTGACACGATGACACATCTTGGTCTTCCTCTCCTACTATTTACCATCTGAAAGAAAATAATATTTGTATTAGTAATGGATCATAAAGAATATAATGATTCCTGAACATAGGGCTCTATGTATCAAAGTATGCAATAAAGAACATAATGAATGTAACACAGATCTTAAGGACACTAGATACTGATACCAACTGTATCAACACCTATTATCTAAAATAACTATTGACTAGATACAATACGTCGAAGATGGGGCTTGTTATACAATCTATATCATTCTCAGCATCGATCCTAATAAATATTCATATAGTGAATCACATTTGAATTGAAAACTGGATTAAATTAAGTTATCGTAAGTAATAATGAAACCAACATCCACATTCAATAGATTAAAAACAAACATGAATGAATACCATCTCGACTAAAAAATAAAATGACTCCGGGATTATGCCCTTACAATAATTCAAAATAAATATAGACAAGAAGAAATGGCAACCTAGAGAAGAATCAATAAGTTAATCTTTGAGAAGCAACTCTCGAGAGGAAGTTAGATATTTCTTCAGTCCCGCTATCCCTGTCTAAGTAAATGAGGGGGTGGACATTTATAATTTTGGGTCAGCGCCCCAAGGTTGCAGGAATCAACATACCAAATTGAAAGTGCAAAATTACAATTAATTCAAAGTAAGTAACCTCCATTGTCACTCGCTTATGCATAATATCTGGCCCCTCATCTAAGTGTAATAAATCCCATATAACCGAACAAGTCCCAAATAATAAATACTAATTGTGTTAATAAAATATAATATGCGCTAAGTAATAACCAACATATTGAATCATACTCACCTATCTTCATATTACCATTTTCCCAAGGTAACCCAAACATATTACCCGTAAAAGTGACAAAAACATTTATTATAGAGATCACATAGTATTGGATCTGTAACAAAATATCTTCGTTCTTAGACACACGAATTAACCTCATTATATTTAAATATTCATACATATATATGCCTTTTCATATATGCGACACTTAAAGGCGTCAGCTAATAGTGTCTCATTCTTGCGCTATCAGTAAGTCCAAAGGAATCTCTTATGCAATCAGACGAAAACACACACACACAAGTAGGGCGGTCCCTACGCAGTACACCAGTTCATAGCCCATACCCAGTGGTAACAAAGGATCCCACCATCAACACTTGCCTTTCGTATGTGGCGCTTCTACATATAACCTATAATAACGGCCTACACAATGTCTATCCTACCTACGCCGACGTGTGTTATGGTCCCAAACTCAGATAATCCCAACTGATAAGACCGTCCACAAACATAAGTATATTCACATAAAAAATAGAGGTAGATATTATACTCATATACTCTGTATAGGTAATTACCCCATAATCATCCAAAATATCCACGATAGTTGCCCATAAATAATTACGCCTTTATAATTAACCATCTAATTATTTATTAAATTCTCCATCTTTAAAAATATCTAATTAACTATAATAGTTTTCCATTTAATATTTATGAGACAAACGTGTTTATAATAAAATCCTCGTTTACCCAAACACCATCCCACCCACTCATATGGGTTCCTAAAAATATTTCGAATAAAATCCCGGTCCCAAGTCAACCTGTCCCAGGGCCCGAATCGATTCAGGTCTAGAGCTAAATCGATACGTAGGGGACCAAATCAATTCGCCCAGGAGGCGGAATCGATTCGGATTTGGGTTGAAGACCAGATCTTCTACGTTTTCTTAACACACAAATTTCTGTTGCTCCTCCATCTCGCATTCCAATCCTATATACATTTATATTGTTATTAAAGCACGTATTTAGGGCAATATCGTCATCCTAGGTTAATTATTTTTATAAATTGACATGGAGTTCAATCCTAAAAATCCCAGAATTTAACCCCTTAACATACTTACATAAATCCGATATTATTTATTTAGTCCCGCTATATTCTACCATATACAAGTCCTAATTATCAAAGTTTTTAGATTTCTAACTGCGAATACATATCCTCTAAATATGAATCAATAACACTAATTCCATCAAGGTTCTAATACATGAATTCATCATTTAAAATCAACCTTTATTCATCCTAATTTCTAGATTCAACTGACCTATTTCAGATTTGTATTTTCTACATACATGCGATTTAATCATATCTTTTTTTACCATCAGTTCCCTATGAAATCCAGAATCTACATGTAAGAAAACATCAAGGATTGAAGAAGTAATTTGGATGTTTAAAATTAAGCAAGAGAATTCTTACCTGATTACCGTCAATTTCTAACCATGAATGCATAACTTCCAGAAATGTGTGGAGAGTTAATAATCCTACTCTTGCTCTTATATTTGTCCCAAATCCCGAGTTAAGCCTTTTATCCCATTTGTGGACCCCCAATTGGGCTCGAACACATATTTAAACTAGCCCAATAACCTCCCAACTTATATACTTATACCTCGGGAACATTTTTAAAAGTCCAAAAAACATAAATGAGCCCATAAAGCTTCCGTAAACGCATCCCAAATATCTCCGTTCCACTTAGACATCTTCACTGCGTTTAAACGACACGCACCCATAAGTTTATTAATTTATGCTTTATTTTCACGAGTTAACTCATCATGCCAATTTGAGTCATGTAATTACGTGATCATAAATAAACATTTTTTTTTCAATTTAAATCTTACCCATTTAAACTTCAATCCATTCGATTTAATTTATTCTCAAAATAAATCCGAATTTATTTAATTTATTCATGTTATAGTAATTTATTCTGAATATAAGGGGTAATAACTTCATTGCATGCCACTTGGCTATAAATTACCCATTGTATTAATCTCCTTGACTCCACCATTGATAAGACGGACTGAAACTATCACCAATCTAACGTGGTCGCTCCAAAACTAACACTGACGTTAAAAGATCCACTACCGACCTCACCACATCACTTCCGAAAGTAACCTTGAACGTAGACCTCTATTACCATTTGTAATTCCCCCGCCCAGATATTTGTTAAACCATTGTCAACCTGATCCGATCTGAGCATTAGGTGTGAAGTTAAATGAAACAACCTATATAATTCTCTAGACCAACTTTATTTAATTTACATTTCTCTTGTTTATTGTGCGATTTCCATTTAAATCAAACTAGGTGGAGGACTCGTAGGGAGAATCCCCAGAATACAAGCATACGGAGATACTAACGTAAACTAAAAAGGATACTTACCTATATAGCTCTCTTAAAATATGAAAGCACACCTAACCTGTCGTAACAAAGAGGAGGGAATGAGCCAAATTCCTAGTGGAAAAAATATAACAATGCAATATAGAATCGAATGGCGGAAAATAGATTCTAACATGTATATATATATACATATATATATATATATGCATGAAATCGTTTTTATTTTAAAAAAGTTACTAATTTCGATTAATTTTTTTTTATCTTATAGAGGCCTTATCTTAATCGACTTCACATTTACTGGTTGATTTAACATTCCCAATTAAATACTTTAAACAAATACCTTTTGTTTAGGAAAAGCATTTATGTCACTAAAATTACCCCTTTGCTCATTTGAAGTTTACCTTAGTATCTTTATTGAAAATCATCTTTCAACACCGACAAGCACCGTTATTGAAAATCACCTTTCAATAACGGCAAGCACCGTGTTAAAAAATACTTATTTTTCTTTGAAAGACCTATAGAAACACACTCTTTTGTTAAATATGGGTTAAACTTCTTTAGGTTACTTAATTACCCATTTAGTCACTTCACATTACCATTTCTTTTACTTTATGGACATTAATAAATTTTCTTGCATCAGTTGTCCACATTATTCTTTACAGATAATTTTATTAGTTTCATTCTAGTTACATTGTTTGTTCTTGTATTCTCCCAAAACCAATTTCTTGGCATGATCGACATAGACCTTATTTTTTTATCGGAATCTTCCATTATTCTCATACTTTAACGGGCTCCATGCCGTGAGCTATGTTACCGTATGCTCTGGATACTAATATTACGTCTTTAAACCCAGGGATCCCGGCCTTTATTAATTATTGTCGGTGTCATTCGAGTCCATATTAATGTATTTTAAAAAGTTTCAATTATACACATTATCACACTTTCCTTTATCGGCTGAAGCCAAAACTCGAGGTCTAACCCAAACTTGTGTTAAACTTTAAAATCATCATTTCTTGTCCTGTATACACTTGCATTGATTTTATCCCCCAAAACACTTTCATTTAGGACTATTTTTTGTAACACATTTACAACATTTTTATTTCATAAAAATATTCCTTTACTAAAATTACCATTTTACGCATTTGTTCCCAAATATGTTTTTTCCACCATTTTCACAAGTGTCATTTCCCAAAAAATATTATTAAGCTACACATACTAACTACTTAATTATTTTTAACTCATTAACACTTATTTAACACTTCGGGTTAACATATATATGAAGTTAGAAATCTCTTCATTTCATTACTTTCTTTACTAGGAACCCACTTTTTGCCATTTGGAGACTATTTTAGAAGAAAATAACATTTTTCACTTTATTTTCACATGTAGTCTTAAATGTCCATTTTGTCACCCTTTCCACTCCTTTTAACACACCTTTGTAAGGACATTATTTTGATAGTACTGTTTATAATTTTTTATGTCATATAGCGCTACAAGCCATCGAAGAAAATGTCATGTTTAAAGCATAAAAAAACACAGATCCGAATATCTAGTGTTCTTCAATGTTTAACCCTTAACAAGATGATTTTGGTAAGAATGTGTTTAAGTGCCTTTATAGTTCATTTAAAAGTTTTGGGATAATTTTTTATAAGGGCTAGAAAGTTTTTCTAAATATACAAATGATTTTATAAAGTTTTCTCTGAAAAAGGTTTTATAAAGCATACATGTAAGTTTTCGTTCAGAATAGTTTTCAAGTTTAATATATTTTTTCTAAGTCCTGTAGCGAGCCTAAGGATTGACGTTGATCTTGTTCGAACGGGATCAGGATGGATCAAGAGAGATGCTTTCTCATTCGAACGGCCTCTATCATCATTCAAGCGAGATGAAACATTATTTGAGCAATGATCCTTTTGGTTCAAACGAGCAACCGACTTAATCAACCCTATATAAAGAGAAATCAACTTACATTTTTCATTTAGAGAAGTCAATTTTTATCAGAAAACGTTTTGAGAGAAAGAGAATTTGTTTGGCTCGATAACTGCTATAAAAAAATTTCAAGCATGGGCATATCAAAATCAGATTCGTCCTCAGACTCGGACTTACAAAAGCTCACTTTCTTTTTCTTTTTAGATTGGGCTTTAAGTGCTATCCCTCTATCCTTAGGCTGGATAGTCTCCAAAAACATGTCAATCTTATATGTCTGTAACGATTCAAAGTACTGAAGGTATTTAAAACATTTACTTAAGGGATAAAACGTTTTCGAAGCGATCTTAAAATCTTTTTAACCACTCATGCATTAGGTATAGGCTCATCAAGATTAAAACTAGTGTTGACAATTTCAAAAAAACATGCATAAAAGTCATCAAAACACTCCAGCTTAAGCATGGTAATCATTTCATATTCAATAGTTAAATTTTTTAATTTTAGACTCTTTGATTGCGTTAGTGTCTTCATGAGTGAGTTGTAAAACATCCCACGCTTCTTTAGACGTGGTTCACGTCATAATACATCAGAACCCGTCGGGAGTGATGTGTTCAAAAATTGCACAGCCAACGTGAATTAAAAATGCTCCACCTAAACTTATCCTCACTCCAGTCTGACATAGATTTTAAACTCGTGACATTATTCGCGGTGATAGTGGGAGGAGTCCAGCCTCTTTCCTAAATGACCCAAACTCTCTCATCAATTACTTTTAAATGTGATTTCACACAGGCCTTCCAATAAGCATAATTAGACCTGTCAAAAATTGGAAATCGATTATATAAATTTTCATTCGGAAACATTTTGATAATATTAAAAAATCTGATTTTTCAAAAATTCAATATCACACTAATTTTGCAAAAAAAAAAGGAATACTCCGTAAATTTGAATAACCTTATCTACTACCAATTTGTTAAACGTTGTTGTGGTGTACATGAGGCCGATTCAAATTAATTCACAAATTCCAATTACAAACTTATTTAATTAATGTTAATTTTAAAGAAAATAAAATCAGCCCCTAAACATGCAACTCCGTGTGTCTGTGTGTGTCAAACCAATAAACACAAATAACTAACTCGCAGATTCCAGGGAAAAAACCCTTTCGACTAAAACCTTTATTTCACTATGAATTAAATCTCGATTTACAATCACAATGAAATATGCAATAAGTTTACCTCAACAAACCTACATAGACATGCATCCTAGAGTTAGCAATGGATCCTACACAGTGAACCCACATGAACCTCAATCGAATCTTCAGCAAAGGAACACACTCAAGTAATCCTCAATGACACACAGTTAACAACCCAGTACCATAAATGACACCTAAATCAGCATCATAAAATTCCATCAAAAATATGACTTAGGTTTCAAAACAATTCACATAAAAGAAATTAGGATTTGTGAATTTTCTAACAAAAGGATTTTGATCCTAAACTAGGAGAAGAAATTATTCTACTCAAAAAAGCATCGCAAGTTTTCTAAACAAAATTCTTCCAATAAAAATTTTTTTGAGAAAAAGAAAAACAAGGCCAAAGAAACTGGTGAGAAAGAGAAAGAGGGTGAGGGGGATTTAGAAAAAGTAACATGTTTTGGTGTGAGGGAAAAGAACATAAGTCATTTGGGTGTCCCACTAGAATTAGGAAAGAGGATAAGAAAGTTGCTATTGAAATAACCTAAACACCCTAGCGTGTTTTAGTTAATAAATAAAACTCCAACTCTTTTAAATTTAACTTAAAAACTTGATTGAAACCATTATACGCACACACAAATAAAAAAGAATTACAATGATGTTGGTTAAATAAAGATAATCATAATGGAATGAGGAAAAGTAGATAGTAGCACAGTATTTGTTCTTGAGGAAACCACCGGGGTTGAAAACCCGTGTCTCTAGTCCCAGGATAACTCACACACCCAAGTCCACTATTACCAATTACAAGCTACAGATTACAGTCCACAAGTTTACAGTGATTCAAACCAAGAAAATACAAGCCCATACACCCAGCCTAGTCTAAATACAACCCAATTTGACTGAGAATCATTCAACCCAATAACACTCAGGGAATAGTGACTAACACTTACTCACTACATACGCACAACTATACACTCAAACCCGAGACCCCGTGAAGTAGTTCAACACACATATTTAATTTATAAAGTTTGTTTTAATCAAAACATAATAAATTATCTTGTTTATAAAATGAGAATAAACACACTCCAGTTTATGTATATTTTAATTCACAAGAAAAAATATAATTCAGTGACTAAGTGAAAGGTAGATACAGATTCAAACACACTTCGAAAAATTAGTTTTTTCACAAGCCAAAACACACACCCAAATTAATCTGAAGAAATAAAAAAATATGTTTTAATTAGTTAAAAAAATCAGGATACCCACATGAATAATCTTACATGCTAAATTTTTCCACGCGAGATAAACACTCACTGAAGTAAAATAAACTAGTTAAACTAATGAGTTTAAACAGGTGAGTTAAAACAGTGAGTTTAAATATTGAGTTTTAACCAGTTAAAACCAAGTTCAAGTTAACTCCAATGAATAAAACTAGAGGGACATGCAATTTTGACATAAAAATGAGACTTAATGATGTGGCTTTGCCACATCATTAAAAAACACACTCCAAATTCATGTAAAAACACATTATAATTTTTTTTTTCAAAATATATTTTTCAAATTAAAAAAAAAAGTTGATTAATTTAAAAAAAATTATTTTGAGCTGATTTTTTTATATTTCACGTGAAATGTTTAAATACCACACAAAAAAAACTCAACTCAAAAATAATTTTGGGCAATTTACAATTAGGCCCCTTGGTAATAATTTTTAAACATTTAAGGACAATTTACAATTAGGTCAATTTTATTTGCCACTAGCGTGGACTTTTACAATAAGAGAATTATTTGACCTAAGTGTTTAAAATTTGTCAAAATTCCTTTAGTGTTTAAAATTTGTCAGTGAGGGACTTAAGAGTAGTTTTCCCAATAATTTTTTACTATTTAAAAAAAAATTGATCCGCGCCAGCGGTATGTATAAGTGATCTGACAACTATGCATATCGCTGATGTGGACCATTTTTTTTAAATAATAAAAAATGATTTTTGAGTTGAGTTTTTTGTGTGGTATTTAAAAAACCAATAATACCAGGCGACACAGATCTGCGATTCGGAGTGATGCGAAGCAGTGACGTGTCACATCGGTATTGGTTATTGCTTTATGAACGTGGGTCCGCGACAGCGACAGTAGTCAATACCGGTGCGGCATGTCACTGTATTGCACCAAATGTTTCGCAAATCTGTGTCGGTGTAGAATGACTCTTAAAAAAAATTATTTGTGTCAGCGATATGTAAAGGCGGTTCGACAGATTGTACATACCGCTGACGCAGACATTTTTTTTAACATAGTAAAAAATTATTTTTGAGTTAAATTTTTTTATATAGTATTTAAATATTTTAGTGTGAAACATAAAAAATCAACTAAAAATAATTTTTGAGTTAAATTTTTTTATATAGTATTTAAATATTTTAGTGTGAAACATAAAAAATCAACTAAAAATAATATTTTTCAAATTAATTAACTATTTTATTTTTTAATTTAAAATTGGGACATATACCAAATAGTCCCTCGAATATTTTTTAATACTCATTTAGTCCAAACTTTTTTATTTTGCTTCAAAAAGTCCTTTGCCACATATTTTGGAGAGGGAGTGTCGCTGGCGCGGACCTCTAAAAATAAGAGAATATTGAGTGATTGAGGGACTAAATGGGTTAAACTAAAAATATGTGTCCTTTTTAAAAAATATATATTTATAGTAGGGAGTATTCAATAATTGACCCTTTGAAATTTATATTCTGAAAAAGAATAATTTTATGGTGTGATAAAATAGAGGAGAGTGTTTCTTAATGATGTGGCACATGCCACATCATTAAGTTGGGTTTTTAAGTCAACAAATCCGGTCGCTCTAGTGCTGCTCTAACTCCAATAGCAGTCCAAGGATAGTCCAAGATTTGTCCGAGTTAAGTCCGATCCGAGTTAAACTGAGTAACAAACTGATTTAATATCAACACACGCATCAGATCAGATTAAAAAAATAACAAAACACACACACACACACGTGGATTTACACTAAGAACACACACAGATCTGAGAAAATAAAATAGCGCACAAACACTCTTGAAACTCATACACACGATTTTAGATTAACCTACAAAACAGATTTGAAAGATTATATATATATATATGTGTGTGTGTGTGTGTGTGTGTGTGTGTGTGTGTGTGTGTGGAGAAAGAGAGAGAAAGAGGATTCACAAAGATAGCTCAACAATGAGCTATGGCAAGATAATCTTGCCAAAAAAAACTCCCTTAGGCAAGCTAGTACACGGATCCAAACAGCCACGATCTTCAACCACCAACTCCAACCCAATCAGCAACCCAACAAGATTGAATTGTTTGCCCAAGACCACAAAGTAGCGAACCCCATCATAGAGAGGGAGTTTAAATGCAGACTCAAAAAAGACTCAGATATTGCACACCCCCTCACTTTAGCTAGGATGAATTAATCCAAAAGAAAATAAGAACCGTTACTCAAGGTTTCAATAGGTACACAACATATGAAAGTCTCAACAGGTGTTTTAAACAAAAATTAACTGTCAGATAGTATGAATCGTGAGCAAAAATTATAGTGACAGAAAATAATGGGAGAAAAGATGTTGGCTGGGTTTTAAATAAATACAAACCCCAGAGCACTCAAAAGCCTCATCGCATGAACTATATACCAGTCCTATAATGGCACCGGTTTGTTAATAATTAACACATACCTAAAGATCAAAATCGTAACACCACAAGGGCTGCTGGGGGTATACAGGGAAAGGCGGAAAAAGGAAGGACCCACGTGTAAAAAGCCACAGGAACATGAGGGGCTAATGGGTCAAAATGAGGAAGACAACAAAGAATCTCAGACAGACCAATACCAGGTCTTGAGAAGACCAAAACTATTAGACCTTCATTGACTAAAACCAGCCAAACCGCCAGCTAAAACCAACGGCACAAAACAAACCAAACTCAACAATTTTAATTTTTGTTCAAACCTTTATAGTAAAAATTTTAATTTTGTTTTTTACACAGTATGTTTAAACATAAACAAACAAAAATACGTAAAATCAATATTTTATAAAATAAATACAAAAAAATGAAATAACAAAATCTAAAAATATTTATGAAAATAAACATAATTTTTAAGTAAAAAATATAAGATTGAATGAAATTCATAAGACTATAGGGAACACTAAAATGTTGTAGGAAAAAAAAAATAAAGTCTCAAAATTTAGGCAATAAAGCAGGGAAATTGCAATCTCCCCCTTTGGCCAATTTTGATACAAACAAAACTTGGCGACAGGGTACATAACTCAACTAACAAAATTTTGAGTCCTAAAGAAGATTGAAGAAAAATACATAACTCAACACACAACAAAATTCTAAATGACCAAGTCTCAAATTCTCCCCCTGTTTGTCTCAAGGAGACAAAGGGATAAAATAAAAATCAACTTAGGTTGGAAACGCACACACACTAATAAACATTCGTAGAGTTTCAAATCTATGATTATCCAAAAGTTTAGTAAATAAATCAGCAAGTTGGTCTTTAGTTTTGAGATATTCAATACAAATTTCCTTTTTCTTAACAAGTTCTCTAATAAAATGTTCATGCAGTTTAGTATTTTTTGTACGTGAGTGAACAACAGGATTGTTTGAAATATTAATGGAACTTTAATTATATCATAAAATAAGTGTACTAGGTTCAATTATACCATAGTCATTGAGCATTTGTTTAATCCACAAAATCTTAGTACAACAACTACTGACAATGATGTACTCGGCTTCAGCGAAGGAAAGAGATACATAATTCTGCTTTTTAGATGACCAAGAGACTATGCTTGTGTCCTAAGTAAAAGCATACACTAGAAGTTCTTTTACTATTATCGGCACAATCAGCCCAATCGGCATCCATATACCCAATTACTTTAGAGTTTGTTTCAATTGTGTACATAATATCAAAACTTAAAGTACCACTAACATATTTCATTATGCATTTAACAGTAAGCATGTGATATTATTTAGGTTCACATTGATATCTAGAACACACACACACACACACACACACACACACTATGCATAGTCAGATAAAAGGGGCTACCAATCATATCATGATAAAGTGTAACTTCAACCTTTTTACCTGATAAGTCTTTAGATAGCTTAATGTTGGAACTCATAGTGGGTCCTAGTAGTTTTTGCATTAGTTAACCCAAAACTTTTAATGAATTTAGTATCATATTTAGTTTGAGATATAAAAATGCAGTACAATTTTTGGGAAACTTGTAATCCAAAGAAAAATTGCAACTCACCCATCATAGACATTTCATAATGTTAGGGAAAATTTTAGCCTCTTGAGGAGATGTAGACCCAAAAATAATTTTATCAACATATATTTGAGCAATAAGAAAGAAGATTGGGGGTCTTTTAACAAACATTGTTTGGTCTATTCACCCTCTATTAAAGCCGTGAGTTAAGAGAACAGAAGTAAGAAGCTCATACCAAGCACGAGGTGCTTATTTGAGCCCATATAGAGCTTTCTTTAATGTAAAAACATGATCATGAAGAAAAGGATCAACAAAACCTTTAGGTTGTTCAACATGCACTTTTTCACTTAAAACCCCATTTAAAAATGAAGATTTTACATCCATTTGGTACAATTTAAATTTTAAATGACATGAAACGAAAAGTAAAAGTCTAATAGACTATATTCTAGCAACCGGGGCAAATTTCTAATCAACATCAATCCCATCAATTTGGGACAACCCTTGGTCTTCTAGTCTAGCTTTATTATGCAAAAAATTTCCGATTTCATCACATTTATTTTTAAATATCCACTTAGTTCCAATAACATTAGTGTAAGTAGGACGAAGAACAAAATACCACACATCATGGATATTAAATTGACCCAACTCTTCTTACACGGAAAGAAGCTAAGATTCATCAATAAGAGCATCTTTTATATTTTTAGGGTATACTAGAGAGACAAAAAAAGACATCAAGGCATTTAAAGTTTGGGCTCTAGTATTAGTTGCTTCTCTAAAAATACCCAAAATGTTCGTTTTAGGATGATTTTCCCTAACCCAATTAGGAACATCAAGATCGTTAGGTGGAGGGGAGTCCGAGTCACTATCCGTTGATTTTTTTAGTAAATCATTTGAAGGGATGTTTTCAATGGGTAACGATTCCATGCTTTCTTCTACCAAAGGGGAAACACAATCATTTATCACAACATTAATAGATTACATAATAGACTTATTTTTCAAACTATAAACTCTATAAACCCGACTATTTTAAGAGTATCCTAGAAAAACAGCCTTGTCTCCTCTAGGGTCAAATTTAGACAAGTGTTCATGATCCTTACACACATAGCAATCACTACCAAATACCCTAAAATATTTCAGATTTGTTTGTCTACCATACCATAATTCATTGGGAGTTTATTTAGTATTTTCCCTTACATAACCTTGTTAATTATGTGACAAGCAGTTTTGAGCAGCTTCAACCCAAAAATATTTTGGCAAAATTCTTAGCATGAATCAAAACATGATCCATTTGTTGAATGGTTCGATTTTTCTTTCTACAATACCATTTTTTGTAGTGTCTTAGGAGCAATAAATTCATGCTGATACTCATTACCAATACAATAGTCAATAACCCCCGTGTCTTCAAATTCCTCACCCTTATCACTACGAGTATGAGTAACTTAAGTGTCTTTCTCAATTTCAATTTTCAATTTTTAGAAAAATTTTCAAAAAGTGAGTAAAAATGTTTGATTTTTCTTTCATAAAAGTAACTGAATTTAATCTAGTGAAGTCATCAACATCAACAAGAATATAGGAATTACCGCATAAACTAATCATCCTTGAAGGACCCATTAAATCCATATGCAATAATTCCAAAGGGTGTGAAGTAAAAATATCAGTCACTTTCTTATGAGGTGCCTTAAGAATTTTACTAATTTGACACAGACCACGATTAAAGTGTTTAACTTTGGTTATTTTTCATACGCCACAAACAAGATTCTGACTAGTTAATTTAGACAAACTATCATAGTTTAGATGTCCTAATCGTTCATGACATATGTTTAAGTCACTCATTCAAGAAGAAACACAATTTTCATAATTATGTTCATTTTTAATAACATAGTAATAGTCTAAATTTCTGGTTCCAAACAAAATAAGGTTTCCATGTGGGTCCAAAATTTGACACGCGGATTCGGAGAAATTAACAGCATGATTGGTGTCACATAATTGATTAATACTTAACAAATTTACTTTTAAACCGTTAACAAGTAAAACTTTCTTTAAGTTAGGGAGCCCGTTAGTCTCAATCGACCCTTTGCCTATGATGTGGGACATATTTGCATCACCGAAAGTTACAACAACACCAACAAAAGATTTTACGGTGGTAAATTTATATTCGTCCTCCGTCATATGCCTAGAGTAACCTGAATCTAAGTACCATTAAGCGTTTTTATTTCTAGCATTTAATGCTAGTAAAATAACATTGCATTTCAATGTGTTAGTTGAATCAGATATCTGCACCCAACCAGCCTCAGATTTAGAAAAACCAGATCTGATTTGAAAAGGTTGTTTATGGGATAGAGTGGGCTTCTTAACTAGTTCAGTTTTATGATAAAACTGAGCTGGCATATTTTGAGTTTGCAGATTTTCATAACATAATTCAATTAAGTGACCATTTTTATGTCAAAAACACAAAGAAAAGAATTCCTATAAATAGGTTTGGTGGGATAACTTGATTGTGAGCAGGTCTAGAGTTAGCTAAGTTAACCTTGGTAAACAGAAAGGTTTCTAAATGGCCCATTTTAAAGAAAAAACCACATTGAAAAGTAGTCTTAGTAGTTTGAAATTTCTTTCCAATTTCAATTTTCCTTATTTTGCCAAAATAAGGCTATTTTATCCTAATTTCTTAAAACAGAATTTTTCAAAATGTCCACTTTTATGACAAAAATTGCATTTAAACACAGGTTTAGAAGAGGTTGAACAACCCTCATTTTTAACATATTTGTAAGACATCCTAATTTCATTGGACTAGAGAATTTGTTCTTTTGAATTAACAAAATTGGTTACATCAAACTCCTGGCTCTCAAATCCAAGCCCTAGGAACAAAATCAAAATAAGAGTTGGTTGGATCATAGCAAGTATTTTTATTAATAGTTTTGACTGCATCACCAGCATTATAAAAACTATTTAAGTTTTTGTTGACACTTGTTATATTTATTCAAAACAGACTTGAGTTCATCTTGAAATTCATCAAATTTGGACAAACATTCCTTGTTTTTGGTCTCAAGAGAGTGATTCAAATTAGTTAGCACGGCACTCCTCTTTTCAAGTAAAATAACATGTTTTCCAATTCTTCTATGTGAAAAGAAGATTCTTCATACATAAGTCTTATTTGATTAATTAAAGCGTCAATTTTAGCTAATAGCCTAGCATTAACCTCACCTAAGTGTATGTCTTTATCAAGTGTGTCATTTTCAGAAATATCACACACACGCTCTTCAACATTTGAAGGAACCTCAGACATATCAGATTCATCTAAATTAGCATCAATATTTCCAATGTTAAAAAAGAGAAGCCGTGACAGTGGGGTGATTTTGAGAAGGAAAGATGTGAGATAAATTTACAAAGTCTACATCACAGTTATCTTCACACAAATCAGAAATATCAGATATAATAGATAAGTTATCTCAGATGTCCTCCGATATGAAAGTACACGTGAAAGTAAACGCCATAAGATAATCAAAAGTTTCTTCATTATCACTATCTGAGGAATCATACCATATTTTAGACAAATGTTTATTATTTGAAGGTTCCCGTTCAGATTTAGAAAATCACTTATCATCATTGTGACCATATTCATTACACTTACGGCACTAGATGTGGCTCATATACTTTTTGGGTCCAAGTTTTTCAAAGCTTTTCTTCTCAAAATAGTCTTCATGGGGTCTATCGGAATAACTAGGTTGCCATTGTTTTGATGAAAATTTATTACTAAACTTAACAAATTTCTTAGTGTTTAGTCAAGAGAGAAATTTCATTATTTAAAGAATCTAAACAGATTTCAGATTCAGTTAAATTGTATAGGGAGGATACAAAAGCCAAACTATTTTCACTAGTTCTAAAATTAAGAACATTTTGAGATTTTGTGTGTGCAGGTGCTTTTTCTCTTTGCTCATCTCTTAAATTATTTTGACATTCATAAGTTTTACGTTTGATACACACGAGATTGGATGTATAGCTAAAAAATATTAGCTATAGTGTGGGAAATTAAATCAAAACTCTTAGGAAGTGACCTAAGGATTTTATCACATATTTCATAGTTGTCATAAATGACACCATCAGCATGTGATTGATTAACAACATTCTACAATTTTAAATAAAAGTCATAAAATTTCTCACTAACTTTCGTGTAGAGAGAATCATAAAGTCTAACTAACAATTAGGAGTTGGCCCTTTTAACTCTAGAGTCTCCTTTATGGGTAATCATTAAAATGTCCCAAGCCTCTTTAGATATAGTGCATGCTGAAATTATTTTAAATTTAGATGCACCCATCGCTTGAAAAATAGCATATTTTCTTTTGTGATTAGACTATGAGCATATCTTTTCCTCTTTGGATCATTTTGAAAGGGGTTTTTGAACAAAAATTTCAGCATCATCATCACTAGGTTTAGCAGGAGAAAAAAAACAGTTTCAATCGTATCCCATACCTCATCTCCCAAGTGTTGGAGGTGCGCAACCATTCTAACTTTCCAGTAAGTGAAGTTATCACCATCAAACATGGGAGGATGTACGAAAGACCCATTACTGTCACCCATAATAAAAAGTTGTATATTTTAAAAAAAAAAGAGTTCAGGATCTTTGCAGAATAAAACTTTTAAAAAGAAAGTCCTGATGCTCTAATACCACTTAAAATAACCTAAACCCCCTAACGTGTTTTAGCTAATAAATAAAACTCTTACTCTTTTAAATTTAATTTAAAAACTTGATTGAAACCGTTGTATGCTCACACACAGATAAAAACATATTTATGATGATGTTGCTGAAATGAAGATAATGACAATGGGATGAGGAAAAGTAAATAGTAACACAGTATTTTTTCTCGAGGAACCCATCGTACTTTGGTGTGACAATTGGTGGCTTGAACTTGACTGGAGGTGGGTAGCTCACTATTCTTGTACAAATGGAGACCCTTCCGTGTATCTGCTCTGCATGGGGTCTCGTTTCTTCAAATTATCACCAATTTTATCTTCAAGTCTCTATATGGAATCTTTCCATGGCTCATGGACCGCTGTTGCATTATCTCCCTCGATTGCCACATAATTATCCCCAACTGCTTCTTTATCGGATGAACGTTGCATAGACTCTCTGCCAGTCATCCTTCGATGAATGGTAACTTCTCTTTGTTCCTTTTCTCGTCCATGTGGAGGCAAATGGTCAGCACATCCTCATTTCCCCTGGAACTAGCAATGTTTTGTGACCTGGAGAGTCGATCTCGTAAATCACCAATTGGGTCGAGTATATCAAAAGTCTCCCCCTACACAATATGTCAATCACTAAAGCTAGAGGTTGAACATCTCGGCTCGTACTACCAATGTTTCCTCTGATAACTGGGATTGGACGCACTGTATTTCTAAAAATTTCATAGGGCTCCCAGTACTCGTCCTCATCACATCATTGGTCGTCATAGAATTCATGACCTTGTCTTCCTAGGCGCAATCGCCAAGGGTCAGACATATCTCTACATATCTGCTATTGTGGAATTTATTTGTGTGGGGGCGGGGGTGGTCCCCCTGTCACCAAATCTATAGGCTCTCTAGTGATCGAAGTTATCATCTCCGCTACAACGCTGGTGGGTCTTGCCATCAGATTCTGGCTGTAGATAATAATTTGTTCCTGTATTTTTTACTGGTTGGACGCCAACGAGTGCAACGTCGATGTAACCTCAACCATCTCTAACTGATGGGATACTTGACTGGAGCTAGGTTCAGCGCCTTGAGGCAAATCAAAATCCATTAACTTCGATGAATGAATATAATAAATAGTGAACCGAATGGGCTAGGTGAGATGAAGAAAAGCATGAAAAGCTCAACAAAAGCTCTTTCAATGGTGATAAAGATCCAACCAAGTGTGGAAATGAATCACCACCAGAGAATCAAGTGAGAAACAACTTATGAGGTCAATCCAGAATACCTTTGCAGGTGAACCATTGGTGTTTAAACAGGTATGTAAGTAAAGAAGGAGATGAGTAGAAGAGGAAATAATACTAGCATATAAGTGATTCGGTCATTAGTCTACTCTACTGTGCGGGTGAGTATGAGTTTCACTATACAAATGGGAGTTAATGGCCTAACCGATACATTTATCACTACTTTATCTCTCTATTATAACAGAAGTAAATCTTAGGCTATGGTTTGTATATTTCAATCCTTTTCACTGATGGAGAAGATGGTTATATATAGAGCCTGGGGTGTGTACTATACCCCCCCCCAAGCATGTAATAAGCATGTGTAGAATATACATGTCAATAAGGATCTTCCACCTATCACTAGCACATGTAGGTCATGATGATGAAATATTCCCTCACGTGTGAGGGAGATCTTGTTATAAAAGTTTTATCCACATGTGATCCGTAACCCATGTACACTCTTCCACGCGTCCCTGATTCCACGTGCTCTGCCAAGTGTCAACTGTCGGCCGTTCGGACCAAGCTAAAGTTGAGCAATCAAGTTTGATATTCTGTCGATAAGGTACTTATCAAGATAAGCCGAGTCATTATTCATCCCTAAGCCTCTAGGTGATTGATGAGGTTGAGGGAATTTAGGTCATAAGATCATTGATACTGATATCGTTGATTATGTTATCAGATAAAGATGATACATTTTGTGATGGGTTTATGATGGGGGCTGAGACCCTTTGTGATGGGTCTACGACTGAGCCATTGCTTTATCAAACTGAAGATTTATTATTGGTCGGCCTTGGCCGAGGGGATATAGCCTCAAGACAAGGTCATACTTGGTATATTATTTTATTTAGATTGGCGACATCGTTGTCTCATATCGTAAAGATAGGTTATATCCTTTTTATAAAGGCTGCATCCCATGATAATACTTGCCCTCTTTGGAATCTTCTAACTCTATGTTTCTTAATTTTCTCAGCATTATTTAGTCCATCTCAAAGAATATTTTTTTAAAGAACTAACAATCTAAAAGATTCATGGAAGGCCGCTAAGGATCATATCCATAACAAAATGAAGATGTAGCACACTTGCTAAGATGTATCAACCACCTATATGAAGACCAGGCCTCCCTCCAAATCCAAATTAACCTCCTTGGATAGAGAATTCTAATGATTGAGTCTGCAATCTTCACCGGCACATAGAAGGTCGTGGACCCTCATAAGTCCACGACCCCAGAAGAGAAGTCTACAGCCACCTCAGTGAAAAATAAAAGGAAACAAGAGGATCATGGATTAGAAAATCCCTATGGTGAGTTCACACCGCTAAAACGCAACTTAGAGGATATCGTGGCAAGTATCGAGGAGAAATACCTCCTCAAATAGCTAGAGAAATTGAAATACAGGACTCATAAGAGGGATATGAATAAATGTTCTGAGTTCCACTGAGATCATGGCCACACAACTGAAGAATTCTTATATATAAATAGTGAAGTTGAAAGGCTCATCAAGAAAAGAATGCTCCAGCTGTTCAAAGGGGATAAAACCCCAAGCCAGATACAATTGCATGCGGATCTCCATGCATTGGGAAAATTTTGTTTCATATCTTTGCAAAAAATGAACTACATATATATATATGTTGAGTTCTTACTTTATGTCTAAGTATTTTTAAAGATTGTTATTTTTACATGTTTGAAGAAAACCGGGCATTTGATCATCCAAAATCAGCGGCATGAATGGGAGAAGTCCCCTCAGAGATAAATGTGTGGTAGAAAAGGGGCTAAAATACCCCCACATAGCCTTGAGTAGCTCATAATATCCCCCTCATAGCCTTGGGTAGCTCACATTACCCCCTTATAGCCTCAGGTGGCTCACAATACCCCTTCGTATCCTCGGATGGCTCACGATACCCCCTCATATTCTCGGGTGGCTCACAATACCCCCTTATATCTTCAGGTGGCTCAGAATACCCCTCACTTTATTGGATTCCTGAAAATACCCCCATATAGCCTCAGGTGGCTCAGAATACCCTCTCATTACCTCAGGTTGCTCACAATACTCCCTTATAGCCTCGAGTGGCTCATAATAACCCATGAATGCCAGGGGTGGCCTTATAATTACTAAAAAAAGTTGAGGGTGGCTTCAGTATATCCCAGGATAGTCATGGGTTCCTTGAAAATATCCCACCAGGGCCATGGGTGGTTTAAAAATATCCCACCACAGCCATGGGTGGCTTGAATATACCAGAAAATAGAAAATCACGGTGCATAGAAAAGCTAACTCTAGGTTAATGACTTGAGCCTCTTAAAGAAACCTAAAATTTGGGGGCTGGGACCTAGACTTCGCGAAAAAAGTGTTCAACTCCTACAAACAACAATAATTTAATACTGCCGCGACAAAAATCCGAAGGGGAAGTTCACAAAAAGAGTCCTAACGTCTTAAACAAGCAAAGCCCAGATATCATAAGTGTTTTTGTGCTAGAAATCAGAAATTATATCAAATAAGAATAGCGAATAAATTATCCCAAAGTTATACAAGAAAATCTCAGACTAAAGTCTGCAACAGGCATCCTAGAGTTATTATATCAGTAATATCGCAGACTAAAGATAAGAAGTCAAACAATAAACAAACAAACATGCAAGCATATAAAACAAGGTATTATAACAAGCCATGAAATAATATTATAAATACTGTGGATATGTGTAAATACAATACTCTAAGTTATGGAAGTAAAATATGCAAAGTAATGGAAAAGTGAATTGTTCAATGATTACTATAGAAAATTACAAAGCTAACTCAATATTGGGATCATATTCTTCATTATCTTCATCGCCCTCAGCGAAAGTGTTAGTCTCCTCAGCTTTAGCTACCACAGCCTCCTCCCTTGGATTCATGCAATCTCATTAGTGTCTTGTAGTTCCTCAATGCACGTGTTCTCGGAATTAGTGAGCCTCTAGCTATATATGTTCTCTCTGGCATCAGGGTCTTTTTTGAAACCCTATGCCTCATCTCTTTTTAGCCGTGGATATAGGCCTTGCTTTGAAGAAGGTAGAATTCATGAGAAGTCCTCAACTGGGCCAAGGCATCCTCATTTGCATTCCTTATGGTTGCTACATTGTCATCTTTAATCTTCTTCAGAGCTACGACATCATCATCGGCCAATTTTTTCAACTCCCCGGCATGGGGTTAAGAAGGACCTTGGATTTTTTGGTCTAGTTTTGCACATTTTCCCTCACTTATCGTAGCCTGCCTGTAAGGATCTAAACACTTGGCCTTAGTAACCTTCTAAGAATCCACTACCTATTTAAAACTCAACACAACTTTATTTTTACCCTTTTTCATTGATGCAACTTTGTCTCGGGCATAAATGTTTTGGGCTTGTAAAGAAACTTTTGCGGACTTCTTCCCTGCCTCGAAGGAGGAGGTATTAGAATTCTCTAGGTGGGATTGGTTATCCTTTTATGCATCCCTATACAGTTTATACATGCCTTCATATTTATCCCTTTGGGACATTGTGGTCTCTATAAACTATGGAAAACATAAATAAGTGTTAAAGGAGTATAAAGAAATGTTTACGACAAGAAAAAAAAATTGGGGAAACTTACACTGAGGAGTCAGTGAAGAGTGTATTCCTCTAGATCTTCTATGTCCTCAATAATCATAAACTTTAAATTAGTAGGGCCTTCAATCTTCCTCATCAGGGGACTATGGTGGTAGTTATATACTAGGAAGACTTAGGGTCAGGCTTCCTCGAATGTGGAAATAGACATCCATCCACAACCCTTTCTACCCTACTTTGAGGAGGAACGCATTGGCATTGACTGACACAATCGTTACCAAAGGAGATGCACAAATAAAAATATTGATAGGGATCATATTCCCATGGTCCCCCCAGTGAAGTATGAGAGACCAGTCGCAGACAGATTCGCTACAACATCATCAAATATTAGAGGGTCCTTGGCAATAATATCCTCATGTGGGCAAACAGAGGCCACGAAACTTGTTGGGCAACCCGTGTTTCAACTTATGGGGCAATATCCTTGATAACTTCCCTCTTTGTTTTCTTAACTTTAGCCCTCCTTAGAGCCTGATTGAGGGATTAAGTAGTATCTTCCAGCTCATTAAGTTTGGAAAGGAACATATCGCAATTAATTTCCATTGTAGGTTACTGTTTCGTAGTAGCACCTTTAAAACAAAGAATTAGTAGCAAAATGTAGACATTTCAATCAATAAAGAATCCGTAAAGACAAAATATAGAGTTTCGTAACTTTCGTAACCCTTATTAGTAATTGGTAAGAAGTGTAGTATCTAAGTGAATACAGTGACCATAGAGTCACTATCTAGGGGTTGAAAATTTTCTTATCAGATATTAAGACTACAGTCTTAATTCTCCTTGTTTGACTTTATGAAGATGTCAAGCCTGTACATATTGTATGGAAGTTCAATCAAAAGGCCGCGATAATAAAAATAAATACAAGCTACGACATGTTAAGAATTTAGTCTATCGAAAGACAATATTAAATAAAACTAAAAGAGAAACTACGGCATGTAAATTTGCCTTCTCTAGGAGGACGACCCCAAGTCCGTGGTAGCTTGTGGGATCTCTCCCTCTTAGACTCATCTGGGTGTAGTTCCGAGTTTTCCTCAGAGATACAAAAATACTTAACCTTCCAGTTCTTGGTATTGGAAGGCCTCCTGGTCATGAGGTACCTCTCACCATTCTATTGACCCATGTAGTAGTACCATGGGTTTTCCACAAATTTCTCCCTTAGGTAAAAGAAATCAAAGAAATTCACGACAGTAATATCCCTTTTAAACTTCTTCTTCTAGACAACTAAAGAACAAAGGACGATCCTCCATCTATTAGGCTTAACTTGGGAAAGGTTCATGTTTATAACTTAGAAATTTTTCGTCACTGGCAATGGAAGTTATAGTCCTAAAAGAATTGTGTGGAGGGGCAATCAAACTTCGTCATTAGGGATCGCGAAGCATGACCTCTGGTCCACAGAGAGTATGGTGCAGATAGTTACCCTATTAATCTCACAAGCCTTAACAAGCTGGTCCATCCATTCCTCATTCATTATACAAGTATAATGGAGAGTTGTGGGATCCCTCATAGGCTCAGTGTCACGATTCGATTACCCAGCCTCAGCATTCCTTATTTTTGTGATAAGGACTTCAATAGCAGATGCAATTGTACTCTTTATGGGGGCTTAGGTATTAGTTGAGGATGTATATTCCTCTACTCTTTGAAATCCCTTCGCAACATCCATTCGATCCCTATAGTCAAAAGATCTAATGAAGTCAGAGTTTGTATGCACGTAGTTTAGGCTGTCCTTTAACTTACAGGCCCACTTGTTTTTAGTGGTTTAACATGAAACACCGTGGGAAGGACCTGTAAAAGCATAGGGGGCTCCATAGTTAGAGGAACACAACCATTATGATCAAAATACATTAAGTAAAATTTTAGAAGAAACTACCGCATAAATAAAGACTTCGGTATTATACAAAATTAGGTCAATACAAAAATGGAAATGGAGAGGTTAAAATTCTAAAGGACAAAACAAAGGTCGCATCCATGGTAAAAAGAAGGCATGATAATAGGCCACAACTAGTTATTCAAGGTACATTCCTATCCGTCGCCTAAGGGGATAAACATGAATCGTTTAAATTCTTTGATCTTCAAAGATCAAAACATAAAAAATGTAGGGGTATTAACCAAGAAAGCCCATGAACTATCAGATCATATTCTTGGCCAATTACCAGTTCAAGAGGGAATCTAAACACAAACATTACTAAGTTCTAACCCCATTTACACCTCATTTATACCCTTTTAAATTTCCAAAATCACCATATGTATCAAACCAAGCCCAATAAAGATCATGTCTACCAAAAACTATATCTACCAAATCAAGTTAACGGAAACTCCAAATAACCATGCAAAGTTCAATTAATCATTTAAAATTGTCTAATTAGATTAAATCCTAGTTAAACCTAAGCAAGTATAATTTTTCCAACTACACTACGAGATTACTCGTGGGTTCCATAAAATTCTTAGGCATGCATTTCAATAGATGAATAGACAGATATCGATGGATAAGTCATAAGCAAGCACAAAAAAGTGAGAAAATAAATTTTTAGTTTGAAAATCAGGAGAGAATCCAAGAAGAAAATAAGGGAACTGACCTAAATTGAAGTGAAGTTCGCCTAAAAATATAAAAATTCTGGGAGAAGGAAAAAGCTTAAGATCGTCTGAAAATGGCATGGGTTAATTCCCTCAACACTTCGAGCAAAGTAAGGAGGCCAGGGCCTCACCTTATGTGTATAATATGGCGCTGGAAGTTAAAACATAACAATAGAAGGTTGTGGCATATAGCCACATCCCCAACAAGGAATTACTTTTTGCCGACTTAAAGCATGTTTGTCGCATTAGGGCATAACCAAAGCCCCACCACCAAATCTTTAAACTATTGGCACTGAGGCTTGGGGGCTTAATGATTAAACTAAAATATGACAGCCTATGGACACATGACATGTGGAGTGGACTCAACATAACATCATTATAAAGAAAAAGGGTCACAGAAGGCCAAGTGTCATACAGTGGATGTCACTCAAGCCGTGAAACCTGATCTCGTCAGCATTTTCACAGTCCACAACAACGCCTCTAATAGGTGGTGACCTTATATAGTGTAGCTCTATCGTAGATATTGCTATATCAGTTAAGTGCTTGATAGATGTCCACCTTCTCTAAAGATTTCACCTCAACAATACTTATCCATATACCACATGCACCATAGATGTGACCCCTAATCATAATTCTATAAATAGAAGTTCTTACCTCCTCATTTAAATAAAAATCTTGAGCCACGAATCTCTTTCAAACTCTCTTCTCACACTCTCTCTCTGCACTTGAGAGCTTACATGGGTCTACCCCGATTAACTACACTGCATATGTCCACGACCCCTCTATAACCTAAGATACCAGGTTTCATCCCTCTCAGCACAAAACTTATATATTCATGTACTTAGCCTTATCTCTCTCTTGTATGCCTCTAAAGGCCATCGAACCTTGTATTGCTACATATGAATAATGAGAATAAGGCACCAAAGTGAATGCAGACTCATTTTTATAGTTGAGCCACTGTATATATCATGTTCTACCTCTCTATATATACATTATTACGCTTTATATAATTTATGCTTATCGGGTATATCTTTAATGGTGTGGTTCATTCTTATCGATCTATTTTTTGATATCAACACTAAAGATTAAATGAACACGAAATAGTGAAAATAGTCCTTAAACTTGAAAATAGAATAAAGTTAAAGGAAAAGATGTTGGTAATATATTAAGCAAAAGTAATATATACTAAAGGGTATGACGTGTTCAAATATATAAAAGGAAAACAAGATGACATATACCTTGGGTGAAAAAGTACACATTTATTATAAATAAAAATACGGAAAAAAGCCTGGAACTTTCAGAAAAATAGGTTTGGCCTCAAATATTAAAAAAGAATTTAATGTAAAGTAAAATAATTTTCACAAGGGAGTACCGAGGAATTTAATAAGGGCCTGAAGCCCTAGGGTGGGGTGTCGGCCTAGACCCAAAACTTAAGCCTCGATGAAAAAATGGACTAAAAGGGAATTAAGATAAATTCAAAGTCCAAAGGAAAGTTAATCGAATTAATAATAATTCTTAGAAAGATTAATGAATGTGAATGAATATGGGTGCAACCTGGGTAATACTTTAATGGACTTAAAAGGTGAATTAATGTAAATTAAATAAAGTCTAGTGAAGGTAATGAGTACATGTCTTATTCATGTAAAAAAAGATCATTTAATGGATTAATGCAATTTAATTGGAATAAGGATAGGAATTTTTTATATGAAGTATAGGTTTATGTGTGTGTATATATATATATATATATATATATATATATATATATATATATATATATATATATATATATATATATATATATATATATATATATCTGTGTGTGTGTGTGTGTGTGTGTGTGTGTGTGTGTGTTCAAGTAAGTATTAGTATTGCTATGCCAAAACATCCTTCCTTCTATCATCCGTTTCTATATTGCATTTGACTAAACCCCCACTGGGAATTGGCTCACATCCATCCCTTTGTTATAGTTGGGTAAATGTAGTTCCATATTTGAGAGCATTTTTCATCTAAATGTTTCTTATCATCATTACGATAGTAGCTTTGATTAAGTGAACCGGAGATAAAAATGGATTCCTCATGGGGAAATTTATTTTATATTGCATGAAAATAGAATTATGAGCTCAATATTGAGATTTTAAATTTAAAAAAATAAACTAGAAATATTATTTAGGATTGTCCATGTCACTTCACTCCTGATGTTGTCAGGTTGGTTCTAGTTAACCCAATGTTAACCCATAAATCTGAATCGGGACATCATAACTTGGTATCAGAGCTGCAGGTTTCACAATCCATATGGGAGTGACGTGTATTCATAAGTTCGTTATGATATCTTTTGATCATCAAGGTCTAGTTTGGGATCTCATATGGAAAACAAGGACTCTGAGTTATGCGCACATGAAATTATAGCATTCGTGTCAGGAAATTAAAGTAAGTGGAAAAGTCTTATTCATTAATGACAATAGGTTATGTTCAATAATATTTCCAATTTTCAGTAACCTAAGTTAAGATAACTAAAAGTTGTATGTGTTCTTTTAGACATGTGTTGTAATATTGGTGTTCAGTAAATAGGCGACACTCCATGTCATTTAAAAAAATGTGTAGGTCATATCTAAGATTAAATAAAGTTTAACGATGTTCAGTAGTAAGGTGCCTTGGGGAAAATAGTCACAATCTTAGGTTGGGCATTAAGAGCAGTGTAGCAAAAACGTAATAATTCTTGTTGGAAATAATAAGTTACCTTGTCTAGAATATTTTCATTACTTGATAATGACAATAATGATTAAGAGAAGCATAACTTTACGGTGGTGCTTCGTCGTACGTATCTTCTCCTTGAGGTTAGGAAACTTAATATGCACTACGCATAGTGTAGATATGTTCACCAAGTTTGAGGGTCAGCAGGTTGTAAATCTTAATGAATAAATGCTCCATAAAGAAACGATTATTGAGGAGACTTCTGAAAATGACTCCCGAGTAAATTTTTAGTACGTAGTTCATGAGTGTGCCTTATCATTAAGGGTCACTTGTTATAATGTATTATCATGTATATAGAGTCATTAGAATAAGGGCAATCAAATTAAACCCCTAGTGTCCCTCTTGGTGGAGAACGTTGAACAAGGTGGTTGATGTTAAATTGATTGAGAGTGTGAAAGAGTATTATGAAAGTATTACTGAATGATTATAATATGACCATTAGTATGACACCATGGATAGTTACTAGTTATTATAAGGTTGAATGAACTTCTAAATTTTAAAGTCTTGCATCTTATAGTTACATAAGGTTCTTATGAAATTATCAAGGTAATGATATTTAGGTGAGTAATATGTTGGTGATATATTGGTTCTAGAATTAGGTTTAGTATGGTTACATGGGTAACAAGGAGGATGGTATTAAAAAAATACAACAAGAAGTTCAATGAATTATATTGGTAACTAGAGAACTAAGGATTGGCAATGTCAAATTGGCGTACTAGAGTAGCCCCCGAGAATGGATGAGAGACATGATTATACTCTCACTTTATGTATGTGTTAAAAGAACTTCAGTAAAGTCTGACAAGGGAGATGGATAGATTCTTAGCATTACTCGAATGGTTAAATGGCAATTGGGGATTAAAAAATAAAAAAAATACACAGTCTAGAATGTTTTCTTATACTTTAAGGTGATTAAGGGACGAGATATATTATATCTTATATCTTTGGTGACAAGTATAATTCGAAATCATGTGGTGATGTGTCAATCAAAGAATGATTTTATGTTCAGCACTCGAGAAAACTATTGATATTTATTGGTTGACTTGTTATCCTTGGCACGAGTAGAAGGAGAAAAGGGATGGAGGAGGGAAGCCTAGTATTGCGACTACTCATTGGTAGCACACTAACATACATTAAGTGAGGTTCACAATCGCTTGTTTAAACCATGAAGTATTAGTCATTAATTCCAAAAAAAGTAAGGCCGGGTTAGGGCTTTAGCAAGTATGGAAAAGATAAGATGTAAGATTCAGTCACGTAAGGTTGAGTCAACAACTAGCAACGTAAAATTTTATATTTGGCGATGGGATTTTCCTAATAGGAGATGTAGTAATTGTTCATTCGTGGTAACTTGTTATTTTATTTTTGTCTCGGTAGTTGGGAGTCGTTGTATGATAGCATTCAGTATATGGCGCAATTTGGTTGAGTGTTGATGTAGGTTAGGTCGGGTATGGCTGATGCATCATGGTAACTGGTTGTGTTTTTCATATGTTTGGTTTTCTAGATTACATGTGTGTGTAGGTGTACATGGGCACGTGGGTTATTAAAGGTTATGCATGCATAGATTTGACAACTCAATGCCTATAGGTTGTTATTTTCTAACCGGTAGGTTATGGTTTACGACGGGAGTTATGGGCATAAGTTTCTGATTTAAAGGTTATTTAGATGAATAAATGACAAAAGTAAATAAGGATATCATGAAATATCATTTATAGTGCGATCAAATTATAAGGTTAAAGGTTAATCGTGCATTTGGGAATATAAAGGAAACTTTTAAGTTTTAATGAATAGAGGTTGTTTGCATACATTCGTTAACCTAAGAAAAGTTATGTGGATTATCTAAGGCATCGAGGTGTGTATGTCATGGTTAACATGTCAACAACATTTAAGTAATCAAGGTAACATTAAAGGTTTAGTGTTAAGGTAGGCATTATTATCGGTGAGCATGCGTAAGGAGTTTGGGGTAAGATGATGGTGATTAACGAAAAGGAATAGTAAATTTCGGGGATGAAATTTTTAAAGAGGGAAGATTGTAATACCTGAATTTTAAATTGAATAATAAAAGGACATTTTCATCCATTGTAAGGCCCGTGGAAAATCAACATTTAAGCAAGGGATTATAAACGTTTGAAAAAATTAAAGTTGGAGTTGAATGAAATTCATAAAAGATAAGGTGCCAAAAGTAAGAAAAATATAAGAGATTAAGACAAATCGTAAAGTTCAAATGGTCAATCTTCGAATCAATCTAAAAATGGATTGATCCATTCGAAAGTATTTCATATCGATCAGGAAGGCCTGATCAGGAGATTCACTTTTCCTTTTTGAGTAGTCAAAAATGGTGCAAATCATTTTGGGTCTACTACCAACGTTTGACGATTTTGGTCCATTCTATCTAACTCCTTAACCCATTTAGCATACGATAATTATCCCTAGAGGTTAATGGGAAAGTTAAATAAGTTTTATATGATTATAAGAGAGAGAAGTAAGAGATATAACCCACTCATTACTCCCATTTTTGTACAGCAAGTTCAATCCCTAAACAAGACAAAACGGGTCATCTTCTACTTCCATTTTCATTAGCCTTTAGTCCTCATATTTCTTCCATATTTATCCATTATCTTCAAGTATCTTACACAACAAAATATATTACACCATTATTTAGGCTTAGAATAAGTTGTAGAAGCTTCAATGGTATTAAACATAAGGTTAAATAAAGTTTTGAAAGTGGGTTTTCATAACATCATGGAGTTTGAAGGTGATGAGGAAGACCAAATGTTTGGAGCTAAAAGGATGACAAGTTTGAAGGATATTAGTAACACTTTTGAGTTCACCTTAGAAGGTGAGGGGTTTTACTTTATACAAAGATATTTTCAATATATTTTTAGAGCTCTTTTAAGGTGGGGAAAATCATCATTTACAAGTATTACATTCAAAGTTTTATAGCATGATTTATTAAATGTTGTAGTTAATTTACATGCAGGATTAAAGCATGCTTCCACAGTTTGTTGAATATAACAGGTTTTAATGTGTTAGGATCAATTGAGACAGTTTGAAGAAAGGCTTTTGAAAAGAGTTAAAATTCAAAATATATAATAATAATTTTTAATAAAAATATTGGAAAGTATGGTTTTGTGAAAATAAGGATTTCAAGTAGAAAAATTATGGGGTTTTATGTGCAGTAATTTGAATCTTAAACATGCAATTTTCCTTGAATAGGCAAGGTTTTGAATATTTGTAATCTTGAGAACATTTTCATGAAATAAAAAAGTTGGAAATGAATTTTATGATGTTTAATGGTGATTTTAAGCATAATATATTTTGGACTTTCTTTGAAGAGTATCTGAGTCTAAAATTTGTATTTTACATATATGGAAAGGGATTCAAAGAAGGTCGAATGAAAATTTTATGAAACAAGTATGAAAACTCTTAAAAATGTAAGTTAAATGAGTTTTTGACTTGAAATTATAGAGTTAAAAATTTCATAAATTTATACAGCATAAAATAGTGTTATTTTATGTGAAGAATAATTAAGGAAACATGACAAAATATTTCAAGGTAATAATTGGATGAATGTGTAAAAGTGAAAAAAACTAGTATAGGTAAATTGGACCTATAATTGAGTAAAAAACTTATATAATTATTGAAACTAGTAACGTGCTAATTTGGGTTTAATGTTGAAAAACATAAAGTTTCGCATAAATTAATGTGTAAATGGGTAGTTTTGTAAGGTAATGGAATGTGTTCAAAATGGTGAAATTAAAGTGGGTTTATGTAATATAAACTTTAAGTTTAAAGTGAGTGATTTTGTAAATATGTTACTCTTGAATAATATTGTTCTATAGATTTGATATCATTTCTTGTAAAAAATAAATATTTGATTACATTTAAAATAATATGGATATCAAACTATGATTTTATGTGTAAAACTATGATAAAGATCACTAACGAAATTTTTGGGCTAACTAATACCATGGTTATATGTTAAAGGGAAATTGTGTCATTAATAATTTCAAAGTGAAGTTAACTTTATAAAAGTGACCTTAAATGTGTGAAAATACAATGAAGATGATAAAGGTATAAAAGTTGAAATATGCATAAATGTGGGTGTAAATAAAATATTTGAATACAAAAAGGTTATTTTTTAAATTATTAAAGAATGATGAATTAAAGTAAGTGCATAATTAATTCTAAAATGAAATAACGAAAGTTTCTTTAAAGAAGTACATTTTATGAAATAAAAAATAAAGAATTTTGCACTAAGGTTTAAATGAACACAAAATAGTGAAAATAGTCCTTGAACTTAAAAATAGAAAAAAGGTAAAGGTAAAGATGTTAGTAATGCATCATGGGAAAGTAATGAGGACTAAACGCTATAATGTGTTCAAATGTATAGATGGAAATCAAGGTGGCATTTATATTGGGTGAAAAGGATAAAGCAAGGTTAAAAGGCGTAAAAGAACATTATTATTGTTAATAAAAGTACGACAAAAAAGTTGGAAATTTTAATAAAAAATCGTTCTGGTCTCAAATAAATAAAGAAAAGGAATTTAACATAAAGTGAAACAGTTATCACAAAGTAGTACCGGGGACATTTAAGAAGGGAACGAATCCCTAGGGTGCAACTTTCTCTTTGACCCCAAACCTATTAGCCAAGGTGCATATTGCAATATTTGTGGCGGTCGGTGAAATTCTGTAAATACAAATGGGTTACGGTTAACACCAGGATACAAATGGACTAGAAGGGAATTAAAATAAATTCAAAGTCCAAAGTAAGGAAATTGAAATTGATAATAATTAGGGGAAAGATTAATTAAGGTAATTGAACATAGAAACAGATGGGTGAAACCCAAATAATGGACAGAAAACGGGAATTAATGTAAACTAAAAAAATTCCATGGAATGATCAGTGTGACAACCCGCCTACTAAAATAATAGGTGGCCAGCCCAATACTCCAATAAATACAGGAATCATAGATGGTCCATTCTTAGCATCACTGTCGATTAACATAATAGTATGAGATAACCACCAATCATTTTAGAAAACGGATTGTCATATACAAAAAATTTTAAAAGTAAAAGAGAAACACTTAGACAATCCCATTTGTAAAAATGGTGGGTATCAAAAACCGAAGAATAAAGTATGACAATACAATAAATAATCACCGAATAAGCTGTCGGTGCACAGACCAAAATAAATAATACATTAAGTATTACAATCAATATTTACAATATAATAAATGAGTGCAATACCTTGGGCAAACACACCCGAACGAAAGTACTAAACATAATTAGAGTACAATAGAGGGGAGCGTCTACTACAAGTATCCTACAACATCCGCAATATGCTGTAGCTCCAAGACAACTGGAATGGAATATGTAAATATGGGTGTCCATGCCGAGGAGCACCTGTAACGGCAAGGAAAATGCAACACAAAGAAATATAGAAACCGGTCAGGGCCGGGTTTGATATGATTACCATGTGACTAAAATGCATGGCAGGTAAGGGCGTAAATCTCTCGCAGATAACAATAATATTCCTCACCTCTCAATCTAGCAACAACCTAGCGCAATATAAATGATGCACAGGTTATAGAAAGAACAGAAGGCTAACTTCTCCCCAGTCTCAACACTATGCCCTATTCGTGCGTGGGGTGTCTCGCAAAGCGAAATCCAAACAAGGAACCCCCCCGATACACTACTACTTAGGCAAGGTTGATCGTCGAGATACATTAGACTCTGTCCTAAATAATTTAAGTACTAAAGGTTAACTTCTCCCCAGTCTCAACACTATGCCCTATTCGTGCGTGGGGTGTCTCGCAAAGCGAAATCCAAACAAGGAACCCCCCCGATACACTACTACTTAGGCAAGGTTGATCGTCGAGATACATTAGACCCTAAGCACGAAGTAATAAATAATTACATGTGTGTGCATAAGTGTGGGAAATCACATCTACAACTACACAAAGAAAAGAAATAAAACTCATCCATCATCTAATGGCACAATTCCTAATTCTTTCTTTAGGAATATACATATAAATGGTACAACACTTTATCAAATGTTTACCAAATTAATTTCATCATACACTAATTCATTTCATGAATTTGTTTCTTATCAGGAAATATAATCATACTTTTTATGCTCTAGAGGCATTTATCTCAATTGTTCACTTTGTAAAAATATCTTCCTTATCAGGAATATAATCATCATCATAGGCTCTTTATGGCCTTACATCGTGCTCTTTATGGCACTTTCACCATGCTCTATGTGGCATTCAACATACATCAAGTCCAACTTGATTTAGAATAGTTATATTCATATATATATATATATATATAACGATTCTAAGACCGCCCGTCCGGGTTTCCCCACTGTGCGCGCCCCTAAATGGCTATCATCTTCCAAGGCCTCCAAGACAACCTGGGATCCTAACGAAACGTCGTGAAGCGACCATGTGCCTGCGGGATAGTCAAGACCACACCCGGAATCTCCTAACCAGCGCAGAAAAATATAAACAAACGCTCACATGGCCTAGGGACTATATCCACCCTGCATCATTAGCCAGGGGGCTTCACCACAACGCGCGCAACTTCCCTTATGATAGCAATTTAGAGAGGTGTGTATCCATAAATTAACATTTATGAAAAACATTACTTTTTCCATTTTTGAAAACTCATATTTTACATTTTTCCAAAAATCATCCATTTAGCCATTTAGCACCAAGTCTTAGAAAGTGCATTTCATTCTTATTAAGTCATATTTTATAAATGACCTAAGACCCAAAGTGCCACTAACCTCAAAATAGCCCCAAATAGATTATAAAATTCATAAACCCTCAAAGTGAGTCTCCATAATGGAGTGTCTCTCAAAAGCTCAACCTTACTATTTTAACTTCCAATTTCACCTCTAGGCTAATCTCCTAAATCATTCGGACATCAACCTACGCACTTAGCCCTCGGGTAAGCCTAAATATCCCATTATCATCCTAGGGCATTAGTCTACCCAAAACCACCCTCTAGGATTCTTAATTACTTCCCAAAGGAAGGTTCCTAAACCTTGGACCTAAAAGAAAAAGGCTAAAAATCAAAATAAGAAAATCTCACAAAAACAGGGGAACCGAATCGATTCGCCCCTTGGGCCGAATCGATTCGCCCTTGCGAATCGATTCGCTATACAGCCGAATCGATTCGGTGAGCAAAGACTGACCTTCTGCAATTGCCGAATCGATTCGCTTTAAATCCGAATCGATTCGGTCTGCAAGACCTGTAACCCTCTCCTTATCCAAATCGATTCGCCCTTCGGGCCGAATCGATTCGGTCCTGGAATTTTGCCCAGTTTGGGCGACGGGTTACATAAACCCTAAAATCCCAAAACCTCCATTCTTTGATTTCTCCCAACATCAACAACAACAATTCGACCTAAATCAATCCTACACCATTTATAACTAATAATTTATCCTCAAATCAAATCAAAACTAAGATTTAAGGATTAAACACCCAAAATCACCCAAAACCCATTTATGGTTTAAACCTCCCAAAGCTTAACTACACATGCAATTTATCACATTAAATCAATATCTAGCAAGTAAGAAACTTGCCTCGAGGTTCGTAGTCTCGGAACACCTCTGGTAGCGACGGATTCCGGCCCAAATCCTCCATTTCTCTCTTTCTCTCTACTTTCTCTCAACTCTCTCTCTCTCTCCTTTGTCTTCTCTCACACAAATGAAGAAAAAGAAAAGGGGTGGGGGACTTATACGGGTCTCAAAACATAAACCCCCACTCCTAAATGCTAATACAACACTGAAATGACTCGTAACCACTTAATTGGGTCATAACCCCCTAAAAATGCCCGAAGCCCAAAAATTACGACTGGGCACTTATTTCGACTAACTCGACTGTTCTAAAAACGACCGCACCCCCTATTTTGCATTCGGGAAAGTGTGAACTATTTTTACGTTCCAATTTTACTTTAAATTCATTAATGATACCCGATTTAAATATAGGTCATAACCGTCGTTTTACATATAACGACGCAAAATACACAATATAACACTATTTACCTTCTCATAACGGTAAATAGTCAGAACATAGTAAATATAATCCCTAAGTCTCGCGGGAAATAATATTTACTCCAACATTCCCTATTTTATAAAATTAGCCCATTTGGCAAAATAGTATAAAATAGTCGCTCGAAAACCTGGGTTGTTACAATCAGTTGAAAAAAATATCAAGGGTAAAGGATGGGTGAACAAATGGGATAAACCAAGTTAATGGAATAGTATATTCTTAAATATTTACTTAAAAAAAATAAGGTCAAGATATACTAATGCACCATAACTTGGGTTGTGTGTGTTGAGAAATAAGAAAAAGGTTTTCCAAATAAGTGGAAAAGAAAGTGTTTTTCTTAAATTAATCAGGTCAGGTTAATGGAACAATTACATACATTGTGAATGTAAAAAAGAAAGATCATTAAATAGGTTAATGTTATTTAATTGGAACAAAGATAAGAGGCTTTTTAAGTGAAATAGATGTTTATGCATTTGTGTGTGTGTGTGTGTGTGTGTGTGTGTATTGCATGTTTGTATTAGTATCGCTACGTCATAACATCATTCCTTACATTGAGAGCATTTTACATGTAAGTGTTTCTCACCATCTCTATGATACTATCTGTGATAAAGTGAACGCTGAATGCACGCTAATGGGTTCTTCACTTGGCAATTTATTTTATATTGCATGAAAACGGAATCGCATGCTAAATATCGAGGCTTTAAATTAAATAAAAGGAACTAGAAAAATTATTAGTGATTGTCCACCTCACATCACACCTAAAGTTTTCGGCCCGATTTTGTATAACCCACGGGTAACCCATAAATCAGAATCAAGGCATCACAACTTGGAATCAGAGCTTTAGGTTTTATTTTCCTTATGGGAATGATGCATATTTGTAAGGTGAGTATTTGATTTTTTTTATCATTGTAAGGACAAAAATTTCCAATTGAATCCCTGCATTATTTTTACTTAATTACGTGAACAAAACTGTGTTTGTAATATGTCATAGGGAGATTTTATTTCGTCACGATTCCACTTGGTCTATGACGTACTAAAGAAATTGAAGACGTTGCGATAAAGCTTTAAACAAATAATCATGCCAAAGTTTAATTGGTTCAAGTTTATTCGTCCTCAAGTTAATTGCATTCTGAGATCACACAGGTATGAATGCGTATAATTAATAGTGCTCGAAATTGTTTTTAGAAAAGATAAGTATGTAATTTTATAAGGAAAAATGTTTTAAAATGTTTTAAAACTTTTTTAATTATTTTACACTATGTTTTATTCTGATAAGCTCGAAATAGAGTTTGACTTAATTGGATCTCTTTTGAAGAAACGTTTTAAAAGAAAAGTCAAACTGACACGCGCGTCGTTCGAATGACAGGCTGGCTCGTTTAAGCGAGATAGCCATGTCGCGTGAACGATAGGTCGATCTCATTTGAGTGACACAGTTTTCGAGGTGGTGAAGTTTTTGTATTTAAAGCGTGGATTTGTCAAAAGTATTAAGTGTGCATTCTAGAAAAATAGTTTACGATCCAGAGACCTATTTGCACATGTTTTTCTAAGGTTTCAAAGCTTAAACACATCCTTAGAGTTTGCAAAGATTCGAGTTATCATTATAATACGTTTATGTGATCTTGGTGCATTAAGAAGGTTTGTTCTATACTTGATCATCTGGATTTTGGGCTGAAGAAAATAGAAGGACTTGTTGTTCGACATTGTAGACATATCAAAGCCATTTGGTGGACATCGAGACATACGTGGATGCATGTGTTGTGGATAGGTCTCATTGCAGAAGGACTTTCTTTATGGTAACTGTGAGAGGAGTGGTTAAATATCATAAGAGCGTTAAGACCCGTGGGGATTGAGTCGTTGAGTGAGCCTTTTGTCTGTTCGTTGTAATTCCACATTCATAGTGATTGTCTGGCTTGTACCGTCTGAGGTTTTTTTTCCCGTCTTGGGTTTTTCAATGTACATCCGGTGTTGTGAGTATTCTTTACTTTACTTTACTTTCTTTAATCACTAGATGCATGTTTAGGATTAATCAAGACAAAATTGATTTAAAGTAAAAATTGGTTTTTTACAACTTGGTTTGGTGCTAATTAAAAGTTGGATCATTTTTGGTGAAAATTGTTTTAATTTGAAACACACACATAAGGACCACTCTTTAAAATTGGTATGAGAGCTAGAAAACATAATTTATTTGTTTTGTGATCCCATGTGTTTTCAAAGATGAATTTTGGAAATAACAAACTTTTTCGAACTCCTGTTTTTTATGGCACTAATTACACCCTTTGGAATATGAGAATGAAAAGTGCATTAAAATATATTAACGAGCATGTATGGCTAGCAGTTGAGAAAGGGTGTACACCTTCTGTCACTATTTTAGGTGAGGTCATTAATTTAAAGCCTGTCGAGTCATGGACCAAAACTGAACATAGACTTTCACAATATAATTCTAAGGGTTTGCACGTTATTTCTTCACATGTCACACCGGAAGAATATAATAGAATTATGACTTTTGACACGTCAAAAGGGGCTTGCGATATTTTGTCACTCACTCACGAGGGCACTAGCATGATTAGGGTGTAAAAAATTTAAAATATCACTACACAATTTGAGACCATTAGGATGTTAAAGAGTGACACTTTTGATGAGTTTTATGCTAGGTTGTCCAATATTGGCAACTCGTCATTTAACCTAGGTGAGAAAATTCCTGACAACCGTGTCATTAAGAAAATCCTTAGGTCATTGCCTTGTAGGTTTGATGCGAAAGTGACTATTTTAAACTCCTTACGTAAGTTAGAGTAGAAAAAACTAGAAAAGATAGTAGGTGACTTACAAACCTATGAAATCGACATGATTACCTCCAAGCAAGTTCCTAAGAAATAAAAGGGTATTTGTTTGAAAAATTTGAAGGAGGAAATTAAAGTTTTGGATTCCGACTCCGATTTTGATTTTGAGGATGTTGCTTTGTTAGCAAAGAAATTAAAATTTTATTAAGATTCAAAAGCAATCGAAAGATGCCAAGAAATTTGAAAAATTCAAGAACAACAATGTTGATCACACCTCTAAGGATAAGTTTGAAAACTTAAGAGAGATGAGTCGGATAAGTATTTTGGGTGTGACAGGTATGGTCACAAAGTTAAAATGTGTCCCATTAGACTTAAGAAAGAGGGAAAGCAACCCATTGTTTATAGTCCCACCTTAAGTCATAGTGATCCGGAAGAGGGAGAGAGTTCCCCCATTGATCTTAACTTTGTTGCGTTTATGCCATGTCATGTGAGGGACGACGATTCTCGTGTGAATGACACTTTCGAGGAGGTTTTGAGTGAATCCCATGTTAGTGAGGGTGAAGAGAGTGATGAAGAGGAGGTAGATGTGAAAGAATTGCAAGTTGCATTTAATGAGTTGTATGCCGAGACAGTTAAGGTGAAGAAGGCAAATGAAAAATTGCAAGCTAAGTTGAATGAACGTGACACATAAAATAATGATAGTTTGATTGAGGATCTTCTGGAACGAGAGAAGACTCTTAGGGATAAATTAGAGTATGTCGAGGAAGAGAGAGATAATCTCCGTGGTTTGATGGAGTCTTTGAAAAAGGATATTTTAGAGTGTGAGTAGTCTAGGTGTTTGATCGAGTCTAGGATTTATAAGTTGGAGGAGAGATTGAGAGACTTGTCTAGAGTTATGTTTGATTTGGAGGCTAGGTTGGAGAAGTTAGATAACATCTTAGGCACTGACCAGATTAAGGGAGATAGGGGAGGTAAAGGTTTAGATGAGAGAGTTGTTCCCATTCCCCCCGCACATGTGAGAAACACTAGGAAGGTTAGAAAAGCTCCACATATAGGTAATCATTCCCATCGTCGCTATACTTGCATGTTTTGTGGTAGGAAAGGTCACCTTAGGCGTTATTGTTACGACCTTAGACAAGCTCCTAGGAAGTTGAGGTATAAAGTCCCGGTTCCCCAAACCCCCATGCGTCATTTTACACCTACTTGGGTTAGGAAATCTAATTTAGTGGCTTTATGAATAAACTTCATGATTCTCATTTGGGTGCACTTGATTCTTCCGATGCTAAATCTACAGGATGATAGTGTTTCCATTTTTGTCATATGCTAGTTTGCTTCATGATATATTCCTTGCTAGTATAATGACTTGTGTATCATTTTGTTTGAGTCCTATTGAAAAAATACAAAAAGATTTTGTTTTTGAGAAAACGTTTGAAAAACCAAAAAGATTTTGCCTTTATTTGAGTCAAAATATGTTTGAAAAGCCAAAAAGATTTTTTGTTTTTGTTTTTGAGATTACATGTTTGATGTGGCATGTTGGTGTGCTTGGACCCCCCCCCCCCCCCCATTGTTTCATTATCCACGTGCCTAGGATATTTGGTCATTATTATAGATGCTTTGAATGATCTTAACAATTGTTCAAATGGGGTTGTTTCGAAGTTGATATGCATTTTGAATCGACTTTATATATATGACAACATTGTACACATGCACGAGTTTATATCGATGTTTGACTTATCTTTCATATTTGAATTTGGTGAGACATTCTTATCTCAATCTTTTCATCTATGCGTAAGTAGACTTAAGGAGAAGTGTGCATTTAAGAATCATTTACCGTGAGGATTAGAATTGGTACAAAAGTGATAAAATGATGAGTGATTCGCGGGAAGGGGATGCGAAAGTTCAAAACTAACTCGTCGTCAAAGCCACCGTTTAAAAGAGCCCAAAAGAAAAGGAAATGTTCTAAGAAAAAGGGACAATAAGATTTTCTCTAAGTTGAGAATGCTAGAAACCTCAAAAGAACTAGAAAAAGTATGGTTATGAGGGAGTTTGGTTGTAGAAAATTTAAATGGGTTTGCGCAACTAATCCTAATGTTGAAACATTGAAGTTTGACGCTATTGTTTGTAGAATCGTCAAAATTCTGGATTTGTGTTCATGTAGTATGTTTCGTTCATTAAGCGAACACTTTAATTGTCATATAGCTATGATAAAGTTTGATGATTTATCGCTATCAATTAGAGCTTCTTGATCTTTTCGAAATGTAGGAATTGTTACTCATTTGTTGTAGTTTCACAACCATGCATTCCATGTCCATGTTTGAGCACATAAGTAATATGTTTGCATGTAACTCGCATTGTTAGTTTTGTGCATTTTTGCATTTTGTGTTTAAAGCTTACTGTTTTAGCACTGTTTTGTTATTCTCAGGCCCTTCGAGTGTGTTTTTTTCTAGAATTTTTTTCACTGGGCAAAAATATATGATATTTCTAGGAATCTGGGAAAATTTGGCCTGTCACGAGAAGTAGTTCAAACGACATCTCCATGTCGCGAGAAGTCTCGTTTGAGCGACGTCCTAATCTCGTTTGAGCGACGTCCCTGGCTCGTTCGAACGACAGTCCGAGAAATTTACTTTTGATTTGTTTGCAACACCCTGGTTATCGTGGTATATTTTTTAGTACTGCTGGATGATTTCTGGACTGATTGGTTTATATGCAGGTTATATTGTTTCCAAATTGATATTTTGCATATAATCCATTTATCACACCTGATTAGATTATTATATCCTTTGTGTGATTCATTGGTTTACGAGCTACTGATTTGTCATTACTTGATCATATTTATCTCGTTGTTTCACAATTATCTAGCGATTTTTAATTGGTATATCTTCATGCAAGATACTTATTGATTTGTTTATCTTTTCACCGGATTGTCTATTCGAGACAAAAGAAACCAAAAGTTCATAATCGTGGCAATATACTACTTTAATAAATTTATTGAATCCAAGCCACTCTCACAAATAAGAGAACAAGATACTGGAAGGTTTATCTTGTATAACATCATCACATGCTTTGGCATCCCGAGAGCCTTCGTGTCTAATAGTGGAACACAATTCAATAGTGAATTAAAGAGTTAGTGCGCATAGTGCAGTATTGAAACCTAATTTACGTTTGTGGTCTTCCCATAATGCAATGGATATGCAGAGATATGTTAGGGATATGGTGGGCCTTATCTATAAAAGGATGCTCAGGTCTATGCTCAGAAGTGTGCAAAGTGCCAAGAATTTTCCACTATACCGCGATTACCTAAAATGGATCTAAGTTCTATGACTAGTCCATAGACTTTTATAAAATGGAGAATGGACATCGTTATTTACCCCGTTCTCAGAAGATGCATTTTTATGATAGTTGCTATGGACTACTTCACCAAGTGAATTAAAGTTGAGCCACTCTCATAGATCATGGAGCATGCCAAAAAAATATTCATTTAGAAGAAAATTATAACTATGTTCGGTATCCCTCAAGCCATTATATCTGGTAATCAGACACATTTCAATAAGGAGTCATTAAATAAAATAAAGGGTCTAACATTTTATGAGTTAGACTGTAGCCCCATGTTGATTCTTAAATTTTTTTACTTAGAGCTATGCTTGAATTATCCTCCAATTATTTGGTCGAATCAATGAGATTCGATGAAATTATGACATTTTCATCCCTGGAATGTTGATGAAGAGGAATTTTTTAAGGGATGTCAATATCAGGATCTTTGTCGATGACTTTGATATCCTGATTTGAATTAGCAGTGAAGTGTGAATCGCTCAGCTCGTGCCAAAAGAATTATGTGAGACTCTCTCATGGAGAATGTCAGACCAAGAGAACTTCAGCACTCCCAAAATTGTTTTGAGGTCTTTGTATAAGAAAATCTCTTGTCTGAGAGAGACTTTCAACGTTCTTTATCTGAAATAAAAACTTCTAATTATTAGTCCGACTTTGGAAGAAAGTATGAATAAAACTTATAGAAGAAAAATTACTATGTATCGGGGCATGTTTCGACATCGAAATTTTTTCCCGATATTGGATGTTTGAATCATACATCCCACCTCTAAGGATGAGGAAATAATTATTAACATTCTTATCGGCTGTTGGGAGCTACTCCACTAGCCGATATCTTGACTATCATTACCTAAGGTGGTAATGATTTTGTTAATTTCAATTACACCCATCACGACTCGAAAAAATTCTAGTTGCACTAGATGGGATGCAGCTGATACCAATTTAGATTTTTTTCAAATACTGGGTTAGGGGGAAACCTAACTCCACCCTCATAGATGGCAACGATTTTCAAGGCAAGTTCTCTGTTATCCACCATATGGGGGATGTTTGAAGCCCTAGGAACCCCAACTTCTTTTTTAATTGACTACATTATTTTTACACTCTATTATGTGATTGTGGATGCATGTACTTAAGTTTGAAAACATTCTGCCTTTCTACTAGCGATTGTGGTTTGGACATAGGCGATTGTGAAGACATATAATAGATATTTAGTATAAATAATAAGATACACGACACGCAGTATATATAGACATCAATCATATACATCACAATAAAGGGAGAATATCAGTGAGGAATTGACACTATCTTCTGTTAATCTTATTCTCTAAGATAAATTTATTGTTCCATTCATGCTCTAATGACTTTAACAAATCATTCATTCATTTATTTAAAAAATTGTTGTTCAAGAAATCAATACGACTCTAGTGTCGGTTTATTTTCTATCTTGTAAACACTTTAATTTATAAGTCTTTCAAATCCATCCCTACTTCATTCAATCCTTTGTAAAGATCAAGTGTTTCGTTCTAGATTGGGAGGGGGTTCTCACTTAAAGTGTGTGGGTTATACATGATCAAGTTTAAAACCAATTCCCCTTAACCCCCGGCATCCCCCGGGGTTATTTTATAGGTAACACAATCAAATATGTATTCAACAAGAGTATTGTTGGTATTTAATTTTTCCAACTTCATATATGTTTAATGATCTATCATCCCCTTCCTAACAGTCCTTGCGGGCCAACAGTTTTAATCCGTTTCAAACTTTATTTCTATTAATGGATATTATTTGTTAAAAATGATCATAAAGTAACAAATATTTACCGTTAGTAAACTAAAATATGTGTTGATGTTTAATACATCCATGTTTGGTCAATGATCAATCTAATAAGTTTTTCTATTACTATTTCAATATTATAACGATTTTCTTCCATCACTATTTTATTTCTAATGATTCTTGCCTATTAGACCATGAAATATAATAAATAAATATAAGAACTTTCTAATAGTTAAGGCCCATTAAACAATGATAGATACTAAAAATATTAAAAAAATTCTTTTGAATAATACTAACATTTACTACATCCTCAAAACACAAATTTATTACACAAATAATTGAAGATGAATAAATTGAAACAAATAACGAATCAGATGGACCACAACTAGGAATTGATGAGCAAAATTTCCATATAGAAAATTTCAGTTACATTTCGTATATGATAATCCATATCCTAGGTTCCATCATTTAGTACACTCGAGAGTATCCATCCCCTCTCCCCCCCCCCCCCCCCCCACACACACACACAAAATAAAAAGCTCTCTCTTTACCCTGGACTGAAATGGCCATGGTTGATCCAAAGACAGTGACACGCAAGATTTACATACATAAATGAGATGAGAAATTTAAATGAATTAAATTTAAATACATTCATATTAAAATGCTAAAAAAATATGGGATATTACGCTCTCTCCTACTAATGGAATTATGTCTTCAAAATTCATGACATACCTCATATGAACAGTTCTGGATACTTCTCATGCATTTCGTTCTTCCGATCCTAAGTGGACTCTACCTCGCTATGGAGACTCTACTGGACTCGAAATAAAGGAATGAACTTAGAATAAAAGATTTACTAAGGTAAAATCTATAGTTCCTAAGTGTGTGTATATATAGAAAGAATATTTATATATAAATTATTTGACAAATTTTATTTCTTGCATCAATGGAAATAAATATTTAACCAAACAAAATGCTACTTTTCATGCACACTCCTTTGTTGTGTATCCCACTCTCTAGCTAATGCAAGTTGTGTCGATTTCAAACTGTGCCTACAATTGCTCTAAGCACCTATACTAATATGGAAAATTCTATGTAGAAAATATACAAATTGCCTCAATTTGGACTCCTATATTTGTGGACTTTAGGAGAGAGTTTGAGTTTCACTCAAACACTCCTTTGGTTTATCTTATGTTTCCATTGGGATTTTGGTATTAGTATAGGTAACTAGAGTAACTGTAGGCATAGTTTGAAATTGACACAACTTGCATGAGTTGGTGAGTGGGGTACACAAAAGTAGGTACTTTTTAAGTTAAATATTAGTTTCCATTGATACAAGAAATAAAATTTGTTAAATAATTTATATATAAACATTCTTTGTATATATATATATATATATATATATATATATATATATACACTAAGGAACTGTAAATTTTACCTTAGTAAGTATTTTATTTTCATTTGTGGGGGTGGGGGGTCGAGACCACAGTGTGGGTGGAAGTAGGTAGGCGTTGATTGGTCTGCACACGTTGGCTGACGAGCATCATAGTGACAGATGGAGGGGTTGTATGGAGAAAAAGGTAAAGGAATTTCAAATCATACAATGCAGTAAGAAGAAGATCCCATATGTCACATGTGATAGGAATAATTCTTTACTGGAAAGTGGGGAACCGTTGGCAGATGGGACTGCCTTCAAGGGAGGACGAAATGGGCCTTTATTTTTTGACACACAGGTTGGGCCTGCTCTTAGTAATAAATTTGGGCTCTTAGATCTTTCTTCAGCAAGGAGTTACAATGGATTTGGGTCTATTTCAGACCAAATTAGTAATGGTAAGCTGGGTGACACAAAAAAGGCTATTTTATTGCCCTCTTGTGGAAAATCTACTAAGACAAGAAAGGGGATAATGCGTGGGAAAAAGTGGCCCAAATTGGCTTGGAGAAATATAAATAGTAAACAAAAATTTCAACTGAAACTTGCAACTAGAATTAGCACGTCTATAGAAAAAGGTGAGGCGATTGTTGAGGCAGATAATGAAGGGGGTGGAGATGACTTTTTATAAGGCAGTTTGGATAATGAATATTTGGTCGTGGTCTTCTTGGCTGAGTCCGATTTGGAGTGGGGGAAAACAAGTTTCAGGATTTGTTACCCAATTGCAGAGGAGTGTGGGGCACTTTCTATTGCGCCCAATTATGGTGAGATGGGTTAACTGTCAGGTTGAAATTTCCTCTATTGTTAGAGGATACCATGAGTTTCCCAATAAGGATGGAGAGGTATTTTGGGAGTGGATGGAGTTTGGCCAATTCAGAGGAGGGTGTGGATTCTATTACTCCTCTTGTTGTTCTGGATCCTTACGAAGGGGAACGATGATCAGGTGAGGGAGGTTGTTTATATGTGGGTGAGGAAGACGTAGATAGGTGGATTATGACCACTATAGGGGAGTTCAATAAATTTTTACAAGTATCGTATGAGGGATATGAGAGGGAGACGATGAAATTATTTAAGATGATTGCGAAGAAATGAAGAGGGGGATAAGACAAGGTGGAGGGGGTAGTTCTTCCTTCAGGAAAAATAAGAGGGATAGAGAATTAAATAAATTGGATTGTTCCTTTAATTATGAAAGGAAGAAGTCATGATAGAGAAGGGTGATATAGTATCAAAAAATTATATGAAGATACGATTAATTTCTTGGAATGTTAGGGGGATTAATGAAGTTCTCGGTAGTGAAAGGGGCTCTCTCTCAGTGGAGGTCGGATATGGTGTGTCTTCAAGAGACTAAGATGATGAACATGACTTCTTTTATTGTTTTGAGTTTATTGGGGTGGGCCAATGGATTGGTGTTCCTTGATGTCATAGGGGCTTCTGGTGGGGTTATTATTATGTGGAATGCAAGGGTAGGGAGGAAGTTAGATAGTCTTATTATGGAGTATTCTATCTCGTGATTATTTAAGAATGAAGAGGATGTAAGGGTTTGGTGCTTCTTTGGGGTGGCCGATGGATGATACAAAATGATGAGTGTTGTGGGAGGAACTAGCAGGGATCAAGGGTATGCGGGATGTGCCTTGGTGTACAGGGGAGATTTTAATGAAGTTCGATTTATTGGGGAAATGAATAGGATGAATAGACTAACCAGATCAATGCGGGAGTTCTATGAGTTCGGTTTGATTGTTTTGAATGAGATATTGGTGTGGTTTTTTAAAAAAGTCTTTAAAAGGTGATATTGTTTCACTGAAGAATTTTTATTTTTAAAAAAAGTACGCCTTAAGACTTTTACCAAGAATAATGCGTAAAAGGTTTAAGGTGGGGGGTTTTCCCAAGGCTAGGCGCGCCTTTTAGAACCTTGGCCTTTTGATAAAAAAATTTCACATTTAGCGACGAAAAATATACTAAAGTCAATGAATGTTAGTTAAAAGTATCAAACTCAAAACATGGTAACAATGATACAAAAATAAACGTATTTATATATAAAATTAATACTTCATTCGTCCCAAATTAAGAATACATATTCTCTTTTTGTGTAGATCGAGGATACCTTCGGTCAACACATGATGATTTTTGGAAAATTTGGATCATTGATTATGTTCAAATAAGGCAAGTTGACTATTAACTTGGGGAGGGAGTAAAGTATACGAGTAATGTTATATCCCCAAACATGCCCTACATTGAGGTAGAAACCACATAAAGTACAAGAACTTAATGTACTTTTGGAATTTTGTAGGATATTTTTTGGATACATATCATTATTCAAACTATAAACAATCATTATAGAGAAACCAATGGAAAGTAAAATAATAATTAGTTTTAGAAAAATGTATCATTTAACAATCGAGTAATGTTATACGTACCAAGTTTTGATATCAAGTTTGTGTACCAAGTATATTAAAATGTTTTACATGCGTTAGGAATACAACACATAATTCACTTCGCACACAAAACTTGGGTGAAAAACTTAATACACATAATATTTTCTTTACAACCTAGCCACGTTTTCATTATTTTTATTGCATGAAGAAATTTGTTGTTGTTGTTACAGCTCATTTTAGTTTTTGTACAATGTTAGTTTATTTTGAGTCTCTTAATATGAAGTTAATTAAGTAAAGAATGAAACTCCCCCCGTACGCAAAATAGTTAAAAAAAAACTCATTCTTTTTTTCTCTCTCTTGATTTAACCCTCTCTCCTTAACAAATAATCTCAAAACATCCAAGTTCCATATTTTAACCATTAAACCATGTCCCCTCACCCAAAGTATCTACAATTTGATCAAAGAATCTGTAAAATAAATTAATAATTTAGTTAAGTATTTATGATTTTGATAAAAAATGTTTATGATTATCTGTAATTTGGTCAAAGTTTCTATAATTTGCTTAAAGTATATGTGAAATGTTTAAAGTCTAAAATAAATATATGAGAGTATATGTTGTGAAAAATCAAACAATGGACTGAATTAAAAGAACAATATAAGATAAGGGATCTTATTTCAACAGTTATATAAAAGTGGGTCTAAGTGATGTTATATTTTGCTTAAAGATTTTATTTGTCAGATGACCTTAATTTAATACATTTCTCCAACATTAATAGTCTTACTATGTTTTTTGGCACGTTCCAAATTAATAGCTGATTTTCCTGTTATGAACATATTCAATGAATCAAATTCTAAAATACTAAACACGTCTTTATCTTGGTCATTGATTAAGTGTGTCAATGAAAACAATTGTTTTTTAATCTGAATTTTTAATTTGGGACTGAGGAAGTAAAATTGATTGAAGTTTATATTAAGCGTACAAAAATGAGACAAAAATATAACACAACATGAATTGATAAGAATATATTGAGTAATGGGTAAGACTTTATGTGCTTCATATGATTATAATTAGTATCAATCCCATAATGCACAGTAGATAGTTAATTGGTCATGGTTAGTGTTTACCCCCATTTCACCCATTAAGATCCTGTAATTTAAGTAAATAAGAAATATTATTGTGGTGTTAAGGAGTTTGTGTATTTTAATATTAATTTGATAATAGTAAATTGTATTGAATTGGAATTACAATGTTAATGCATTAATGTGTCTAGGTGTGTTAAATATTGGGCTAACGTGTCACTTCATAAACGATTCAAAATGATTCATTATTGTAATGGATTATTGCGGATGAACATGATATCACACATTCATTTAACGAGTAGGCTTTATATATAATTTTTCACCAAACACGACTCGACCCGCTGCCAGGTCTAGTTAGAACTAACCACGCTATTTAATAATTTTGTCGATCAATTCATGTTTTTACAAAAAAATAAAATTTTAGTTTATGGTTTTTCATAATTTAAATATATTTGTACAAAAGTATATACGTACTTTATTTGTTCATCTCTGGTTGAACTTGAGGGGAACATTCCAATTTTCATAATTTAATTATATTGGTACGCTAATACTTCACTTATTTCTAATGATATCACTTATTCCATATCATTTATGTCTTAATAAAATGGGGAAAAAAACTTGTAAAACTTTATTAGAGTATTTACAAAATAACTTAATTATGTTATGTGATGTCTTTGGATGTCATTTGTAACATAAAATCATACCATAATAAGTAAGTGTTAGCAATTCATTAGGTAGTCCGTAATTTTATAGTCACGAAAAAATAGGAGTGATAATTTTATAAATGTGTAACAGTCCTAATTTTCCACGCCTAGTTGATAAAGCCAAACACAAAATATAGGGAATGCTAAAACAATTTATATAGCTCTCAACATCAACAATATATAATAACTACAATAAATAAAAACCATCGATTATAAAAACTTAACAAAGGATGATAGTTGAATTAACTTAACTGAAATAACTGAAACTCCAATAATTGAATTCACTATATAAAATCTCATATTATAAATCCCTCAACTGGAATAATATAATACAATAGAAACTTCATCTCATTAGACTCCTGAATACAAATGACAACTATAATGAACCAACTACTCCAACTCTAAGGATACCAAGCTGGATCCCCACAATTCGAACTTTGACTACTCAGCCCTGTTAAAGATGTATTTATAATAATTATGTTTGTGGTGTGTGTGTGTGTGGGGGGGGGGGGGGGGGGGGACATTTATAATTTTGGGTCAAATTTCGAATTGTAGGAAATAACTTCAATAGAAACAGTAAATCAACATGCGACTTATTTACAATAACATGCCACCCATCGACACTCGCATGCAATGAATACCTCACATCTCATCTAGTGCAAGTAATATGAGCATGTCCAACCCAAGAGATACTATGCTAACAAGTATCCACATTACCAAAATGAGTAACGAACAACTATCTAACATGTAATAGGGATGTAACTAACTACACGTGTAAGAATACAACCCAAGTTCCAACCCCTGCAATGTCACCCACAAGAAAAATACAAGTAAATCACATAATGTATTTAACATGACATAGGATTCATTATCAATTAATACCCCGTATTTTTGTGGAATTTATTTATTAATTATTTAAGGACAAATAAATCAGTAGATGGATTTAATTGCTACTTGTGTGATTTAATAATAATTATTATTAAACAGCATAATTTAAAAGGTAATTGAATTTACACGTGATATGATTTTTATGTCGTATATTATGAATAATTAATTACTGATATTAATTAATTGATGTTTGGACTATGTATTACGCGTAAAAATAATAGTGTATATTTTATTACAATATGAGGTATTAATGTGTGTGTAAGGTATTACTATTTGGACTGGGTTATGGAGTGGTATGTAGATCCGGATGTGTATTTTTTATCATCTTAAGTTTGGAACAGGGAATAGGTATACCTTTATACTAAGTTTTAGGCTATTCGGAGTAGTATTTTGGACTTATTTAGGGGAAAAAATTGCAATAACTATTTTCTATTAGTTCAAAGTGTAAATAAGGGAAATTTGGATAACTATATAATGCTTCTTCCCATTGAAAGAAAACCCTAACAACCATATATTGATTAGATAGGTAGAGAGAGAAATTAAGAGAGTTTGGAAGAGGAGTGCAAGACATCAAAGCTCAATGGATCAATGTTGTTGATACCAAAATTAATATGCTGATATGGACGAATAATACGAAGACACGTGTCAATCTACGTGGCATAATAGCAACGAGGAAGTTCATTTCCCCGACCAACTCATGTTCTCTCCGAACAACGAGGATACACAGAGGAACTCTAGCACTCCGAGGAACTCCAGCGCTCCGAGGAACTCTTCGGCGACGAGCAACTAAGGCGGTTCGAGCTGCATCTCGACCACAGCATTAATTGCCAGATAATCAACAGTTAAACTATTCATTGAATGTTTATCATCTTGACGCACACGCTGCATTAAATGTATTACCCTTTCATATGTATATCATTTAATGTATAAACCCTTTCATGTACAGCCTAAGGGCTATAAATACCTTGTATCACCCTCATTCAAAGGGACCGGAATTCCTTGATAGAACTTGTAATCGAGAATTCCCAAACATTCAGCAATAACATAACAGTGGACGTAGGCCATTCTTATAAGGCTGAACCACTTTAAAAATCTTTGTCTCATTTAATTTATCTGTGATTGAATAATTAGAGCGATCTAATTTTTTACATCAACAAATGTGTTCCACAACTTAAGGCAAAAAATATCTCGTAATACCATATTTAAATCTATAACTTGTTTATAATTCATGCATCTCATATTATAGTCTATGTTTTGGAAGATGATTATGGGTTGAATTGATTAAGATGAAATCATGTGATGAAATGGTAAAATTATAAATTGATTAACTATACACTGAAGACTTGTACATTTGATAGAGAAGTGAAATTAATCATTGGATGGGGTTTGATTCACCTAGAATTAGTTGATTTAGGTTACTATGGTTGTTATACACCTTAGACTTGGAGTAATATGATATTTGGATTGTTTAGAAGCTTTAAAAGTTGGTGTTCGGTTGTTAATGGTCATTTTTGGAACTTGTAGAAGATGAGCATTGCGTGCAATTCATTTTCTGGACAGATTGTACACCTGTTAGTAAAACTTGAATATATCCTAAACTATAAATTTTTTTAAGGTGATTACAAGTTTATATGAAACTAGATTCACATATAATTCCAACTATATATGGTAGAACACCTAACTAGTTTACAATTAGTACATATTTATTTACAAAGTTAACCCAAAATCTGAGGCTATTTTCTGGGCAGATTATACATTTGATAGTAAAACTTGAATATCTCCTGGAATATAAATTATCTTTTGTAATAACCGGGATTTTCAAAATCGACCCCAAATACCTACGGTTATTGATTTAGGAATTATAAAGTATTCAAATTCAAAAGTCTTCTAAAGAAGAAAAAAACTAAACCTGATGCCCTACAATTTGATTGAATTGACCTAGACCCCCAAAGTTTCAGTAATTTTAAAATAGCCCCCTGAAAACTTAAAAGTAATATAACTTCACTTATACTTCACTCCAAAACCTCTACTTCATATTAAATTAATCCTTTAGACTTGAACTAGAAAAAAATCACAATTTTGGCCCTTAAAATTTTCTAAAATTACAAAAATACCCCTATACTTTATGAAAAGCATACTTTTAAGGCTTTAAATGTAACTACAAGACCAACCAAGGATCAAACACCAAATATTTGTTAATTTCTTAAAAACCCCTATCTAAATAAACCCCCACCTATGCATAAACAATCAAGAATCACATGTTTACACCATACACACATGTGAGGAACAAAATCCTAAGTTGAAAACTTTACCATAATAGTTTAAATCCACCTATTTTTTCCACCAATGAACTCCCCTCTTACTATACTATAAATACCCCATGAAAACCTGTTAAAACTCACTCAAACAAAAGTTCCAAAACTTGAAATTCTCACTCCAAACAGGTATTCTATGACTTTATGTCGTATATTCAGTGTTTTTTCCAATCGTTTTCTACATAGTTATAATGTTAGAATAGCTCAAAATAGTACGAAAAATTGCGTAGAAACTAAACTCTAGGTAAAGAACATGAAGTTTCCGCCATTAAAGCTTAAGCTTCAATGAACTTCCAAATATCAATCAAAACTCATGTTTAAAGCTTTGAATATCTTCATGAGAACCTCAGGAACTTTAACATAATGATCAAAAGCCACCAATGTGCCTATTAAGCTCGAATCGATTGAAAGTGTGTTTTGAACCAGAAAATTAAAAAATTTAAAATCTCTATGTATAACCCATATCAACTTCTTAAATCAAAACCAAACTACTCCTATAAGTAGAAGAAAATAAACCACGTTCATAAGAATCCCCGCCATGTCCTTAAAATCCATGAATATTAAGTCAAAATTTGAGGAAAACACATGTTTATGGAACTTGAAATATACTGCATCTCAATCCACAAAATTTATATATTCGGATTCCTTATGAAAAATTAGGCTGAGTTGGTTTAGAAATCATCTGAAATAGTTTAGAAATGAAGTACTTATTCAAGGTCAAAAATCAGAAAAGCTAAAGTCAACTGTTAAGGGGAAGAAGATGAACTTTTTTACCATAGATATTGACCTAGCACGTGGCCAATCAGAAATTTTTGAAATTGTTTCCAATATTTTTCTTTTATTTTTTGGGTCAAAATGGTATAAGGTAAGACCATGTTTGGATTAACCTAGCTTGAGTTATGGAAAAATAAGATTTTAATTAAGAATATTTTTCCAAAATTTCAAATTAACCACTTCTGAATTTTCTAACTTATGAATTTGATCCCCAAACTTTGTCTACGAATACTCCAACATATTTTAAGACAAAAAGTCTCTTGCACCAAAGTTCAAAAATGATCTTAAGTCCAGTATTTTAAAGTCCCAAAATATTTACAATTAAACCACCGGGAATTGAAAAGATGCAGTTTTTGTACAAACTGACTGACCTAATCCCAAATACTTATATACCCAAACATTGTATACAGAAAATCCATCACGAGCTCCTCCCGATATCCTCTTGCAACATATGAAGCCGACCAATATACCGAGCAAGTATGTTTTTCCTACCTTTTTCCTAGTAAACTTTACGTATTTGGCATATTGGTATTGATTACACTATGTGATAGCTCCTATTTACTCTTAGTATGTGCATGTTATAATACTTCCATACAACATATTTTTAATATCATCAATGTTTGAATTTGATCATCGATATTTGAATTAAATATGGATAAATTTTATCCTTTCTCACCAAATAACTGGTATTATGTCCCTTATTGATTTAGTTTACCCGGGCACTTTCGTTCCATTATATTATAAGAATCAGTATTAACTAGGAAGTACATTTTCGTGTTATCCCACGAAACTTCCTACTTGGCCTAAATGGCTCAGGTGATTGAGAGTCTGGATTTATTGCTACACACGTATGAGTGTCACTTTAATTATGTGCCTAGCCGATTACTTTTTCCTAAAAGGTTTTGGTTGATTATTATTATTACTTTGATTATACTGATGGCTTAATTATTTCTACACCCCTTAATGAGCTGGTAAGTATGGGATTGTTATTTCAAGAATCCTTAACTTTCTTTACATGATCCTTAATGAACTGGTAACGAACTTTATTTTCTTAATAAACTGGTAAGTATGGGATTATTAGTTCAGGAATCTTAATGTTCTTTATAAACTGATAAGTATGGGATTATCAAATTTATTTCTTTAGCGTTGCTAAACACTGATTCTATACACACTCCATTCTCATCTATACATATATTTGTTATAGAACTGGTAGAACCTCCTTAACATATTTGTGACAATTCCTTTTTCCTCTAGATGAGACCGAAGAAAGAGGATAATATCTCTTCCCTATTAGAGATATAACCGATCACCTATTTGCATATGTGACTATGTGGGCAGAGTGTAATCCAGATGAGAGTAAGGAGTGGTGCTTTTTAATTTTTTACATTATAGTTTGTTCTAAAAAATGTAACTCACCCCTTTGGTGGTACAACCCTATGTAAACTACTTCAATAATGAATAAAGTTATGTTATTCCGCCTTAACTTCTCTTCATTGCTTTATGTGTACTTCTTGTTCATTCATACCAGAAAACAGGGTGTGACAAGTTGGTATTAGAGCATGTGTTAAATTTAAACATATCGTCGAGTTAGCATTCTATGCGGGAAAAGAGATAAGATATTAGTTATTTTATCTTTTGAGTGACTTATTTTATTACTATATTATATGGTAACTCCATTTTGTATCATGGATACATGGGACACATTCTTATTCATTGAACCAGACAATTGTTGGGACACTAGTGTTAGAGAGGAGGCATCAACCAAATTATGAGAGATGATTCGTGCAGTCGAGAAGGACTGGACAGGCGTGAATACTGATGTTAAAAGAATAGTTCTAACAAATAGAGGTTTTACTCGGGCTCTGACCCATTTCCTAAATCTATTTTTTTAAAAACCATTTTAGGTGCCTAGACATAGGGATGCCCAACTTAGGAGTTCATTCACATTTGACATGTTGCAGATGCTAGGGAAGTTGCAGGACCTCGGTAGTAGACACCTTCTATCTACCTGTTCATTTTCATCATTTACTCATCTCAATCGGGCATGTTTCCCATACTCAGTTAGATATTGTTTCAGAGACATTTCATTTCTATCTTTACCCCCAGATGTTGGATTTGATTTCATTTATGGATTATCGTATTGAGACTTCAGGCTGGAGGGTTTATTCCGGTCACATTTATTTATTCAGTTGTTCATTATTCTTTATATTGGTTAATTCAATGGTGAATGCGGTTTATTTATTTATCTTGTTTCATGTTGATAAAAAGAATAAAATTTTCACACCGGACCATTTAGGTATTAGCAAGATAATTATTTTTCGATAGTGATTCTAAGAATGAAACCGTTAATGATTACTATTTAATTTGATAAAGGATTGATCACCCGGTATTTAATTGGGCGGAGTGTCACAATAACATCCTTGGAAAAATATTATGAGTATCCATAAACCATTATGCATCCATACCTGAGAGAATCTCGAAAAACAATCTGAAGACGTGAAATGTGCACCAAAACTTTGGCATGATCTATCTTTATATCTTGGTTGCTACGTATTTAACACAACTTCGTAATCTTAATGGGAATCATGACAAGTAAAATCTATCCTATGAATCAAAATGGTTTTTGTCCAGAATAATGCCAGTATATACAAATTGACACTATTTGGAAACTCGTCCTTACAAATATCCCCCTTTTTCTATTCCGTGAGAAAATTAAAATAGTGAAATGCCCAAGCCGGACCGTCAAGACGAATGACCTAAATCCCATCCCATAAACCCAAAAAGAAAATACAAAGCACAGACTATCAAATATAGGACCACTGGTGAGCATGAATTGTCTAAATGTGATGTAGCCACAAAATCTTGAATCTTTGAAGAATCACTACACACACGAAACAAGCGAATACCATGTGAAGTATGGAGGAACAACTGATATATAAACTCAAATCTCAACAATGATATATGAAAAATATGAAACAAGTCAAATCACATAAATATCAAACATCTCAAGTCTCCCCTACATCATATACCTATCTCACCTCCTTTTTGTCTCGAATACACAACTACTGAGAAAAATAAACATATAAACGTATATCTAGCATGAATATAACATGAGAAGAATACCTAGATAAACATGGTGAACTAGATAATAATAATAAGAATATGTCAAATCATAGCTAGTAAAGAGTCATATGAAAAAATCATCAATATCAAATGATGTGACTAAACAAACTCTCTAACAAAGCAGTGTATTAATCAATCATGAATAATCAAACCAAGTTGCATTTAAACTCTCCACATAACCACAGAATAATATCAGAATAATGTGTAACAAGAAGGTACTGAAATAGATTAAAAATCTCAAAAACCAAACAAGTCATTCGAACGATATAGAAGGTCGTCCAAACAATAAGTGTATGTCGTTCGAACCATCTAAATTTTCGCTACTAATGACCAGAAATAGTAGCACCTTGTGACACCCCGCCTAATTAAATACCGGGCGATCACTCCTTTATTAAATTAAATTAAGGTGAACAGTTGGTTCATTCTCAACATCACTGTCGAAAAATAATTTTTTCCAATTTAACACCATAATTAATTAAGCTAAGTGTCAAAACCATTTTTAAACATTTCTTTCCTAATTATTTTTAAAGAAAAACTATTTATTTATTTATTTATTAACAACATTTACAATAAGCAAGAATCATACCACAAATATCCTGGAACAAGAACCAATTAATTTAAACATTCAACATCCGAAATCCCAACATTTAAATTTAGAGTAAAACATTCATGCTAAATAAATCCCAAAGAACAGTACTAGAAATAACTGAAATACAAATGTCCCAATAAAACAGATAAATAGTGGAGAGGGCGACACATGCCCCAATAACTGAGAATGATAGGAGTGGAATCAAGTAAATGAAATCGTCTAAGCAAGTGGCCTGCAACTCCCACCTAAGCTGCAACACGTTTCTTCCAAGGGATCCTAAGCAAGACGCCCCTGTGGATGGGCACCTGTAATATATACATATATATACAAGAGAAAAGAGAAATAAAAATGGGTCAGAGCCCGATAGTGTGTATGATTTAACATTCGTTTAGCAAGTATTTAAATTGATACAGGCCAATGCAACAACATATTAGTGCGACACTCTCTTGAGAAATTCTCACCTCTCTTCTAATGTGCACGCCTATCGTACCAACCTTCCCAACGGATTATCTATCATATATCTCACCAATCTCCCCTAACGATTTATCTTATCTTAGGTTATTCGCAAGATTTAAAATTGAACAACACAATTGTTTAAAAGGTAAGATTTCAATTAGTAAACCAAATTGTCATTTTAACTTTATTAATCAATAAAGTTTTCCAGTGTCATATTATACTTCTCAAAACAAGTATTTAAAATTTGAGTCATCAACCATGTCCTACTTACCAAATCACAGTAGGCAGTTCCAATTTCAGAATTTCATATATATATATATATTAAGTACTCGTATAATATATATATTATAACAGCACCCCACATAAAAACTATGGTGCGGTCATACTCTACTATCCAAACCCCATATCACTCGTATTAAGGGGAATACAAATTCGGTATCACTCTCGAATTGTATTAACGCATCCACAACAATATTGAGGCGAAGCATAGATTCTAAGTCTCTAAGAGGAAAGCACATACCCGCGTCTCTTAGGACCGTCTGAACTATCATTCCGATAGCCTGTACCAAGGATATCTATCTCCTAGGGTACGAATCAATATCCCCCATAAGGCAACACAAGATAAGATCGTCCCAGCGCGGTAACCTCAGGGATAGCAAGTAGCGTGGGTATGCTTTCAGACATAGATAGTATATGCATACACAATCATATATCTATACTATTATTACCATAAAAAATTTAGGAACATCTCAAAGTCCATAATTACGACATTTGCCCATATTTTTCTCAGTATTTAGTATCACGTATTTTTGTTCGTCCCTATCTTTCACTCAAATGATTTTCCACTCATTACGCGACCCTCATGGATTTTATTTTTCCAAAAGTACAATTCAGTAGGTATTCATTCAAGTTCCAACGTAATTCTCTTACGCGTCTCTCCCTTTAAACATAAATTCATCGATCCTTAAGTAATTATCCCAAAAGTACAATTCTTTCCCGACATTAAACGTCCCAAAGTTATTCATATGTCCTACTGGTCTTCCCTATATCCGAAAACACTTTATTAAGGATGCCCAAGAATTATTTCACATTAAATTGAACTTAGCTAATTTAAAAAGGGGAAATAGAAGTCTGCCAGAAGGGGTCGATCCATCGAGGTCTGGGGCTCGATCGATCGAACCATCGATCGATCGAAGCTCTAGGCTCGTTCGATCGATCAAGCAGGTATACGAAATCTGCAATTCTGCAATTACGGGTTTCACCTTCTAACCTCAACCAATTACATATTTTTCAATCCCAAACGTCCCATAATTTATACCACAAACATTATATCACCATACTAGGTATTTCCAACGTAAAGCATGTGGATTTCTATCAATAAACATGGATTAACAGCCCCAAATTCAGTTAAAATACAAGAACCCTAGAAATCTTTTAATTATGGTTCAAATCTGTTTTTCCCAGAAATTTCCTTCTTATACAACATCAAAATTCTGTGGTTTAATCTTCTACATCACCAATAATTTCCAGAATAATGTTTAAGTCATCACTACATGCAATTTCCTATCTCAATTTGGGTTTTCTTCCATATAATTCATCCCTAATCATTCCTAAACTAATATGAAAGATGCACCAAAGAAATAAGCAAGACAAACACTTGCCTGGGATTTTTAGAAGTCCGGTTTGGTGCCAAATTTTGGTGTGGTTGCATTCCTCGTCTCGCGATCTACGCGTTGGCGGTGGCGGCGGTGCAAACGGTTGAGTTTTGAGCCTTGGAATGCCTTGAGATCTCTCTCCTATCTTCTCCAATGGCCGTTCTAGAGTTTTAAGTTTTCTAACCCTAGATGACTAACCTAAATGGATGATATAGGTTATTAATTTTCGTGGGTTTAATTACCCAAAAATAGAAAATGACTAAAATGCCCTCCCGGGTTACTAATTAGGCCTAAAACGCCCCGAGACCCAAATCAAACCCCTGGGTACACTTTTCTAACTATCTCGACCCTTCCGGACGCGTTGGCGTGCTCAAAATGACCATACGAACAACTTATAAAATAATCACTTTTATTTATCAATAATTAGTCCCGACGCGACACGGGCGCGTCCCGACTCAAATTTCCGAAATTGTCATTTTATTCACCCGTGACATTCAATATAACCAATATTATATATTACTTTGCTCATTAGTAATATTCAACAAGTTTCTCATAATTACTAACTCTCGTCACGTTAATAATTACAACATAATTAATTTCTGAATTTCTATTAAATAATTAATTCACATTAAATTATATAAATCCCCAAATTAATATAGCATAAAAATACGGGGTATTACATACTTCCCCCCTAATAACGGAATTTCATCCCGAAATTCGGAAAATAAGACATACCTGGTAAGAGCAAATCTGGATATCTTTCGCGCATATCTGCCTCGCGCTCCCAAGTGGATTCCTCCACGTTATGATTCTCCCACTGGACCCGTACAAGTGGAACTATCTTCGACCTCAATTTCCTCTCACTAAAGTCTAGAATAGCCACCGGTCTATCCTTGTAAGAGCTGTGAGGCTGTAAGTCTATCTCATCTATCGCGATGTCAGTATGGGACATATCATCCCGAAGGTATCGTCTCAACGACGAGATGTGGAATACATTGTGAATTCGGTGTAAATGCTCTGGCAGTCCCAACCTGTATGCAACTGGCCTGATTCTCTCGATGATGGGAAATGGTCCGACGTACCTCGAAGCCAATTTCCCCTTCTTCCCGAACCTCATCACTCCCTTCATAGGAGATACACGCAGTAACACTTGGTCCCCCACATTAAACTCTAGGAAGAACCGTTTTGCATCGGCGTAGCTCTTCTGCCTGTCCTAGGCTACTCGAATGCGACTCTTGATCATCTCAATCCTCTCGGAGGTCTCCTGAATCACCTCTGGCCCTAGTAACATGTTATCCCACACCTCGAGCCAACAAGTTGGGGAACGACAAGGCCTGCCATACAAAGCCTCAAATGGAGCCATGCCAATCGTGAACTGATAAGAGTTATTATAAGCAAACTCAACCAGTGGAATGTGTGGCTCCCAAACTCCTCCAAAATTGAGAACACACATGCGTAGCATATCCTCCAACATATGATTAATACGCTCTGTCTATCCATCTGTCTGTGGGTGATAAGTTGAACTCAACCTAAACTCAGTACCCATAGCCTCCTGAAAGCTTTCCCAAAAACGTGACACGAAAATCTTGTCTCTATCTGACACAATATTCAGGGGCACCCCATGTAATCTGACGATCTCAGCAATAAACAACTGAGCATAATGACCCGTGGTATAATTTGTCCGCACCGATAGAAAATGAGTCACCTTGGTCAAACGATCTACAATCACCCAGATAGAGTCGTGGCTCCACTGTGATGTAGGCAACCCCGTAATAAAATCCATGGAAATACTCTCCCCCTTCCACGCGGGTACTTCCAATGGCTGTAATAGTCCTAACGGTTTCTGATGGTCCACCTTCACCAGCTAGCAGGTAGAACACTTGGACACGAACTCAGCAATGTCCTTCTTCATCCCACTCGACTAGTATTGCCTTCTCATATCCTGTTACATCTTATCCCCTCCAGGATGCACCGTAAATCGGGACCCATGAGATTGGGTCATCACTGCATGACGTAATTCTGCCCCTTCGGGAACCACCAACCTCCCATTAAACCTTAAACCCCCATCAGAACTAACAGAATAGGACTCAGCACCTTCGGCTAAAAGTCATACAATCTGCTCCTGGCAAAATGGGTCTGTGGTCTGTGCCTGTATCACCCTCGTAACAGTCTCGGGTGTGACTGACATAACGGATATGAAAGAACGGGCTACTGCGTCCTGGTGACCCAACTCCTTCCACTTTTCTTTCCACACGTCCGCTAATTCGTCTACCGGTCTACGACTCAACGCATTAGCAACTACGTTGGCCTTCCCCGGATGATACTGTATATCGAATTGGTAGTCCTTCACAAACTCTATCCATCTGCGCTGACGCATATTCAGCTCTCGCTGAGTGAACCGGTACTGCAATGACTTGTGATCTGTGAACAAACGGAATTTCTCCCCCAATAAATAGTGTCTCCATATCCTCAATGCAAAGACGACCGCTGCTAACTCCAGGTCGTGGGTGGGGTAATTCTTCTCATGCGGCTTAAGCTTGTGGGAGGCAAAAGCTATAGCCTTCTCCTCCTGCTGAAGTACTCCCCCAAGTCCCCGTAAAGACGCATCGATGTAAACCAGGTACTCCACACCCGGCTTCGATAACGCAAGGACTGGTGCTGAAGTAAGCTTGTCTTTGAGCTCGTCGAAAGCCAACTGACAAGCATCATCCCAAACATACGGTACCCCTTTGCGAGTCAGATTCGTCAGTGGACCCACTATTTTGGAGAATCCTCGAATGAATCTCCTGTAGTAACCAGCTAACCCCAAGAAACTACGCACTTCCGTCGGTGTCGTGGGTTGTCCCCACTCCCTCACCGCTGACACTTTACTCGGGTCAACTGCTATCCCCGGCTCAGAAACAACATGCCCCAAGAACTGTACCCCTCGCAACCAGAATCCGCACTTCTCGTACTTAGCATACAACTGATGCTCTCATAGAGTCTGAAGAACCTGCCTCAAGTGCTCGGCATACTCCTCCTCGGAGTGTGAATATATCAAAATGTCATCTATGAAAATGATGACAAACTGATCCAAGAACTCTCTGAATACTCGGTTCATCAAGTCCATGAATATGGCTGGAGCATTTGTGAGTTTGAATGGCATCACCCTGAACTCATAAGACCCATATCTCGTCAAGAAGGCAGTCTTTGGAACATACTTCTCTCTAATATGTAGTTGATGGTACCCCGACTTCAGATCTATCTTCGAAAAGAAAGTTTCTCCCCTTAGCTGGTCGAACAGATCATCGATTCGAGGCAACGAATATTTATTCCATATCGTGACCTTGTTCAACTCCCGGTAGTCCACACACAACCTCAGTGAACCATCTCTCGTCTTCACAAATAACACTGGAGCGCCCCAAGGTGAGGTACTCCTGCGAATGAAGCTTTGTCCTAACAGCTGCTCTATCTGATCTCGTAACTCTCGCATCTCTGCCGGAGCCATACGGTATGGAGCGCGCGCTATCGGTCTAGTATCCGGTAATAAGTCTATGACAAAGTCTATCTCTCGACTGGGGGGTAGCCCGGTATCTCCTGGAATACATCAGAATACTCACGAACGACTAGGATCGAGTCCAAGGGAATCACAACCTCCTTAGAGGTATCCTCCTCTATATAATATAAATGAGTGGTCGAGCCTCACTCTGGGCGAGGCATCGCCAATACAAACATCTCTTGCCCCGTAATTGCAAAAACAATGCTTCCACCGAAGCAATCAATCATGGCTCTATAAGCTACGAGCCAATCCATACCAATAATAACATCGTGCTCATGCATATCTAAGACTAACATGTCTGCAGGTAATACCAAACTACCAATCTCTACCCCCAATCCCCAGCATATAAATAAGATAAGCGACCCACTCCCCAGTGGTGAGTCTACACACGTCACTGTGCTCTCCGCTGTGGCTAACAACCCTAAGGCCTTCGCAAAATGCGTAACTATAAAATAATGCGTCGCCCCAGTATCAAACAAAACCCGACCCATAGTACCATGGATAGGAAACATACCCTCAATCACGGGTGGTGCCTGTGGAGCTGCTGCCTGGTGGACGTTATATACACGTCCATACTGTAACTGCCCCTGCTGCACTGGAGCTGCTGGAACGGCTGGTAGGGCTGGCACCTGGGCTGGAGCTGGGAGGGCAGGTGGAAAAAGCGATCTATGTGGCTCATTATGGGCACCCTGCTGCTGTGGAGCCCTATCTCCCTCCGGACAATCCTGGCGCCTATGGACGTGTTTACCACACACAAAACATCGGCCTTTGAAGTTGCCTCCCCTCTGACCCTACTGACCGCGGCCCTGTTGGCCGTTACCTCCCCACCACTGGCCCTGTTGGCCCTGATGTGCACGTTGTTGGCCCTGATGCTGACCCTGCTGTCGGTGTTGGCCTTGCTGGCCGTGCTGATTAGGCTGGCCCTGCTGGCCTTGCCTATAACTCCCAAATCCCTGCTTAGAATCACCTGAACGGAATCTCTTAGCAGGGTCCCCCTGATGGGAACTCTGCTCGTGCTGATGAGTCCGTCCATGAGATGGTGCCCCACTAGCACTATTACCCCCGGTCCTGCCCTGCTGGCTGGACTCTCCTTCTCTCTTGCTTCCCTGAAGATGGAAGCGGTGATCCTGGCAATGTAGTAACGCGGCATTGAGTACATCAGTGAAAGTACTCAGGGACAAATTCCCTATAAGGTGCTGATGGATCCTCCAAGCTAACCCGTCCACAAACAACATAATCTTCTTGCTCTCAGTGGGTGCCTTATCGGGCACGATGGTGAGAAGTCTCATGAACTCCTCCTCATACTCAGCTACGGTGGAATTCTCCTGCTTCAAATTTAGCAATTTCCGCCTCATCTCAGTCTTCACGGCGTGTGGAAAATACTTGCGGTCAAACCGCTCCCAAAATGTCTGAATCGGGATCGTGTCCCTCTCCTCCAAGGTGGTAGTGGACTCCCACCACTGCAAAGCGACCCCCACCAGCTTAAAGGAAGCTAATAACTGCTTTTGCACATCGTTGCACTCATACATACGAAGATACAGCTGTATGTCTTTCTCCCATTGGCTGATTGTGATGATATCGGAGCTACGAGAGAACTCAGGGGGATGCGCCTTCTGAAAAGCATCCCTAACCCTCTCCCATGCAGATGGAAGCTGTGCTGATACGGGCGCCACTGCCTGAACTTAGGTTGGAGCCTGCTGAACCACCGCTAGCGCGACATTCATCACCTGAGCAACAATGGCGGTTACGTCATTAGCATTCATAGTGCCTTGTGCCGGGGCTGCTGGCTGCTCAGCCTGGGCACGCCTATCCTTCGGTGCACGTCTCAGAGGCATCTGAAACGTGAAGAAGTTTATTATTCTACAGTCGTTATCAAATCTCAAATAGTTGAAGACGTAAACGTAAAACCAGGAATACAACAATCCTAAAAATAGGGCTCTATAGCAAAAATGTTAAGCTGAAAGCGAAATAAGCCGTACAGATCCTATGGACACTAGAACCTGATGCTCTGATACCACATGTGACACCCTGCCTAATTCAATACCGGGCGATCACTCCTTTATTAAATTAAATCAAGGTGAATAGTTGGTTCATTCTCAGCATCACTGTCGAAAAATAATTTTTTCCAATTTAACACCCTAATTAATTAAGCTAAGTGTCAAAACCATTTTTAAACATTTCTTTCCTAATTATTTTTAAAGAAAAAATATTTATTTATTTATATATTAACAACATTTACAATAAGCCAGAATCATACCAAAAATATCTAGGAACAAGAACCAATTAATTTAAACATTTAACATCCGAAATCCCAACATTTAAATTTAGAGTAAAATATTCATGCTAAATAAATCCCAAAGAACAATACTAGAAATAACAGAAATACAAATGTCCCAAAAAAACAGATAAATAGTGGAGAGGGTGACACATGCCCCAATAACTGAGAATGATAGGAGTGGAATCAAGTAAATGAAATCGTCTAAGCAAGTGGCCTGCAACTCCCACCTAAGCTGCAGCACGTTTCTTCCAAGGGATCCTAAGCAATACGCCCCTGCGGCTGAGCGCCTGTAATATATACATATATATACAAGAGAAAAGAGAAATAGAAACGGGTCAGAGCCCGATAGTGTGTATGATTTAAAATTCGTTTAGCAAGTATTTAAATTGATACAGGCCAATGCAACAACATATTAGTGCGACACTCTCTTGAAAAATTCTCACCTCTCTTCTAATGTGCATGCCTATCGTACCAACCTTCCCAACGGATTATCTATCATATATCTCACTAATCTCCCCCAACGATTTATCTTATCTTAGGTTATTCGCAAGATTTAAAATTGAACAACACAATTGTTTAAAAGGTAAGATTTCAATTTAAACCAAATTCTCATTTTAACTTTATTAATCAATAAAGTTTTCTAGTGTCATATTACACTTCTCAAAACAAGTATTTACAATTTGAGTCATCAACCATGTCCTACTTACCAAATCACAATAGGCAGTTCCAATTTCAGAATTTCATATATATATATATATATATATATATATATATATACTAACTACTCGTATAATATATATATATTATAACAGCACCCCACATAAAAACTATGGTGCGGGCATACTCTACTATCCAAACCCCATATCACTCGTATTAAGGGGAATACAAATTCGGAATCACTCTCGAATAGTATTAACTCATACACAACAATATTGAGGCGAAGCATAGATTCCAAGTCTCTAAGTGGAAAGCACATACCCGCGTCTCTTAGGACCGTCTGAACTATCATTCCGATAGCCTGTACCAAGGATATCTATCTCCTAGGGTACAAATCAATATCCCCCATAAGGCAACACAGGATAAGATCGTCCCAGCGCGGTAACCTCAGGGATAGCAAGTAGCGTGGGTATGTTTTCACACATAGATAGTATATGCATACACAATCATATATCTACACTATTATTACCATAACAAATTTAGGAACATCTCAAAGTCCATAATTACAACATTTGCCCTTATTTTTCTCATTATTTAGTATCACGTATTTTTGTTCGTCCCTATCTTTCACTCGAATGATTTTCCACTCATTACGCGACCCTCATGGATTTTATTTTTCCAAAAGTACAACTCAGTAGGTATTCATTCAAGTTCCAACGTAATTCTCTTATGCGTCTCTCCCTTTAAACATAAATTCATCGATCCTTAAGTAATTATCACAAAAGTACAATTCTTGCCTGACATTAAACATCCCAAAGTTATTCATATGTCCTACTGGTCTTCACTGTCTCCCAAAACACTTTATTAAGGATGCCCAAGAATTATTTCATATTAAATTGAACTTAGCTAATTTAAAAAGGGGAAATAGGAGTCTGCTAGAAGGGGTCGATCCATTGAGGTCTGGGGCTCGATCGATCGAACCTTCGATCAATCGAAGCTCTAGGCTCGATCGATCGATCAAGTAGGTATACGAAATTTGCAATTCTGCAGTTACAGGTTTCACCTTCTAACCTCAACCAATTCCATATTTTTCAATCCCAAACGTCCCAAAATTTATACCACAAACATTATATCACCATACTAGGTATTTCCAACGTAAAGCATGTGGATTTCTATCACTAAACATGGATTAACAACCCAAAATTCAGTTAAAATACAAGAAACCTAGAAATCTTTTAATTATGGTTCAAATCTATTTTTCCTAGAAATTTTCTTCTTACACAACATAAAAATTCTGTGGTTTAATCTTCTACATCACCAATAATTTCCAGAATAATGTTTAAGTCATCACTACATGCAATTTCCTATCTCAATTCGGGTCTTCTTCCATATAATTCATCGCTAATCATTCCTAAACTAATATGAAAGATGCACCAACGAAATAAGCAAGACAAACACTTGCCTGGGATTTTCAGAAGTCCGATTTGGTGCGGAATTTGGTGTGGTTGCGTTCCTCGTCTCGCGATCTACGCGTTGGCGGTGGCGGCGGTGCAAATGGTTGAGTTTTGAGCTTTGGAATGCCTTGAGAGCTCTCTCCTCTCTTCTCCAATGGTCGTTCTAGAGTTTTGAGTTTTCTAACCCTAGATGACTAACCTAAATGGCTGATATAGGTTATTAATTTTCGTGGGTTTAATTACCCAAAAATAGAAAATGACTAAAATGCCCTCCCGGGTTACTAATTAGGCCTAAAAACGCCCCGAGACCCAAATCAAACCCCTGGGTACACTTTTCTGACTATCTCGACCCTTCCGGACGCGTTGTCGCACTCAAAACAACCATATGAACAACTTATAAAATAATCACTTTTATTTATCAATAATTAGTCCCGACGCGACAGGGGCGCATCCCGACTCAAATTTCCGAAATTGTCATTTTATTCACTCGTGACATTCCATATAACCAATTTTATATATTACTTTGATCATTAGTAATATTCAACCAGTTTCTCATAATTACTAACTCTCGTCACGCTAATAATTACAACATAATTAATTTCCGGATTTATATTAAATAATTAATCCACATTAAATTATATAAATCCCCAAATTAATATAGCATAAAAATATGGGGTATTACACACCTTATTCGAAAGGTCCTTTCTAATGACCATCTAATGACCATACTAACGACCATTCATGTGCGTCGATTGTATCTCGCCCGATAGGTCGTTTGATCCATCCATCGAACGACGTGGAGATATCGTTAAAACGCAGACAAAAGCTATTCTAATGACTGTAAATTTTCTCAATTCCAATCAAAATCAATGTATCAACAACCCAGTGATAAAAATATTCGATAAAACCATCTGACAGTACAAAAACAGTAACAAAACTGACTTAAAAACAAAAGCATGTGAGTTACACGTTAACATAGTATCAATGTGCTCGAATATGGAATGGAATGAAATCGTGTAACAAACACAAATGAATCATAATACAAACACAAAGATACATTCAAGAAGCTTTAATTGATCGCTAAATATCATCAAACTACGTTTTAGCCATATGTGACAATTAAACATTGAACTTAACGGACTAAAAAAACATCACGCACACAAGTCTAGAATTTTAATGATTATACCAAACAATAGCACCATGACATGACTTTTTCAACCTAGGACTTGTTGTGCAAACCCGTTGATCTTCAACTAAAACTCCCTCAAACATAAATGACAATTCTATTCATTTCTTTTTCTTTTGAAGACCTATTTTCTCTTTTTAAGAGTTTTCTCATTGGCCCAATTTTTGGCATATTTTTCTTTTTATTACCTTAATTTTTCTTGGGATCTTTTATATGGCGGCTTTCGCAACGAGTGCACATGCCTTTTATAGACCTTTCCCGTGTACACTCAACTTTTTTCAATAACAAACAAATTCTCACGGGCAACAGTTCTTACATGCACAACTCCCCCTATGTCTTATATGCATGTGGATGACAAAATTGAGAGGAGAATGCCTCACCAAACTCAAATATGCATGAGAAGTCGAACATTCAAATAATCCCGTGCATGTGTGCAATGGCATATACATAGTCTAATCTAAATTTAAGTCAACTTTGAAACAACCCCATTAAACAAATGGTTAAGATCAATCTTTGCAACTAAAATCATGACCAAATGTACTAGCCACATGGAATATGAAATGATGGGGGTCCAAGAAAAATAATATGCCACATCAAGTGTAAACTCACGAAAAAATAATCAAAAATATTTTTGCATTATTCAAAAATATATTTGATCCAAAAATAATATCTTTTTGTAATTTCTAAAGAAAAATATCAACCAAAGATATTTTTGTATTTTTCCAACAAGACTCAATAAAAGAAAAATATAATACAAAGAGATAAACAAGTCATAACACTTACAAGAATATATATATCATGACGCACAATTAGCATATGACAAACATGGTAACACAATCATTCATAAGAAATATCATGAGAAGTATCATGTGCAAGCAAACGAGAGTCATGAAGTCTAATTTCTAAAGGCTCCGAGTCTGAATTTCTAACCCATATAGGTGTGTAACGATGCATGGGGGCTTTGGGAACCGAAATGACTTTATTCTTAAAATTTCTAGGATCATTTTTAAGGTCATAACAAAAACGTCTAAGGTGACCCTTCCTACCGCAATGAGTGCAGAGTGTAAACATGACAAGGAAGGTTACATAAATGTGGACATATCCTAATGTTCCTAGTTGTCTCTCTCACACGTATGGTATTGTCTTTGGGAATGGGTGCAATATGATCATCGAAGCCTATACCACACCTATCATCATTAATTTGGACGATGCCTAACATCCTATCTAACTTTTCTGACCTAGCCTCCAAATAAAACTTAACCTTACCAGAGTCTCTCAATCTCTCCTCAAGCTCACTAATCCTAGACTCAACTAAATGCATAGACTCCTCAAACTTTAGAATCTCCTTCTTCATAAACACCATTAAACCATGAATACTATCTCTCTCACCCTCAACTTACTCTAGTTTCTCCCAAAGAGTCCTCTCCTGTGCCCTAAGATCCTCAATCAAAACATTATTATTTTTTATGGCATGTTCTTCCAACCTAGCATATAACTTCAAGTTTGTCTTCTTCACCTTCACCATTTACTCATATAATTCATAGAAGGCAACTTGAAAAAAACTTTCCTCACTCTCTTCACCTTCAATCGCTTGGGATACACACACAATGGCCTCTGAAGTGTCATTCACATGAGAATCTTCATGAGAACATTTATCGTCGTCGCTCACATGACAAACCATGAACACGGTGGACGCTCAATGGGGGTATCATCTCCCTCTTCCAGTTCACTATCACTAAGGTAGGTGTTATATGAAATCGATTTCTTTCCCTCCTTCTTAAATCTAGTGAGGCACCCCGCTACCCTATGGCCATAACCCTCACAACCAAAATCCCTATTCGACTCATCCCTCTTATCATTCTCACTTCGATTCTTAGGGACGTGATTGTCCTTGTTGTTCTTAAATTTCTCAAGTCTTTTGTCACCTTTCTATTGCATTTGGAACTTAAGAAATTTTTTGAACTTCTTTGCCAATAAGGCTACATCTTCGAAATTGGCGTCGGACTCATCAACCTCCGAAACTTTTGTTTCCTCCTTTCAAGTTCTCAAAGAGACGCCCATTTCTTTCTTTAGAACTTGTTTGGAGGTAAACATGTCAAGCCCATAGGTTTGTAAGTCGCCTGTAATCTCTTCTAGTTTAGTTGATTCAATTAAAACCAAAGAGTTTAAAACAATCACCTTTGGATCAAATACAGCGGGCAACAACCGTAAGATTTTTTTTATGACTCGGTCGTCGGGTATTTTCTCTCCCACGTTAAATGATGAGTTAACAATATGGAACAATCTAGCGTAAAACTTATCAAACGTCTCACTACCTAACATCTTAATCGTCTCAAATTGGGTGGTGATGTTGTGGAGTTTAGACGCCTTAACGGTGCTAGTTCCCTTGTGAGTAAGTGCAAGGACATACCAAGCCTCTTTCGACGTCTCACAAATCATAATACGATTATACTCGTTCGGTGTGGAAGATGAATAAATAGCTTTTAAACCTTTGGAAGTGTATTGTGAAAGTCTCTCTTCGGCTATGGTTCATGACTAAAAAGGTTTTAAGTGTCTGGCCTCACCCACTCTCGTGATTGGTGGTGTCCACCTTTTTTCTACCGCTAATCAAACACGCTCATTTATGGCCTTAAGTGAACACTTCATACGCATCCTCCAATAATCATAAGTCGACCCATAAAAAATAGATGTTCTAAAGTCTTCATATATATCGAAACTCATACCTAAAGACACACGGGATCATTCAAAAAATAAAATAGTGTTTCTATCCCTGATACCAATTTGTAAATGTTGACAGGGTCCCTCTATGTGTGTGTTCTTTAGGTGAAAACAAATTTTCTTTTCAAAAAAAATTTCCAATTTTATTTAGCACCAATTTTATGAACCAAACTAATTAAGAAAATTTTATCTTCTTAATCCCTAAACACGAATCTAGTGATATAAGCAGATAAAGTAAATAAAGCTTACAAAACCCGTCGATATACGAGGAAACCACTAAGAAAAAAAACCTCGGATGGCCCAGGCCAGATACTCACTATGATACGGAATTTATAAAGGAAGAATATAGTCTTACACAATTACTCGATCCCCACCAGCCTTGATGCCTCTTTTTATCTTCAACCTCTCCTCCACAGTGCAACACAGGATTCCACCTACGAAAGGTCCACAACACACGAGTCCATGCATAACCCGATATCCATCGATACAGCCTCATCATCCATTAATCAACAAGTACGGAGTCCACCGCAAGAAATAAGTTCTTCGAATGATGAAGAATGAAATAATGGTGTAAAGACAAGATCTCTATGACATATGGTTACGTAAAATCGAATCTTATAAACACAAAGGATGTTTTTAACTTTGGAAACCTTTGGTAAATAATGGTAGAAAATACGTAGGTTTTGTTAAGTTTTGTATATTCTAGAAAAAGACGACATAAATAATATGTTTTCATCGGCGCGTCATTCTAATGAAAGTGTGATGTCGTTTGAACAAAATGAGCATCTCGTTATAGTGAGAAGACCACGTCGTTTAAATGACTCCACTATGTCATTTGAACGACTTATAATGTCGTTTGAACCATGTAAAATCAAGGTAATGTTCATATGACTCTAAACACGAATTAACTGAAAAAATCATTTTAAAATCAGGTTAAAATAAAATAACATCCTTAGAAAAATATTCCGAGTATTCATAAATCATTATGCATCCATACCTGAGAGAATCTTGAAAAACAATGTGAAGATGTGAAATGTGCACCAAACTATGGCATGATCTATCTTTAAAGCTTGGTCGCTACATCTTCAACACAACGTCATAGGCTTAATGGGAATCGTGACAAGTAAAATCTATCCTATGACTCAAAGTGGTTTTTGTCCGGAATAATTCCAATACATACAAATTGACATCATTTAGAAATGTGTCCTTACAAAATTTATGGGTCTTCTTAGGCACTAAACAACTAATTACAAAATCTTCATTTTTTAAATTTATTGTTCATTACCACTGCATATGTTTGCTTTTGCCATTGATTCCCCCTATATGACAGAATAGGAACTTCTAATTTTAATATTGTTGAAATTTAAAAGTCTCATAAGTTGATATTTGGGGGCATGTTCTTGCTTTAGTCTTTGTACGAGGTTTTTCATTTTTTATTTCAATAAAATTCCACTATAGCCAGGGATTTTTCTAGACTTGAGTTCTCGAAAAGAATAGGTTATCAATTCCAATTATTTAGCCAACAAATATATATATATATATATATATATATATATATATATATATATAGAGAGAGAGAGAGAGAGAGAGAGACACACACACACACACATACACTAGGGTATGCTCGTGCATGAAAGGACGCAAATAATTTTGAAAAATATTAAATGTGTAAATAATGTAAGTCATAATGTTTTTTTCCAAAACACCAATGTGTAAATAATCAAGAAAATTTGTCCAGGATTTATTTTGTTTACTATATTATCCACCCTATTTAAGAAATAAAAAAAACACTCCATTAACAACATTACTAATAGTTCGTCTTAGACCCCATATAAACAATATCATGGCCATTAAATACTAATGCTAGTCATGAATTTATTTCTACAACAGATGTAAACAATTTATAAAATTTTGACAGAGTTTTCTCTGTTTGTAGGACTATCCATATTGTTTAACAAATAGAAAAATACTCTAACAACAATATCCAAAGATACCTAATTTATCATGTAAAATGCATATGAAGAAGAAATGAACGTCATAGAAAAACCTCTCATCCATGAAAATTCCATCATACATCAAAATAGTTCATGCCTGAAGGCCCGTGTCTGAAGGCACGGAGAAAAAATCCAAAGTATTGAATCTTATATAACAAAGTCAAAAAAAATTACAACGCAAATAAGTGCAAATAATTTAAAACATTTGGACGAAATTTACTCTGTTTATAGGATTATCCACCCTGTTTAAGAAAAATAATAATCCAACAATACTAATTTCCTTTTAATAATGGTAAACTATTATAAAACGCAAATACTTGTAAAAAAAATTAAAAAAATTGGACAGAGTATCCTTTGTTCATAGGACGATCTACCCTGTTTAAGAAATAAAAAATAATCAACGACAACAATACTAATAGTGTCACAAAACTCGCACAAATGATATCATATCCATAAAATACTTAAAGTTGGAAATTATTTTTTATAACACCAATGTGTAAATATTTTAGGAAATTAGGCAAAATTTTCTTTGTTTATAGGACTATCCACCATCCTATTTAAGAAATAAAAAATATCATAGTAACAATATTGAAATAGTCCAGATTTATCAATCAAAATCAAATATTATTTCATTCTCTAAAAGGTAAAATCAACCATTGACAAAATGTTATCCCCAAAACTAACTATAATACATAAAAAAGAATTCCACTTGAATCAGTATAACTAATTCCACAATCATCTCTTTCAATCATTCAATCATTCAATCATCATAGAACTACCTTGGACAAAGTACTTGCACATTGGGTAGAATCGTTAGTATAATCACCCAGTATTTATAAAAAAACAAAAATGGTTCATATAGAGCATCCAAATTTATCAAAATATTAGAGATTTTTTTATAAGTTGCATCTCGCGTAGTCTATCCCTTGTCACTTCATACCCATCTACTCTTTCATTGCTAGCAAGATCAACCAAATGCAAACTACCACGCAAAACAACATTGGTCTCCAAATCAATCTCCTAAACATGAATAGTCACAACACTGCATTATACATATTTCTATTGTATTAGAAATAAAAATGCCACAAAACAATAAACCGATTACAAACAAAGAGGGCAAGAGACTCCTAGGTATTTTACAAAAGAGAACCCTACTCCGAAAGCAAGAGTAAAAGATTACAACAATGGATCATATGATTCCCATGGAGATTGTTTATAGGTAGTAAAATATTTGGAGATAAGGAAATAAACAAATTTATTATCGAAAGGAGACCTGTGGAACCAGTTGCTTATTTCATTTAGGGAAGTAGCACCAACAACCCTATTCATCAACCCAATATTCACTAACTCTAGGAACTCTACAGTGAAAAGAGAGATTCTCAAAATAGTAGAGACATAAACATGTACTACTCTTCTAGGTATTTGTGTGTGTGTGAGAGCGAGATGGAGAGATGGTATATTACCATAATGCGGTGCTTTAATATTCACCGCCATTGGAGAGAGACATGGTTTCATAAACCAAATTTACATCTAAAATAAAGAAAAAACATGATTAGATCAATAAAACTGCAAAAGAAAAAGAGAAATCTCAAATTTTATACCTCAATTTGAATGTGAATCGATCAAGTACTACAATGCGAATACAAATAGAAATCTCGAGTATTAAGCCAAATAGAAAACAATACAATTAAATTATTCTTTCTTCAAACTTATTTGATTTAATCATATCATAAATGTATTACACTAACTAAAAATTCATTAAATCACAAAACCACTAACCTTTAAAAATGAAGGTTTAATGTTGAAACAAATTGCCAATTACTTTATGTCGGTTTAAATGTAAGAAGTAACTAAATAACTCTCATGTTGCTCCACCACCTAATGACCTTGGTACTAAAGTTCATATCCAACCAAATGCATGTCTATAGAGAATGTTGAAAATATACGTGTGCCACAAATCAAAAAATAAAGTTAGTATTATGAAGAAAATTCAGTTCTATATATGTATTGAGTCAGTTCTAATACACAAAAAATAAAGAAACAGTAGATCTAGAACCAAAAAAGGAAAAAAAAATAGGTTTGATTGTTGATCAGAGTCTCGGGTGACCTTTGGAAGTTGCTGCTAAATTGGGACTTAAGAAAGCAACCTTCATAATTGTTCTAGATACAATGTTGATTTTAGGATTAAGGATTCCAAAGTTAATTTATTATGGATTAATCAACCAAAATGGAGAGATCCTGGATTTGTTAAATAATCGACTCTCTCGCAAGAGAATAGGAAATAGAGTGACATCAAATCACAGATCTTAGATTCCTTTTTGAAAGAAAGAAATAGAATTTTTGCCCGTCATCAAAAGTTTAAATGAAGGTAAATCATGACAACCAAGCCAAAAGAGCTAAACACATAGTAAAAGGAATATTGATTATGATAGAGATGACAATGTATGAAATAAAAAATTAACTTCAGAACAATATTTCCCCAAACTCGATATTCACAATCCATGTCTAGCAGAGCAGTAATGCAACACAATCAAAGACCCTGCATATTGTATATTAAATACCATTTGCATAAAAGGTCATACCAAACAGGTCTTGGGCCAATTAAAACCTAATAATACCTTTAAACAAATTTCAAGGCATAACGATGCACATGTAGATCAAAACATAAATGTAAGTAAGATAGTATATGTAATTACCTAACAAACATCATGATTGAAGCCCAAGGGTGTGGCACATGGGTACAAACCAAAGGGTCATAAAACTTAATAGAATCCTTAATTTTATATAATCGATCCGTGAAAAATCCTCAAAGTTCCATCTGGTTTCACTCTAATAAATCAAAAGATATATCATTAATTCTTCACTAATAGTATTAATCACCATCTGCTTACAATTTTAAGAACAAAAGATACATAAAACCTTAAATTATATTCACAACATATTATCATAACTTGAATAAACCCCATTACAAAGTCACCTCAATAAAACAGGGGCCTAATTTCTGTTTGCATATGTGTAAAAGAGCGAGATTACCTTGTCATTTTAGCAAATAGAAAGCATAAATCTAGAACCAATAACCTCTGAATACAATCCGATAAAACACCGAGATTCATCTAGACAAATTAATAAATATATAATGGGATGGAAAACCAGTTAGTAAACGTATCTGAAGCACATTAGTTCAACAAAATATATGTGTAGCTACGAAACTGAAGATATACAATATAGTTAGTTCATATATGTGTACCTCCATAACATAAGACATATCAAGTGATCATCAAGAAAAATGTAGATTTATAATAAGTATGTTCTAGCCAACATTAATATAAAAGCCAAGAAAAATCTCACCACAACCACAATTAATAGAATTATGCACAATCCCATGCAATGTTGATTGAAAGGAGAGAAATTATGGAGATTTGTGCACTATTGGGAGAAAGGTCATAACTTTTTAACCATAAATTAGAATCAAGCGATTCCGATGCCATTAGATTCGTATCATCTGTGCCACGATAATAATGTTTCGGCTTGTTTTCAGCGATGTTCGATGAGTCAAAATCGACTTCAAAGTCAGCAATTTCATTAAATGTTGTTTGATTTGGTTCGAGTAAGGTTTTTTTCTTCAGATTTTATTTTTATTCCATTCAATTGTTACACCTTGATTGGTCTACGCCTGTTCCTTTTACACATCTAGGCGTCTTCCTATTAGGTAAATTATCTTTGTTAAGTTCCTCATGTTTGGATTTAATAAACCGAGCAATTTTACCAACTTCATCAACATCTTTCGGCATTCGCTTCTTGATTGCTTTCATAGCAGCAGCCTTAACAACAACCATTTGTTGCTTGATTGTTTTTCAATTTTTTTAACCTACTTAAAGAAAATGTCCAAGCCCAATTCTCCTAAATTCAATGGATATTGGATTCCTATGTTCAAGACCAAATTTTCCAAGCCCAATGTCCCTTGAAATTATGTTACATTAATGTCCTAAAAAAAGTAGTACACTAAGAAAATTGAACATGTAACTTTAAAATACAAAAGTCGGATAGATGAAGAGAAAAAGGAAAGCATGTGAGGGAACTTTGAAATGTTTCAATCTTCAAGTATGATTAATGTAGTACATGATGAATATTGATTAACATTTAATATACCATTTTTATTAACAAGTTTAAAATTACAATGCACCAAGGTAATTTAGAAAACTAAAAAGTCATATAAATAGCGAAGCAGAGTAAGTAGTCAATATTACAAACTTTTAAGTTAAAATACTTTCTTTTGATTATAAACAGGTGATTGAAGTGCAAAAAAATCTATGGTAGTATGGAAATCTGAATTAATTTAACGAGTACACACCTATTCCAATGGCCAAATTGGGAATTTTCAACCTAACTAATAGTCCAATTACTAAACAACCAAAACTAAATCAGCTATATAATTGTTAACCACTTACAAACATACATTGCTTCCATTCAATGTTTCCAATACATATTTGAACTACATTATTTCGAAGTGGACGATGCTTCACTTTTAAACCAATACTTGATACTGTTGCGAGACTTGATTTACCATGAACAATGGATATACAACATAAACAATACATATTTTTTTTTTCCAATTGTGCTACCTAGTGATTTCATTGCAAAATAATCCAACACAATTTCATCCTCCCTCTTCATTAAATACACGTTTAATAAAATGGTAGTACCGTATTACCTTATTAACCAATAAATATATTAAGAAAAAAAAAACCAAGCATACCATATTAAACTAAGAAAATATTTACGCTTATTGCTCGAGTACCGAAAGAATAATGCAAATAGAGCATGTACTGATTAAAAAATTGAACAAGACGTGTCCAAGCCACTTAACATACTTACATTCAGTAATATTATATGTATTCTATGAAAACCATAAACATGACGTGTCCAACTATAAATAACAACATTCCACATGCAAGGTTCTTAAAATATGAACGTGCATGTGTTGAGGTCCAGACAATAATCTAAAAAAACAAATTAGTTAGAATTGGTTTTGGGTTGTGTTCATAGCACATCTCATTCCAATGACATAAATGACTATACTTTAAGGTCATATCTTAACAAAACCCATACAACATTTCTAAGATTCATAATATGAATACGATATGTTGTACATTGTGCCTTCAGTAGGTCTTGTGTCATGACAACATTCCACAGGAAAAGGATCTTCAAATATTATAAAAAATCATTGGTTATTAAAATTATTAACTACCAAACACCCCTTCAAAACAATTATGCAGTATAAAACCATCCAACCTTAGGCATGTTTTTCATTGTAGTTACACATGACTTGACATTATAAAGTATGCACATACTTTTATCACCAGTCCAAGTGAACTATTATAAAAGGAATAATAAAACATATAATTTCTTATAAGATTATTCTAAGATTTCATTTAAATATAATCTCCCATATTCTAAGATTATAGCGTACACCAACCCAATCTAACAATAATAATGAAACATAAACAAATGAATGAAAATGGAAACCAACAGAAATGAAGTATACATTCAGTTTGAAATAAGCTAGGAACGTGGATGCTTCTTATACATTAAGTTTGAAATAAGCCAATAAAGGAAAATGGAAACAAACAAAAATAAAAACGAAATATGAAGTTAAAATGATTTTTGTTATAAAAAATTGGGCAGAATATCAAGCCACAAATCATGGTTTGAAATACACTCCCTGGGTACCCTAACAATGTAAAAAATATATAAAAAATGAATATGCTGAATCAAAATTGATATATTAGCTTTATATTTTAACATATCCCATTATGTAGTATCTATAATAAAGAAAAAATGAAAATAATAAAAAATCATAGATATTCAATAAAATGCCTCCCCAAACTAAATCTAGCACAAAACAACTAAATCAAACACTATATACTTCAAGTTTGACAACCATAAGAACAATTATATCAATAAAAAATTGAAAAAGGGCCCCTTCCAACCTTTTTTTTTGCTTCTTCAAAATTAAAAGTAAAAGAAAAAATAATTACCTAAAATCATACACTCGTACACAATTAGAATAAGTAAAGAAAAACACACAAGGGAAGGAACTTCTCACTTAGGGTACGAAACTAAAGTTCATTTAATATATAAATGCCCACAGTAAAACATTATTGTGGTCTTAAATAGTAAAATATAAATTAACCAACAACAAATCTTTATATCTAAACCAATAAAAAATACCTATATGTAAGCACAACAATAATGAAAATAGGATCATCATACTAAAACCAATCCCCGAATTACTTTCAAGGCCTGTGTTTTTTCTAATTCATTTGAATGAACAAGCCCTCAATGTTGAGATATAGAGAGAGAAATATAACCCTTAAGAGATGAGAGAAGATACCTAATGTTGCAAACCTACACTCTGCAAAATAGAATACAAAACCATGTTAGATAATAAAAGGATAAGAGGTAAGATCTGGGTAATAGGAGTCACTTTACTGAAACGTAATTTAATTAAAACAGTAATCATAAAGGACCTATTTAGTTGTGAAAATTGTTTGATTATGTAAATTGATTTATTGTTGTGAATTGTGAATGAGTAAATTTAAAATGAGTTTAAATCTAATTTTATGCAATGTTTAATGATTTGAAATTGATATTAAGGTTTTATGAGTTAAATAAAAATAAACACAAATTAAGAGAGAGAGGGGGAGGGAGAGGGGGAGGGGGGAAGAGACATAGATGAGCATTCAATTTATGTGACTTCTATTTCAAATGTATGCATTTCACCTTTTTTATTAAAATAATTCAATTTTAGATTTTACACATGAGCTAAAATGGGGCAATTAATTCATTAATTCATTAATGAAACCAAATATAGTTAATGAAACAATTTAAAAATGTACAAAATTTATTAATGAGACAATTTACAATTTTTGGACAATCAAACGAGACCAAGATGAATTGATATACCTAAAATGGTCATGCCTTCCTAGCTTCTGAATAAAGGTGGATAAACAGTGAAAGTTAGAGCTATAAACTTTGACTAAAATCAAAATCCCTAGGAACCAAACAAATCTTACCCATCTGTTTTGAAGTAGCCTACACAAAAAAGAAGGAGCTCAGCAAGAGAGGGGTGAGGGGTGAGGCTAGCAGTGTTGGAGGTTGAGAAACAGAGAGTGTTGGAGCTATGTCTTTTTTACAAATGAGACTGAGAATGAGAGACCACAAGAGAGAGAGAGAGAGAGAGAGAGAGAGGGATGCGTTTGTGTAAGATTTGAGAGTGTTTACAAATTGATAAATTGATTTTTACTAAAATTTCCAAATATTGAATTAAACTGTAAGTTTGATAAGTAGGAAAAGAGGGGGAAATTAAAAAAATTGAATGATGTGCAAGTGGAGAAAAAGTTCAATTTGTAAAAGTAAGAGATGTGGTGTGCAAGTGGAGGAAAATAATCTTAATCCTTTATTTTTGAGTGATGTGGCCAATTATCTTCACTTTTAATTGTCTTATGTGTTTATGGAATAGTGAAAAACCATGTTACTATATATATATATATATATATATATATATATATATATATATATATATATATATATACACACACACACACACACACACACACACGCGCGCGCTAACCCCTCAATACTTGTATCAATAAAGTCAAGTTATAAGGCTGTATTTTTCTTTCAAAAATGCTATTGTAACGGAATTTTTGACTAAAAGTGGAGATACCGAATTAGGTGGAGGGTTTCTATTGGTTAGTTTGTGGGGTTCATGCCAGTGGGATAAGGAAACCGACCAATACCACGTTGCCACGTGTATTTTCAGTCAAAATTTATGTCAAAAATTCGGGTCCAGTAGAAGAACTCTTTTTCTTTTTATCTTTTTATGCCTTTTTTTTCTAGGTTCTTTCTAATGTAATACCCCGTTCTTTAAAGGAAATTAAATTTATTAACGATGATTTAATAAATTAAGAAGTCAGCCAAATTTAATTTGAGAAATTAAAAAATCGTGTATTTATATATTAAAGTAAAGTAATGTAACAAATTATGAAGTTAAAAGAAAGATTTAGGATTAATTAATAAGATTTTTGGAATCTTAATACTCATATTAATTAATAAGAGTTTTGGGGCCGAAACAATGTGATCTATATAAAGGTGGACCTTGGTGCGATGGAAAGTGCCTTCGCTTAAGCTACAATTTAACTCGGGCCTTTTAGAATGATTTGATGTAGTCTTTTTTTAATTAATAAGGTTTCGGTAAATTTATTTAATTAATTAAGTTTCTCCATTTTTAAAAAAAAAAAAGCACTGGCCTGTATTTTTATTATCCAATTGGAGATTTACGGCTAGGGTTAATTGGCCCAAATAATGAAGTCCCATTTCCTTCTTATTGCGACACTAAGTTTCATTCAGGGCTGAAAATAATTGGTATAGGGGTTTATAATCATAATTCATGGCTAGTATGTAGAAGAAAGGTTCCTTCGGTTTTTGGGACAACCAATATTTTGCTGGCATGGAAGATGATTAGTAGTCTTTCTTATTTTTAGTGTCGGAAAAGAAAGGAAATAATAACTTTGAAATTCCTTAAGAATATTTTCAATGAGGGTAAAATTTTAATTGGTCAATCATTGGCATTAAAAGTAAGGACCATCATTTCATTTTTTCATTATTCGTTAAATAATTTGACCTCCCTTTTCAATAATTTCCACACTAAACATTGTATAAATTAAAACTAAACCCTAGTTTGTATATCTATATAAAAAGAAAAGGTTGCAAGACTAGTTTTGATGATTTATTTTAAAGTACTTTTAATGGTTATCTTCACGAATTGTGTATTCCAAAATTATGATATAATTAGGTAAATTTAAATAACCGCACCTACTCAAAACTAAATGTTGATCCCTATTAATTTGCAAAATTTGATCATAGGTCCCAAATTATGAAATTGACAAATTGAGATTTGAAAAATAGATTTATCCATTTAAATTATAATTAGTAAATTTTGAATTACACACGTGTAGTCGGGGTGATCTTATGCTTTAAAAATGGCACTTTTGATACGCATGTCCTAAATTAATGAGATTAGTTAGGACGACTTTATTTATGTTATATGAACTAATGTAAATACATTATAAGCGACCTATTTGTTAGATACTTATATTTTCTTTTGTTCAAGATCACCATACGATCCTTACTCGTGACCTTATTATGTTAATAACCATTTTGGCATGTATAAAATATAAGGAATACAAGATCATTGTTGGTTATTGGCTTCGTTGTTGAATAGTAGTGTTTGGAAAGTTGGATCAATTGCATATGTAGACATTTAAATTCTTATCTCACTGTCTCATAATAAACCATAATTAAATTGTCTTGAGAATTACTCTATTTAAACGGTAGTGTATCAGAAGTTTCCTTATTTGGATTTCAATTTGTGAGATGTCCCACACACGGAGTTTGGAGATGGGTAGGAGTGACGACTAAAATCTTTAATAAAATTAGAATGCTTATACTTTAGTACCCTATTTCACGAGAAGTATCATGTAGTGTTAATATCCCATTATCTCTTTGAAACAAACTAAAATATATTAATGAATCTAAATGATAAGGACCGGGGGGGGGGGGGGAGAAGGGTAATTGGATATTGAATTTATAGAATGGAGGGAATAAAGACGTGTTAAATAGTGAATGTCATTGATAAATTAACATGTGAAGTGGAAATGAATGGATGATGCCGAGAAGGGACACCCTTATGGACCGTTCATGTATTTTACATGTTGGAATATTTGTCCATGCCAATAACAGGTGACGTCGGGATGTTTAATGTGATGTTCTGAAATTTTGTCTGTTCGAATACCAGGTGGCATCTGGTTTTGTAATGTGATATTTGAGTAGCACCATTAGTATGCTGTGTTATTTTGGAACTGTGTAGTAGGGTGGTTACGAGTTTACCGACACTACAAAATAGGTAATTAAGGTTTATGTGACAGTTTAATTTGGCGTACGACATATTCTTGAAGGCCTAAAGACAGGGGCAAATATCGATTACGTGTTGTTTAATCAATGAGAATGATTAATTGTAAGGACACAAATTTCCAATTGAGTCCATATATAGTTTTGGCACAATTCCGGACAAAAACATTTATTCATAGGATAGTATTTATTGTAATATTCTCTAGCCTATGAAGTGTATGTTGAAGACGTAGCGGCAAAGAATTTAAAGCTTCATCAAAATGCCGGTTTGCGTGCCTCGTTTCTACGTCATCAACTAAGGTTCCATGCTCCCAAGGTATGAATGTAATTATATGTATATAGGAGCTTGGAACAATTTGTATTGGGTGTTAGGTTAATAAAAATTGCATTTTATTTTTCAGAAAGAATCAATTAGAAACTTAAAAATAAATATATAAAAGTTTATAAAAGTTTCTGGGCCAAAATCGAATTTTACAAACTTTCTGGACGTTCGTTAGAAATGTCGTTCGAACGAGTTTTTTCATTCGAACCAGATTTCATTCGAACGGGTTTTGTCGTTCGAACCAGTTTCGTTCGAACGAGTTTGCCAACGACCCTAATCTGGTCAGTCGTTCGATATGTCGTTCGATATGTCATTCGAACGAGTTTTCGTTCTAACGAGGTATCTAACGAGACTCTAACGAGCCCAGGCTGGTCGCTCGTTAGAAGTCTCGTTCGAACGAGACGTCAGGCGGGAACGGTTTTGAGCAGTTTTTGTCAGTTTTTTCCCCACTTCTCCACTTGGTTTTGAACCAACTTTTTCATACATTATTATGTGCGGGAAACACATTTTCCAAGATAACTTTTCCATCCTAATACATCTCCTAGAGAGAGTTTTGAGAGATTATTTACAAAAGGAAAATGTTCATGTTTTAAGTGTTCTTCAACTTAAAGAAAAATCTATAAACACTTAGTTTACACCCATTGTTGTTTATCCAAGTTTCTACATAAATATCAATTGCTTGGAGATTGTTTAGGCACCGGTTTTTCTCTACACCGAATTGAAGAGAAGTTCGTTTCATTTCTACCCGTTTGGAGAAAGGCTCCATGTTCGGGTGACGGTGACCGTTTAAAGTCCTATCGGTGATTTCCGAGACCACGGTGGAGCTCCGTTGGTTATTCGCTAATTGGAGGTTGATACAAGAAGGAGCATCACGACTTGAGAGGGTTCGAGTTTAGGAAGTAAGTCTTTTGTCTTGTATTTTGTAATACAATTTTTAGTGGATTTGAGGCTAGGGCCGTCCCGAGGTTTTTTTCCCGTTAGTGGGTTTTTCCTCGTACATCGCGGTGTTGTGTGACTGTTGATTTTATCTTGCTCTATATCACTTAGAACGCATGCTAGATTAATTTCAAGATAAAATTTGGTTTTACAATCACATTAATTTAAATTGGGACTTTAATTTAATATTGGGTAAAATTGGTTTATTCAAGTCATTTGCTAAAATTGGTTTCGCCTAACTTTGGATAATTGTTAATTATGACTTAGGCAAATTCTAGGACTCGAATTATGTTTTAATTTGTTTCTTATGATATTAAAACTCTGCCGTGTTTATTTGTTGAACCACCATCACTTACATACGCTTCCGCATTTACTTAAAAGGAAATTATTATTTTAATTTGTGATAAATTAATCACCGGGGATCCAACTGCGTCTTACAAATTGGTATCAGAGCCAAAAACGATAAATTATTTCGTTACGATCTTTTTAATTTTTGGCTAAAATGGATTTTTCCCCATTTTCAAAATTTCCTATTTTCGATGGTTCAAACTACGCGTATTGGAAAGCGCGAATGAGATCGGCACTAAAATCTATCGACGAGAGAGTTTGGATGTCTGTTGTTACCGGATATTCCCCACCAACTTACTTAGTTGAAAATGAACGTGTTATCAAACCTGCCGATAGATGGACTGAAAATGAGTTTAAACTTGCTAACTTTAATTCCCGTGGTTTAAATGCCTTGTTTAGCACTGTCGCACCGGATGAATTTCGACGTATTATGACGTGTGAAACCGCTAAAGAAGCTTGGGATATTCTTCAATTAACTCATGAAGGAACTAGTGTCGTTAAAGCTTCAAAACTCCAAAACCTCACCACTCAATTTGAAACTATCAAAATGGATGAAAAAGAAACTTTTGATAAATTTTATGCTAGACTGTCTGATATTGTTAATTCATCCTTTAACTTGGGAGAGAAAATACCTGACGACCGTGTTGTAAAGAAAATTTTAAGGTCCCTACCCGATAGATTTATTCCAAAGGTGACCGTTTTAAATTCTTTACCCACTTTAGCCTCTACGAAATTAGAAGATCTTGTAGGTGATTTACAAACCTGTGAACTGGATATGTTTCCCTCTAAAAATGAAAAGAAAATCGAAAAGGGCGTTGCTTTAAAAGCCCGAAAAGAGGTCGAACAAGTAGTAGAGAGCGATAGTGATAGTGACTCAGAAGATATGGCTTTGTTTGCTCGTAAATTTAGAAAATTTCTTAAATTTAACTAAGATAAAGTTAAAAATGATTTTAAGAAATTTGATACGTCTAAACATGATAGAAACGAGAAGATTTCTAAAGCCGATAAGATCCCTAAACCAAGTAATGAAAATGTTGATAGGGACGAGTCTAATAAATGTTTTGGTTGTGAAGGTTATGGCCATAGGGCTTTTGAGTGCCCCACTAAACTAAGGAAAGAGGGTAAACGACCCGTTTCATATAATGCGACCCTTAGTGATAGTGATAAGGAAGAGAAGCCCGATTCCCCCACTAAGAAAAATTTTGTGGCTTTTATGGCTAAACATGTGAGTGATAATGAGAACTCATCGAATGATGAAATAATTGCACATGCCACTTCCAAGGTCATTGTACATGATTCCCTTATTTTTGATGATAGTGAGAGTGAAGAAGAAAGAGAGAGTGAAAATGAAGAAGAGGTTGATGAGAGTGAACTTCAAAATGCTTTCCATGAATTATATAAAGAATCTATTAAATTGAAAAGAGCTAATTTGAAGTTAGAAGCGAGTTTAAGAGAGAGTGTCAAGGTCATTGATGAAAGTGCCTTAATAGAAGACCTTAGGACACATGAGAGGACTCTTCAAGAGAAGCTTAACTATGTAGAAGGCGAGAGAGATAGCCTTAGGGGTTTAGTGGAATCCTTGAAAAAGGAGCTTCTTGCTTTTGAAGAGCGAAATGTTTTACTAGAATCTAAAATTTTAGAATTGGAAAATAAATTAAAAGATTCTAGTAATGTCAAATTTGATTTGGAGTGTCGTTCGGAAAAACTAGATAAAATGTTAGGAACGGTCCAAATTAAAAATGACACTTTTGGTTTAGGCTTCAATTCTTGTAATGATTTTAACCCTAAAGTCAAAACTAATGTTTTAGGAGAATCTTCTAGGAATGCATTTAATGATCACTCCTTAGATAAATCTTGTCGACATATTCTTACTTGTACACATTGTGGTCGAAAAGGTCATCTTAGGAAATTTTGTTTAGATCTTAAACGAATTCCTAGAAAATCCCATAGTAAAGTAACCACGATAACTAACGTTCCTACACCCCAAGATAGTAATTCTTCATTAATTTGGGTTAGGAAATCCGACTTGGTTGCCTTACAAAATAGGGATTTTGATTCTCATTTACTTTCACATCCTTCCTCCCTTTGTAAATCTAATGGATGAATGTGTTAGTGTTTGCATACTTTAGCTTTTGTACTTCATGCTATATTCATATGCTAAATGTATGCTCGTTTAGTCATTTTCTAGTCTTTGCCTCATGTAAATCATATGCTAGAAATTATGACTTGTTTATCTTTTTGTATTATTTTTTGTGTTTGATTTACTTGAAAAATATAAAAAGATTTTTGTTTATCATTTGTGTTTTATTTATTTCATTTAAGCTTAATGAAAAATACAAATGAATTTTGTTTGTCCTTTTGAGTAAATATTTATTTTTGATTAAAAATGTTAAAAACTCAAAAAGATTTTATTTTGTGTGTATTTTATTTGACACACTTTATGTGGCATATACTTGTGTTTGAAACCCATCATTTACGCTCCCACGTGGCTAGAACTTTTGATTTAGATTTTCAATCCTTATTATGTTCTTTACCATATTTTATGGAGTAGTTGGATTTTGTATTGTTTAAATGGATTCTATTTCTATATGCCTCTTTTCACACATGCACGAGCTCTTTTGAAATCTTAATGTCACATGTTATATTTGAGCTTTTTGAGGTGTTCTCCTATCAATCTAGTCATCTACATATCTATGACCTAGGAGGACTAGTGCATGTCAAAATCCGTTGCATGTGAGATTTGTACGAAAAATGAAAAACATGTTAATTTAAAATATGCACGGGGAAGGGCTCCGAAAGGATGAATTAAATCCTTTGCGATTGTAAGCCACCGTTGATTGGATCTAAAAGAAATACGTGATCCAAAGGCCTAAAAACAGAATATTTGGCATTTAAAAGAAAGCAATTGCCAAGGCCTATGTTTGTTTGATATATTCATTCACAAACAACAGAATATATATGCTCATTGAGGGAGAATTGGATGGTATATCAACGGTTTGCACAATGTCCGTTTATCCTAGTTGTCTTTAATGTCATGACTCTATTTGGTTTGTAGAATCATCATCATGCTAGGCTTGTATGCATTGTGTATATTTGTTCATTGAGTTCAATCTTTATATTATCACATGAGGTTATATTTAACTGTGATGAAGTTTGCAATCAAATGAGAACTCCGTGAACGTCTCTTAAGTGTTTGGGTCTAAATTTAATTGTTGCTAGTTCACACCCCTACACTTCCGTTTCCATATGACACATTTTTGCCATACGAGTGTGCAAACTTATTGTCTTTTGTGTCATGTGTGTGTTTATATCTATCTATATATGCAAGTACTTATTGGTATATTTAAAGTATATATATATATGATATTTGTTTGTCTTTGCCTTGCTTTTATTGCCCATATGTTGTCATGTCTTATCACTTTGCTGTTTATTAGTTCTTTATCCTTTGCCTATTCCCGAACAAAAAGGGGGAGAATGATGATAGGGGGAGAAATGGTATCTTATCCTATTATTATCGTATCTTAGTTTGGGGGAGATTTATCTTAGGGGGAGACGTCTTTCTAAGTAGGTTATGTGTTTAAAGGGAGAATTAATTTAGGGGGAGTAATTAATTAATTGCATTTAATATTTTGATATTCCCTATGCATTTGATGAGTTTGCTTAAGTGTGCAGGAATTATTCTAAAGCGGCATCTTTCTATGGCAAAGCGTTTAATCCTTGGGTTGAGTCAAGATTGGGCGGGTTATGTTTTGAGTCTAGTGAGCTTGACGGCCCTTTAGGATTTTTGTTTGGTTTTTGTCCCGGAATAGCCAAAGGGGGAGATTTGTAAGGACACAAATTTCCAATTGAGTCCATATATAGTTTTGGCTCAATTCCGGACAAAAACATTTATTCATAGGATAGTATTTATTGTAATATTCTCTAGCCTATGAAGTGTATGTTGAAGACGTAGCGGCAAAGAATTTAAAGGTTCATCAAAATGCCGGTTTGCGTGCCTCGTTTCTACGTCATCAACTAAGGTTCCATGCTCCCAAGGTATGAATGTAATTATATGTATATAGGAGCTTGGAACAATTTGTATTGGTTGTTAGGTTAATAAAAACTGCATTTTATTTTTCAGAAAGAATCAATTAGAAACTTAAAAATAAATATATAAAAGTTTATAAAAGTTTCTGGGCCAAAATCGAATTTTACAAACTTTCTGGACGTTCGTTAGAAATGTCGTTCGAACGAGTTTTTTCGTTCGAACCAGATTTCGTTCGAACGAGTTTTGTCGTTCGAACCAGTTTCGTTCGAACGAGTTTGCCAACGACCCTAATCTGGTCAGTCGTTCGATATGTCGTTCGATATGTCGTTCGAACGAGTTTTCGTTCTAACGAGGTATCTAACGAGACTCTAACGAGCCCAGGCTGGTCGCTCGTTAGAAGTCTCGTTCGAACGAGAGTCAAGTTCGTTCGAACGAGACGTCAGGCGGGAACAGTTTTGAGCAGTTTTTGTCAGTTTTTTCCCCACTTCTCCACTTGGTTTTGAACCAACTTTTTCATACATTATTATGTGCGGGAAACACATTTTCCAAGATAACTTTTCCATCCTAATACATCTCCTAGAGAGTGTTTTGAGAGATTATTTACAAAAGGAAAATGTTCATGTTTTAAGTGTTCTTCAACTTAAAGAAAAATCTATAAACACTTAGTTTACACCCATTGTTGTTTATCCAAGTTTCTACATAAATATCAATTGCTTGGAGATTGTTTAGGCACCGGTTTTTCTCTACACCGAATTGAAGAGAAGTTCGTTTCATTTCTACCCGTTTGGAGAAAGGCTCCATGTTCGGGTGACGGTGACCGTTTAAAGTCCTATCGGTGATTTCCGAGACCACGGTGGAGCTCCGTTGGTTATCCGCTAATTGGAGGTTGATACAAGAAGGAGCATCACGACTTGAGAGGGTTCGAGTTTAGGAAGTAAGTCTTTTGTCTTGTATTTTGTAATACCATTTTTAGTGGATTTGAGGCTAGGGCCGTCCCGAGGTTTTTTTCCCGTTAGTGGGTTTTTCCTCGTACATCGCGGTGTTGTGTGACTGTTGATTTTATCTTGCTCTATATCACTTAGAACGCATGCTAGATTAATTTCAAGATAAAATTTGGTTTTACAATCACACTAATTTAAATTGGGACTTTAATTTAATATTGGGTAAAATTGGTTTATTCAAGTCATTTGCTAAAATTGGTTTCGCCTAACTTTGGATAATTGTTAATTATGACTTAGCAAATTCTAGGACTCGAATTATGTTTTAATTTGTTTCTTATGATATTAAAACTCTGCCGTGTTTATTTGTTGAACCACCATCACTTACATACGCTTCCGCATTTACTTAAAAGGAAATTATTATTTTAATTTGTGATAAATTAATCACCGGGGATCCAACTACGTCTTACATTAATTAATTTCATAAATTGAGAAAATTATAATACATTATCACGGTTGGATTTGGTTTACCACATGTTTATGAGATGGCCTAGCGAAAGGGGCGCAGGGCGGTTACGTATTTATTACTTAATGAGGATCATTAATTATGGATTTAAATAATTCTATTACACTTTGATGTTAAATTTTTTAAGTTGGGTCATTCATATACTCACATAACTGTTTTTTTGAGTTGTGTTGCTAAGTTACTCGAGTTTTGACCCATATATCAAGTGCTAGGGTTGGTCCTCCCACTTAGCTTCCTCACTGCATTTAACATTTTCTTTTCCTCTCTCTCTTATGCAGATTATCAGTCTTAAATATATTACGGGTCTCTACTTTATTTAGTTATCATAATTTCTAGTGTAATTTATTTTGATACCAATTAGTTTTTACTTTAAGACTTGGTTGTCTTGTAACATTTAGAGACTCATTTGGAATTTTATTGAGGCATTATTGTTGAGGCGTTATTGACTCTCTTTGATGAACTTTTGACATTTTGTTTTGAGCCGATATTGAAGATTTTGACATCGCTTCCAAATTACTTGTCTATTGTTTCGTTTAATCTCTCTCCATGTTGAGAACATTATTATATTGTTGATTGTCCTATTTGATTTTATATTTAACCTAGTTGTTTACGTAAAAGCACATTTTCTCTCATGGCTCAAATAGCTTAGGCTTACATATGTTTTTGGCATATCCCGGTACCATTTGATTCGTGTCGAGACGAAGTCCAAAGACCCAACATCTCTAAGTTTCAAGTATCTCCATACTATGACGGTATAATTCTATTATGTTTGAATTTTTTTTCCCTTAAATTTATTTTGGGATGTTTGAATTTTATTAAAACTGGAAACGGGATTTTATATTTAAAAATTGACGCAATTTTTCTTCATTTAGATATATTTTAAGTACGTGCATCTCGTTCAAATGAGATTGCAATTTCATTAAAATTGATCGTTTGAAGGTTTCTTCGATCGAACATCTCAAGGGGGCATACTGTTTTACATCGTCCGAAGCTCGGTCAAACGAGGTATGGATGTTGTTCAAATGACCTTGTTGTTGTTCAAACAAGTACCATTTCTATTTCAAACGAGACTACTATTTCGTTAGAACGAATGTCGCCACCTAAAAATTTTTGTTCATCTTATAAATACATGTTTCATGTTCGATTTCGTTGAGACTTTTGTCAGAACTCATTATGCACATCTTTAGCAAAAGTTTTCAACCTTTTGGTTTGAGAAGAAACGTTTTGATTCACAAATCATCATTCTATATTTGAGTGAATCAATTCAAAACCCTATAGTTTGTATCCTCGAATACAATACCTTTATGGAGAAGGAATCTCCATGGCTGACTTATGATTCTCGAGGGAATTCACTACTGAAAATGGAGGACTGCGATTCTTATGATTCTTACAAGGTTCATTGTTGAAGGAAAGTTGTTGATTTATCATCTTCAGAGGATCATTGTAGATTAGTTTATAGAATTTGTAAGTTACGATTTGTAAATTTTATAAAGTGAATAAAAGGTTTTTCCCTAAGGAAATTTTTCCTGAGACTTTGTTTTCAATACGTGCTTGGTTTGATTTATGTTTTGAATCACATAGTTGTGTGTTCTAGGCATTATTAAAATTTTGGGGTGGATTGTCATCTGAATTTAATAAGTTCATGCTATTAGATAATTGTGCACTGAGTTTAGTTACATGAGGTATCACACCTTTGTGGTGGGCTCACTCATCAACTATTTTGTTTCCTTTTTTTTCAATATTTATCTCAGTTCCTTGGGAATTTCACAAAAATAATTATGGCCATATATATATATATATATATATATATATATATATATATATATATATATATATATATATAAAACAACCAACTACTTGTCCAAACCCCAAATCCCAAATAAGTTGCCTTCTTCAACGATAAAAAATAGTTTCACCAAGTCACCAAGAAGGCAATATGATGAATTTGTTACTCTGTTAGTAATGCACAATCTTCATGGTCATTGGCAATCTACTATTTAAAGAACAAGATATTTTGAAAGATAATAAAATTAATTAATAACAATAAAAGATATATTTAGGACCAAGAACAATTTATTAATCTGAGAGTCATAACTAATAAAAATAATTTAAAATTTAACATAAATTTATATTCCATCTGCGTCGCCTAAGGGTCTAAAAAATTCTACGATGAAAATTATTTTTTCCTAGAAAATAATATTTTTCTAACAAAATAAATTTTCACCAGTTATAAAGTTTAATCACCAAGAATTATGTGCCATTTTTACCATAAATGAAATGTTACCGCCAACTTTTCGTGGGAAATTTGGTGACAAAATCTAAGATTTTTTAGCTAGTTGAACTGCACTATGGGATTTGTTGAGGAAATGACAAAATTGTCACTAAAATATGATTTTTGGACACACAACATAGTGTGTGGGAGAAAAATTATCGCGTAGTGCCCTAACATGTAATGCCCTAACATCCCACATAATATAGTTTTACATATATAGGAAGGGATAGAGGCAAGTGAGGCCGAGTGGGGGCTGAAGGCCCCGCAACTTATTTTTTTTTAAATTTACATGTACAAGCTTTTTCCAAATTATAAGTGTGACAATTAAATTTTAAAATTTTGGCGTAATATATGTAAATCACCAAAATTTAAACCCTCTACCAATTTTAATAAAACCCAACAGCTATTTTTAGACCCTCACCTTACCATTTCCTCTACGGTATGTATTAGATTAATGAAATTATGCTTTGGGGGTTAATTTTAGGATTGTTGTTCGGATAAATTTTATGGATTGGTGGTTTAAATTACATATTGAAATTTTTATTTGTTCTTCTCTTTTTTAGAGCTTAAAATCATTAATCAATTAATATTTTTTCTATTTCCATTAGATTAAATAAATATTTAAGCAACTATTTGGTAAATACTAATAAATAACCTAAAAGAATCGGCTCGGGGGCTCCAACCCCCGAACCCTTGAAAATTTCCATTAAGTTACTCCCCACTCTTGGGAAATACTAGCCCCATTGTTGTATGTAGGTGTCGACATCGTATTTCATGTTCCCAATGTTAATAACTTGGGCATTACTTAGGTTTTTAGCTATTTTACGCTTTATTTCCCTCCACAACAAAATTACTTAAATGCATGTCTATGATAAATTATTTGTGATTATGGCGAATTATTCGTGCACATGTCATTAAAAAATTAAACTGAACAAAAAATAAAATATTACTCTTACTCACTATTTTTATTTGAAGTCTTTGGAATGATGAATTACTTTTAAAGTGGTAAATTAATTTAATTCTATATGTGTGACAACACAAATAATTTGTTTGTTCATATAATTACATATTTTACTCTAACTTTTCACTCTTTAGGTTAAAGTATTTATTACCACCTCAATGAAATTATATGGTCTTACAAGTCATTTTTATTTTTTAATGATTATATTAGTATTTTTAATTTTTATTGTCAATTATCTCACATAAACAAACACAATTCCAGTCATTGGTACATATTAATTTTTGAATTTTAAGTAATTAATTATGGGTTGTAAATGTTAGTTATTTTTATAAGTTCTTATTTTTGAATTTTAATTATAAAAATTATTATACATGCTCAATATACAATCATTTAAAACTTTTCACAGAATGAGAATATCGCAATTTTTTCGAATTTTAAGTGATTAACTTTTATTCCACTAGCCTATTTTTTCTACAAAGTTTGTGCTTTCAGAACTCCCTCAACAGTTTAGAGAAGACCACGATTCAAGCTATAATGATATGAGAAATGTGATGCCATTTAAAATAGAGTGACATTACAATAAATGTTACGTCAATGGGAAAAGAAAATCATATGGATTTATAAAATGGCTTTTCAAGACTTATATGTAACAACCCAGGTTTTCGAGCGACTATTTTATACTATTTTTACCTAATGGGCAAATTTTATAAAATAGGGAATGTTGGAGTAAATATTATTTCCCGTGAGACTTAGGGATAATATTTACTATGTTCTGACTATTTACCATTATGAGAAGGTAATGTGACAACCCGCCTACTAAAATAATAGGTGGCCAGCCCAATACTCCAATAAATACAGGAATCATAGATGGTCCATTCTTAGCATCACTGTCGATTAACATAATAGTATGAGATAACCACCAATCATTTCAGAAAACGGATTGTCATATACAAAAAATTTTAAAAGTAAAAGAGAAACACTTAGACAATCCCATTTGTAAAAACGGTGGGTATCAAAAATCGATGACTAAAGTATGACAATACAATAAATAATCACCGAATAAGCTGTCGGTGCACAGACCAATACAAATAATACATTAAGTATTACAATCAATATTTACAATATAATAAATGAGTGCAATACCTTGGGCAAACACGCCCGAATGAAAGTACTAAACATAATTAGAGTACAATAGAAGGGAGCGTCTACTACAAGTATCCTACAACATCCGCAATATGCTGTAGCTCCAAGACAACTGGAATGGAATATGTAAATACGGGTGTCCATGCGGAGGAGCACCTGTAACAGCAAGGAATATGCAGCACAAAGAAATAGAGAAACCGGTCAGGGCCGGGTTTGATATGATTACCATGTGACTAAAATGCATGGCAGGTAAGTGCGTAAATCTCTCGCAGATAACAATAATATTTCTCACCTCTCAACTAGCAGTAACCTAGCGCAATATAAATGATGCTCAGGTTATAGAAAGAACAGAAGGCTAACTTCTCCCCAGTCTCAACACTATGCCCTATTCGTGCGTGGGGTGTCTCGCAAAGCGAAATCCAAACAAGGAACCCCCCCGATACACTACTACTTAGGCAAGGTTGATCGTCGAGATACATTAGACTCTGTCCTAATTAATTTAAGTACTAAAGGTTAACTTCTCCCCAGTCTCAACACTATGCCCTATTCGTGTGTGGGGTGTCTCGCAAAGCGAAATTCAAACAAGGAACCCCCCCGATACACTACTACTTAGGCAAGGTTGATCGTCGAGATACATTGACCCTAAGCACGAAATAATAAATAATTACATGTGTGTGCATAAGTGTGGGAAATCACATCTACAACTACACAAAGAAAAAGAAATAAAACTCATCCATCATCTAATGGAACAATTCCTAATTCTATCTTTAGGAATATACATATAAATGGTACAACACTTTATCAAATGTTTACCAAATTACTTTCATCATACACTGATTCATTTCATGAATTTGTTCCTTATCAGGAAATATAATCATACTTTTTATGCTCTATTGGCATTTATCACCATTGTTCACTTTATAAAAATATCTTCCTTATTAGGAATATGATCATCATCATAGGCTCTTTATGGCCTTACATCGTGCTCTTCATGGCACTTCATCATGCTCTATATGGCATTTACATACATCAAGTCCAACTTGATTTAGAATAGTTATATTCATATATATATATATAACGATTCTAAGACCGCCCGTCCGGGTTTCCCCACTGTGCGCGCCCCTAAATGGCTATCATCTTCCAGGGCCTCCAAGACAACCTGGGATCCTAACGAAACGTCGGGAAGCGGCCATGAGCCTGCGTGGTAGCCAAGACCACACCCGAAATCTCCCTACCCCCGCAGAAAATATACAACCATAAGCGCTCCCATGGCCTAGGGACTATATCCACCCTGCATCATTAGCCAGGGGGCTTCACCACAACGCACGCGACTTCCCTTATGATAGCGATTTAGAGAGGTGTGTATCCATAAATTATCATTTATGAAAATCATTACTTTTTCCATTTTTGAAAACTCATATTTTATATTTCCAAAAATCATTCACTTAGCCATTACGCACCAAGTTTTAGAAGGTGCATTATATTCTTATTTAGTCATATATTATTAATGACCTAAAACCCAAAGTGCCACTAACCTCAAAATAACCTCGAATAGTTTATATAATTCATAAACCCTCAAAATGAGTCTCCATAATGGAGTGTCTCTCAAAAGTTCAACCTTAATATTTTAACTTCCAATTCCATCTCTAGGTTAATCTCCTAAATCATTCGGATGTCAACCTACGCAACTTAGTTCTCGGGTAAGCCTAAATATCCCATTATCATCCTAGGGCATTAGTCTACCCTATAACAACCCTCTAGGACTCCCCATTACTTCCCAAAGGAAGGTCCCTAAACCTTGGACCTAAAAGAAAAAGGCTAAAAATCAAAGTAAGAAAATCTCACAAAAACAGGGAAACCGAATCGATTCGCCCCTTGGGCCGAATCGATTCGCCCTTGCGAATCGATTCGCTAAACAGCCGAATCGATTCGGTGAGCAAAACCTGACCTTCTGCAATTTCCGAATCGATTCGCTTTAAATCCGAATCGATTCGGTCTGCAAGACCTGTAACCCTCTCCTTATCCGAATCGATTCGCCCTTGGGGCCGAATCGATTCGGTCCTGGAAGTTTGCCCAGTTTGGGCGACGGGTTACATAAACCCTAAAATCCCAAAACCTCCATTCTTTGCTTTTAACCAACATCAACAACATCTAATTCTACCAAATCATTCCTACACCATGTACAACTAATAATTTATCCTCAAATCAAATTAAAACTAAGATTTAAGGATTAAACACCCAAAATCACCCAAAACCCATTTATGGTTTAAACCTCACAAAACTTAACTACACACGCAATTTATCACATTAAATCAATATCTAGCAAGTAAGAAACTTGCCTCGAGGTTCGTAGTCTCGGAACACCTCCGGTAGCGACGGATTCCGACCCAAATCTTCCTTCTCTCTCTTTTCTCCCATTTTCTCCCAACTCTCTCTTCTCTCTCTCTCTCTCCTTTGGCTTCTAACACAAATGAAGAAAGAAAAAGGGGTGGGGGACTTATACGGGTCTCAAAACATAAACCCCCACTCCTAAATGCTAATACACCACTAAAATGACTCGTAACCACTTAATTGAGTCATAACCCCTTAAAATGCCCGAAACCCAAAAATATAACGTGGCACTTATTTCGACTATCTCGACTGTTCTAAAAAGGACCGCACCCCCTATTTGGCATTCGAGAAAGTGTGAACTATTTTTACGTTCAAATTTTATTTTAAATTCATTAATGACACCCGATTTAAATATAGGTCATAACCGTCGTTTTACATATAACGACGCAAAATACACAATATAACACTATTTACCTTCTCATAACGGTAAATAGTCAGAACATAGTAAATATAATCCCTAAGTCTCACGGGAAATGATATTTACTCCAGCATTCCCTATTTTATAAAATTAGCCCATTAGGCAAAATAGTATAAAATAGTCGCTCGAAAACCTGGGTTGTTACAGGTAAATAGTGTTATATTGTGTATTTTGCGTCGTTATATGTAAAACGACGGTTATGACCTATATTTAAATCGGGTATCATTAATGAATTTAAAATAAAATTGGAACGTAAAAATAGTTCACACTTTCCCGAATGCCAAATAGGGGGTGCGGTCGTTTTTAGAACAGTCGAGATAGTCGATATAAGTACCACGTTATATTTTTGGGTTTCGGGCATTTTTAAGGGGTTATGACTCAATTAAGTGGTTACGAGTCATTTTAGTGGTGTATTAGCATTTAGGAGTGGGGGTTTATGTTTTGAGACCCGTATAAGTCCCCCACCCCTTTTTCTTTCTTCATTTGTGTTAGAAGCCAAAGGAGAGAGAGAGAAGAGAGAGTTGGGAGATGGAGAGAAAGAGAGAGAAATGAAGATTTGGACCGGATTTCCGTTGCTACCGGAAGAGGATCAGAGACTACGAACCCCGAGGCAAGTTTCTTACTTGCTAGATATTGATTTAATGTGATAAATTGCCTGTATAGTTAGGTTTTGGAGATTTAACCCATAAATGGGTATTTGTTGATTTTGGATGTTTAAACCCTTAAATCTTTGTTTTAATTGGATTTGAGGAGTATATATTAGTTATAAATGGTGTAGGATTGATTTAGGTCGAATTGTTGTTGTTGAAGTTGGGAGAAATCAAGTTTTGGGGTTTTTGGGATTTTAGGGTTCTTACACCCCGTAGCCCAAATTGGGCAAAATCTCAGGACCGAATCGATTCGGCCCTAGGGGCGAATCGATTCGGATAAGGAGACGGTTACAGGTCTTGCAGACCGAGTTGATTCGGATTTAAACCGAATCGATTCGGCAATTACAGAAGGTCAGTTTTTGCTCATCGAATCGATTCGGCTGTCTAGCGAATCGATTCGGCCCAAGGGGCGAATCGATTCGGTTCCCCTGTTTTTGTGAGATTTTCTTATTTTGATTTTTATCCCTTTTCTTTTAGGTCCAAGGTTTAGGGACCTTCCTTTGGGAAGTAATGGTGAGTCCTAGAGGGTTGTTATGGGGTAGACTAATGTCCTAAGTTAATGTGGGATATTTGGGTTTATCCGAGGGCTAGTTTGTATAGGTTAATGTCCGAATGATATAGGAGGTTAACCTAAAGATAAATTGGAAGTTAAAATATTAGGTTGAGCTTTTGGGAGACACTCCATTATGGAGACTCACTTTGAGGGTTTATGAATTACATAAACTATTCGAGGCTATTTTGAGGTTAGTGGCACTTTGGGTCTTAGGTCATTACTAATATATGACTTAATAAGAATGAAATGCACCTTCTAAGACTTGGTGCTAAATGTCTAAATGGATGATTTTTGGAAATGTAAAATATGAGTTTTCAAAAATGGAAAAAGTAATGTTTTTCATAAATGCTAATTTATGGATACACACCTCTCTAAATCGCTATCATAAGGGAAGTTGCGCGAGTTATGTTGAAGCCCCCTGGCTAATGATGCAGGGTGGATATAATCCCTAGGCCATGCGAGCGTTTGTTTATATATTTTTCTGCGCTGGTTAGGAGATTTCGGGTGTGGTCTTGACTATCCCGCAGGCACATGGCCGCTTCCCGACGTTTCGATAGGATCCCAGGTTGTCTTGGAGGCCCTGGAAGATGATAGCCATTTAGGGGCGCGGACAGTGGGAAAACCCGGACGGGCGGTCTTAGAATCGTTATATATATATATGAATATAACTATTCTAAATCAAGTTGGACTTGATGTATGTTGAATGCCATATAGAGCATGAGTAAGTGCCATAAAGAGCACGATGTAAGGCCATAAAGAGCCTATGATGATGATCATATTCCTGATAAGGAAGATATTTTTACAAAGTGAACAATTGTGATAAATGCCAATAGAGCATGAAAAGTATGATTATGTTTCCTAATAAGGAACAAATTCATGAAATGAATTAGTTTACGATGAAAGTAATTTGGTAAACATTTGATAAAGTGTTGTACCATTTATATGTATACTCCTAAAGAAAGAATTAAGAATTGTGCCATTAGATGATGGATGGGTTTTATTTCTTTTTCTTTGTGTAGCTGTAGATGTGATTTCCCACTCTTATGCACACACACACTTGTTGATTATTTCGTTCTTAGGGTCTAATGTATCTCGACGATCAACCTTGCCTAAATAGTAGTGTATCGGGGGGGGGGGTTCCTTGTTTGGATTTCGCTTTGCGAGACACCACACGCACGAATAAGGGCATAGTGTTGAGACTGGGGAGAAGTTAACCTTTAGTACTTAAATTAACTAGGACAGGGTCTAATGTATCTCGACGATCAACCTTGCCTAAATAGTAGTGTATCGGGGGGGTTCCTTGTTTGGATTTCGCTTTGCGAGACACCCCACGCACGAATAAGGGCATAGTGTTGAGACTGGGGAGAAGTTATCCTTCTGTTCTTTCTATAACCTGAGCATCATTTATATTGCGCTAGGTTACTGCTAGATTGAGAGGTGAGGAATATTATTATTATCTGCGAGAGATTTACGCACTTACCTGCCATGCATTTTAGTCACATGGTAATCATATCAAACCCGGCCCTGACCGATTTCTATATTTCCTTGTTTCTGCATATTCCTTGCCGTTACAGGTGCTCCTCCGCATGGACACCCGTATTTACATATTCCATTCCAGTTGTCTTGGAGCTACAGCATATTGCGGGTGTTGTAGGATACTTGTAGTAGACGCTCCTTTCTACTGTACTCTAGTTATGTTCAGTATATTCATTCGGGCGTGTGTACCCAAGGTATTGCACTCATTCATTATATTATAAATACTGAATTGTGATACTTAGTGTTTTATTTGTATTGGTCTGTGCACCGACAGCTTATTCGGTGATTATTTATTGTATTGTCATACTTTATTCATCGATTTTTGATATCCACCGTTTTTACAAATGGGATTGTCTAAGTGCTTTCGTTTACTTTCAATTTTTTTTTTGTATATGACAATCCGTTTTCCAAAATGATGGGTGGTTATCTCATACTATTATGTTAATCGACAGTGATGCTAAGAATGGACCATCTATGATTCCTGTGATTATTGGAGTATTGGGCTGGCCACCTATTATTTTAGTAGGCGGGTTGTCACAGATGGTATCAGAGCATTAGGTTCTAGAGTCCTTAGGAATCTGTGCGGATGTTCTACGTCTTCTGCATTCCTCTCTGTTTGATGTAAGAGCCTTAGGAATAAGGTCATCGAATTCTCTGGTGAGATTTCGTTCTCCTGCTATGGTACGAGAACCCCGAAGATCTTCTGCGCGTTCGTGTGAGACTTATAAGTCGTTAGATGAAGGGGCGTTAAGGAAGGTCATTGTGAAGGCGTCGTGGGATGGGATTTCTATAAGCTGTAGGCTGTGGTCGGGAATAAGGGCCGCTTTGGAGGTCTCTCCCTTTTTAGCACTATTTTATAATGCTGCCGTGACTACTAAGTACAATGACAATAGTTCTCCCGAGTACCGTTGTCGGTAGAGAGTGGTACTATGCTTGGGACTCCAAGCAATGTCAATTCGGAGTTGAGAGGTTCTTTATTAGGACCACATGTTGAAGTTCGTTTGGATAGAGGAAGTGTAACCTCGTTCGGTGGAAGTATAAGGCCCGAGAGTTTGGCCTAGATTTGGGTATAGGAGTGCCCAGGTGTGAGGATTTGAGGAAAACCTTTCACCCTTAGGAGTAAGGTTGAAGTGGCGGGTATGAAAGTCGCCTCTTTATGTGGGGCATAATGTTTTGCCCATAAGAGAGAGCCTTTCAGTGGAAATGCTAGGCTCATAATTAAGTGTTGGAAACACTTTTGGAGAAGCAGTGTTCATGAGACCCCATTGGTGGACATCCACCTGGGGAAGAATCGTGGAGCTAAGGTTGGGGAAGCTGGTAGAATGTTCTCCTTGCTGAAGAAGTCAAGGGAACTATGCGTTCTGATCTTGTCGATTGAAGATAACCGGCAAGAATGGGAATCCTTGTTAAGTCATTGATGGAAGTAGTTTGGTTTGGGTAAGACTAGAATGACGTGTCTTAGAACTATCGGTAGTAGCCAAGGAGGTTGGCTAGTATATTGGTGGAATTTCCAACTAGGGTGCGAATGGTGCATTCCTTAGGTAAAATGGAGTAGTATGGTGTTAGCCCTAGATTCGGGTGTGTATATCGAGCTTGTGATAGTATCGATATATTTTTATATATAGTAAGTATATTTATATGGCCTCCATAATAGGGAAGTTTTGTATTTTTCTTTCTCACTCGTTATGGGGCGAGTGGTGATATGTGTGGTATGTGCTACTTGTATAATATGTATTAAACGCGTGGAGATATTTTTGGTTGGGTTGGTGTGATGGCAATCGAATAAATCGCGAGGCTATCTTATCTTTAGTTCTAGCAGAAGGACTAGTTATTCTATAATTTCTACCCTAGTTACAGGTCGAGACCTTATAGAGATGGTTTATGGGGTGTAGTTTGTCTTTCTTTTATTCTTATAATGTTTTATTTGTCTTATTTTATTTGTTTTTGCTTGCTTGCTTGCTTTGTTTGCCTTGCTTGTGTATGCTATTGCCTTATCTCCACGACCGGCTAGTTAAGGGGATTGTGTGGAGGGGTTCCTTGTTTGGATTTCGCTTCGGCGAGACGCTCCACGCATGAACCTTAACGACGTTGGGAGTGGAGAGATGTGCATTTTCTTTTCTGTTCTTTTCTTCTTTCTTTTCTTTTCTGTTGGTTAAGTGCTGGGTTGGAAGGTTTAGCCAAGAATCACGTATATGAGTGATTGAGGGTTAAGTTCATGTGCTATATATGAGCACTATGATAGTTTTCCTCTGACTAACGTGGGGGAAGACTAAGATTATGGAAGTCCGATAGGGACTTATGGTTGTGCCTTAATGGGAAGGCCATTTGTGTAGAGGTATAGGTGTATCTTGGAGTAGAGTAGTGGTGGCATCTTACTGAAAGTAAATGCCTCAGTCGATTGTTATGGTAGGATGTAGACGTGTATATGTAGTAGTAGAGTTTCGGGTTAGGAATTCATCGATCCCGATCATGTGTCTTCGACCGTTACTTCTCGACGACCGACAACGCGAGGTAGTAGTGTAACGGGAGGGTTCCTTGTTTGGATTTCGCTTCGGCGAGACGTCCCACGCATGAAACCGAGATAATGTCGGAAGTCGGGAAAGGTCTTGGACACTAGGGATATTTAGTGTTATACTTATACGACTAGGTTAGAATAAATAGATTGACCTTAGGATTCTTAGGATGCTAGGCCCTTAGGGCATGCGGCGTTAGTTTAGGAAGATGGTGGGGAGTTGACCACAATAGGTTGTGGGTTAACTCTAAGTAGGGTTTGGTCCCTAGACGAGAAGTATGGGATTTCGAACTCGTTAGAATATTAGGCCATTAGTGGTGAGGCCTCTCGTAGATAGAGGGTTACATTGGTAACCTACCTTTGGAGGAGTTGAAGTATAAGCTGACTTTTCTCCTGTACTCGTGTGGTTATGATCGTGAGTGGATTTAACAAACGAGTCTTGGCCAGGAACGAGAAGTATGAATATGGGAGCATGGACTTGTTGTTCGTGCGTCTCACATTTTTACTACGTGTCATCCCACACTAGATTTAAAGTTCAGGGCGGTAGAAATTGCCTTAAAGACTTAGAGGCATTTCTCCTGGGCAGGAATTTGGAGTCTTTTCACGAATAACAAGTTGTGACCATGAAGGACTATCGTTAGGATATTTCCTTTCGCTAAGGCAATGCGAACGGGAGTAGTATAGGCGCCGAGTAGAGACCATCTTAGAGTTTATTCGTGGCATGGAATGCCAAGTGGAGTGAGCTTCACCGAGACGAGACATTGATGTCAAGGTGTAGGTAAAGTCTCCAAGAAGAATGGGAACCGTTGGGATATAGGGTATATCCTACCACCCATAAGTGGAAGAGTGGATCTGATTTAAAGGAGAGATCGGAGTAGTAGTTTTTATGGATCGAAATTTCCGTGCAATAGTTCGGATCGTTTTCGATAAACGTTAGGCCGTGCATAGCCTTGTGTAGATGGCAATATGCCTTGTCTACTCGTTGGGATGGAAACAGCGAATAGTATATTCCTGGGACTGGGAGTGGTCCAGGAACCTTCCTTTAGATTGGGCTCAGTGAGCAAGTAGACTTTTGAGGGTTACGCCAACGCGAATAGGAGTAAGTAGTGTTGGGGTTAGCGATTGCAAGTTAGTGTAGTTATTCCCTAGTAAGGGTGTAACGTGTTTCGGAAAGTAAGGCAATTCGTGCCGAGATTGTATGGGTATCTTCTCCCGTAGTAGAAGGGTAGAATCGATAGTTCCTGAGGAACGATTTGTCGCTATGTTATAGCATGATGTTGTGGGCTAAGATCGATAGCGATGACCTTAGTCTGAGTCCTATGGGGACATCTCTATTCAGGGGTTTGCTAGTATGATAGCATGGTTTTTTTTATTATAGTATACCCTTTATATGGTTATGGGTTACGCCTGAATTTTGAGGGAAAAATTCCCCTTTAAGGGGGGAGGGGGGGGGGAGTATGTAACAACCCAGGTTTTCGAGCGACTATTTTATACTATTTTTGCCTAATGGACAAATTTTATAAAATAGGGAATGTTGGAGTAAATATTATTTCCCGTGAGACTTGGGGATAATGTTTACTATGTTCTGACTATTTACCATTATGAGAAGGTAAATAGTGTTATATTGTGTATTTTGCGTCGTTATATGTAAAACGACGGTTATGACCTATATTTAAATCGGGTATCATTAATGAATTTAAAATAAAATTGGAACGTAAAAATAGTTCACACTTTCCCGAATGCCAAATAGGGGGTGCGGTCGTTTTTAGAACAGTCGAGATAGTCGATATAAGTGCCACGTTATATTTTTGGGTTTCGGGCATTTTTAAGGGGTTATGACTCAATTAAGTGGTTACGAGTCATTTTAATGGTGTATTAGCATTTAGGAGTGGGGGTTTATGTTTTGAGACCCGTATAAGTCCCCCACCCCTTTTTCTTTCTTCATTTGTGTTAGAAGCCAAAGGAGAGAGAGAGAAGAGAGAGTTGGGAGATGGAGAGAAAGAGAGAGAAATGAAGATTTGGACCGGATTTTTGTTGCTACCGGAAGAGGATCAGAGACTACGAACCCCGAGACAAGTTTCTTACTTGATAGATATTGATTTAATGTGATAAATTGCATGTATAGTTAGGTTTTGGAGATTTAACCCATAAATGGGTATTTGTTGATTTTGGATGTTTAAACCCTTAAATCTTAGTTTTAATTGGATTTGAGGAGTATATATTAGTTATAAATGGTGTAGGATTGATTTAGGTCGAATTGTTGTTGTTGAAGTTGGGAAAAATCAAGTTTTGGGGTTTTTGGGATTTTAGGGTTCTTACACCCCGTAGCCCAAATTGGGCAAAATCTCAGGACCGAATCGATTCGGCCCTAGGGGCGAATCGATTCGGATAAGGAGAGGGTTACAGGTCTTGTAGACCGAATCGATTCGGATTTAAAGAGAATCGATTCGGCAATTACAGAAGGTCAGTTTTTGCTCACCGAATCGATTCGGCTGTCTAGCGAATCGATTCGCAAGGGCAAATCAATTCGGCCCAAGGGGCGAATCGATTCGGTTCCCCTGTTTTGGTGAGATTTTCTTATTTTGATTTTTATCCCTTTTCTTTTAGGTCCAAGGTTTAGGGACCTTCCTTTGGGAATTAATGGGGAGTCCTAGAGGGTTGTTATGGGGTAGACTAATGTCCTAAGTTAATGTGGGATATTTGGGTTTTTTCGAGGGCTAGTTTGTATAGGTTAATGTCCGAATGATATAGGAGGTTAACCTAAAGATAAATTGGAAGTTAAAATATTAGGTTGAGCTTTTGGGAGACACTCCATTATGGAGACTCACTTTGAGGGTTTATGAATTACATAAACTATTCGAGGCTATTTTGAGGTTAGTGGCACTTTGGGTCTTAGGTCATTAATAATATATGACTTAATAAGAATGAAATGCACCTTCTAAGACTTGGTGCTAAATGGCTAAATGGATGATTTTTGGAAATGTAAAATATGAGTTTTCAAAAATGGAAAAAGTAATGTTTTTCATAAATGCTAATTTATGGATACACGCCTCTCTAAATCGCTATCATAAGGGAAGTTGCGCGCGTTGTGGTGAAGCCCCCTGGCTAATGATGCAGGGTGGATATAGTCCCTAGGCCATGTGAGCGTTTGTTTATATATTTTTCTGCACTGGTTAGGAGATTTCGGGTGTGGTCTTGACTATCCCGCAGGCACATGGCCGCTTCCCGACATTTTGATAGGATCCCAGGTTGTCTTGGAGGCCCTGGAAGATGATAGCCATTTAGGGGCGCGCACAGTGGGGAAACCCGGACGGGCGGTCTTAGAATCGTTATATAGATATATGAATATAACTATTCTAAATCAAGTTGGACTTGATGTATGTTGAATTCCATATAGAGCATGAGTAAGTGCCATAAAGAGCACGATGTAAGGCCATAAAGAGCCTATGATGATGATCATATTCCTGATAAGGAAGATATGTTTACAAAGTGAACAATTGCGATAAATGCCAATAGAGCATGAAAAGTATGATTATGTTTCCTAATAAGGAACAAATTCATGAAATGAATTAGTTTACGATGAAAGTAATTTGGTAAACATTTGATAAAGTGTTGTACCATTTATATGTATACTCCTAAAGAAAGAATTAAGAATTGTGCCATTAGATGATGGATGGGTTTTATTTCTTTTTCTTTGTGTAGCTGTAGATGTGATTTCCCACTCTTATGCACACACACACTTGTTGATTATTTCGTGCTTAGGGTCTAATGTATCTCGACGATCAACCTTGCCTAAATAGTAGTGTATCGGGGGGGGTTCCTTGTTTGGATTTCCCTTTGCGAGACACCCCACGCACGAATAAGGGCATAGTGTTGAGACTGGGGAGAAGTTAACCTTTAGTACTTAAATTAACTAGGACAGGGTCTAATGTATCTCGACGATCAACCTTGCCTAAATAGTAGTGTATCGGGGGGGTTCCTTGTTTGGATTTCGCTTTGCGAGACACCCCACGCACGAATAAGGGCATAGTGTTGAGACTGGGGAGAAGTTAGCCTTCTGTTCTTTCTATAACCTGAGCATCATTTATATTGCGCTAGGTTATTGCTAGATTGAGAGGTGAGGAATATTATTGTTATCTGCGAGAGATTTACGCACTTACCTGCCATGCATTTTAGTCACATGGTAATCATATCAAACTCGGCCCTGACCGGTTTCTATATTTCCTTGTTTCTGCATATTCCTTACCGTTACAGGTGCTCCTCCGCATGGACACCCATATTTACATATTCCATTCCAGTTGTCTTGGAGCTACAGCATATTGCGGGTGTTGTAGAATACTTGTAGTAGACGCTCCTTTCTACTGTACTCTAGTTATGTTCAGTATATTCATTCGGGCGTGTGTGCCCAAGGTATTGCACTCATTCATTATATTATAAATACTGAATTGTGATACTTAGTGTTTTATTTGTATTGGTCTGTGCACCGACAGCTTATTCGATGATTATTTATTGTATTGTCATACTTTATTCATCGATTTTTGATATCCACCGTTTTTACAAATGGGATTGTCTAAGTGCTTTCGTTTACTTTCAAAAAATTTTTTGTATATGACAATCCGTTTTCCAAAATGATGGGTGGTTATCTCATACTATTATGTTAATCGACAGTGATGCTAAGAATGGACCATCTATGATTCCTGTGATTATTGGAGTATTGGGCTGGCCACCTATTATTTTAGTAGGCGGGTTGTCACATTATAAAATAAAATGAAACGATATGCTATATTTTATTTACACCTTATTCAACTTTCAAATGTCTGCACCTCAACTTTTGATGGGGAATTAAAATGAAAAAAATGGCTCCAATTGTTAATATTTTTTTTTTATTATCGTGAGAATTTCTCCGACCGATGCCACTTTGTGAACACTGACAGTTAGCAAACTCACGGGTCCTGTTTTCTCGACCCCACGGTGTTGGACCAATGTAATTCAGGAGTGACCGAGGGAGGTAGGAATCGAACCCTCGACCAACCGGTCTTAGGCTGCCAAGACCCCTACCACTCGGTCAAACCCCTCGGGGTCCAATTGTTAATAGTTGATTACTTTGTTTAAGAAGTTGAAATTTAATTGGTGGGTTGGTTACATAAGCATCTTCTTGCATTCAAATATTATTTATCATATACTAATTTATCTCTAATATCCCCTTAGATAGTACTGGTGCATGATTTGGCCGGGTTAAGAAGTTTAATTAGTTAGGACTGGTGCTTTCTAGAAAACTACATTTCTTTTTAATTACATGCATATCTTGGTGAAGAGATGTTTTGCAATGTACGTCCAACATTAATATGTTCATAGATGATCCTTCTCATGCCCTTCCCTCAAGCGGTATCCCACACAAACTCTAATTTCTCCTGCATTGTGCACCTATAAATATACATAGCACAACGTAGCCTACGTACCCTATGTTCGTTGTACTTAGTTTTACTGCCTAAACCCAAACAACCTTCTTTCACCCACTCTCTCTACTTGTTTAACTCTCGTTCCCAGGCAAACCCTGTGTGCATGATGAGTATGGGTGCTCTCCCACTTGGGTTCAGGTTTCACCCTGAACCAGAAGAGCTGTTTGAGATCCTTGAGTGCAAGATCCGTGTGACAACCCGCCTACTAAAATAATAGGTGGCCAGCACAATACTCCAATAATTACAGGAATCATAGATGGTCCATTCTTAGCATCATTGTCGATTAAAATAATAGTATGAGATAACCACCAATCATTTTAGAAAACGGATTGTCATATACAAAAAAAAAATTAAAGTAAAAGAGAAACACTTAGACAATCCCATTTGTAAAAAAAATGGTGGGTATCAAAAACCGATGAATAAAGTATGACAATACAATAAATAATCACCGAATAAGCTGTCGGTGCACAGACCAATACAAATAATACATTAAGTATTACAATCAATATTTACAATATAATAAATGAGTGCAATACCTTGGGCAAACACGCCCGAATAAGAGTACTGAACATAACTAGAGTACAATAGAGGGGAGCGTCTACTACAAGTATCCTACAACATCCGCAATATGCCGTAGCTCCGTGACAACTGGAAATGGAAATGTAAACACGGGTGTCCATGCGAAAGAGCACCTGTAACGGCAAAGAATATGCAGAAACAAGGAAATATAGAAACCGGTCAGGGTCGGGTTCGATATGGTTACCAAGTGACTAAAATGCATGGCAGGTAAGTGCGTAAATCTCTCGCAGATAACAATAATATTCCTCACCTCTCAATCTAGCAGCAACCTAACGCAATATCGTGAGATGTTCTAGTTAACCCTAAGTACTAAGGGCTAACTGTTCCCCAGTCTCAACACTATGCCCTATTCGTGCGTGGGGTGTCTCGCAAAGCGAAATCCAAACATGGAACCCCCCCGATACACTACTACTTAGGCAAGGTTGATCGTCGAGATCCATTAGACCCTAAGCACGAAATAATAAAAAAAATTACATGTGTGTGCATAAGTGTGAGAGGTCACAACTACAGCTACTCAAGGAATAAAAACATAAACTCATCCATCATCTAACGGCACAATTCCTAATTCTTTATTTAGGAATATACATATATGGTAGGTTCATTTTATCAAATGTTTACCAATAAATCTCATTTCAAAACCTTCTTTACCAAATTTTATTTCCTTTCTTCTATCCAGGAAAAATACATTATTTAAAGCAGGTTTTATTTTCATAAAAATGCTTTACTTTCATATTATATCATCCATTTTCCTTCTTCCATCAGGAAAATGTATTTAACATCCCATTTCCCTTCTTCTATCCGAGAAATGTAAATTAAAGCCATTTTATTATCATAAAATACTTTAATAACCAATAATGTCCCACATCATTGAATCATAGTTATATATATTATATAATATAACGAAATCTAAGACCGCCCGTCCGGGTTTCCCCACTGTGCGCGCCCCTAAATGGCTATCATCTTCCAGGGCCTCCAAGACAACCTGGGATCCTATCGAAACGTCGGGAAGCGACCATGTGCCTACGGGATAGTCAAGACCACACCCGGAATCTCCTAACCAGCGCAGAAAAATATATAAACAAACGCTCACATGGCCTAGGGACTATATCCACCCTGCATCATTAGCTAGGGGGCTTCACCACAACGCGCGCGACTTCCCTTATGATAGCGATTTAGAGAGGTGTGTATCCATAAATTATCATTTATGAAAAACATTACTTTTTCCATTTTTGAAAACTCATATTTTACATTTCCAAAAATCATTCATTTAGTCATTAGGCACCAAGTTTTAGAAGGTGCATTATATTCTTATTAAGTCATATTTTATTAATGACCTAAGACCCCAAAGTGCCACTAACCTCAAAATAGCCTCAAATAGTTTATATAATTCATAAACCCTCAAAGTGAGTCTCCATAATGGTGTGTCTCTCAAAAGCTCAACCTTAATATTTTAACTTCCAATTTCATCTCTAGGTTAATCTCCTAAATCATTCGGATATCAACCTACGCAACTTAGCCCTCGGGTAAGCCTAAATATCCCATTATCATCCTAGGGCATTAGTCTACCCAAAACCACCCTCTAGGATTATTAATTACTTCCCAAAGGAAGGTTCCTAAACCTTGGACCTAAAAGAAAAAAGGCTAAAAATCAAAATAGAAAAATCTCACAAAAACAGGGGAACCGAATCGATTCGCCCCTTGGGCCGAATCGATTCGCTCTTGCGAATCGATTCGCTAAACAGCCGAATCGATTCGGTGAGCAAAAACTGACCTTCTGCAATTGCCGAATCGATTCGGTTTTAATCTGAATCGATTCGGTCTACAAGACCTGTAACCCTCTCCTTATCCGAATCGATTCGCCCCTTGGGCCGAATCGATTCGGTCCTGAAATTTTGCCCAGTTTGGGCGACGGGTTACATAAACCCTAAAATCCCAAAACCTCCATTCTTTGCTTTTACACAACCTCAACAACATCTAATTCTACAAAATCATTCCTTCACCATTTACAACTAATAATTTATCCTCAAATCCAATTTAAAACTAAGATTTAAGGGTTTAATCATCAAAATCAACAAATAACCATTTATGGGTTAAATCTCCAAATCCTAACTATACATGCAATTTATCACATTAAATCAATATCTAGCAAGTAAGAAATTTGCCTCGAGGTTCGTAGTCTCAAAACACCTCCGGTAGCGACGGAAATCCGGCCCAAAATCCTTCGTTCTTCTCTCTCTCTCTATTTCTCCCACTCTCTCTTCTCTCTCTCTCTCTCTCCTTTGGCTTTCTCACACAAATGAAGAAAAAGAAAGGGGGTGGGGGATTTATAAGGGTCTAAAAATATAAACCCCCACTCCTAATTGCTAATACACCACTAAAATGACTCGTAACCACTTAATTGAGTCATAACCCCTTAAAATGCCTAAATCTCAAAAATTACAACTTGGCACTTATTTCGACTATTCTAAAAACAACCGCACCCCCTATTTGGCATTCGGGAAAGTGTGAACTATTTTTGTGTTCCAAATCCATTTTCATTCATTAATTATACCCAAATTTAAATATAGGTCATAACCGTCGTTTTACATATAACGACGCAAAATACACAATATAACACTATTTACCTTCTCATAACGGTAAGTAGACAAAGCATAGTAAATATTATCCCTAAGTCTCACGGGAAATAATATTAACTCCAACATTCCTATTTTATAACATTAGCCCATTAGGCAAAATAGTATAAAATAGTCGCTCGAAAACCTGGGTTGTTACAATCCGCAATCTCGCACCATTATCGCCCATCCACGATGAGGTTGTGACGGAGGGGAACGTTTAGGACGAACAAATCCTGGAGGACATCTTCAACCAATCACACTACAAGAATAAACGAGAGTTCTACTTCTACTTCCAGCTCAAGAAGAAGACCCTAAATGGACCACGCTTCGATCGAAAGGTGGGGAAAGGGAAATGGAAGGGACAGCAGAAAAAGAAAAAATCCAACAAACTGCTACATCAGGGAGTGTCTCTAACTTATACCTATGAGAATGAAGGTTCACCCCAACATAAAAGGTGGACCATGGAAGAATTTATTCTGCCAAAATTAGGCGACTACGTTATTTGTCGCCTCTAGAAGCATGACCGAGGGGAAGAACCAGGACTCGTCATGCAACCTGATGTCTCAAATCAACAACTTGGGGCAGTTTTGAACAATCCTTCCATGGTTTGGAATGGGGATGTGCAACGCAACCCCATGGACTTGAAAATCGATTGAAGAACATCTTCTTGGAGACGATCTTGATATCTCCAAAGAAGCATCATCATCGCCCATGCCTAATCCAGACATGACTGAGCTAGATGATATTCTTAACGGCATTGATGACAGTCTAATGGATGAGTTTTCCATGCTGATTAACAGTTGATTTTGTTAGATTTAGCATTATTAGATTAGTTGGAGCTTTTTCTTTCAATGCCTATTTTTTCATTGTTTGGGCTAAGGTCAATGCTGCCCCCGGCTATTCTATTTATGTAAGCCAACTCACACATAATGCACAGAGTCATTTCTTTAAAATCCGAGGTATTAAAAATCAGCAATATTTTGTACCGTTGTGAATAAGCTAGTATAAGCCACTCAAAGTCATAACCATCATACAAATCCAGTCGTTTCAATTTAATCTAAACTTATCAATGGGACAAAAATCAAATGTTAGATATACACAATGTAGAGCTACAAGAATGTATGTCCTATATATAATTTAAATCGGCATGAATTGGCCATCGTTTTTGATTAAGAATTATCTGCATATCCTAGATATAGTCGTGTGTGTATAAAATGGTAAATGCTTATCACGTGGGAATATATACCAATTTCCTAATATTTGTTATAATTTTTTGTGAAATTGTTCACCTCTTGTTTGTATCAAGACTAGGGATCCCGATTGCAAACATATAAGTTATGTTTGAAGACAATGTAGAATTATACTCAACAAAGGAAATTCAAGATACTACTTCTCTTAGGTGTGTTTGATTGACAAGAATTTTTTTTTCATCAAAAATAGTTGTTTTGACTCCTATTTTGACCTTCTAGTACTTTGATTGAGAATACTTTATCTAAAAATAACACTCATCCACATATCAATACAAGTACTCCATCACAAACTTCATTTTTAGTAGAAAATATTTCTTATCCACCCACCAAATAATTCATTTTCATCAAAAATAAAAAAAAAGTAAGCCAAAAACTCAAATATTTTTTTCACTCGTTTTCCAATTTCCCATCCAAGTAAACTATTTTTCACGTATTTTCCATGTTTGCAATCAAACACACCCTTATAGATAATCTTGGAACTCTAGGGATGCTCTAGCACCAAAAAAGCGACGAAAAAATTAAGCTAAAAATATAGAATTTTTTGTAGAGGCAATGACATTTTTCAAATCAGTTTTTGTAAATCAGAGAACTCAGATTCATAGAATAAATTGAAGATGTTGGAAAATAGTTTATCCCCACTAACCCACTTATATATCAAGTAACGGGCATTTGTGGTAGATTAAAAGACAAAGTCAAAAATTAAAAACGTGTTTAAGAATTAATTAAAAATAAAATATTAATTAGGCAAAACATTCGGCAACTCAAGAGAAGCCCAAAGGTCCAAAACCCAATAAAAAATTCTTAATGTTTATTGTGGGTCCTCGAGATTTAGACCTATAGACACCTTATTCTGCTTCCTAATAATTACAAAGGAGTATAACATAAATTGTCAAAAATTCCAAACTCAAATAAAATTTCAAGGCCTTAGTTACATTAAGGATAACCCAAATAACTTTAAAATGAATGCCCAAAAGCCTTAGAAGATCCAAAAAGGAAAGATCCAAACAACTCGAAATCGGCCTAGGAAGAAACCCAAAACTGAAAACACACACTAATGACTTGTTGGTCATGTGGTATAATGCTCCAAAATCGATCAGTCCTATCAGATGACCTAGTCGTATGCCCCGGTGTGGTTAGAAATAGTCTCGTCTAGTGTGTGATGTTGAATAGCTTCGTAGGCCTCAGTGTAACGAGAAATAATATCATCCCATGTGTCACATTAAATAGCTTCTTATTCCCGATGTGGCGAGAAATAGTCCCGCCCCATGTGTGACATTAAATAGCTTTGTATGCCTCAGTTTGACAGGAAATACTCTATCTCATGTTTGATGTTAAACATCTTTGTACGCCCCGTCCTAGCAAAAAATAGTTTGGTCTAATATGCGACATTAAAATGGAAACATGCTCCTGCACAAGAAAAGATGGCTAGGAGAAGGGCTTAACTCTCCATAAATTACTTCAAAAAGGAATCCTCAAGGGAACGTACTCCTGAAAGGCCTATCTAAAACTATCAAATCACTCGAAGTCGTAAATCGGGCATCCATCTTTGCAACAATGTTCGCTCAGAATTCAAGTACATTGTTGAAGAGATGTGTACACACCCCATTATGCTTCGTAATAATCACAAAGGGGTGTAGCACAAATTTCCATATACAAAGGACCTTCACTTACCCGTTCTGGACACAATAACTCCACGTTTTAAATATTGTCTTTCTCCCTAGAAGATTTTTCTCTCTATAAAATCCCCTAAACTCTCTCCTTTAACCTTATAAACCCCTTCTAAGCCAAGATCTAAAACCATAACATCAAGCCCTAACCTTTTTCTTCTCATTAAATCCCAAAAGGAGTCCAAAATGGTGCTTTTGTCTATTTCTTCTTCTTTTTTTTTTATTTCAAAAGGTACTTTCCTCTGAAGTAACCTTAGACTTACACCAAAAAGGTCAATTTCATGCCGATATGTTGTCAAAATGAAAAAGGTGCATGTATAACATTACCGGTACATTTGTTCTCATTCTTTTATCATAAATTCTAAACCTAAAAGGATTGTGTTGCAACAGTACCCTAATTGTTGTTCTTTTTCTCTAAAGTTCGTGTTCGAACTATATTGACTTTTATTCTATTTACGGTGGATACATAGGTGTATTAGAGAATCCATATCTCTAAAACTCAACTCAAATCTTGAACATGTTTATATATTTTCACTATTATTTTCATAAACATACAAAAAAACAAAAACAAAAGCTTCAAAAACAAGAAGTTATCTTATATAGGTTAGAGGATCATTAGATCCGGGGATTATACCTATTATTTTGTTCTTAATGTTGTAATTTTTAACATTCTTTCATCCCCAAAGTAAATTTATAAGTGAATATATCTCAATTAAGTTATTTCATGAACATAAATCATTAACATATCAAAAAAAGTTTAAATCACTTACACTGAGCCTCTATAAAAGGTGGAATCCCTCTTATCTTAACACGAACTTGAATCATTTCATGTGAGTATGTAGGCTCACTTGATCTATCATTAGAGTGAAAAAGTCTGACTTTGTACATATTTATTATTTGTTTATATTATCTATACACGCATTCTACATTACACTATATAGTAAAATAACACACTAACTATTTTCATTTTATTATTCCTTTTTACGCCATTAACTTTATAATATAAATATTTTATATTTATAGTTAAGACCAAAAGTTTGATGTGGGTGCCTAACATCTTCCTAATAAATAACCCATGCCCTGGACATTTGACTCTCTCATTAAACATGCAAACCACTTGCCTATACTAGGCCTTTACGGAGATCTACCCTTTATTTTATCTATTTTGTGTCAAACAGACTCGTGACTCCATTATTTCAATAGAAAATGAAGGTATGACCACACATCACCACCAAAGACCCATCTTTCACGAAATAATACACGCGTACGAGGCAAGAGGAGAAGGAGGAGAGGCGCGTCGCCTCGGGTCCGAGTTCTCACTATGGCGACTCCGTTGGGGATATTATTTTATTACGTGGGTTGATCTCATTTTCATGTATATTTGTATTTATTTTATCATATTATTCATATGCATTAATTATGTTGAAGAAAAATTCCCCAAATTTTAAATTCTAACGGAGATGGTTCACAATTTAAATTTTTCTTAAACAAAATTTTAATTCAAGTTCAAGATGAGCCCAGCAAAGATTAGTTTAAGTTTTAATATAGGCCCAACAAACCAAACATGATTTTTTCCAAAATAATAAAACCCACTTGAATTAATTAAACAAACACAACTTCATTTAAAGTTCAACTTTGTACACACATGAAATTATGCAAATTACTTGAATTAAAGTAAACCAAATTACTTAATTTAAGTTAACACCAACTTTAACAAATTTTGTGTTTAAACTAATTTTTATCTTGATTAACCTAAGCATGTATCTAGGTGATTTTTGCAAGATAAAATAAACACAAACACACAAGTGTGCAAAGTACGAGGAAAACCCACAACAGGAAAACCTCGGACGGGCTAGCCACAAATCCATTAGGTACGGTATTACAAAAGATACGACAAAAGACTTACTACAACGACCTGCCTTTCAAGCCTTGACACTTCTTCTCTCTTCAACCTTCGCCTAGTCGATAATGTCGGAATCCACCTTTTTATCGGAGTCCACTGATGGGGCACACCTACCGTCAATCACAGATGAAGCCTTTCTCCATATGCAAAATGATCTCAAAGAAAAAATATAAAGATAGGGACTTGGATCAAACTAAACAATGGGTGTAAACACATGGTTTTATTCTTAAGATTGAATAATTTTTTACAAGTACGAAGGGGACTTTTTGGAAAAGGAATTTTTCTCTCAAAAGCCTATTGAAAATGTGAAAAAGTCTTAACAACGCTAATGAAAATTGTTGTTCATGCACTATTAAAATTTGGAAAGAAGTCGGTGAGGAAGTGGGAGGTTAAATTTGAAAATTGTTGAAAACTGAAAAAAAATCGCCCAGGTCGTTCGAATGACTTTATATGTCTTTCTAACGACATTCAAATGCCATTTCAAGGATAACACCTAACGACCTTTCAAATGAGATTGCAGAGATTTTTTGTGAACAATCTCGTTCGAACAACATCGTTCGAATGACCATTCAAACGAAAAAATCGAGAATTTGGAAAATAATGTCGTTAGAAGGATCGTTTGAACGACCGGAGAATCTCGTTTGAACGAGATCCTAGTTTCGTTCGAATGACTTTTTAGGGAAAAAAATCATTTAAATCCCCAAAAACTTTTATGAAAAGTTCTAAAATGTTTTCCTGAGCAAAATAAAAGTCATTAAAAAATATTTATAAAAAGAACACCCATAAAAAATATGCAAGTCTCTATATATATTAATGCATTCATACCTTTAGAGACTTTGGACTATTGCAAAGTTGATGACAAGAAACATGGCACGAAAACCGGTAAGGATATAACCTTCAATTTTTGTCCGCTATGTCTTCAACTCTTCAAACGTCATAGGCTTCAAAATCACAAACATCTAACCTATGAGTCAATTAGTTTTGTCTGGAATTAAGACAACACTATCAAATTGACTAAATGGGAAATTTCCCCATAGAAATTTCCCTCTTTTGATATTCCGGGACAAAACCAAAAATAAAAATCCTATGGGATGTCAAGATAATTTAAAAGGACTCAACCCTCCCAAAAATAAAAAATTACAATGCTTGACACAACACATAGATAAGAAGCTTTTCCGCTTTAAAAATTTGCCACTTATGATGAAAACCTGCACATTTAAACACACCATTAAACGTAAAGGGAACATAACAGTATAAAGAGCATAAATAAATTCTCCCACTTTGTCTAACATGACCTAATTAAGAAAGCCACGTCTCCCCCTAAGTTAGAACTCCAAAACTAAAAGGTTTAGATACCATTTCTCCCCTTTTTTGTTCAGGAATAGACAAAGAATAAATATGCAGAAAATAATCCATTTCTCCCCAATTGAAATAAATTCTACCCCTAAATGAAACAAGGGATAGGTAAAATGGAAAAACAGGATTATCATGCAATGGTGTATATAATGGGAACAAAAATAAAGCACATTGGCAACAAAATAAAAACTAATCCACACAAAGATTAAAACATACCAACTAAGATGCGATAGCAAACCGATATTACATATAATGTACTAATGATAAGCATAGGATATCAAACAAAAATCGCAAGAAAGAAGATACTTATTTGAACTAAAAGCATACATGGATTACATAGCAAGGTAAAGACTCAAAATAAACAATACCATATATATACATACACAAAAGATTATCGATGACCCACAAGCACATATATATAGGTATAAACATCACATAAGACACAAAATAAAATAAGCTTTCCACACTCTTATGGCATAAATGTGTCATATGGAAACGAAAGTGAAGGGGTGTGAACTAGAGACCAAAGAATTGTGACCCAATCACTTAAACATGTTCAACGAGTTCAATTTGATTGCAAAAACTTTATCAAATATAGATTTAGCCTCATAAAATGAACTCAAAGAATAAAATAAGCACAATGCATAAAAACCTAGAATTTCGATGATTCTACCAACCAATAGAGTCATGACAAAATAACGCAACTAGGATACATTGTTATTGTTCAAACCCGTTGATATTTCCATCCAAACTCCGTCATAAATATCAATTATTTTTCTTTTCTTTTTTAATGAACATATCAAACTAAACTAAATAGTCCTTGGAAACGTTTTAAAACACCACACTTTTTAAGGCCTTTTCAAACTCATTAGACCTTGGCTACTTTTGACAATGCGACACTTTCTTAAGTCCTTTCTCACCCTCATATATATTTTTATATTTCAAATAAATCCCACGTGCAATGGTTCTTACATGCACAAATTCATCAAAGCCATAAAACATGTGGATGACTAGATTGATAGGAGAACATCACACTTAGCTCAAATATACATGTGCAGTTAAAAGTTCAAAAGAGGTCTTGCATGTGTGAAAGAGGCATATAAGAAAAAAGGAATGCATTATGCAAGTCAAAATATTCCTTCTCGATGCAAGCATGATAAAGAACAATTTAAGGATTGAAATTCACAACCAAAAGTTCTAGCCACATGGAAGTGGGGGAATGTAGTACTCAAACACAAGGATCTACCACAAAAATGTCTAATACCAACATACAAAAAAATATATTTTCTGCATTTTTTTAATTTAAAACAAAGTAACTCAAAAATAAATAATATCATTTTGTATATTTCATAAAGTCCAATAAATGATAAAATTAAAATACAAAAGATAAACATGTCATAAATCTAGAAAAAATTGTATAATAAAACCTACACTAGTATATGAAAAAATATATACAACTAGCAAGAATCTATCATGAAGTAACAAAACTAGTGTATGTTAACATGCAAGCAAACACTCAGAAGATATAGCAAGTGAAGAGTCATGTACAAGAACGCATGAACCATCAAAATTTGGAAATTTGGTGGAAGGCACATTTTCCATAGTAAAACCCCAAAAATGATCTGGCTCTGCTACCACATGTTAGAGGAAAATGCCCCAAATTTTAAATTCAAACTGAGATAGTTCAAAATTTAAATTTTTCTTAAACAAAATTTTAATTCAAGTTCAAGATAAGCCCAACAAAGATTAATTCAAGTTTTAATATAGCCCAAACGAACCAAACATGAATTTTCCCAAAATATTAAAACCGACCTCAATTAATTAAACAAACACAACTTCAATTCAAGTTCAACTTTGTACACACATGAAATTAGGAAAATTACTTGAATTAAAGTAAACAAACTTACCCAATTTAAATTAGCACCAACTTAAACAAATTTTGTGTTTAAACCAATTTTTATCTTGATTAACCCGAGCATGCTTCTAAATGATTTTTTGCAAGATAAAATAAACACAAACACACAAGAGCGCAATCTACGAGGAAAAACTACCACAAAAAAAACCTCGGACGACCCAGTCACAAATTTACAAGGTACGGTATTACAAAAGACTTACTAAAACGACTCGCCTTTTAATCCTTGACGATTCTTCACTCTTCAACCTCCGCCTATTCGATAACGCAAGAATCCACATTTGTCTCAGAGTCCACCGATGGGGCACAACTACCGTCAATCACACACAAAGCCTTTCTCCATATGTGCACCATAAAACTCAAAAGAACATAATCCACCGTATGAAATTTTCTCCTTTTTCGGGGTAGAGATGAAATCAGATGCCAAAATGATCTCAAAGCAAATATATAAAGATAGGGACTTGGATCAAACTAAACAATGGATGTAAACACTTAGTTTTGTTCTTAAGATTGAATCATTTTTAACAAACACCGATGAGACTTTTTGGAAAGGGAATTTTTCTCTCAAAAGCCTATTGAAAATGTGAAAAAGTCTTAAAAAGTGTAATGAAAAATGTTGTTCCCGCACTATTAAAATATGGAAAAAAGTTAGTGCTGAAGTGGGAGGTTAAATTTGAAAACTGTCGATACCTGACAAAAACCGCCCAGGTCGTTTGAACAACATTCAAATGTCGTTTGAACGAAAACATCTAATGACCCTTCAAACGAGAATGCAAAGATATTTTGCAAACAATCTAGTTCAAACAACCTTTCTAACGAGAAAATAAAGAATTTGGAAAACAATGTCATTAGAAGGCTCGTTCAAACGACCTGGGAATCTCGTTCGAACGAGATCCCAATTTCGTTCGAATAACTTTTCAGGAAAAAAACATCCTTTAGAAATCGAAAAACTTTATGAAAAGTTCTAAAATGTTTTCCTGGGAAAAATAAAAGTCATTAAAAAATATTTATAAAAAGAACACCCATAAAAAATATCCAAGTCTTTGTAGATATAAATTCATTCATACCTTTAGAGACTTTGGACTGTTGCAAAGTTGATGACGAGAAAAGTTGCACAAACACTGGCAAGGATATAATCTTCAATTTCTGGCCGTCACGTCTTCAACTCTTCAAACATCATAGGCTTGAAAAGCACAAACATCTAACTTATGACTCAATTCTTTTTTTTTTCGGAATTAGACCAACACTAACAAATTGAGTCAATTTGAAATTTTACCTTACAAATTCATATTATGTTCTTTGTTCTTATTCTTTATTTTACATATTACACTATCTATAAAAACACGGGTATTACATTCTCGCGTAGGGATAATATTACACCCTAGGAATGCCTTAAATTTTTTTGTGACATATCTGCCATGATACATAATAATATCATGTGAAGTGTTCCATTCCGAAAAATAAATACAAGACTTTCAAAAATATGCACACTAATTCACCGTATACCAATTTCTTATCACTACAAACTGTGACAACCCGCTATCCGAAATAAAGGGTGGCCAGCCCTATACCCCGATTAAATAGGAAATCTTGGATAATATCATCCTCAACATCACAACAATATACAAAGTATAAGGAATAACCACTCTATATTCCAGAAAACGGGTTATCAAAAACTTTGATTTGGAATAAAAAGAAAAACATTTTTCAACAACCCATGGTAGAAATAGAGGGTGGAAACCCTCACAAGCGCAAATAAGAAAACCCGAAAGATACAAAGGACCGAATAAAACTTCGGTCAATACCATCCATACAACATACATATAGTACCAAGTGTTACATAATAAATTCATTACACATTTACAATTGTTTGGGCAACAAGCTCGAATGAATCGAACATAACTAGAAACATAAACAGAGGCGTCTACGCAAAATCCCGTGAAACCCGCACAATGTCACGGCTCCTCAAAGACATGTGGAAGGAAAGGTCATTACGGGCGACCGTGTGGCGGAACACCTGAACGGATAATATAGATATACATACACAACAAGAAAAGGAAAACCGGTCAGGGCCGGGTATATGTGATCAATAGATAAATGACAAGTATGATAGTGATGCACAATGAAGCATGGATGATAGTCTAGCATGTTAACGGCATATAAGGAACTGAAATTGGTGAAGGACTACATAGAGTGAGATTCATAATAAAACATAATTAAAAGTGCTTATGAGCCTTTATCATCTTTAATCGTATTTCAATTCAAATATTCATTTTCCATTCCTTATCAGGAATATAATTGTCATCATGTGCTCTATAGGGCACTAATTTCAATAACATGCTCTTTGCGGCATAACTTTTCTCTTTATGGCATTAATGTTCCATCGAGTCCAACTCGATAATTAGAATAGTCATAATTATAAATATAACGCTTCTAAGACCGCTCGTCCGGGTTTCCCCACTGAGCGCGTCCCTAAATAACCATCATCTTCCAGGGCCTATCATAAGACAACCTGGGATCCTATCGAAAGCGTCGGGAAGCGGCCATGAGCCTGCGTGGTAGCCAAGACCACACCCGGAATCTCCCTACCCCCGCAGAACATATAAATAACCACAAACGCTCCCATGGCCTAGGACTATATCCACCCTGCATTCATTAGCCAGGGGGCTTCACCTAACGAGCGGACTTCCCTTAAGATGGTATTTAGAGAGGTGTGTAACAACCATTTTATTAATTCCCATTATGTGATTAGTAAATTATCATTTACCTTATCAATTCCCCATTTTAATTAAAAGGGTATAAGTTAAATCGGGACTATATGTAATTCGTACCGACCTAGCATCCTCAAACGGAATTTAGACTCCAAAGTTATCCCCAAGGCCTATTTTAGGCTTTACTATAAATCATCAAGTCAAATCTAACTCGAATTGAATTCTACAGTCTCCAAATTGACCTCAATAGATTCTAGACCGATATAAAACTATAAGACAAAAGTGATGCCTAAACATCACCTTAAATTCCACCTTGAATGAATCCTAGATGAACCCTTTTGAGTCTAGGATGTCGTCCCAACTCAACTAGAACTCTAATCCCTATGTTTACTTCATTTAAGAAGGTCCCTAATCAATAATCCTAAAGAAAAGGGGTTAAAATGAAAAAGAAAAAAATTTGGAAAATGCAGGGCTACCGAATCGATTCGCCCCCTTGGCCGAATCGATTCGGCCAGAAAAATTGAGGTTCTGCATAATTGCCGAATCGATTCGGATGGGAGACCGAATCGATTCGGTCACAAAATTTTGGTTTCTGCATAACTGCCGAATCGATTCGGATAAGTTCCGAATCGATTCGGTCAACAAGATCTGGGCACTGGAACTAACCGAATCGATTCGCCCAGGGGGCCGAATCGATTCGGGCCTGCGATTTTGCCAAGAAATGGCTATGGGGTCTTGGACTCCATTTTCTACCCATACCCAAATTTCTCCAAACCAAACTCATATACCAACATTCTAAAACATCAAAGATGCTTTTGATCATCTTCAAACCCCATGAATCAACTTAGAGTGAATCAAAACCCAAAATACATAAGAAAAACCCTAAGTTCTCTAAACAAAAATCAATACACCATTAACATAACAAGTCATCTATCTCAAGACACAATTTAGCAAGTAAAAACTTGCCTTCATTCAACAAATATGCAGATTTCTTTGGTGTAGAAGCAATCTCTTTCAATCTCCAAAGCTTTCTCTCTTCTCTTCTCTTTTCTCTCTTAGGTTTAGGAAGGGATTTTGGGAAAATAGAAGACTAAAAAGGCTTAAGTCGTGACCTAAGACCAAATGCTCCACTTAATTGACCAAAAGTGCGATAAAATAATACGCGATAGCATAATTAAAGCACAACCAGTCAAAAATGCCCAAAACTATAAAATACAATATGGTACATTATTTGACTATTTCGCACATTCCGGAATCAACTGCAACCTCCAAATTATCATTTGGACATTTTAAAATTCAATTTAGGTTCAGGTCTCATAATTAAGCCAAATATCATTTTATTTTCAGATGACACTAATAAGCATGACATAGCAATATTTTCCCATAATTATGATATGTATGCAACCTCATAATAAATATCAACTTTTCTACATTGAATTAACATTCAAATCATAACCCAACACTGGTCTCTAATTACTATACTAAGTAATTAATATAAAATACAGTCTCATAAGCGAGGGTTATTACATACTCCCCCCCTTATGAGGGAATTTTGCCCCCAAAATTCAGGCGTACCTCATGAGAAAAGATGTGGATATTTCTCCCGCATCTCATCCTCGCGTTCCCAAGTCGATTCGCTTGCATGATGATGACTCCAATGGACTCTCACTAGAGGCACCACACGAGATCTTAACTTTCGCTCCCCAAACTCAAGGATAGCAACCGGTTGTTCTTCATAGGAAACATCGGGCTGCAATTCGATATCTTCGAAAGGAATGTGCCAAAGGGCACCTTCACACCTTCTGTACTTCTTTAAGGAAGAAACGTGAAAAACATCATGGATTTGTTGTAAGGGTTCCGGCAAGGCAATTTGGTATGCTACGGGACCAACCTTTGCAATCACCGGGAAAGGTCCAACAAAGCGGGGTGCAAGCTTTCCTTTCTTCCCAAAACGCTTAATACCCTTCATCGGGGACACCCGCACCAACACTTGGTCTCCAACCTCCAATTCCATATGCCTCCTTCCCGCATCGGCATAACTCTTTTGGCGATCTTGGGCTATCCGTATGCGGTTTCGAATAAGCTCAATCTTCGAAGAAGTATCTTGGATCATCTCAGGTCCAAGGAACTTATTATCACCCACTTCCAACCAACAAGCGGGCGACCTACAAGGCCTGCCATACAGGGCTTCATAAGGTGCCATACCAATGGTAAATTGGTACGAGTTGTTGTAAGCAAACTCAACCAACGGAAGATATTGTTCCCAACTACCTTTAAAGTCGAGTATGCACATACGAAGCATATCCTCCAACATCTGGTTTACCCTCTCGGTCTGACCGTCTGTTTGAGGATGATAGGAAGAGCTTAACTTCAACTCGGTCCCCATAGCTCCCTGGAAACTCTGCCAAAAGCGGGACACGAATATTTTATCTCGGTCGGAGACAATATTCAAGGGTACCCCGTGGAGTCTGACGATTTCCTCAATGAACAACTGGGCATAACGAGCGGTATCAAAATCGGTGCGCACAGGTAAGAAGTGTGCCGACTTAGTCAAACGGTCGACAATCACCCAAATTGAGTCATGACCCTTCTGCGATCTAGGCAAGCCTGTAACAAAGTCCATCGAAATGCTCTCCCATTTCCACACGGGAATCTCGAGCGGTTGTAACAAACCCGTCGGCCGCTAGTGGTCAATCTTAACCAACTGACAAGTAGTACACTGGGACACAAACTCGGAGATATCCCTCTTCATACCCGCCCACCAATACAAACGACGCATATCTTGGTACATCTTGTCCCCGCCGGGATGTACCGTGAACTTCGACCCGTGGGATTCTGCCATAACTGCACGTCTCAAATCCCCATCATCGGGAACCACAAGTCTTCCATGGAAGCATAATCCACCCTCAGAGCCTATTGAGTATGACTCCGCTCCCTCAGACAACAACTGGCGTATGTGGTCATGACAAACCTTATCTCTTTTCTGAGCTTCCACAATCTTTGCTATAATCGTGGGAGTAACCGTCATCACTGAAAGGAATGCTCTCGCTCCGGCATCCTCCAGGCTGAGTTCTTTCCACTTAGCTTTCCACACCTCAGCTAAGTTTCCATCAGGCTTTCTACTCAAGGCATCTGCTACCACATTCGCCTTCCCGGGGTGGTAATGAATGTCAAATTGGTAGTCTTTCACAAACTCCAACCAACGGCGCTGGCGCATGTTCAAATCCTTTTGGGAGAATAAGTACTGCAGCGATTTGTGGTCGATGAAAAGACTAAACTTTTCCCCCAAGAGGTAATGCCTCCATATCTTCAAGGCAAATACAACGGCGATGAATTCCAAGTCATGCACTAGATAGTTCCTCTCGTGAGGCTTCAACTTACGAGAAGCGTATGCAATGGGTTGCCTCTCTTGTTGAAGAACACCTCCTAACCCTAGAAGAGATGCATCGATAAAGACGAGATATTCCAACCCCGGCTTTGGCAATGCTAGGACTGGAGCTGAAGTCAGTCTATCCTTGAGTTCATCGAAAGCCGCTTGACATGAACTGTCCCAAACAAATCTTACTCCTTTCCGAGTCAAATTCGTCAATGGGCTAGCAACCTTAGAAAAGCCCTTAATAAATCGACGGTAATAGCCCGCCAAGCCCAAAAAACTACGAACTTCAGTGGGCGTCGTGGGCTGACCCCACTCCTTCACCGCGATCACCTTGCTCGGATCCACAGACACGCCTTGGAATGACACCACATGCCCCAAAAATTGAACTTCCTTCAACCAGAAGCCACACTTCTCAAACTTTGCATACAATTGATGATCTCTCAATCTTTGCAGGACCAACCGCAAGTGAGCAGCGTGATCCGACTCCGTCTGAGAATATACTAGGATGTCATCAATAAATACAATGACAAACTGGTCAAGGAAATCCCGAAACACCCTATTCATAAGGTCCATAAACACGGCAGGGGCATTGGTTAGCCCGAAGGGCATAACCAAGAACTCATAAGATCCGTAACTGGTCAGAAAAGCCGTCTTGGACACATCTTTCTCTCGTATCCTCAATTGGTGATACCCTGTCCGCAAGTCGATCTTGGAGAAGTAGGAAGCTCCCCTAAGTTGATCAAACAAGTCATCGATGCGAGGTAAAGGGTATTTATTCCGGATGGTGACTTTATTCAACTCTCTATAGTCCACGCATAACCGGAGAGAACCGTCTCTCTTCTTCACAAACAATACCGGAGAGCCCCACGGCGAGGTACTACGCCTAATAAAACCCTGCTCCAGTAGCTTCTGAATCTGATCTCTCAGCTCCCTCATCTCCACAGGATCCATTCGATAAGGAGCTTTGGCGATCGGACTAGTTCCCGGCATTAAATCAATCACAAACTCTATCTCCCGACTTGGAGGTAATCCCGGTATCTCTCGGAAAATATCTTCAAAGTCCTGGACGATTGGAAGAGAATCCAGGGGAACCACGACATCTCCAGATGCGTCTTCCGCAATACAATATAAATAAGCACTCGTGCTCCCTTCCACACAAGGCATAACTACCAGGAACATCTCTTGTCCAGGAACCGCAAAAACTATACTCTTCCCGAAGCAATTCACTATAGCACGGTACTTCACTAGCCAATCCATACCCAATATTACATCGTACCCGACCATATCAAGGACGAGCAAATCGGCCTCAAAACACAAGTCACCAAGATTAATTTCTACGTTTTAACATACGAAGAAAATCAATGAGCCATCGCCCATAGAGGATTCGACGCTAGTGAAAGTACTTTCAGCAGATTTTATCAAACCTGTAGTCTGAGCAAAACTTCTAGAAATAAAGGAGTGTGTAGCACCCGTATCAAATAGAATTCGACCCATGTGCCCCTGAATGAGAAACTTACCCTCGATCGCCGGTGGTGCCGGAGGAGCTGGAGGAAGCAAAGCCTCCTGAAGATGGTAAACCCTTCCGTACTGCAATTGCCCCTGTTGAGGAGGAGCAACCGGATTAGGCGCTTGGGGCGGAAACTGTACATACGGCTGCTGTGGGGCCCGAGGAAGATGCCCTCCAACCAACTGAGGACATTCCCTTTTATAGTGTCCCAACTCCCCACACTGAAAACATTTGATTGCCGTAATATCCTGATTCCTACCTTGGTTATTTCGGAATGGTCCCGCACCTCGGCCCTGTTGGCCCCTACCACCATTTCCACCTCGACCTCCCTGAGGCTGCTGGCCGCCTTGACCTTGCCTGTTATTATTACCGCCAGCATTAAACCCACCGAAACGTTGATGCTTGGACGAATCCCCCTGCTGAGGATCCCTCTCAACCAGCTTGTTCCCCGAGGATTGGGACGAAGAAGATGTTCCCCCTCCGCTCCCAACACCTCCCTGCTTCCCCGCTTGTCCCACAGTAACAACCTTCTTCTTGTTTAGCAAAAACAAGCTGTGCTCCTGACAATGAAGCAAAGCGGTATTCATCACATCACCAAAAGTCACTAGAGATGGATTTCCCAGCAAATGTTGCTTTATTCGCCAGTTCAAACCTCCCACAAACTTGGAGATCCTCTTCGAATCTGGAGTTACCTCATCCGGTATAAAACTAGCTAACCGGGTAAACTCTTCTTCATACTCAGCAACTGACCTCTCCCCTTGAACCAAATCCTGCAGCTTCCTCTGCATCTCCCTCTGAACTGCGGGAGGGAAATACTTACCATCAAACAAAGCCCAAAAATTTGTAATGGACATAGTATCCCTTTGCTCGGGTGTCGTCATTGACTCCCACCAATGCAAGGGCGGTCCTACCAGCTTGAAAGTAACGAGAATCTGCTTCTTCTCCTCACTACATTCCACCATCCTAAGATGGCGCTGCATATCTCTCTTCCACTGGTTCGCCTTGATAACATCTGAACCTCCCTCAAACTCCGGGGGATGCCCTTTCAGGAAAGATTCTCTCACCCGTTCCCACTGAGAAGGTCCCGTGGGAGCTTGTGCTTCTTGTCCCCTAACTTGGGCTTGCGGCATTTGTTGGGCCACGGCAGTCATCGCGGCGTTGACAGCTTGGGCAACAATATTTGCCACTTCAGCGGCACTGATACTCCCCTGCTGCTGTGGAGGACCAAACTCGTCCTCAACGACCCTATTACGTCTAGCGGGACGCCCTCCCTTCGGCGGCATCTGAGATAAAGACGAGAGAGAGTTAAAACATAATGTAAGACAATCTATTTAACAGAAGATCGCATACATAGGCAGCAAAACAATCCTAACATTAAGTTCTATATCAAAGAACGCTACGGTAGAACGTGATAAGTCCGCATAGATCCTAAAGACTCTAGAACCTGATGCTCTGATACCATCTGTGACAACCCGCTATCCGAAATAAAGGGTGGCCATCCCTATACCCCGATTAAATAGGAAATCTTGGATAATATCATCCTCTGCATCACAACAATATACAAAGTATAAGGAATAACCACTCTATATTCCAGAAAACGGGTTATCAAAAACTTTGATTTGGAATAAAAAGAAAAACATTTTTCAACAACCCATGGTAGAAATAGAGGGTGGAAACCCCCACAAGCGCAAATAAGAAAACCCGAAAGATACAAAGGACCGAATAAAACTTCGGTCAATACCATCCATACAACATACATATAGTACCAAGTGTTACATAATAAATTCATTACACATTTACAACTGTTTGGGCAACAAGCCCGAATGAACCGAACATAACTAGAAACATAAACAGAGGCGTCTACGCAAAATCCCATGAAACCCGCACAATGTCACGGCTCCTCAAAGACATGTGGAAGGAAAGGTCATTACGGGCGACCGTGCGGCGGAACACCTGAACGGATAATATAGATATACATACACAACAAGAAAAGGAAAACCGGTCAGGGCCGGGTATATGTGATCAATAGATAAATGACAAGTATGATAGTGATGCACAATGAAGCATGGATGATAGTCTAGCATGTTAACGGCATATAAGGAACTGAAATTGGTGAAGGACTACATAGAGTGAGATTCATAATAAAACATAATTAAAAGTGCTTATGAGCCTTTATCATCTTTAATCGTATTTCAATTCAAATATTCATTTTCCATTCCTTATCAGGAATATAATTGTCATCATGTGCTCTATAGGGCACTAATTTCAATAACATGCTCTTTGCGGCATAACTTTGCTCTTTATGGCATTAATGTTCCATCGAGTCCAACTCGATAATTAGAATAGTCATAATTATAAATATAACGCTTCTAAGACCGCTCGTCCGGGTTTCCCCACTGAGCGCGTCCCTAAATAACCATCATCTTCCAGGGCCTATCATAAGACAACCTGGGATCCTATCGAAAGCGTCGGGAAGCGGCCATGAGCCTGCGTGGTAGCCAAGACCACACCCGGAATCTCCCTACCCCCGCAGAACATATAAATAACCACAAACGCTCCCATGGCCTAGGACTATATCCACCCTGCATTCATTAGCCAGGGGGCTTCACCTAACGAGCGGACTTCCCTTAAGATGGTATTTAGAGAGGTGTGTAACAACCATTTTATTAATTCCCATTATGTGATTAGTAAATTATCATTTACCTTATCAATTCCCCATTTTAATTAAAAGGGTATAAGTTAAATCGGGACTATATGTAATTCGTACCGACCTAGCATCCTCAAACGGAATTTAGACTCCAAAGTTATCCCCAAGGCCTATTTTAGGCTTTACTATAAATCATCAAGTCAAATCTAACTCGAATTGAATTCTACAGTCTCCAAATTGACCTCAATAGATTCTAGACCGATATAAAACTATAAGACAAAAGTGATGCCTAAACATCACCTTAAATTCCACCTTGAATGAATCCTAGATGAACCCTTTCGAGTCTAGGATGTCGTCCCAACTCAACTAGAACTCTAATCCCTATGTTTACTTCATTTAAGAAGGTCCCTAATCAATAATCGTAAAGAAAAGGGGTTAAAATGAAAAAGAAAAAAAATTGGAAAATGCAGGGCTACCGAATCGATTCGCCCCCTTGGCCGAATCGATTCGGCCAGAAAAATTGAGGTTCTGCATAATTGCCGAATCGATTCGGATGGGAGACCGAATCGATTCGGTCACAAAATTTTGGTTTCTGCATAACTACCGAATCGATTCGGATAAGTTCCGAATCGATTCGGTCAACAAGACCTGGGCACTGGAACTAACCGAATCGATTCGCCCAGGGGGCCGAATCGATTCGGGCCTGCGATTTTGCCAAGAAATGGCTATGGGGTCTTGGACTCCATTTTCTACCCATACCCAAATTTCTCCAAACCAAACTCATATACCAACATTCTAAAACATCAAAGATGCTTTTGATCATCTTCAAACCCCATGAATCAACTTAGAGTGAATCAAAACCCAAAATACATAAGAAAAACCCTAAGTTCTCTAAACAAAAATCAATACACAATTAAAATAACAAGTCATCTATCTCAAGACACAATTTAGCAAGTAAAAACTTGCCTTCATTCAACAAATATGCAGATTTCTTTGGTGTAGAAGCAATCTCTTTCAATCTCCAAAGCTTTCTCTCTTCTCTTCTCTTTTCTCTCTTAGGTTTAGGAAGGGATTTTGGGAAAATAGAAGACTAAAAAGGCTTAAGTCGTGACCTAAGACCAAATGCTCCACTTAATTAACCAAAAGTGCGATAAAATAATACGCGATAGCATAATTAAAGCACAACCAGTCAAAAATGCCCAAAACTATAAAATACAATATGGTACATTATTTGACTATTTCGCACATTCCGGAATCAACTGCAACCTCCAAATTATCATTTGGACATTTTAAAATTCAATTTAGGTTCAGGTCTCATAATTAAGCCAAATATCATTTTATTTTCAGATGATACTAATAAGCATGACATAGCAATATTTTCCCATAATTATGATATGTATGCAACCTCATAATAAATATCAACTTTTCTACATTGAATTAACATTCAAATCATAACCCAACACTGGTCTCTAATTACTATACTAAGTAATTAATATAAAATACAGTCTCATAAGCGAGGGTTATTACACAAACCCCCACTACCCTAGGTAGCCTAACTACATTATTTTCATTTAGCTAATGTGAGTCCCTAGAAATAGCTTCCACTATTCTTGGACCTATACCCTCATCTTATATAGAGTTGTATATTATTGTTGAAAATCACTTAGGTGCCTTTAGTATATTGAGTTATTTATCCCATATAGTATCTCCATTAGGTATATCGGGACTCTCGATTCACGTACATTTGGGTATACAAAAATGAGCCTCTCACACATACCCCTTAGGTATATTGTGAAGGGGACATATAAAATTAAGGAAGGGAGCCTTTAGCCTCATGAAAAGATTTGCAAAACCTAATACATTAGAAATTTGGGGCACATCAAGAATAAAATTAGTAAATAGATTAGTCAATTTTGACATCTCCCAAAAGGTTTTTTTTATCCCCTATTAAAGTTTCCTAAACTAGGATAAGAGTTGAGGATTTGGAAAAATCCACTCACTTTACACAAATATTGACCAAGAGTTTCAAGCTAAATGAAAGTAACATAGGAAGTGGATCATAACATGATATTAACCAAAAAAAAGAACCATGTTTGTTCCTCATAAAATAACCCTTAGAAAAAATCTTAATTTTCATGTTTCATATAAACATTACAATTACCGTTTTGGACAAAGGAAGGAAGTCATATATCTTAAACTCCCACATCTCGTAGTGTTGAAAACATTGAAAATGATAAGGGGATATTATTTGCTGAGATCCTGGCTAGGCTAATTGTCTTAAGAAGAAAAATGGCATCTCTAGGTGAGGAACAAATCTCTCTCCATAATATATTAGAGAATAATGAGGGATACGGAGAGAATTCACACCCTGACAATAGTAACACCCTCCAAAAATAGTCCATTCAACCACAAACCCTCATAATGCAAATATTGAAAGCCATAATACACAAAATGTGATGGAGACCCCAATAGATCTTGGATGACACTAAATAGAGTTGAAAACAATCCAACAAAATTTTTGACTGCACAACCCCGTTGATGGCCTTGCAGAAATTCAATGCATGTCCTTCCATCCTAATACTAGGGCTACATAACAAATTCTAGATGACAAAATTTGAAAAGCTCTAGGGACTTTTGAGGAAGTCATGGCCTAAATATTTGGATATACCATATCTGGAGGAGAACTAAATTTCTCCTATCCATAGATGATAGAAGAACCTAAAGTTAGAGGGATATTTATAAAGAGTTTATGGAACTGTAAAAGTACAATAACGAGCTGAAAATCACTTGACGGGACCTGAAGATGATAAAACAAGAAATTAATGAGCACCTGGGCACCTTCATTACTCATTAGAGGTGTAAGGCCTCTATAATGGTGTGCCAACCTTCGAAGGAGAAAAAAAAGACCATTGTAAAAAAATTGATTTAGTCCTACCAATATCAACTTAAGATAAAATATCTACCCCATTTCAAAGTTTTTATTGATGTAAGACCCTAATCAGAAAATAACCTTATGAATTAACCCCCCCCCCCCCCCCCCCCAAAGGTTGAGGAAGAAGACATAAACAATATTCCTCCTTACCCAAATAGGAGAATCGACAAGCCAAATACAACCACTGGCAATGCGATTTAAGAACCAACATCGACACCCCCACAATGGAGTGCCAAAAGAATCTAATGATCATTGAATCCTCTTTATGATCATATAGGTAGAATATGTCAAATTCTTAAGAATAAAGGATTTTAAATCCCCATGATCCCAAACCACTACCTAACCCCCTATCGGAAGGCTTTCGATGTTACATATACTGTAAATACCATCAAATTTCTACGCACAATTTTAAAGTATGTCAAACTTTGAGACATGACATCTAAGACCTATTGATCAAGGAATGATTATCCACTTATAAGACTAAATACTAATGTCAACAATAATCATATCTGAATATCCATCCCTCTTAATCAAACCCATTGACTCAGTAGAAAGAAGAGAATAACCAAACCATGAAAGCCTTGCTAATAGCCATTTAGATCAAGTGGTGCCCACATAGACACACATAGATCTCATAGTTTAGATTCTCGAAGCCTTGAGAGCCATAGGTCAAAATATTTTGGAAGTTAGCCTATGCCAGTTGATATACCTTATATCCTAAGAAAATGCTGACCTACTCTTATCATACACCGCTCATAATTATGAGAACCTCTTCGAACATTAATGGGTAATGTACAATGAAGCACAATAAGTCACAGGATACACAAGAGGACCCAAGAATATAGAAGTCATCCCTATAGAGTGGGGAAAAGAATTTAAAATAGAAGAAAACCAATGATCTTGGGATTAGTCATCAACAAATGATTCGATATATGAACACTCATTCGAAGAAGACTTGATATGTCACTTCGATGACTTAATTGTCTCCCCTCCTTATGGAGAAAATGATTGTGTTTGTACTGTGAATATATATGAAATATTGGCCAAATTATTCACCATTTATTGAGACTTTATAGAGGTCGATCATCTCACTCAATCTGAAAGGTTTTACAAAGACCTGATCCGTAACCCTGTTCCTTTTGGGTAAAAGGATATAAAGAAAGAAAAAGATGTGATTGAAGGAGATCCGTTGGGGCAAGTCAATTAAAATAGGGTTTTTGATTAGTTAAAGAAGACACAAACCTATACATATATATAGGGACTCCTCATGTCTTCTTAGCCGTATAGATATTTCATAATGAAGTTCTCTCAAAAGGTGGTGGCCATCTCCTTTAGCCTTTAAGATCTCATGGAAATGAGATAAATATCGAAGTTTTCAAAAAGTTTATCATTCGTCAATACTGAACTGCCTAAGATAAGACATGCCATAATATGGACCTAAACATTACGGTGAATGTTCATTGATAAAGGATACTCATGATATGATAATGGATCTGCTATGAATGTCTATACACTTAGAATGACCAAATTCTCGTGAATCAAGCGTGAAGACCTCACATACACCAATTAAGGTGTGAGATCCGATGATAACACGCAAAGAGAAGTAACGGCCATCAAACTCAATATCAATATTGGCCAACAAGATAACATCAATGAGTTACAAGTACTTAATATACCCGCTTCCTTTAATTTGATTCTAGGAAGAACATGGAATCATTTCATCTAAGGTATCACTTCATTGTTGTATCAAAAATGAAAATTATTCTATGAGGATTATTTGATCACCATATCGAGAGAACAATAAATTTATTAAAGAAGAAGGACCCAACACCCCGGTATTGGAGATTTAACATGAAAATGGAGATATTTACATCAATGGTTTCTAGTTAGACCCAAGTGTACATGCATTTTAGCTGATAGCAATGAATAGATTCCGACAGCATACTCTATGTATGGCCGCTACAATGTCACCCGCATGATGAAGAAGATGAAATTCCTCTCGAGAATGGGACTAGGAAAAAACCAGCAAAGGACGAGTGATCCTATCAAGGTACCTCAATAGTCCAATACCAAGGTGATAGGGTAGAAATGAAATAATAACCTTATTTCTAGAGAACGAAAAACTAAAATACTCAAATTAAAGAAAGTACGGGTTTCACATTCACCCTATCACTTAAACCTCAATGGATGCTTCATCAATGAGGGAGAACATTTCCCTTCTATGGGTTTCCCCATCCTTGGATGGATACTAACTTTTTTAAACAAATGTCATGATGGGATATTTTATTAAAGGACTGTCCCGCATAGATAAAAGAGGAAGTGCAAGAAATAATGAACTTGATTGGGAAGTTAGATAACCCCTTTGTAGACTAGGTCACCATTGAATATTTGAGGAACGCCGAGCTATTTTGAGAGGTAATAATGGAAAAATAGAAGAATTGGGCATACTACCATTTATTGATAACAAAGAAGTCTTTCGAAGGTTAGATCGCCTATATATATGGTATTTATAGAATTAGAAATGGCCTATGATAGAGTACCTAGAGATATAATTTAGTGGGATTTAAGGAGGAAAAGAATCCATATGTGTTATATTAAAGTTATTGAAGATATGTATGATAACACAAAGACTGGAGTAAGGACTATATATGGAGAAACTAATGACTTTACGATTAAAGTGGGTTTACATCAAGGATCGGCCTTAAGTCCTTATTTATTTGCCGTAGATTTGGATGAGATTACTAAGGACATATACGAAGATGTCCGATGGTGTATATTGATTGCAGATGATGTAATTTTATTAAACACTTCAAAGGAAAGCTTAGCAATGAGACTAGATACCTGGAGAAAATCCTAAGAGTCTAATGGACTAAAAATCAATAGAAATAAAAAGGAATTTATGGAATTTAAGTTTAATAATGAGGCGTCGATTAGCATAATGTTAAAAATTGAAGAAAAGGTGATAAACCAAAGTAATAAATTTCGTTACCTAGGTTCAATGCTACAAAGTAATAGGGATAATAATGAGGATGTTATGAGTAGAATATCCACTGGTTCGATGAAATGGAGACAAGAAAGTGGGGCATTATGCGATAAGAGGATAACTAATAAATTAAAAGGAAATTTTTATAAAATAGTTGTTAGGCCAGCGACCATGTATAGAGAGGAGTGTTAGGCGTTAAATAAAAAACATGAACAAAGTATCCATGTAAGTGACATGAGGATGCTCCGGTGGATGATAGGAATTACTAGAAAGGACAAAATTAAAAACCAATACGTGAGAGAAAAGTTAGGAGTAACTCACATCTGTGATAAATTAAGAGAAGGTAGATTTAGGTGGTACGAACATGTGTTGCGTAGTCCAGTAGATGCTCCTATAACAAGAGGAAGATTGTTGGAAATAGAGGGAAAAAGAAAAAGAGGTTGACCTAACCAATCATGAGAGGAAATTATTAGGATCGACTGTTAGGAATTAAACTTGAATGATAATCATGCACATAATAGATTAGAATGAAAAAAGGAGAATCCATGTGGCCGATCACATACGATGGGATAAAAGCAAGGATGATGATAATGATGATACTCAATGAAGAACCACCAACAACCATTTGTAACCTCTCATTCACAGAGAAGGACCTTGAGGAAAATTATTTTGACTTGCTTGATCATATAAATAATTTCATGGGAGAACTAAATTTTAACTTTGAGTATGCTTGTGCGCAAAATTTTGATGATAATGAATGTGGAAACCAATGTAATGAATTTAATATATGTAATAAAAAAATTAGAAGACCACCTAAAAGAGTTTCATGACTACAAACAGGCACGCATAACTTGTGGAAGAAATGACAAAGGTTGATTTAGGGTCTCTAGATGAGATAAAAGAAACAAAAATTGGTTCTTCTTTAGACGATCTAGAAATGTCCAAACACCTCCAACTTTTAAAAGAATACATCGATGTCTTTGTATGGTCCTATGCTGATATGGAGAGACTTGATCCTGAAATAGTGGTCTACAACACACCTATATATCCAAAATCTAAGCCAGTTAAGCTAAAACTCCGAAAGCTCATACTTGAATGGTTTGTAAATATTATAGAAAAAATGATGAAGGAGCTTAGCGTAAGATTTCTAACAGTGGTCGAATAACCATTGTGTCTAGATAACATTGTACCTATCCCCTAAAATAGAGGGAAATGAAGGATTTCGATTGACTATAGAGACTTAAATAAATGTACTCCCAAAGACGATTATTCATTTCCAAACATAAATATGATCATCGACTGCACTGTTCACCATTTTTGGAATTCCTTTGTGGATGGCTTCACAAGTTGTAACCAAATCAAGATGCACCAAGATGATGAAGAAAAAATGGTTTCACTACCCCTTAGGGGACCTTCTATTACACAGTGGTCTCCTTCGGACATAAGAATCTTGGTACAACGTACCAATTAGGGGATACTACCTTAATACACCCTATGATCCATAAAGAGGTTGAAGTAATTATTTATGATACTATCACCAATTCCAAAACAAGGGGAGGGCAAGTCCCAACATTAAGAATGTTTTCTGAGAGACTAAGGATGTATCAGATGCGCTTGAATCACCCAAAATATTTCTTCGGAGTTAATAAAGGAAAGTTGCTAGGATTAAGCACGAACAAAAACAAAAATGAGGTGACCTACGGCCGTGTTTTTTACCCAAACTTCCGATTTTTATTTATTTTTTATCCGATTTTTCTTCAAATTTCGAATGAAATTTTAGTTTGTTGATTTTTTATTTTTCGATTATTTCGAAAACAATTTAAAACGAAAAATCATAAATAATTTTGAATTTACAATATTTCGATTTTTACGATCCGATTTTTCTAAAACTATGTCGATCCGATTTTTTTCAAAATTATTTTCGATTTTATTGAATGATTTTCTGATTTTTGGTTTTTTTCTATTTTTTAAACATTATCATAACCCACACCAATTGGCAGAGTGTGAGGGCTCTAAAGTGTTCTTTATAAAAGGAGATTATCCCCCTAACTTCTACACTAATGAAAAAATGGGTCAAATCCTCGTGTATTTACATGATGTGTTAAACCTTTTCCTTTGTTTATTTGAAATCAAAATTTCGATTAATCAAAAATCCTAAATTTATTTTTTTGAAATTTTAGAATTTCCAAAATTTATGGATTTTAATATATTTTGTGAATTTTTAAATTTTTTTTGGTTTTTGATAAATTTTTTTGATTTTTTCGAATTTAGAATTTTTATAATTTTCTAAAAAGTCAGATTGAAAATCGGAATCGTTATTTTATTTCCGAAAAAATCAGATTTTTTTTCAAAAATGCATTTTTCGATCCGATCCGAACGAAACACATGCCTAGCTAAACCCGATAAAATCCATCCTAGAAATGCTACCTCCACGCAATGTGAAAGAGGTAATAGGTTTCTTAGGAGGGCATCAATACATTAGTCGATTCATATCCTAGGTGACCTCTATATGTGATCCAAAATTGAAAACTCTCTTCAAGGATTCTACCAACATATGTAACTCTTCATGCCTAGAGGCTTTTGATAAAATAAAGAACTATTTAACCAATCCTCATGTGTGGAATACCCCGTACTTTTATGAATATCTAATTTCCACGTGTGCATTTAATTATTAATCTAATTGGAGAAATTAAATTGATTTCAATATATATTATTTAGCGAGGTAAGGATTAATACTTATGATTACTATTATTTACTTGCATGTGATAAGTAAATACAATTTTGACTTATTATATATCATTATGGGTGAAAAGTGACAGTTTATAATTTGTTGATAAAGAGTTACATCGATGAATATATATTTTACCCGATTATTGAGATGTTTGTATATTTTTAGTTGGGTGGCTCAAATGATCTTTTTGAGTGCAATGGTGATTCGGAATGGGTCTAACTAGCCTCGAATAGGCACTCGGGTGTTATAGTTGGGTTCCCAGAATGTTTAGACGTAATAGGACCTTATGGGGGTATAATGTCCTTTTAACACCTAGGGTTTTATTTAAAAACATGATTAGGGTATAATTACAATGTATATAAGGTTTAGAGGTGTGGATGACAACCATACTTTTGTCCTCTGGAAAATTGGGATTAAGAAAGAGATTAAGAAAAGAAAAGATAAAGAGAACCCTGGAGAAGATAAGGAATAGCCAATATCCGGATTCGAATCACTCTTATGTTTTAAGACTTTGGATTCATATTCTAGATGGATGTATTAACTTGCTTTAGAGTACAAATTCTATATTTAATTATATTCATAGTTTATTATGAACAAATATAATATTTAAAAGAAGTAAACTTTTATAATCAAGTTAAGAGATTTGAGTTGTGTTTAACCTCTAATTTTATTTAAGAATGATAGATTATGAATATATGATAAATTCGTAATTTAATTATGGGTTCATGATTAAAAAATGAGATTATTGATAGGGTGTTAGAAATCAATAAACTTCAAGGTTAGATTAATTCTAAGTTGTTGGAATTTAATCTTACTAGCAAATATAATAATAATTATAAAAAGGGGGTTTTGGGGAAATGTCCATTCTAACTCAAAGTGTATAAAAATAGGACACTCCGCATAATTTTATAAATTTAGTCCATGTACTAAAAACACCATGAAAAATGACCAATATGTCATTTGATAATTCATAAAAAAAACATCAAATTTTTAAAAGTCCATAACTTCAAATCTACGAATCCAAAATTTATATATTTGATAAATTTACTATTTCGCTAAAACCTCCATTTTTCAGGTGAAAACTCCATTTTTTCGACGAACACTATATTTTTCCTACGAAAAACCTTCTTCTTCGGCGCTTGCAAATGTGCCACTGGCACGGACCAAAAAAATGAAATAAATAGACAAAGGAAGAGTGAAAGCAGGAGAGAGAAACAATCCAGTGAGAATTTCGGCATTTTTCGATGAAGATTTCGGCGTTCCGACGAGGATTTCGGTGGGTGGAGTGGAGGTGGGGTAATGTGTTTATTTTTAGAATGAGTTTTAAATGAGTATGACTAAGGGTATAAATACAAATACCTCTTTAACTAAAACAAATGAAATTATCTGTTTCGTGTACTCCTAACTCTAAAGGGACCACACAAATAAACGTTATTGTACCACAGGGACTAGATCTATAAACATGAAAACCCGTGTCCTAAAAATCCAAATATAGGAAGGAACATGATCTTGACTTTAATTATCTAATATAAAAAATAGTATATATCACAAATTCAATGTCTTATTTTAAAGCCATAATAAAAGGTTAATTTTTTCATAAATAAAATATTTCAATTATTTTTTAAATATTTTTATTATACAAAAACAATTTTTTCTAAATAAAAACTTCGAAACAACTGTACGTATCTGATATAAAAAAATTTACAAATTTTTATTTATTTTTATTTTTAAAAATTGTATGCCTTTTATTTATGCAAAATTACAGTTTTTTCTATAAATTTAACGTTAAAAATATTTTTATAAGAAACTTTTTTTTATTTATATTATAAACAATTTTGAAATTTGACACCTTTTTTAACTAAAAAACTATTTTTTTATAAGTGAAAACTTCAAAAATAAAATAAAATTGTACGTGGTGTTTTGTAAAAAAAATTATACATATTTTTATTTATTTTTAGTTTAAAAAATTTTATGTCATTTATACATAAAAACTTAAAGGTTTTTCTACAAATACAATGTTATAAATAATTTTGAATTTTTTTTCTAGAAATAAAAATGTTATATAGATATAATAATACTAGTAGAATTATGTAATGTGATTTGGGTGGAGAATGATCAAAAGAGATTAATCGGATCTAGATTGTGTTAGACCGAGAGATTATTTAATGGAGTCTAGATTGTATCATCTTTTTAGTTTTAAAGAGTCTTTTGATTTATTCATTTTTTTTATTTCAAAGAGATTTTTCATTTATCCATTTTTTTTCAAAGAGCACATTGTTCAAGATGAGAAAGAAAAAGATAGTAAGTATGAAAGCTACATTAATTCATCTAATATTATTGTATTAGAGGTATAATAAAGATGTATAGCAAAATTTATTTGAGAGGAAAATAATGATTGACTACAAAAGTCCTTTTGAAATTACAGAAAAAAACTAACAAATGTTAAAAAATATCCTTAATGACACCTTGAGTTTGGCAGATTTATTTTCTTGCCACTAAGTGCTTCTAACATAACAATAACATACCTAACATATTGAATTTCTAGAGGAAAAACTTATGGGTACCCATGCTTTCACCCAAACCAAGAAAATAATATATTTAAATGCTTAAAAAAACCTAATAAATTTCTTTTCAAATGAGAAAATGTAAACTTATAGTCTTACCCGTATATATGGTAATGGGGCTTCCCTAATCAGCTACAAAATTTTCAAATAAAAAATATAATCGGGATGCATATGCATTGCCTTTAACAAAGAGGTAGACATAGATACCATCATCAATTATATATTCAAAGTGTACATAGCACCCACATAATTCAACAGGTATGGTTCAAGCCTTTGGTACTCATTCCTCCATAGCCAACAAGTAAGAGGATTAAATAATTTCTCTAGGTAAATCAATATGAAAAAAATCGTACCAATTTCAAGATTTTGAACAACTACTTGGTAGAAAAAAATATAATAAATAAAATAATTTGAAAAATAAAGATATATAAAGTAAAATTAGAAGTTTAAGATATAAATACCTATTTCATATTTTTTTGGATTTCTTCATTATCTCTTATTATTTCCTCATGGAGCTTCGATCAAGAGTGCCGACGGGAATACGAGTATGACTGAATAACTTGAAACAAAAAAAATTATTATCATTTTGATGATGAACACATAACGTTTTCTTCAGTCCGAAAATCTTAGTCAAAAGAAGAAGAGGAGATAAAATAAATCAAAAGTTTTAGATGAGATATAAAGAGAGTACCTGCTGTCATAAAATGTCCTTTGAAAAAGACAAACACTGTGGCCATATAACTTTCATCCATTTTCTCTTTAAAAAAGGTATAATAAGGATAACTTTGTATGTTTCATTCATTTTCTTTCTAAAGAGGTAGAATAAAGATTGCTTTGTAAGTAGATATCTCGTAAGTGTAACACCCCATATTTTTGACGATTTTGATTATAGGATTAAATTAATTTAAAATGGGAATTAATCCAAAATAAAAATAAATATTAATTAGCGAGGCAAGGATTAATATTTGTTGATGTGAATGAAGCACCTTATACTCTTGACTCACTTGAGTCTACATTGTATAAGTGCTCATCTAGTTTCGAAATAGTGACAAAATTGAGTCCATTCCCTATAATCCAAAAAGCTTCAGACTCTACTCTTCATTCCTCTTGTTTAATTGATTGAAGGTATATTCACAAACACTCACACACATTAGGATTGCATACATTATTCATATATTGCATTAAAGTAATTGTGTGTGTGTTGTGTGTGTTAATTTCCCTTAAAACAATTTTTAGTAATTTTTTAGGAATTTTTAATGATTTTTAAAATGATTTTTTCAAAATTAAAACTGGATTAAAAAGCTTTTGGGGTCAATCTGTAAATATTGGTTTTATGGTTTTATGCCTATAAGTTGATTTGGGTAGGATCCGAAAGCGCTTAAGACTATAGGGTGCATGTGTAATTATTTTCAAACACACGTGTGAGGTTCGATATCAGCCCTATTCCTGTCACCCTTGTACCGGTTAGATTTGTGTTTCTTTAAAGACTCAAAACCGTTGTCCATTATCAGCCCTTGCATCATTGGTATCAACGCTCTGCATGCGTTTGAAGCCAATCCATGTGAAACCCTTCTCATCTAATCAGAATCTTTTTAACCCACCGCCTTTATCTCACCGTTGGATCAAAGTTAATTTGGGAAGACCAAATCCCAACCCTTAATTTTGAATAGCCTTTTTGATCCTTCTCAACCCTCTATAAAAATAGGCTTACCCTCAGCCTTTGGGAGACTTGTGCCACTTCGTGATAAGAGAGAAGAGAGAAAAAACAGAGAGAGAGAGTTAGAAACCCTAAATCGTCCATATACAGTTTCAAACCTTAACTCATTTTCCAAAAGCCAGTTACACCAAACACTAACCCTCAGTGTTTAAGAATTATTTCTGTGTTGGTTTGAAAGCAGTTTCGTGGTTTAACCTCTTGGTTTTAAGATCTTGTATCCAACTTAAACATTAGGTTAGATATGTATTTCTGTTTCTTTGAAATCATAGATCTGGCGCTTTTATGTTATATTACACTTAGATTTGCATTCTTAGTTTCTCGTCTTAAGAAATATTTTGTTGAATATTTACTATAAGTGTTTTTATCTTCAAAATCAATAAAATTATTTTATGTTTCTAGTTCTTTTGAAACAAGACTTTTAACCTAGTTGGAATCGCAATTGGTGATTTTCAATTTCAAAATCATTTTCAAAACCCTCTGAAATTGAATATGACCTTGGCAGTCTTACAAGCAAGGTAACCTTGGATTCCGGGATTGATTAAAAGGTCAAATAAGGTTTTTGTTTCCTAAGAAGAGAGAAACTGAAAATCACAACATATAGATCTTAACTGTAATTTGATGGGACTATTTGTATAAATAAGCGTGTGTGTGCGTGCATGCATGTGTTAGAGCACCATCACAAACACTTACACACTACAACACTGAAAGTGTTAGTTATAAGATCTTAAAATAAGAGTCGACGTAAAGACTGGAACAAAGTGGAAGTTGGAAAACTGAGAGAGCCACATTAAAAATCAGAACTGCAGAGAAGTGAGAAGGAAACCAGTGGGTACATTAACAACTTTGCTTACTGGAAGGTAAGAATGGTTGCTTTCATACGAGGAACCTTGGGAGATTATGCCTGGGATATTGTTGAAAATGGATATACTTATCCTACTACACCATCCACTGAAGGAAGTAATGAGAGGATTAAGAAAGCATTAAGTGAATTCACTCAAGAAGAGAAGCAAACTTCTCGAAATAATAACAAAGGAAAGAATGCCATATTTATGTCCATAAATGAACATGAGTTCAAAAGGATCTCATCTTTTTCCACTTCTAAGGAAGCTTGGAATACTCTGATTACTGCACATGAAGGTGACACTAGAGTTAAGGATGCAAAAGCACAAATGCTAGTCCAGTAGTATAACTCTCTGATTATGTTAGACTCTGAATCTTTTGATAATTTTACATGAAATTGACTGACATTGTGACCAAATTTCATGCTAATGGGATCACTTATGACAGACATGAAATTGTCTCTAAAATTCTAAGATCATTACCACGAAAATTTGACAATAAAAAATATGTTATTGAGGAAATGTGTGATCAAAATCTCACTCCTGAATTACTCAGTAGTAAACTAAGAACTGTGGAAATGGAATTAGAATTCAAGAAGCAATTGACCCAGTCCCATAGGAAATAGACTAGTTCCAATTTGAGTTTTTCCTATAAGCTGATGAAACCTGAGCTTAATAGTCCCAATGATGACTCTGATGAGGAATGCAATATACATAGTTTGGATAATCAAATTTCCTTGATGTCAAAACAGTTTAAGAAAATTGTTAAATTTAGAAATAAAATGGCAAACAGACAAGGCAAGCCAAATTATCCAACTCAGTCTAACTACAAACCTCATGAGAAAGGTCAAGCCGGACCATTAAGGTAATAGTAAGATAATTATATTTCGACAGTGATTCTAAGAATGAAACCATTAATGATTCTTATTTAATTTGATAAAAGACTGATCACTCGGTATTTAATTGGGAGGAGTGTCAAAATAAAATCCTTGGAAAAATATTATGAGTATCCATAAACCATTATGAATACATACCTGAGAGAATTTCGAAAAACAATCTGAAGACGTGAAATGTGTACCCAAACTATGGCATAATCTATCCTTGAAGCTTGGTTGCTACGTATTTAACACAACTTCATAATCTTAATGGGAATCATGACAAGTAAAATCTATCCTATGACTCAAAGTGGTTTTGCCCAGAATAATGCCAATATATACAAATTGACTGTATTTGGAAACTCATCCTTACAAATATCTCCCTTTTACTATTTCGTGACAAAATTAAAATAGTGAAATGCTTAAGCCAGACCATCAAGATGAATGAACTAAATACCATACCATAAACCCAAAAATAAAATTCAAACCACAGACTATCAAATGTAGGACCACTAGTGAGCATGTACTGTCTAAATGTGATGTAGCCACAAAATCTCGAATCTTTGAAGTATCACTGCACACACGAAACAAACAAATACCATGTGAAGTGTAAAGGAACAAATTATATATAAGATCAAATATCAACAATGATATATGAAAAATATAAAACAAGTCAAATCACATAAATATCAAACATCTCAAGTCTCCCCATATATCACATATTTATCTCACCCCCTTTTTGTCTCAAATGCACAACTACTGAGAAAAATAAACATATAAATGTATATCTAGCATGAATATAACATGAGAAGAATACCTAGATAAACATGGTGAACTAGATAATAATAATCAGAATATGTCAAATCATAGCTAGTAAAGAGTCACATGAAACAATCATCAATATCAAATGATGTGACTAAACAAACTCTCCAACAAAGCAGTGTATTAATCAATCATGAATAATCAAACCAATCTGCATATAAAATCTCTAGATAACCACATAATAATATCAGAATAATGTGTAACAAGAAGGTACTAACACAGATTAAAAATCTCAAAAACCAAACAGGTCGTTCGAACGATATAAAAGGTCGTCCAAACGATAAGCGTATGTCATTCGAACCATCTAAACTGTCACTACTAATGACCAGAAATAAATGCACCTTATTTGAAAGGTCTTTTCTAATGACCATACTAACGACCATACATGTGCGTCGATTGTATCTCGCCTGATAGGTCGTTTGATCCATCCATCGAATGACGTGGCTATATCGTTCAAACGCAACCAAAAGTTATTCTAATGACTGCAAAATTTCTCAATTCCATCTCAAAATCAATGTATAAACTGACCCAGTGATAAGAATATCCGATAAAATCATGAAACGACGTTTTATCCATATATGAAAATTAAACTTTGAACTTAATGAACTAAAAAAACATCACGCACACAAGTCTAGAATTTTAACAATTATACCAAACAAGAGCGTCATGACACAACTTTTTCATCGTTGGACTTGTTATGCAAACCCGTTGATCTTCAACTAAACTCCCTCAAACATAAATGATAATTCTATTAATATTTTTTTCTTTTGAAGATCTATTTTCTCTTTCTAAGAGATTTCCCTTTGGCCCCATTTTTGTCATATTTTTCTTTTTATTACCTTAATTTTTTCTTGGGCTTTTTTAAATGGTGGCTTTCACAACGAGTTCACATGCCTTTCACAGCCCTTTCCCGTGTACACTCAACTTTTTTCAATTATAAATAAATCCTCACGGGAAACGGTTCTTACATGCACAACTCCCCCTGAGTCTAATATGCACGTAGATGACAAAATTGAGAGGATAATGCCTCACAAAACTCAAATATGCATGAGAAGTCAAATATTCAAATAATCCCGTGCATGTGTGCAATGGCATATACATAGTCTAATCTAAATTTAAGTCAACTTTGAAACAACCCCATTAAACAAATGGTTAAGATCAATCTTTGCAACAAAAATCATGACCAAATGTACTAGCCTCATGGAATTATAAAATGATGGGGGTCCAAGAAAAATAATATTCCACATCAAGTGTAAACTCACGACACCAAAAAAATAAATCGAAAATCTTTTTGCATTTTTCAGAAATATATTTGATCCAAAAATAATATCTTTTTGTAATTTCGAAAGAAATATATCAACCAAAAATATTTTTGTATTTTTCCAACAAGACTCAATAAAAGAAAAATATAATACAAAAAGATAAACAAGTCATAACACTTACAAGAATATATATCATGACGCACAACTAGCATATGACAAATGTGGTAACACAATCATCCTTAAGAAATATCATGATATGTATCATGTTCAAGCAAACGAGAGTTATGAAGTCTAATTCTTAAAGCCTCTAAGTCTGAATTTCTAACCCATATAGGTGTGTAACGATGCATGGGGGCTTTGGGAACCGAAATGACTTTATTCTTAAATTTTCTAGGAGCATTTTTAAGGTCGTAACAAAAACGTCTAAGGTGACCCTTCATTCCGCAATGAGTGCAAGTGTAAACATGGCAAGAAAGGTTACCTAAATGTGGACCTATCCTAACGTTCCTATTTGTCTCTCTCACACATATGGTATTAGCTTTGGGAATGGGAGCAATACGATCATCGAAGCCTATACCACACCTATCATCCTTGATTTGTACGGTGCCTAACATCTTATCTAACTTTTCTGACCTAGCCTCCAAATTAAACTTAACCTTATTAGAGCCTCTCAATCTCTCCTTAAGCTCACTAATCCTAGACTCAACTAAATGCCTAGACTCCTCAAACTATAGAATATCCTTCTTCATAAACACCATCAAACTATGAATACTATTTCTCTCACCCTCAATGTACTTTAGTTTCTCCCAAAGAGTCCTCTCATGTTCCCTAAGATCCTCAATCATAGCATCATTATTTTTTATGGAACATTCTTTCAACCTAGCATACAAATTCAAGTTTGTCTTCTTCACCTTCACCATTTCCTTACACAATTCACAGAAGGCAACTTGTAACTCACTTTCCTCACTCTCTTCACCCTCACTCTCTTAGGATACACACACAATGGCCTCTGAAGTGTTATTCACATGAGAATCTTCATGAGAAGATTTATCATCGTCGCTCACATGACAAACCATGAACACGGTGTAGTTGCGCTCAATGGGGGTATCATCTCCATCTTCCAATTCACTATCACTAAGGTAGGCGTTATATGCAATCGATTTCTTGACCTCATTCTTAAGTCTAGTGGGGCACCCCGCTACCCTATGGCCATACCCTCACAACCAAAACACCTATTCGACTCATCCCTCTTATCATTCCCACTTCGATTCTTAGGGATGTGATTGGCCTTGTTATTATTGAATTTCTCAAGTCTTTTGTCATCTTTTTATTGCTTTTGGAACTTAAGAAACTTTTTGAACTTCTTTTCCAATAAGGCTACATCTTCGAAATTGGCGTCGGACTCATCAACCTTTAAAAATTTTGTTTCCTCCTTTCGAGTTTTTAAAGCGACGCCCCTTTCTTTCTTTGGCACTTGTTTGGAGGTAAACATGACAATCCCATCGGTTTGTAAGTCGCCTACAATCTCTTCTAGTTGAGTTGATTCAAGTAAACCCAAAGAGTTTAAAACAGTCACCTTTGGATCAAATCTAGCGGGTAACGACCTTAAGATTTTCTCTATGACTCGGTTGTCGGTTATTTTCTCTACCAGGTTAAACGACGAGTTAAAAATATGGAACAATCTAGCGTAAAACTTATCAAACATCTCACTCTCTAACATCTTAATCGTCTCAAATTGGGTGGTGATGTTGTGGAGTTTAGACGCCTTAACTGTGCTAGTTCCCTTATGAGTAAGTGCAAGGACATCCCAAGCCTCTTTCGACGTCTCAAAAATCATAATACGATCATACTCTTACGGAAGACGAATAAATAGCATTTAAACCTTTGGAATTGTATTGTGTAAGTCTATGTTCCGCTATGGTCCATGACTAAAAAGTTTTTAAGTGTGTGGCCTCACCCTCTCTCGTGATTGGTGGTGTCCACCCTTTTTCTACCACTAATCAAACACGCTCATTTATGGCCTTAAGTGCACACTTTATACGCATCTTCCAATAATCATAAGTCGACCCATAAAAAATAGGTGTTCTAAAGCCTTCATATATATCGAAATTCATACCTAAAGACACACGGCATCACTCAAAAAATAAAATAGTGTTTCTAGCCCTGATACCAATTTGTAAATGTTGACGGGGTCCCTCTATGTGTGTGTTCTTCAGGTGAAAACAAATTTTCTTTTAAAAAAAAAATCAATTTTATTTAGCACCAATTTTATGAACCAAACTAATTAAGACAATTTTATCTTCTTAATCACTAAAGACGAATCTAGTGATATAAGCAAATAAAGTAAATAAAGCTTACAAAACCCGTCGATGCACGAGCAAACCACTAAGGGAAAAAACCTCGGATGCCCTAGGTGACTACCGCATGAAAAGTGTGCTTGTGTAGGTGCATATTCATTGTTTTCATTTCACCGCGATAATACAAACAAACCTAAATTACTACTACACTTGCGAGGCAAGCACAGTGGTAAGTCGGGTATCGAAAATCCACAGGGACGAGTTGCTAGAATTTATATGATTTAGTGCTCCAAAATAAAAGTGTAAAAGGTGATTACAAACTAAAAAGGAAAATATGGATAAAAGGGAAATATTAATATAGGCAATGGTATTGAAACTAGATTAACAAAGCAAGTAAAACTATAGGTTGCGTCGAATGTCCCTCACCCGAGTTAATTTGTATAAAATGGATACATGGGTCGACGAGTTATTTAGAATGCATCTCATTTCAACGGTTAATTGAACCAAGGGTTGTCACGCCCCTAAATCCGCATAAAAGCCTAATAAGATTTTGGCGTCAATAAATACCCCGAAAATTGCGCACGCAAGGTCGTAAGCATGGGACATACATGATATGCCCCGTTAAATTTTTCAGGCACAATAACTAGGACAACGCACCTAAAATAGACCCATAAACACCATCACCAAAGCAAAGAAATGAGTCAACTCGAGTGAGTTCAATTCAAGCACAACCTAATTTAAATTAGCTAGAAATCATGTTAAAAACGTGGTAAATAAAGCGAGTAAATAAACGCTGTAAATCTATACTAGAATGAACGGGAAGAAAGCACGTAAATATAATTATGAAAGCATGTAAACCTAATTAACAAAGCAAGAATTAATGGGAAAAACCTATATTAATGGAGAGGGAGATGAATAGTGAAACTTTCAACCCAATTGGGTGTCAAACCAAGAATAATCAATGAAAAACTCTTCAAATCCGCCAAACCCTAAGCTATTCTACCCTAAAATTTGTTTTAAAACGTTAATATCTGATATTTACAACAAAAATGGCTTATATACTAAGTGGAAAAAGAAATAGAAAAGAAAATAAAAGGCAAAATATCTCATGGAAACAGGGGATCGATCGATCGATCCCTTTGATCGATTGATCGATCAAGCAGGTAACAACACACTACATTGCTGTTTTGGGCTGCTTGGATTTCTCATCCGCTGAAATCATCGTAACTTCTTCGTTCTGAATCAAAATCGCGCACCGTTCATGGCCACGTGAAGCTTGCGAGGAGGGATATAACTTTCGTGTAGATGTTGGACCAGGTGCCCAATCTGTGAAAAGACTAAAATGACCTTGAATGTGCGATCGCGTACGAAAATTGAGCGGAATGCGTCTGAACTTCACACTTAGCATCCAAATACCTATAAAAGCTCAATTAACCCCTGCAAAACATGTTAACGTAGAAATCCGAGGTTACCTGGTTAATGATCATAAATATAGGGAATAACATACCCGAGGGGTCTAAAATGCTTAGGTTCGAGGGATGAAATACGTAATATTTGCGTCGTATCACACCCCCTAACTTACACATTGCCAGTCCCTAGCAATAAAATAGGATGCAACAAGAACTAAAAGCAAACCAAAAGCAGGAGATAGGTACAAAAGTATGGTATATAAGCGAAAGGCCACTTTCGCAAGCGATTCGATTGCATTTAGCGTATAAAATAAGCCGTTAAACCCCTAGGTCACCCTAGTGGACGAGTGTCGTCTTGTGAGGGTTTTCAGGGATGGTACCCACAAACATCAATTGGTTTCCTCAAAATATGCCCAAACCAACATGCGACAAGCCCAACAACAACGAACAAGATTTCATACGCATTATTAGCTCATTGAATGAATTCAAATAAAAGTCCAAATCATTAACATTATAGAATGCACCTCATAGATTTGAAACCTTAAAATGTGGGAGGGGGTGCGAGCACATGCAAATTATGATTTGACAAAAACTTAAATAAACCGGATAAACGTTAAAGCAAGCATACATTCAATCCTCACGGGCATTACACTCATCAAACGAATTCACTAGAATCAGGGAGGTAACACACGAAACATGCGGGCATAAAGAGTAAATGTAAATGGAAACTAGGCCGCACACATGTCACAAATGAAGAACTCTATATATAAAATGAAAAACGTAATCTCAATGAAAGATACCGCACATTAAAGGAGGCGAAATGCATTTTCACAGATTATCAAAACTATTATGACTTTTAAATTAAATACAATTTACGATCACATAGGACTTGAATAGGGTTATGATGTAGGCTAGGCTATGGTACGAAATGAAAGGGAGGTATATACGGATTCAAAGTGTTCGGGATGAAAACTAGGGAAAATGGGAAAATGTGAGCAATATCAAAATTGGAAAACAAGTTCCAAACGAGCATTAGATATATCATCGGGGAGAGTAATCAAAGCTTATTGAACTATATAAAACATTTACAACTTTCTCTTTCTTTTTCTTTTCTTCTTTTTCTCATGTTTTCTTTTGTTTTCTTTTGCTTTTTGCTTTATCTTTTTCTTCACTTTTTTCACTACTTTCTTTTCTTTACTTATCAAACTCTCATATGCCTAAATTTCAACCGACACCATAACAACAACATTCAATCCCAAGTAACATTCCAAACAAAGGTATGGAAAGTGTACATATCGGCTAAAACTCCAATTTAGAATTGGTTATGGGATTGGGGTTATGAAACGAAAGGCTATATTTAGGTTCAAAGGGGTTGACGAGGGTAAACATATAAGGGTGAGGTCAAGGTCAATATGGGTGATATAACAAAGATGTCCTATGATCATTTCACAAAGTTTACGCAATTCTCGAGTCAAAACAATATATGAAAATCATGATCAAGTAACACATTTCAAGTATGAACTCAATTAATGAACGGTCAAATGAAAGAATAGAGAGATTACCAACGAATTCAACGTTTTCAAAGAGAAAAGAATAGTGTATACACTCACAAGCGACAAAAGGTACAAAGCTTACTCGGTGTAACTATATACAATGCAACAAAATATTACCGGGTTATAAAAATCTTAAACCAAATCAATAAGGCAATAAAGTCCATGTGCTCATGGGATTAAAGTTTAATTCATGAAGTTATTCATAATATCAATTATTGAGGTCTAAAGTCTAATAACTTCTAAAATCGAGAACATGCATCAATGGGATGTCTATTGGATCGGGCAATTATTTAAATTTATCATCGGAAACAAAGGCAAAATGCCCAATAAAGAAGAAAAAAGAAAGAAAATATTTTTGAAATTTTTAATTTTTCTAAGAAAAGCATACTAAGTAACTAACATGTGAGCAAAAACATGGGCTAAATAAAGAAATGGATAGAATATCCCACACCCCCTAACTTAAAACCTGACATTGTCCTCAATGTGAATTAAGAACCAAGTCAAAAAGAGGAAAATAGTGATATTACCTAAAATTGGAGAGATCCCCATATGAACAAGTCAAAAGAATCTACAAAACAAGTTAGTACCGAGCATAACAAAAACAAATAACAAAAATTTAACTAATTACACTAAACTAAATTAATAAGAAAGTAAAATAAAAAGAAAGAAAGAATAAAAAGCTAACTATATACAACCTACTATTTAGGCTTCACACTAACTGTACACTAGAAGTCTAAATAGCTGAGGGTCCATCGCAAAAATGATTTGACATTGGAGGATAACTGGTGTACCCTCACATACAAGAATGCCTTTTGAAAAATATGGATTCCATTTGAACAACGGAAGGCATGTGTAAGGCGGAAGAAATGAACCATCGCCAATTAAAAGTTTTGGAGGGACGATGGGGGGTTCGGATTGAATGGGTGACAAAAAACAAGTGAGGACCGAGAAAACTGAATATCCTCCTAAGGATTTTGAAATTAGAATGGGAGGCGGCGCACACGAAGGCAAAGATGCGATCGTGGAAGGCGACTCGAGCAAGTACTCCTCATCTTCGAAAAGGTTTAAAACATTAAAGTTTGAAATCGAATCATCGGGTACTTGTGACGGTGTGATAATAGAGAAGAAAAATGGGGAATAAAGAAATTCAAACTCATGAGATGAATCATAATCGCATCAAGGTTGAGTTTCGAAGGAAATAATATCATTTTCAATGAAATGTTCTTCTTTGGGGGCCAAAGAAGAAATCATTTCATTGCAAATGGATATTACGTCATTTTCATCCTCACTTTTAATATCTATTATGCAATTGGAAAAATAAAGAATGGTTTGTTCCAAAGTAGGCACAAAGTCCTCATTTGGTTCAAAAACTTCCTCGACTTCGAAAGTCTCGGAAGCAAAATCGTCATCGGACTCAAATAGTAAATCCAACTCATGTTCCCACAAACGATTTTCTTCCCAATAATTATTTTCAATTTTCTCATTCTCATACATATGTAAACCCTCACCGAATGTCATAGGTCGAGGTGCGGATGCATGAAAATGGGAACTTTGAAAATTACCATCAGACTTAAACGAAAACTCATCATTATAGGAATTTTGAAAACTATTCGAATTCATTTCAAAATTCCTATTATCAGGAGGTAAAGGCCCAAAATCATTATCATCATCATCAAAATTCCAATAACCTAGGTTTTGAATTTCGTTATACTCGCCCAAAGTCATATTTGAATTTGTTATACTTTGGGATTCTAAGTATTCATCGAAAGTCATAGGTTTGCGAGAATTTTGAGAATTATAACAATGATTACTGAAAGAATTAGAATAAGACATGATTACCCCAAAAATGGCTTGAAGTGGCGGATTCCAAAATGCAGGTGCGCGCGGGGAAAATTTGAGCGTTTCTAAGTGCTCAAATGTGGAAGTCCTGCAAAATATTAGCAAATAAAATAAATAGAAAAAAAATACTATGAAATAATAAATCAAATAAAGTCTAAAACTAACGCTTCCCCGACAATGGCGCCATTTTAACTATCGCGTAAAAAGTGTGCTCGTGTAGGTGCACAGTCGTTAGTTCGTTTCACTGCGATAATACAAACAAACCTAAATTACTATTGCACTTGCGAGGAAAGCACAACGGTAAGTCGGGTATCGAAAATCCACAAGGACGAGTTGCTTGAATTTATATGATTTACTGCTCCGAAATAAAAGTGTAAAAGGTGATTACAAACTAAAAAGGAAAAGATGCGTAAAAGGGAAATATTAATCTAGGCAAGGATATGGAATCTAGATTAACAAAGCGAGTAAAACTATAGGTTGCATCGAATATCCCTCAATCGAGTTAATTTGTATAAAATGGATACATGGGTCAACCAGTTATTTAAAATGCGTCTGGTTTCGACAGTTAATTGAACCAAGGGTTGTCACGCCCCCAAATCCTCATAAAAGCCTAATAACATTTTGGCATCAATAAATGCCCCGGAAATTGCGCACGCAAGGTCGTAAGCACGTGACATACATGATATGCCACGTCAAATATCCTAGGCGCATTAACTAGGACAACGCACCCAAAATAGACTCGTAAATACCATCACCAAAGCAAAGCAATGCGTCAACTCGAGTGAGATCAACTCAAGCACAACCTAATTTAAATTTGCTAGAAAGCATGTTAAAAACACGGTAAATAAAGCGAGTAAATAAACGCGATAAATCTATACTAGAAAGCACGGGAAGAAAGCACGTAAATATAATTATGAAAGCATGTAAACCTAATTAATAAAGAAAGAATTAATGGAAAACAACTATATTAATGGAGAGGAAGATGAATAGTGCAACTTACAACCCAATTGAGTGTCAAACCAAGAAGAATCAAAGAAGAACCTGTGACAACCCGCTCCAAATAATAACGGGTGGCCAACCCTATACTAAATAAATCAGGTATCTCAGATGGTACAGTCTCAACATCAACAACTAAACACTATAATATAAGGCTAACTACCCACAATCATTTAGTGCGAATTGCCAAAAATTTAAAACGTTTATTTTTAACAATAACAACAAAACCAATAATGCACCCAACCTACAATATACATCTAACTATGATGTGAAATGTGCATGCTCCAATAAAAAAAAGGAGTACAATACATTGTACAACAAAATCTCAACAATGAAATACCCGAATATGCTGTCGGGCAACAGACAGTACAATAATCAGATGAATAAAATATGAAAGTGTTAATCTACAACACTTGAATACTAACCCAATACAACTAAATCCTAATCTAGATGTACAATAGATAGGAATCGACTAAAGCAAAGTGCCGCAACAGTCCGCTACTGCCACAGCTCCACAAATCCTGAATGGAGGAATATCAAGGCGTCCTTGTGGAGGAAACCCTGAAATAATACAATATGTACATGGAGGAGGAAAATATAAACGGGCCAGAACCCGATTTTGAAAAACAGTTTATAGCAAGGGTATTAAAATGCATAATAATTATAAATGCATTATTACATGATTTAGTTGGAATCGAACACTCCATCAAAATTCAACTCATCTCTCATCTAAAGCGCGCACTAAGCGTATGCACGTGTCTCCAAAAGGATGTCCGATTCTAATTAGGTAAGAGGATTCTAACTTAAACCCAAAAGAAGTATTTAAGTGAAACCGTCTAACCTATCTCCCAATTCTACATTTATTTCTATACTTTAAGTTATATACATTATATTTAATGTAATTGTTATAGTTATCTTTATAATGTTCATTTGTTGAACATATAAAGTTACATGATCCAATCATGTCCACATCATCACAATACATCCACAATCTCATTTACTAGAATTTATATTCTAGTGATGCCCATATAAGGCATGAAACCATATATATAATTATTATAGATGAGTTATTAGCATCAAGAGTTAAGGACTAAACTCATCCCGATTCTCAACACGGTACTGCGTTTCGTGCGTGGGACGTCTCGCCGAAGCGAAATCAAAACAAGGAACCCCCCCGTTACACTACTCCTGATCGTATCGATCCTCGGGGCTCATTATGCCCTCAATGCAAGATGTATGTAACCCAAATCATTATTGTCCAATTTTAATTAATTAATATTCCCAATTCTCAATAGTACACGGCGTTTTATGCGTGGGACGTCTCGTCGAGGCGAAATCCAAACATGGAACCCCCCCGTTACACTACTCCTGGCACTGTCGATCGTCGGGAAAGGTGATATATATATATATATATATATATATATATATATATAATTATGAGCATTAAGGACTAAACTTATCCCCAAGTTCCAACATTACACTGCGGTTCGTGCGTGGGACGTCTCGCCGAGGCGAAATCCAAACAAGGAACCCCCCCGATACACTAATCCTGGCAATGTGGGTCGTTGAGGTCCATTATGCCCTTGACACCCAAAGTACAAGCACAAGTAATAATAACCATCCAACCGAGCTATAACTCGAAGGACGCAGGCTCACATGCTATCATCTTCCAGCAGCCCATATAGGTAGCAGACTGGGGCCACCTGGTGGGGTTCAACGACACCCACCTCGTGATCAACTCACGCACACAACGTCCGGGAAGCGGTCATAGCTCCTAACCGGCAGGTGAGAGCGACACATACCCACGACCTCTCACCCCCAAAATAATAATTATATATATGTCATATGATGACCACCATGGACGACTATGACCTGGGGAATATCCACACCCTGCGTTATTTGTCAGGATGCTCACCCTCTATGCACGAAACTTCCTAATGATAGCAAGGAGGGGGTATGCTTAGCATGTATATACACCATTATATAGGGTATACATACATCCCACATAATAAAGATATACCATTATATAAGGTATACCTGCAACATCAAATACATTTTCATTATACGCTCTTAGGCGCAATAGATTAACATCATGTGTTTAGTATATTTCTCTCAAGATATACTAACGCTCCTCCTCACACATTTAACCCGCTTAGTACGTGCTATACTAATTCTCGCTTGAAGCTCTCATGTCGCTTCTAATATAAATTGTCTTTCAATTCAATTTAAGTTAAGGATATTCTATATCCTATTGCACCTCAATTTGCATTTCTCGTTGTATGATATATCTCCCAAATCCATGATTAATAAGAATATTTCTATATCCATATGTACATCAAATAGCATTCACAATTCTCCGTCCATTATAAGGTTCAATTTATTTTATGAACCATTAAAGTTATCCCAAATGGGATTGGATCCTAAGATCTGGCACCTCTAAGTCAACCTCATCCACAAGTCATGAAGTTGTTATCATCACCAAACAAACCTCAAATAAAAGTGGGCTTCCCCACTTAGGAAAATACCAAAGTCTCTAATCGGTATTCCTCAAATTTAGTCAATATGACTCCAAAATTTCTTTTAGGGGAAACTCGCTAAAACTCTCCAAAACATGGTCTAAATATCTCCTATAGAGATCCCCAATCGATAACCTCGAACAAAACGGGATGAAATTATTTTCAGAAAAATAGTCCCTCAAAAGCCCTGTTTCCGAATCGATTCGGGCCTATTCCGAATCGATTCGGCCCAGCGAATCGATTCGGACAGGAAGGCGAATCGATTCGGGTCATCAGACCTGGGACTCTATCTCAGGCCGAATCGATTCGGCTGGAGTCCGAATCGATTCGGTCACTCAGACCTGGGCACCTGCATATTTCCGAATCGATTCAGCAAGGGGGCCGAATCGATTCGACTCTGCTGAACCTCGAAAATGGCTACTTTTTAAGTAAGCCAAAATACCCAAAAATCATTTTTATGGTTTTCTCTCCATTTCTCTTCAACCCAATCACAAAAATATCAACAATATTCATCCTAGAATACATATAAACTAATTTCTAACCTTAAATCCATTTATGCACCCCAAATCTAAGGTTTTTCCCATAAATTAGGTTTTGACAAATTTAACCTAAAACCCAAAATATCAATCCACAAATCATGAAATAAATGAACACAACAATTATTTAGCAAGTTTAATCACTTGCCTCGGGTTCGTAGGGTCTGAATCCGCAAGAAAATCCTCTTTCTCCCTCTCTTCTCCTTCCTTTTCTTCTTCTTCTTCTTCTTCTTCTTCTTCTTCTTCTTCTTCTTCTTCTTCTTCTTCTTCTTCTCTCTTTCTTTCTTTTGGAGAAATGAATCTCCCGTAGGCTTTTTAAGCCTAAATCCCAAAATACACATCTTTAAATGATAATACACACTTTAAATGACCCGGTGACTTTAATTCGAACCAAACGGTCCTAATTTATTTTCGAACCCAAATAGACCCCAAGTACAGTCATTTCGACTTTCTCGACCCTTCCTGAAACAATGGTACCCTCAGAATTTCCACTCGAGACACTTTTTGACGACTCTAAATTTTGACCTCAATTGCCAATTTAATTATTCTCCAATAAAATATTATTTATTTCTCCCAAAATAAATAAATTACTGTTCCGAAAGTCTTGGGTTGTTACAGAACCCTTCAAATCCCATAAACCCTAAGCTATTCTACCCTAAAATACGTTCTAAAACGTTAATATCTGATATTTACAACAAAAATGGTGTAAATACCAAGTGGGAAAAGAAATAGAAAAGAAAAGAGAAAATAAAATAAAAGGCAAAATATCTCCTGGAAATAGGGGATCGATCGATCGATCCCCTGGGCTGGATCGATCGATGATGAATAAAATAGCCCACTGTCATGAAGGATCGATCGATCGATCCCTCTGATCGATCGATCGATCAAGCAGGCCACAGCACACTGCATTGCTGTTTTGGGCTACTTGGATTTCCTGTCCGCTGAAATCCCCGTAACTTTTTCGTTTTGAATCGGAATCGCGCACCGCTCACGTCCACGCAAAGATTGTAAGGAGGGATACAACTTTCGTGTAGATGTTACACCAGGTGCCCAAGCAGTGAAAAGACTAAAATGCCCTTGAACGTGCGATCATGTACGAAAATTGAGCGGAATGCGTCCGAACTTCACACTTAGCATCCAAATACCTATAAAAGCTCAATTAACCTCTACAAAACTTGTTAACATAGAAATTAGTGGTTGTCTGGTTAACGAGCATTAATATAGGGAATAAGATACCTGAAGGGGCTAAAATGCGTAGGTTCGAGGGATGAAATACGCAATATTTGCGTCATATAGCCAGGCCAGATACTCACTATGATACGAAATTTACAAAGGAAGAATATAGTCTTACTTAACGACTCGATCCCCACACGCCTTGACGCCTCTTTTTATCTTCAACCTCTCCTCCATAGTACAACGCAAGAGTCCATCTATGAAAGGTCCACAACACTCGAGTCCACGCATGCCCCGGTATCCATTAATCAACAAGTACGGTGTCCACCGCGCGAAACAAGTTCTTCGAATGATGAAGAATGAAATAATGGTGTAAAGACAAGATCTCTATGACATATGGTTACGTAAAATCGAATCTTGTAAACACAAAGGATGTTTTTAACTTTGGAAACCTTTGGTAAACAATGGCAGAAAATGTATAGATTCTGTTAATTTTTTTATATTCTTCCCCCTCATTTTTCTGAGCAAAAGATGCCATAAATAATAAAAAATCGTCGGCGCGTCGTTCTAACGAAAGCTTGATGTCGTTTGAATAAAATGACCATCTCGTTAGAACGAGAAGACCACATCGTTTGAATGACTCCACTATGTAATTTGAACGACTTAGAATGTCGTTTGAACCAAATAAAATCAAGGTAATGTTCATATGATTCTAAACATGAAATAACTCAAAAAACTCATTTTAAAATCGGATTAAAATAAAATAACATCCTTAGAAAAATATTTCGAGTATCCATAAATCATTATGCATATATACCTGAGAGAATCTTGAAAAACAATGTGAAGACGTGAAATGTGCAGCAAATTATGGCATGATCTATCTTTGAAGCTTAGTCACTACGTCTTCAACACAACGTCATAGCCTTAATAGGAATCGTGACAAATAAAATCTACCGTATTACTCAAAGTGGTTTTTGTCCTAAATAATTCCAATACATACAAATTGACTTTATTTAGAAACGTGTCCTTACAAAATTTACGGGTTCTCTTAGTCACTAAACAACTAATAACAAAATCTTCATTTTTAAAATTTATTGTTCATTACCACTGCATATGTTTGCTTTTGCCATTGATTCCCTCTATATGAAAAAACATGAACTTCTAATTTTAATATTGTTGAGATTTATAAGTCCCATAAGTTGATATTTGGGGGCATGTTCTTGCTTTAGTCTTTGTATGATGTTTTTCAATTTTTATTTTAATAAAATTCCACTATAGCCAGGGATTTTTCTAGACTTGAGTTCTCGAAAAGAATAGGCTATCAATTCCAATTGTTTAGCCAACAAATATATATATATATATATATATATATATATATATATATATATATATATATATATATATTGAGAGAGAGAGAGAGAGAGAGACTCACACACTCATACACACACACTAGGGTATGCCCGTGCGTGAAGGCACACAAATAATTTTGAAAAATATTAAATGTGTAAATAATTTAAGTCATAACGTTTTTTTTTTCAAAACACCAATGTGTAATAATCAAGAAAATTTGGCGAGGATTTATTTTGTTTACTATATTATCCACACTGTTTGAGAAATAAAAAAAAATACTCCATTAACAACATTACTAATAGTTCGTCTTAGACCCCATATAAACAATATCAGAGCCATAAAATAGTAATGCAAGTCATGAATTTATTTCTACAACACATGTAAACAATTTATAAAATTTTGACAGAGTTTTCTCTATTTGTAGGACTATCGATACTATTTAACAAATAGAAAAATATCCAACAACAATATTCAAAGATACCGAATTTATCATGTAAAATGCATATGAAGAAGAAATTAACGTCATAGAAAAGCTATCAGCCATGAAAATTCCATCATATATCAAAATAGTTCGTGCCTGAAGGCCCGTGTCTGAAGGCACGGAGAAAAAATCCAAAGTATTGAATCTTATATAACAAAGTAAAAAAAAAATTACAACGCAAATAAGTGCAAATAATTTAAAACATTTGGGAAGAATTTACTTTGTTTATAGGAATATCCACCCTGTTTCAGAAAAATAAAAATCCAACAATACTAATTTCCTTTTAATAATGGTAAACTATTATAAAACGCAAATACTTGTGAAAAAAATTAAAAATTTTGGACAGAGTATCCTTTGTTCATAGGACGATCTACCATGTTTAATAATTAAAAAATAATCAACGACAACAATACTAATAATGTCACGAAACTCGCACAAACGATATCATATCCATAAAATATTTTAAAATAGGAAATTATTTTTTATAACACCAATGTGTAAATATTTTAGGAAATTTGGGCAAAATTTCCTTTGTTTATAGGACTATCCACCACCTTATTTAAGAAATAAAAAAATATCACACTAACAATATTGAAATAGTCCGGATTTATCAATCAAAATCAAATATATTTAATTTTCTAAAAGTTAAAATCAATCATTAACAAAATGTTATCCCAACAAATAACAATAATACATAAAAAAGAATTCCATTTGGATCGGTATAACTAATTCCATAATCATCTCTTTCAACCATTCAATCATCATAACACTACCTTGTACAAAGTACTTGCACATTGGGTAGAATCGTCAGTATAATTACTTAGTAATAATAAAAAAGGAAAAGTGGTTCATATAAAGTATCCAAATTTATCAAAATATTAGAGATTTTTTTATAAGTTGCGTCTCGCGTAGTTTATGCCCTGTCTCTTCATACCATTTACTCTTTCACTGCTAGCAAGATCAACCAAATGCAAACTACCATGCAAGACAACATTGGTCTCCAAATCAATCTCCTGAACATGAACAGTCACAACACTGCATCATACATATTTTTATTCTATCGTAAATAAAAATGCCACAAAACAACAAATCGATTACAAACAAAGAGGGAAAAAGACTCCTAGGTATTTTACAAAAGAGAAGCCTACTCCAAAATCAAAAGTAAAGGATTACAAAAATGGATCATATGATTCTAATGGAGATCATTTATAGGTAGTAAAATATTTGGAGAGAAGGAAATAGATAGATTTATTATTTAAAGGATACCTATGGGACCAGTTGCTTATTTCATTTAGGGAAGTAGCACCAACAACCCTATTCATCAACCCAATATTCACCAACTCTGGGAATTCTGCAGTGAAAAGAGAGATTCTCAAAATATTAGAGATATAAACATGTACTACTCTTCTAGGTATTTGTGGGTGGGTGGGTGAGAGAGAGATTGCAAGATAGTATATTACCATAATTCGGTGCTTAAATGTTCACCGCCATTGGAGAGACAAATGGTTTCATAAACCAAGTTTACATCTAAAATAAAGAAAAAACATGACTAGATCAATAAAACTGCAAAAGAAAAAGAGAAATCTCAAGTTTTATACCTCAATTTGAATGTGAATCGATAAAGTACCACAATGCAAATGCAAATAGAAATCTCGAGTATTAAGCCAAATCGAAAACAATACAATACAATTATTCTTTCTTCAACTTCTTTGATTTAATCATATCATAAATGTATTACACTAACTAAAAATTCATTAAATCACAAAAACACTATCCTTTAAAAATAAAGGTTTAATGTTGATCAGAGTCTCGGGTGAGCTTTGGAAGTTGATGCCAAATTGGGACTTAAGAAAGCAACCTTCATACTTGTTCAAGCTACAATGTTGGTTTTAGGATTAAGGATTCCAAAGTTAATTGATTATGGATTAATCAGCCATAATGGTGAGATCCTGGATTTGATAAATAATCGACTCTCTCGTAAGAGAATTGGAAATAGAGTGCAATAAAATCACAGATCTTAGATTCCTTTTTGGAGGAAAAAACAGAATTTTTGTCCATCATCAAAAGCTTAAATGAAGGTAAATCATGACAACCAAGCCAAAAGATCTAAACACATAGTAAAATGAATATTAATTATGATAAAGATGACAATGTATGAAATAAAAATTTAACTTCGGAACAATATTTCCCCAAACTTGATATTCACAATCCATGTCTAGCAGAGTAGTGATGCAACACAATTAAATACCCTGCATATATTATATCAAAGACCCTACATATTGTATATCAAATACCATTTGCATAACAGGTCATATTAAACAGGTCTTGGGCCAATTAAAACCTAACAATACCTTAAAATAAATTTCATGGAGTAACGATGCACATGTAGATCAAAACATAAATGTATGTAAAATAGTATATGTACTTACCTAACAAACATCATGATTGAAGCCCAAGGGTGTGGCATACGAGGAAAAACCAAAGGGTCATAAAACTCAATAGAATCCTTAATTATATATAATCGATCCATGAAAAATCCTCAAAGTTCCATCTGGTTTCACTCTAATAACTCAAAAGATATATCATTAATTCTTCACTAATATTATCAATCACCACCTGCTTACAATTTTAAGAACAAAAGATATAGAAAACCTTAAATTATATTCACAACATATTATCATAACTTGAATAAACCCCATTGCAAGGTCACCTCAGTAAAATAGGGGCCTAATTTCTATTTGCAAGTGTATAAAAGAGCGAGATTACCTTGTCATTCACTGTCAGTTTGTCAAATAGATAGCATAAATCTAAAACCAATAACCTCTGAATACGATCAGATAAAACATAGAGATTCTGCTAAACAAATTAATAAACATATAATGGAATGGAAAAGCAGTTAGTAAACATATCTGAAGCACATTAGTTCAACAAAATATACGTGTACCTATGAAAGTGAAGATATACAATATAGTTAGTTTATATATGTGTACCTCCATAGCATAAGGCATATCAAGTGATCATCAAGACAAATGTAGATTTATAAGAAGTATACTATAGCAAACATTAATATAAAATCCAAGAAATATCTGACCACAACCACAATTAATAGAACTATGCATAATACCATGCAATGTTGATTGAAAGGAGAGAAATTATGGAGACTTGTGCATTATTGGGAGAAAGGCCGTAACTTTTTAACCATAAATTAGAATCAGGCAATTCCGATGCCAATGGATTCGTATCATCTATACCACGATAATTATGTTTCGACTTGTTTTCAGCGATGCTCGATGAGTCAAATCTACTTCAAAGTCAGCAGTTTCATTAAATGTTGTTAGATTTGGTTCGGGTAAGGTTTTTTTCTTCAGATTTTATTTTTATCCCATTCAATTATTACACCTTGATCGGTCTATGGGTAAATTATCTCTGTTAAGTTCTTCATGTTTGGATTTAATAAACCAAGCAATTTTACGGACTTCATCAACATCTTTCGCCATTCGCTTCTTGATTGCTTTCATAGAAGCATCCTTAACAACAACCATTTGTTGCTTGATTGTTTTTCAATTTTTTGAACCTACTTAAAGAAATTGTCCAAGCCCAATTATCCCAAATTCAATGGATATTGGTTTCCCATGTTCAAGACCAAATTGTCCAAGCCCAATGTCCCTTGAAATTATGTCACATTAAAGTCCTAAAAAATTAGAACACTAAGTAAATTGAACATGTAACTTTAAAATACAAAAGTCGAATAGATGAAGAGAAAAAGTAAAGCATGTGAGGGAACTTTGAAATGTTTCAATCTTTAAGTATGATTAATGTAGTACACGGTGAATATTGACTAGCATTTAATATCCCATTTTTATTAACAAGTTTGAAATTACAACGCACCAAGGTAATTTAGAACAGTAAAAAGTCATATAAATAGCGAAGCAGAGTAACTAGTCAAGATTACAAACTTTTACGTAAAAATACTTTCTTTTGATTCTAAACAGGTGATTGAAGATATGGAAGTGCAAAAAAATCTATGGTAGTATGGAAATATGAATTAATTAACCGAGTACACGCCTATTCCAATGACAAAATTGAGAATTTTCAGCCTAACTAATAGTCCAATTACTAAACGACCAAAACTAAATCAACTATATAATTGTTAACCACTAACAAACATACATTGCTTCCATTCAGTCTGTCCAATACATAAATAGTTTTGAACTACATTATTTCGAAGTGGACGATGCTTCACTTTGAAACCAATACTTGATACTATTGCGAGACTTGATTTACCATGAACAATGGATATACAACATAAACAATACAAATTTTTTTTCCAATTGTGCTACCTAGTGATTTCATTGCAAAATAATCCAACACAATTTCATCCTCCCTCCCCATTAAATACATGTCTAATAAAATGGTAGTACCGTATTACCTTATTACCCAATAAATATGTTAAGAAAAAAATAACCAAGCATACCATATTAAACTAAGAAAATTTTTACGCTTATTGCTCGAGTACCGAAAGAATAATGCAAACAGAGAATGTACTGATTAAAAACTTGAACATGACGTGTCCAAGCCACATAACATACCCACATTCAGTAATATTATATGTATTCGGTGAAAACCATGAACATGACGTGTCCAACTATAAACAACAACATTCCACATGCAAGGTTCTTAAAATAAGAACGTGCCTGTGTTGAGGTCCAGACAAGAATCTTAAAAAATAAATTAGTTAGAATTGGTTTTAGGTTGTGTTCGTAGCACGTCTCATGCCAATGACATAAATGACTATACTCTAAGGTCATATCTTAACAAAACCCATACAACATTTCTAAGATACATAATATGAATACGATATGTTATACATTGTGCCTTCAGCAGGTCTTGTGTCATGACAACATTCTACAGGCAAAGGTTCTTCAAATATTATAAAAAATCATTGGTTATTAAAATTATTAACTACCAAACACCCGTTCAAAACAATTATGCACTATAAAACCATTCAGCCTTAGGCATGTTTTTCATTGTAGTTACACATGACTTGACGTTATAAAGTATGAACATACTTTTATCACAATTCCAAGTGAACTATTATAAAAGGAATAATAAAACATATAATTTCTTATAAGATTATTCTAAGATTCCATTTAAATATAATCTCCCATATTCTAAGATTATATCGTGCACTAACCCAATCTAACAATAATAATTAAACATAAACAAATGAAAGAAAATGGAAACCAACAGAAATGAAGTATACATTCAGTTTGAAATAAGTTAGGAACGTGGATGCTTCTTATACATTTAGTTTGAAATAAGCAAATAAAGGGAAATGGAAACCAACAAAAATAAAAATGAAATATGAAGTTAAAATGATTTTCGTTATAAAAAATTGGGCAGAATATCAAGCAACAAATCATGGTTTGAAATACACTCCTTGAGTACCCTAATAATGTAAAAAATATATATAAAAAAATGAATATGTTGAATCAAAATTGATATATTACCTTTATATTTTAACATATCCCATTATGTAGTATCTATAATAAAGAAAAAATCAAAATAATCAAAAATCATAGAGATTCAATAAAATACCTCCCAAAACTAAATCTAGCACAAAACAACTAAATAAAACACTATATACTTCAAGTTTGACAACGATAAGAACAACTATATCAATAAAGAATAGAAAAAGGTCCCTTTCCAACCTTTTTTTTATTTCTTCAAAATGAAAAGTAAAAGAAAAAATAACTACCTAAATCCATACATTGGCACACAATTAGCACAAGTAAAGAAAAACACACAAGGGAAGGAACGTTTCACTTAAGGTAAGGAACTAAAGTTCATTTAATATATAAATGCCCATGGTAAAACATTATTGTGGTTTTAAATAGTAAAATATAAATAAAACAACAACAAATATTTATATCATAAACCAATAAAAAATACCTATATGTAAGCACAACAATAATGAAAATAAGACCATCATACTGAAACCAATCCCCAAATTACTTTCAAGCCCTGTGTTTTTTCTAATTCATTTGAACGAACAAGCCCTCAATGCTGAGATATATAGAGAAAAATATAACCCTTAAGATAGGAGAGAAGATACCTAATGTTGAAAACCTAAACTCTGCAAAATAGAATACAAAACCATGTAGATAATAAAAGGATAAGAGGTAAGATTTGGGTAGTAGGAGTCACTTTACTGAAACGTAATTTATTTAAAATAGTAATCCTAAAGACCCTATTTAGTTGTGCAAATTGTTTGATTATGTAAATTGGTTTATTGTTGTAAATTATGAATGAGTAAATTTAAAATGAATTTAAATCTAATTTTACGCAATGTTTAATGATTTGAAATTGATATTAAGGTTTTATGAGAAAAAAAGATAAAAATAAATTAAGAGAGAGAGGGGGAGGAGAGTTGTTGGGGGGGGGGGGGGGGAGATGAGCATTCAATTTATGTGACTTATATTTCAGATGTATGCATTTCACCTTTTTTATAAAATAATCCAATTTCAGATTTTACACATGAGCTAAAATGTGGCAATTAATGAAATCAAACATAATTAATGGATCAATTTAAAAATGTACAAATTTATTAATGAGCCAATTTACAATTTTGGGACAATCAAATGCGACCATGATGAATTGATATACCTAAAATGGTCATGCCTTTCTATCTTCTGCATAGAGGTGGATAAATAGTGAGAGTTAGAGCTATAAAGTTTGAATAAAATCAAAATCCCTAGGAACCAAACAAATCTTACCCATTTGTTTTGAAGTAGCCTGCAAAAAAAAGATGGAGCTCGACATGAGAGGGATGAGGATGAGGCTAGCAGCGTTGGAGGCTGAGAAAGAGAGAGTGTTGGAGCTATGTATTTTTTACAAATGAGACTGAGAGTGTAGACTGCAAGAGAGAGAGAGAGTGAGAGGGATGCGTGTGTGTAAGATTTTAGAGTGTTTACAAATTAATAAATTGGTTTTTACTAAAATTTCCAAATATTGAATTAAAGTGTAAGTTTGATAAGTAGGAAAAGAGGGGGAAATAAAAAAAATTGAATGATGTGCAAGTGGAGAAAAAGTTAAATTTGTAAAAGTAAGAGATGTGGTGTGCAAGTGGAGGAAAATAATCTCAATCCTTTATTTTTGAGTTGTGGCCAATTATCTTCACTTTTAATTGTCTTATGTGTTTATGGAATAGTGAAAAACCATGTTACTTTATATATATATATACACACACACACACGCACACTAACTCCTTGGTACTTGTATCAATAAAGTCCAGTTATAAGGCTCTATTTTTCTTTTTATCTTTTTATGTCTTTTTTTCTAGGTTCTTTCTAATGTAATACCCCGTTATTTAAAGGAATTTAAATTTATTAACGATGATTCAATAAATTAAGAAGTTAGCCAAATTTAATTTGAGAAATTAAAAAATTATGTATTTATATATTAAAGTAAAGTAATGTAACAAATTATGAAGTTAAAAGAAAGATTTATGATTAATTAATAATATTTTTGGAATCTTAATACTCATATTAATTAATAAGAGTTTTGGGGCCAAAACAATGTCAACTATATAAAGATGGACCTAGGTGCGATGGAAAGTGCCTTCTCTCAAGCTACAGTTTAACTCGGGCCTTTTAGAATGACTTGATTTAACCTTTTCTTAATTAATAAGGTTTGGGTATATTTATTTAATTAATTCAGTTTGTCCTTTTTTAAAAAAAAACATTGGCCTGCATTTTTATTATCCAATTAAATATTTACGGCTAGGGTTAATCGGCCCAAATAATGAGGTCCCATTTCCTTCTTATTACGACACTAAGTTTCATTCAGGGCTCAAAATAATTGGTATAGGGGTTTATATTCATAATTCATAGCTAGTTTGTCATGTAGGGTTCATGAGTTATTAATTTTTCGGCTGAGTGCTTACGCTTGAGGGAAATGCTAAAATTGCGAAGAGAAACAAAGGGGTTTGTCACCTAAAATTGAGGGAAGAAATAAGGAATTTGATTGGTCGCTTAGGTTTAAAATGATCAAATATTGGAGTTTGGTCTAAATTGGTAAACGACGACGAAGTTTTGGGTTTCTGCATAAAAGGATGCGCTGGAATTAGTGTGTATAAGAAAGGTTCCTTAGTGGAAAAAAGTTTGATGTCTTTGAGACATCAAATTATTTGAAGTCTTGGATTCTGATTGGTTATTAGCGTTGGTGGGAATTCGCATCATTTATGGAAATGAGTCTGCACCAGTGACATTGACCAATCAGAATCCAAGACATCAAATAGTTTGGTGTCTTAAAGACATCAAATTTCCATCCATGATTAATAATCTTTCTTATTTTTAATGTCGAAAAAGAAAGGAAATGGCAACTTTGAAATTCCTTTGGAATATTTTCAATGAGGGTAAAATTTTAATTGGTCAATCATTGGCATTAAAAGTGAGGACCATTATTTCATTTTTTTCATTATTTGTTACATCATTTCACCTCTTTTTTCAATAATTTCCACACTAAACCTTGTATAAATTAAAACTAAACCCTAGTTTGTATATCTATTTAAAAAGAAAAGGTTTCAAGGCTAGTTTTCATGATTTATTTCAATGGTTAGCTTCACCAATTGTGTATTCCAAAATTATGATATAATTAGGTAAATTTAAATAACCGCACCTACTCAAAAATAAATGTTGATCCCTATTAATTTGCAAAATTTGATCATAGGTCCCAAATTATGAAATTGATTAATTGAGATTTGAAAAATAGATTTATCCACTTAAATTATAATTAGTAAATTTTGAATTACACACGTGTAGTTGGGGTGATCTCATGATTTAAAAGTGGGACTTTTGATACGCATGTCCTAAATTAATGAGATTAGTTACGACGACTTTATTTATGTTATATGAACCAATGTAAATACATTAAAAACAACCTATTTGTTAGATACTTATATTTTTATTTTGTTCAAGAACACCGTATGATCCTTACTTGAGACCTTATTGTGTTAATAACCATTTTGTCATGTACACAGTATAAGGAATACAAGATCATTGTTGGTTATTGGCTTCGTTGTTGAATGGTAGGGTTTGGAAAGTTGGATTAATTGCATATCTAGACATTTAAATTCTTATCTCACTGTCTCATAATAAATCATAATTAAATTGTCTTAAGAATTACTCTATCTAAACGATAGTGTATCAGAAGTTTCCTTGTTTGGATTTCACTTTGTGAGATGTCCCACACACGGAGTTTAGAGATGGGTAGGAGTGATGACTAAAATCTTTAATAAAATTAGCATGCTTATGCTTTAGTACCCTGTTTCATGAGAAGTATTATGTAGTATTAATATCCCATTAGCTCCTTGAAATAGGCAAAAATATATTAATGAATCTAAATGATAAGGACCGTGGGGGGGGGGGGGGGGGATTGGGTATTGAGTTTATAGAATGGAGGGAATAAAGACGTGTTAAATAGTGAATGTCATTAATAAATTAACATATGAAGTGGAAATGAATGGATGTTGCTGAGAAGGGACACCCTTATATTGTGAAATGTTAAATTCCATCCATGCGAATAAAATTTGGTATGATCTATGTTATGGACCGTTCATGTATTTTAGATGTTGGAATATTTGTCCATGCCAATACCAGGTGGCTTCAGGATGTGTAATGTGATGTTCTAAAATTTCGTCTATGCGAAGACCAGGTGGATTCAGGTTGTGTAATGTGATATTTGAGTAACACCATTAGTACGTTGTGTTATTTTGGAATTGTGTAGTAGGGTGGTTACAATTTTACCGACACTGCAAAACATGTAATTAAGGTTTATGTGACAGTTTAATTTGGCGTACAACATATTCTTGAAGGCCCAAAGGCAGGGGAAAATGTCGATTACGTGTTGTTTAATTAATGAGAATGATTAATTAATTTCATAAATTGAGAAAATTATAATACATTATGACGGTTCGATTTGGTTTACCACATGTTTATGAGATGGTCTAGTGGAAGGGGCACAGGGCGGTTACATATTTATTACATAATGAGGATCATTAATTATGGATTTAAATAATTCTATTACACTTTGATGTTAAATTTTTTAAGTTGGGTCATTCATATACTCATATAACTATTTTGAGTTGTGTTGCAAAGTGATATGACGCAAATATTGTGTATTTCACCCGTTAACCTACGCCTTATTAGCCCCCTTGGGTATCTTAATCCCTATATTTATGCTCGTTAACCAGACAACCTCGGATTCCTATGTTAACATGTTTTGCAGGGGTTAATTGAGCTTTTGTAGGTGTTTCGATGCTTAGTATGAAGTTTGGACGCTTTCCGAAAAAGTTTCGTCGACTATTGCAACTTCGGGGGCATTTTAGTAATTCCAGAATTCGGGTTTGAATCCCGAGCTCTTCACGGAAGTTGAATCCCTTCGATTTCTCTTCGCGTGGACGCCGACGGTGCATGATTCCGAGTTGTATCGATGGAGTTATGGCATTTTTAGGATGGTTTTTACCATAAAAGTACACTCAAGGTCACATTCAAGGGCATTTTAGTCATTTCATATTTTGGTTTTTTATCCTAATGTCTTCTTGGATATTGTAGTCCTCTGAGTTATCTCCGATTCGCCTCCAACCGTGCCTCATTCCGAGCTATAACGAAGAAATGGCGGCATTTTCGGTAAAATAGGACAAAGCTGCAGATTCAGACCTGTTGCTTGCGAATCGATTCGACCCAAAACCGAATCGATTCGGAATGCTGCAGAATTACAGCTACGAAGTTCCCCTGTTTTCGAATCGATTCGGACCATTTCCGAATCGATTCGGCCCTCCTGATTTTGGATTTTCTTCCCTTTTATTACAAGTTTGCCATGGGATATTTGGTATAAACCCAATTCTCTCTCATTTGAGAGAAAAATAATCAGATTTTTAGGATATTTTAGTTTAGGGTTTTGAGGGTTTTTGGACGGTTCTTCTTCATTTATACTTGGTTTGACACCCCATTTGTTGTGTAAGTTGACTATTCATCTCCTCTACCATTAATACAGTTTGTATTTCATTATTTCCTTGCTTTGTAGTTAATTTACATGCTTTATTAATTAGTTTACTTGCTTTAATTCTTGCTTTCTTAGTTTAATTAGTTTAATTTAGTTTATTTCCATGTCGTGCCCTTAGATAAAAAGGGTCAGGATTTCGTTCCGCCATTTACGGGTTTGGACCTCGAAAGTTAGGGTTTCGTGTAAAATTGCGTTTAATTGAAACCGCGTGTATTAAAGTTGGATTGTTATGCGTTTAACTTTATTTGTCACGCAACTTTAGTGTTTATAGCGATAATCCGAATTTAATCCGCGTGTGACCATTTTTGATTAAATGTTTAATCTCGCAACTTTGGCTCAAATTCCTTATTGCGTGATGTTTATGCTTAATTGAAAATGAGTCTCGTTCTAACGACGCTCCAATCTGGACTCGTTAGAAGCTCATTGGAAATCTCGTTAGAACGACAATCTCGTTCGAACGACATATCTAACGACAGTGGGAACTCGTTGGCAGGTTCGTTCGAACGACATCTGGTTCGAACGAAAAAACTCGTTCGAACGACATATCTAACGAACGACCAGAAAGATTGTAAAATTAGATTTTGGCCCAGAAAACTTTATGAACTTATTTTTAAAGTTTTATATAATTTCTTTCTTAAAACAAAACGCAGTTTATTTTAAACCTAACACCCAACAAACTTTGTTCCAAGCTCCTATATAAACATAATTGCATTCATACCTTGGGAACATGGAACCATTAGTTGATGACGTAGAAACGAGGCACTCAAACCCGCATTTTGATAAAGCTTTATATTCTTTGCCGCTACGTCTTCAACAAACACTTCATAGGCTTGAGAATATTACAATTAAATACTATCCTATGAATAAATGTTTTTGTCTGGACATGAGCCAAAACTACATATGGACTCAATTGGAAATTTGTGTCCTTACAACATTGTTCAAGATGAGAAAGAAAAAGATAGTAATTATGAAAGCTACATTAACTCCTCTAATATTATTGTATTAGAGGTATAATAAAGATGTATAGCAAAATTTATTTGAGAGGAAAACAATGATTGACTACTAAAGTCCTTTTGAAATTACAGAAAAAAACTAACAAATGTTAAAAAATATCCTTAATGACACCTTGAGTTTGGTAGATTTATTTTCTTGCCACTGATTGCTTCTAACATAACAATAGCATACCTAACATATTGCATTTCTAAAGGAAAAACTTATGGGTACCCATGCTTTCACCCAAACCAAGAAAATAATATATTTAAATGCTTAAAAAAACCTAATAAATTTCTTTTCAAATGAGAAAATGTAAACTTATAGTCTTACCCGTATATATGGTAATGGGGCTTCCCTAATCACCTACAAAATTTTCAAATAAAAAATATAATCGGGATGCATATGCATTACCTTTGACAAAGAGGTAGGCATAGATACCATCATCAATTATATATTCAAAGTGTAATAGCACCCACATGATTCAACAGCTATGGTTCAAGCCTTTGGTTCTCATTCCTCCATAGCCAACAAGTAAGAGGATTAAATAATTTCTCTACGTAAATCAATATGAAACAAATTGTACCAATTTTAAGATTTTGAACAACTACTTGGTAGAAAAAAATATAATAAATAAAATAATTTGAAAAATAAAGATATATATAGTAAAATTAGAAGTTTAAGACAGAAATACCTATTTCATATTTTTTTGGATTTCTTCATAATCTCTTATTATTTCCTCGCGAAGCTTCGGTCAAGAGTGCCGACGGGAATACGGGTATGACTGAATAACTTGAAACAAAAAAAATTATTATCATTTTGATGATGAACACATAATGTTTTCTTCAGTCCGAAAATCTTAGTCAAAAGAAGAAGAGGAGATAAAATAACTCAAAAGTTTTAGATGAGATATAAAGAGAGTACCTGCTGTCATAAAATGTCCTTTGAAAAAGACAAACACTGTAGCCATATAACTTTCATCCATTTTCTCTTTAAAAAAGGTATAATAAAGATAACTTTGTATGTTTCATTCATTTTCTTTCTAAAGAGGTAGAATAAAGATCGTTTTGTAAGTAGATATCTCGTAAGTGTAATGCCTCATATTTTTTACGATTTTGATTATAGGATTAATTTAATTTAAAATGGGAATTAATCCAAAATAAAAATAAATATTAATTAGCGAGGCAAGGATTAATATTTGTTGATGTGAATGAAGCACCTTATACTCTGCACTCACTTGAGTCTACATTGTATAAGTGCTCATCTAGTTTCGAAATACTGACAAAATTGAGTCAATTCCCTAGAATCCAAAAAGCTTCAGACTCTACTCTTCATTCCTCTTCTTTAATTGAGTGAAGGTATATTCACAAACACTGACACACATTAGGATTGCATACATTGTTCAATTATTGTATTAAAGTAATTTTGTGTGTGTTAATTTCCCTTAAAACAATTTTTAGTAATTTTTTGGGAATTTTTAATGATTTTTAAAATGATTTTTTCAAAATTAAAATTGGATTAAAAATCTTTTGGGGTCAATCTGTAAATATTTGGTTTTATGGTTTTATGCCTATAAGTTGATTTGGGTAGGATCCGAAAGCGCTTAAGACTATAGGGTGCATGTGTAATTATTTTCAAACACGCGTGTGAGGTTCGATATCAGCCCTATTCCTGTCACCCTTGTATCGGTTAGATTTGTGTTTATTTAAAGACTCAAAACCGTTGTCCATTATCAGCCCTTGCATCATTGTTATCAACGCTCTGCATGCGTTTGAAGCCAATCCATGTGAAACCCTTCTCACCCAATCAGAAGCTTTTTAACCCACCGCTTTTATCTCACCGTTGGATTAGGGTCAATTTAGGAAAACCAAATCCCAACCCTTAATTTTGAATAGCCTTCTCGATCCTTCTCAACCCTCTATAAAAAGAGTCTTACCCTCAGCCTTTTAGAGACTTTTGCCACTTCGTGAGAAGAGAGAAGAGAGAGAAACCAGAGAGAGAGAGTTAGAAACCCTAAATCATCCATATACAGTTTTGTATACTGTTGGAATGCGATGCCCTCGGATTTATAAATTTCTTTTAATAAAAATATTTATTATTTCCTTATATATATATATATAAATTCAAGATGCAGAAGCGTTAGGATGGTTCAATAAAACAGACGAATACCAAATTTTAATATTCTTAAAAAAATTAAAATTAAACACAAGTGAAAATTCATGAAACAGACAAATATTAATTTCACTTAAACCAATTAATTCAAGCCCTAGAATTTGCCTAAGTCATATTTTTCATTTAAACAAATTAGGTCAAACCAACTTTAGCAATAAAATTAAATGACTTGAATTAAATGAACTTGACCCAATATTTAATTTAGCACCAAATTAAATTAAGTGTGATAATTTAAACCAAATTTTATCTTGAATTATCCTAAGCATGCATTCTAAATTATTATGCAAGATAAAATAAATAAATCACACTATGCCGCGATATACGAGGAAAAACCCAAGACGGGAAACAACCTCGGACGGCCCTAGCCTCAAATCCACTTGATACGGAATTTACAAATACAAGACAGAAAGGCTTACATCACACGACTCGATCCCTCTCGAGCCTCGACGCTTCTTCTTGTAGATACCTCTTCCTAACGGATAACCACGGAGCTCCACCGCGGTCTCGGAGTCCACCGATCGGACTTTGTATGGTCACCGTCACCCGAACATGGAGCCTTTCTCCAAGTGGGTAAATCAAAGTAAACAACTTCTTCTTTGTTTATGGGATGTAGAAGAAAACCCGAAACTTCTCTTCTTCAAATCGGTAGAGAAAAACCGGTGCCAAACTCCAAGCAATTGATATGTATATAGGTAAACTTGGATGAAACTAATTTGGGTGTAAACTAAAGTGGTAAGTGAATTTCTCTTTGAAAATTAACACTCAAAACTTGATCTTTTTCTCCTTTTGTTTTTGCTCTCTAAACACTCTCAAAGAGTTAGTAGGATATGAAAAAGATATATTTGGAAAAAGGTTTCCCTCACATCATAAAGTCTGGAAAAAATCAGTTAAGAAACAAGTGGGAAAGTGGGTGAAAAATTGCTTAAAACTGCCAAAAACTGTTCCCGCCTGACATCTCGTTCGAACGAGACTTCTAACGAAGTTCCAGATTGAACTCGTTAGAAATCTCGTTGGATATCTCGTTCGAACATAAGGTTTGTTCGAACGACATATCGAACGATATTTCAAAGGCCTATACTGCGAACTCGTTGGAAAACTCGTTCAAACGACATCTGGTTCGAACGAAAAACTCGTTCGAACGACATATCGAACGAACTTCCAGAAAGTTTGGAAAATTCGATTTTAGCCCAAAAACTTTATATACTTTATTTTAAAGTTCTAATTAATTCTTTATGAAAATAAAACACAGTTTTTATTAAACTTAACACCCAATAAAACTTGTTCTAAGCTCCTATATATATAATATTGCATTCATACCTTGGGAGCATGGAACTATGGTTGATGACGTAGAAACGAGGCACGCAAACCGGCATATTGATGAAGCTTCATACTCTTTGCCGCTACGTCTTCAATAAACACTTCATAGGCTTGAGAATATTGCAATTAAATACAATCCTATGAATAAATGTTTTTGTCCGGAATTGAGCCAAAACTATATATGGACTCAATTGGAAATTTTTGTCCTTACAAATCTCCCCCTTTGGCTATTCCGGGACAAAAACAAAACAAAAATCCTAAAGGGCCGTCATGATCACTAGACTCAAAAACATAACCCACCCAAACATGACTCAACCCAAGGATCAAACGCTTTGCCATTGAAAGATGCCGCTTTAGAAGAATTCCTGCACACTTAAGCAAACTCATCAAATGCATAGGGAATATCAAGGTATTTAAGGCAATTAGAATAAATACTCCCCCAAAATTAATTCTCCCCGTTATCAAACAAATGACATACTTAGAAAGACGTCTCCCTCTAAGATAAATCTCCCCAAAACTAAGATACGATAAGGTACCATTTCTCCCCCTATCATTCTCCCCCTTTTTTGTTCATGAATAGACAAAGGCTAAAGAATCAAAATAGGAACTTATCTCCCCCAAATTGGATAACAAGCTAAAACATGTAATGGTGCATTTAGTGATGAGAACGTTAAAGCATATGGGAAACAAAAGTTCAACTAATCCAAACAATAACATTGGATACCAACTAGGATGCAATAAAATTATACCAATATGAAGTATAAATTATTAAGGATGTGATATCAACAAAGAATGCAATAAGATGGATGCCAAGTATGAATTAAAACATATATGGATTAGAAAGCAAAGCAAAGACTAAACAAAAATATCAAATATATGTATACATAATATATATCAAAGAGACTCAAGTACACATATATAGATATAAACACACAAATGACACACACAACATATAATAGGAGTCTTTCACACTCGTATGGAAAAAATGTGCCATATGAAAACGGAAGTGTTGGGGTGTGAACTAGTAACGATTAAATTTAGACCCAATCACTTAAAACATGTTCACGGAGTTCTCAATTGATTGCAAACTTCATCACATTTGAATATAACCTCATGTGACAATATAAATTGAACTCAATGAACAAACATACACAATGCATACAAGCCTAGCGTATTGATGATTCTACAAACCAATAGAGTCACGACATGAAATACGCAACTAGGATGAACGGACAATGTGCAAATCGTTGATATACCATTCAATATCCCTCAATAAGCATTTATATTAATTTTGAATGAATATATCAATCAAACATAGGCCTTGGCAATTTATATTCCTTTTAATGCCATATTTTCTATTTTTAGGCCTTTGGACCACGTATTTCTTTTAGGTCCATTCCAAACGGTGGCTTACAATCGCAAAGGATCACTTAGTCCTTTCGGAGCCCTTCCCCGTGCACATTTATATTTATCATGTTTTTCACTTTTCACACAAATCTCACATGCAATGGATTTTGACATGCACTAGTCCTCCTAAGTCACAAATATGTAGATGACAAGATTGGAAGGAGAATATCTCACATAGCTCAAATATGCATATGAAGTTAAAATTTCAAAAGAGCTCGTGTATGTGTGAATAGAGGCATATAAAAATAGAATTCACTTAATCAATACAAAATCCAACTACTCCATAAAATATGGTAAAGAACATAATAAGGATTGATAATCTAAACCAAAAGTTCTAGCCACGTGGGAGCGTAAAATATGGAATTCAAACACAAGTATATGCCACATAGAGTGTGTCAAACTAACGACCAGACAAAATAAAATCTTTTTGAGTTTTTGAAATTTTTAGCCAAACATAAAAAATATATACTCAAAAGGCAAACAAAAATCATTTGAATTTTTCATTAAGCTTAAATTACCAAGAGATAAAATCCAAATGATAAACAAAAATCTTTTTGTATTTTTCATTTAATGCAAACAAAATGAAGGAAATATAATACAAAAGATAAACAAAAATCGTAATTCTAGCATGTGATAAACATGGAGCATAGACTAGAAAATGATTAAACAAGCATACATTTAGCATGTGAATATAGCACGAAGTACGAAAGCTAAAGTATGCAAACACTAACACATTATCCTTTAGATTTAACAAGGGAGGAGGCATGTGAAAGTAAATGAGAATCAAAAATCCTATTTTGCAAGGCAACCAAGTCAGATTTCCTAACCCAGATTAATGAAGAATGACTATCTTGGGGTGTTGGAACTTTAACTACCGTGGTTACTTTACTATGGAATTTTCTAGGAATTCGTTTAAGATCAAAACAAAATTTCCTAAGATGACCTTTTCGACCACAATGAGTACAAGTAAAAATATGCCGAAAAGATTTACAGATGGAGTGATCTCTAAAATCTTTCCTAGACGATTCTCCTAAAATGTTGGTTTTGGCTTTAGGGGTAAATTCATTACACGTATTGAAGCCTAAACCACAAGTGTCGTTTTTAATTTGGACCATTCCTAATATTTTATCTAGTTTTTCCGAACGACACTCCAAATCAAATTTGACATTACTAGAGTCTTTTAATTTATTTTGCAATTCTAAAATGTTAGACTCTAATAAAATATTTCGCTCTTCAAAAGCAAGAAGCTCCTTTTTCAAGGATTCCATTAAACCCCTAAGGCTATCTCTTTCGCCTTCTACATATTCTAGCTTCTCTTGAAGAGTCCTCTCACGTGTCCTAAGGTCTTCAACCAATATACTATTATCAACGACCTTGACACTTTCATTCAAACTAGCTTCTAACTTCAAATTATCTCTTTTCAATTTAATAGATTCTTCATAAAGTTCTTGAAAATCATTTTGAAGTCTACTCACATTAACCTCTTCTTCATTTTCACTCTCTCTCTCTTCTCCACTCTCACTATCATAAAAAATAAGAGAATCATAAACAATGACCTTGGAAGTGTCATGTGTTAAAGTTTCATCAATCGATGAGTTCTCACTATGACTCACATGACTAGCCATAAAAGCCACAAAATTAGGCTTAGTGGGGGAATCGGGTCCCTCTTCCTTATCACTATCACTAAGGGTCGCATTATATGCAATGGGTCGTTTACCCTCTTTCCTTAGTTTAGTGGGGCACTCATAATCCCTATGGCCATAACCTTCACAACCAAAACACTTATTAGACTCGTCCCTATCTAAATTTTCATTACTAGGTTTAGGGATCTTCTCGGCTTTAGGGATCTTCTCGCCTTTTTCAAGCTCAGAAGTTTCAAATTTCGTAAAATCATTTTTAAATTTATCTTTGTTGAATTTAAGAAATTTTCTAAATTTATGAGCAAACAAAGCCATGTCTTCCGAGTCACTATCATTCTCGCTCTCTACTGCTTGTTTGACCTCTTTTCGGGCTTTTAAAGCAACACCCTTTTCGATTTTCTTTTCAGTTTTAGAGGAAAACATATCTAGTTCATAGGTTTGTAAATCACCTACAAGCTCTTCTAACTTCGTAGAGGCTAAAGATGGTAAAGAATTTAAAACGGTCACTTTTGGAATAAATCTATCGGGTAGGGACCTTAAAATTTCTTTTACAATACGGTTGTCAGGTATTTTCTCTCCCAAATTAAACGATGAATTTAAAATATCAGAAAGTCTAGCATAAAATTCATCAAAGGTTTCATTATCATTCATTTTGATAGTTTCAAATTGAGTGGTGAGGTTTTGGAGTTTCGAAGCTTTAACGACACTAGTTCCTTCATGAGTTAATTGTAAAATATCCCAAGCTTCTTTAGCGGTTTCACATGTCATAATACGTCAGAATTCATCCGGTGTGACAGCGCTAAACAAGGCATTCAAACCACGGGAATTAAAATTAGAAAGTTTAAACTTATTTTCAGTCCATCTATCGGCGGGTTTGGGAACCACGTTCATTTTCTACTAAATAAGTTGGTGGGGACCACCTGTTAACAACAGACATCCAAACTCTCTCGTCGATAGATTTTAGTGCCGATTTCATTCGCGCTTTCCAATACGCGTAGTTTGAACCATTGAAAATAGGAAATTTTGAAAATGGGGAAAATTCCATTTTAGCCAAAATTTATTTAAGGATCGTTAACGAAATAATTTATAGCTTTGGCTCTAATACCAATTTGTAAACAGTTGGAATGCGATGCCCCCGGATTTATAAATTTCTTTTAATAAAAATATTTATTATTTCCTTATATATATATATATATATATATATATATTCAAGATGCGGAAGCGTTAGGATGGTTCAATAAAACAGACGAATACCAAATTTTAATTTTTTTAAACAAATTAAAATTAAACACAAGTGAAAATTCATGAGACGCACAAATATTAATTTCACTTAAACTAATTAATTCAAGCCCTAGAATTTGCCTAAGTCATATTTTTCATTTAAACAAATTAGGTCGAACCAACTTTAGCAATAAAATTAAATGACTTGAATTAAATGAACTTTACCCAATACTTAATTTAGCACCAAATTAAATTAAGTGTGATGATTTAAACCAAATTTTATCTTGAATTATCCTAAGCATACATTCTAAATTATTACGCAAGATAAAATAAATCAATCACACTACGCCACGATATACGAGGAAAAACCCAAGAAGGGAAACAACCCCAGACAGCCCTAGACTCAAATCCACTAGATACGGAATTTACAAAATACAAGATAGAAAGGCTTACATCACACGATTCGATTCCTCTCAAGCCTCGACGCTTCTTCTTGTAGATACCTCTTCCTAGCGGATAACCACGGAGCTCCACCGCGGTCTCAGAGTCCACCGATCGGACTTTGTATGGTCACCATCACCCGAACATGGAGCCTTTCTCCAAGTGGGTAAATCAAAGTAAACAACTTCTTCTTTGTTTATGGGATGTAGAAGAAAACCCGAAACTTCTCTTCTTCAAATCGGTAGAGAAAAACCGGTGCCAAACTCCAAGCAATTGATATCTATATAGGTGAACTTGGAAGAAACTAATTTGGGTGTAAACTAAAGTGGTAAGTGAATTTCTCTTTGAAAATTTGCACTCAAAACTTGATATTTTTCTCTTTTTGTTTTTGCTCTCTAAACACTCTCAAAGAGTTAGTAGGATATGAAAAAGATATCTTTTGAAAAAGGTTTCCTGCACATCATAAAGTCTAGAAAAAATCAGTTAAGAAACAAGTGGGAAAGTGGGTGAAAAATTGCTTAAAACAGCCAAAAACTGTCCCCGCCTGACATCCCGTTCGAACGACATTTCGTTCGAACGAGACTTCTAACGAAATTCCAGATTGAACTCGTTAGAAATCTCGTTGGATATCTCGTTCGAACGACATATCGAATGATATTTCAAAGGCCTATACTGGGAACTCGTTGGAAAACTCGTTCGAATGACATCTGGTTCGAACGAAAAACTCGTTCGAACGACATATCGAACGAACTTCCAGAAAGTTTGGAAAATTCGATTTTAGCCCAGAAACTTTATATACTTTATTTTAAAGTTCTAATTAATTCTTTCTGAAAATAAAACATAGTTTTTATTAAACATAACACCCAATAAAACTTGTTCCAAGCTCCTATATATATAATATTGCATTTATACCTTGGGAGCATGGAACTATGGTTGATGACGTAGAAACGAGGCACGCAAATCGACATATTGATGAATCTTTATACTCTTTGCCGCTACGTCTTCAACAAACACTTCATAGGATTGAGAATATTATAATTAAATACAATCCTCTGAACAAATATTTTTGTCCGGAATTGAGCCAAAACTATATATGGACTCAATTGGAAATTTGTGTCCTTACAAGTTTCAAACCTTAACTCATTTTCCAAAAACCAGTTACACTGAACACTAACCCTCAGTGTTTAAGAATTATTTATGTGTTGGTTTGAAAGCAGTTTCGTGGTTTAACCTCTTAGTTTTAAGATCTTGTATCCAACTTAAACATTAGGTTAGGGCTGTATTTCTGTTTCATTGAAATCATAGATCTGACGCTTTTATGTTATATTACACTTAGATTTGCATTCTTAGTTTCTTGTCTTAAGAAATATTTTGTTGATTATTTACTGTACGTGTTTTTATCTTCAAAATCAATAAAATTATTTTATGTTTCTAGTTCTTTTGAAACAAGACTTTTGACCTAGTTGGAATCGCAGTTGGTGGTTTTTAATTTGAAAATCATTTTCAAAACCCTCTGAAATTGGATATGACCTTGGCAGTCTTACGAGCAAGGTAACCTTGGATTCCGGGATTTATTAAAAGGTCAAATAAGGTTTTTGTTTCCTAAGAAGAGAGAAACTGAAAATCATAACATATAGATCTTAACTGTAATTTGATAGGACTATTTGTATAAATAAGCGTGTGTGTGTGAATGCATGTGTTAGAGCACCATCACAAACACTTACACACTACAACACTGAAAGTGTTAGTTATAAGATGTTGAAATAAGAGTCGACGTAAAGACTTGAACAAAGTGGAAGTTTGAAAACGGGGAGAGCCACATCAACAATCAGAACTGCAGAGAAGTTAGAAGGAAACCAGTGCGTACATTCCTAAACTTGTATAGGTCTGATTTGTGTGCATGTGTGTTATATAGTTTGTAACTTGTTATATTTTGTTTTAGTGGATTTTTGGTTTGTGAGTTAGAAGTCACCATGGATGTTTCCTCAGTTGGGTGAGGTTTTACCACGTTAAAAATCTCTTGTCATTAATCTTTCTACATTTCCTCATCTCATTCTTAATAGTGTGCTGATTTAAACTGTCTTAGTTTTATTTTCAAAACTAGTTAACAAATCTTGAACCGATCTCGTGCATGTTTTATAAACACATCTTGTGATTAACCTGATTTGATTTAAAGAAAAGAGTTTCCTCAAAAAATAGTTCGGAGTTACTTAAATAGTTTAATCTTGTATTAAATGTCTTTAGTAACAGTTTTTCAATTGGTATCAGAGCTTTGGAATTTTTTTTAAAGATCTTGTGTTTCTGAAATTGTTTTCTTGAAATCAAATAATGGACGAGAAAAATGAAAGATTTGGCAACTTGACCAGACCCCCTCTCTTTGATGGAAACAACTTTGCTTACTGGAAGGTAAGAATGGTTTCTTTCATACAAGGAACCTTGGGAGATTATGTCTGGGATATTGTTGAAAATGGATATACTTATCATACTACACCATCCAATGAAGGAAGTAATGAGAGGATTAATAAAGCATTAAGTGAATTCACTCAAGAAGAGAAGCAAACTTCTCGAAACCATAACAAAGGAAAGAATGCCATATTTATGTCCATAAATGAACATGAGTTCAAAAGGATCTGATCTTGTGCCACTTCTACGAAAGCTTGGAATACTCTGATTACTGCACATGAAGGTGACACTAGAGTTAAGGCTGCTAAAGCACAAATGCTTGTCCAGCAGAATAACTCTCTGATTATGTTAGACTCTGAATCTTTTGATAATTTTACATGAAATTGACTGACATTGTGACCAAATTTCATGCTAATGGGATCACTTATGACAGACATGAAATTGTCTCTAAAATTCTAAGATCATTACCATGGAAATTTGACAATAAAAAATATGTTATTGAGGAAATGTGTGACCAAAATCTCACTCCTGAATTACTTAGTAGTAAACTAAGAATTATGGAAATGAAATTAGAATTCAAGAAGAAATTGACCCAGTCCCATAGGAAATAGACTAGTTCCAATTTGAGTTTCTCCTGTAAGCTGATGAAACCTGAGCTTAATAGCCCCAATGATGACTCTGATGAGGAATGCGATACACATAGTTTGGATAATCAAATTTCCTTGATGTCAAAACAGTTTAAGAAAATTGTAAAATTTAGAAATAAAATGGCAAACAGACAAGGCAAGCCAAATTATCCAACTCAGTCTAACTAGAAACCTCATGAGAAAGGTCAAGCCAGACCATTAAGGTATTAGTAAGATAATTATATTTCGACGGTAATTCTAAGAATGAAAACATTAATGATTCCTTTGATAAAAGACTGATCACCCGGTATTTAATTGGGAGGAGTGTCAAAATAAAATCCTTGGAAAAATATTATGAGTATCCATAAACCATTATGCATACATACCTGAGAGAATCTCGAAAAACAATCTGAAGACGTGAAATGTGTACCAAAACTATGGGATAATCTGTCTTTGAAGCTTGGTTGCTACGTATTTAACACAACTTCATAATCTTAATGGGAATCATGATAAGTAAAATCTATCCTATGACTCAAAGTGGTTTTACCCATAATAATGCCAATACATACAAATTTACTCTATTTGGAAACTCATCCTTACAAATATCTCCCTTTTACTATTCCGTGACAAAATTAAAATAGTGAAATGCCTAAGCCAGACCGTCAAGACGAATGACCTAAATACCATACCATAAACCCAAAAATAAAATTCAAAACACAAACTATCAAATGTAGGACCACTGGTGAGCATGTATTGTCTAAATGTGATGTAACCACAAAATCTCGAATTTTTGAAGAATCACTACACACACGAAACAAATAAATACCATGTGAAGTACGAAGGAACAAATGATATATAAGATCAAATATCCACAATGGTATATGAAAAATATAAAACAAGTCAAATCACATAAATATCAAACATCTCAAGTCTCCCCATATATCACATATCTATCTCACCCCCTTTTTGTCTCAAATACACAACTACTGAGAAAAATAAACATATAAACTTATATATAGCATGAATATAACATGAGAAGAATACCTAGATAAACATGGTGAACTAGATAATAATAATCAGAATATGTCAAATCATAGCTAGTAAAGAGTCACATGAAATAAACATCAATATCAAATGATGTGACTAAACAAACTCTCCAACAAAGCAGTGTATTAATCAATTATGAATAATCAAACCAATTTGCATATAAACTCTCCAGATAACCACATAATAATATCATAATAATGTGTAATAAGAAGGTACTGACACATATTAAAAATCTCAAAAACCAAACAAGTCGTTCTAACGATATAAAAGGTCGTCTAAACGATAAGCGTATGTCGTTCGAACAATCTAAATTGTCGCTACTAATGACCAGAAATAGATGCACCTTATTCGAAAGGTCCTTTCTAATGACCATATAATGACCATACTAACGACCATACATGTGCGTCGATTGTACCACGCCTGATAGGTCGTTTGATCCATCCATCGAATGATGTGGCTATATCGTTCAAACACAACCAAAAGTTATTCTAATGACTGTGAAATTTCTCAATTACAGCTGAAAATCAATGTATAAACGACCCAGTGATAAGAATATCCGATAAAACTATCTGACAGTACGAAAACAGTAACAAAACTGACTCAAAAATAAAAACATGTGAGTTACACGTTAACATAGTATCAATGTGCTCAAATAGGGAATGGAATGCAATATTGTAACAAACACAAATGAATCATAATACAAACACAAAGATATGTTCAAGAAGCTCTAATTGACCGCTAAATATCATCAAACTACGTTTTATCCATATACGACAATTAAACTTTGAACTTAATGAACTAAAAAAACATCACACACATAAGTCTAGAATTTTAACAATTCTACCAAACAAGAGCGTCATGACACAACTTTTTCAACCTAGGACTTGCTATGCAAACCCGCTGATCTTCAACTAAAACTCCCTCAAACATAAATGATAATTCTATTAATTTTTTTTTCTTTTGAAGATCTATTTTCTCTTTTTAAGAGATTTCCCTTTGGCCCCATTTTTGTCATATTTTTCTTTTTATTACCATAATTTTTTCTTGGGCTCTTTTAAATGGTGGCTTTCACAACGAGTTCACATGCCTTTCATAGCCCTTTCCCGTGTACACTCAACTTTTTTCAATTATATATAAATCCTCACGGGAAACGGTTCTTACATGCACAACTCCCCCTAAGTCTAATATGCACGTAGATGACAAAATTGAGAGGAGAATGCCTCACCAAACTCAAAAATGCATGAAAAGTCAAACATTCAAATAATCCCGTGCATGTGTGCAATGGCATATACATAGTCTAATCTAAATTTAAGTCAACTTTGAAACAACCCCATTAAGCAAATGGTTAAGATCAATATTTGCAACCAAAATCATGACCAAATGTACTAGCCACATGGAAATATAAAATGATGGGGTCCAAGAGAAATAATATTCCACATCAAGTGTAAACTCACGACACAAAAAAAATAAATCTAAAATCTTTTTGCATTTTTCAGAAATATATTTGATCCAAAAATAATATCTTTTTGTAATTTCAAAAGAAATATATTAAACAAAAATATTTTTGTATTTTTCCAATAAGACTCAATAAAGGAAAAATATAATACAAAGAGATAAACAAGTCATAACACTTACAAGAATATATATCATGACGCACAACTAGCATATGAAAAACGTGGTAACACAATGATCCTTAAGAAATATCATGATAAGTATCATGTTCAAGCCAACGAGAGTCATGAAGTCTAATTCCTAAAGCCTGTAAGTCTGAATTTCTAACCCATATAGGTGTGTAACGATGCATGGGGGCTTTGGGAACCGAAATGACTTTATTCTTAAATTTTCTAGGAGCATTTTTAAGGTCATAAAAAAAAATTCTAAGGTGACCCTTCCTACCGTAATGAGTGCAAGTGTAAACATGACAAGGAAGTTTACCTAAATGTGGACCTATCCTAACGTTCCTATTTGTCTCTCTCACACATATGGTATTGGCTTTGGGAATGGGAGCAATACGATCATCGAAGCCTACACCACACCTATCATCCTTGATTTAGACGGTCCCTAACATCTTATCTAACTTTTTCGACCTAGCCTCCAAATTAAACTTAACCTTATTAGAGTCTCTCAATCTCTCCTCAAGCTCACTAATCCTAGACTCAAATAAATGCCTAGACTCCTCAAACTATAGAATCTCCTTCTTCATAAACACCATCAAACTATGAATACTATTTCTCTCACCCTCAATGTACTATAGTTTCTCCCAAAGAGTCCTCTCATGTGCCCTAAGATCCTGAATCAAAGCATCATTATTTTTTATGGAACATTCTTTCAACCTAGCATACAAATTCAAGTTTTTCTTCTTCACCTTCACCATTTCCTTATACAATTCACATAAGGAAACTTGTAACTCACTTTCCTCACTCTCTTCACCCTCATTCGCTTAGGATACACACACAATGGCCTCTGAAGTGTCATTCACATGAGAATCTTCATGAGAAGATTTATCATCGTCGCTCACATGAAAAACCATGAACACGGTGTAGTTGCGCTCAATGGGGGAATCATCTCCATCTTCCAGTTCACTATCACTAAGGTAGGCGCTATATGCAATCGATTTCTTGACCCCATTCTTAAGTCTAGTGGGGCACCCCGCTACCCTATGGCCATAACCCTCACAACCAAAACACCTATTCGACTCATCCCTCCTATCATTCCCACTTTCAATTCTTAGGGATGTGATTGGCCTTGTTATTATTGAATTTCTCAAGTATTTTGTCATCTTTTTATTGCTTTTGGAACTTAAGAAACATTTTGAACTTCTTTGCCAATAAGGCTACATCTTCGAAATTGGCGTCGGACTCATCAACCTTTAAAAATTTTGTTTCCTCCTTCTGAGTTTTCAATGCGACGCCCCTTTCTCTCTTTGGCACTTGTTTGGAGGTAAACATGTCAAGCCCATAGGTTTGTAAGTCTCCTACAATATCTTCTAGTTGTGTTAATTCAAGTAAACCCAGAGAGTTTAAAACGGTCACCTTTGGGTCAAATCTAGCGGGTAACGACCTTAAGATTTTCTTTATGACTCGGTTGTCTGGTATTTTCTCTACCAGGTTAAACGACGAGTTAAAAATATGGAACAATCTAGCGTAAAACTTATCAAACATCTCACTCTCTAACATCTTAATCGTCTCAAATTGGGTGGTGATGTTGTGGAGTTTAGACACCTTAACGGTGCTAGTTACCTTGTGAGTAAGTGCAAGGGCATCCCAAGCCTCTTTCGACGTCTCAAAAATCATAATATGATTATACTCTTTCGGTGTGGAAGACGAATAAATAGCATTTAAACCTTTGGAATTGTATTGTGTAAGTCTATGTTCGGCTATGGTCCATGACTAAAAAGGTTTTAAGTGTGTGGCCTCACCCTCTCTCGTGATTGGTGGTGTCCACCCTTTTTCTACCGCTAATCAAACACGCTCATTTATGGCCTTAAGTGAACACTTCATATGCATCTTCCAATAATCATAAGTCGACCCATAAAAAATAGGTGTTCTAAAGCCTTCATATATATCAAAATTCATACCTAAAGACAGACGGTATCACTCAAAAAATAAAATAGTGTTTCTAGCCCTGATACCAATTTGTAAATGTTGACGGGGTCCCTCTATGTGTGTGTTCTTTAGGTGAAAAAAATTTTCTTTTAAAAAAAATTTTCAACTTTATTTAGCACCAATTTTATGAACCAAACTAATTAAGACAATTTTATCTTATTAATCACTAAAGACGAATCTAGTGATATAAGCAGATAAAGTAAATAAAGCTTACAAAACCCGTCGATGTACGAGCAAACCACTAAGGGAAAAAACCTCGGATGGCCTAGGTGACTACCGCATGAAAAGTGTGCTCGTGTAGGTGCATAGTCATTGTTTTTGTTTCACCGTCATAATACAAACAAACCTAAATTACTACTACACTTGCGAGGCAAGCACAGTGGTAAGTCGGGTATCGAAAATCCACAGGGAAGAGTTGCTAGAATTTATATGATTTAGTGCTCCGAAATAAAAGTGTAAAAGGTGATTACAAACTAAAAAGGAAAAGATGGATAAAAGGGAAATATTAATCTAGGCAAGGGTATTGAAACTAGATTAACAAAGAAAGTAAAACTATAGGTTGCGTCGAATATCCCTCACCCGAGTTAATTTGTATAAAATGGATACATGGGTCGACGAGTTATTTAGAATGCATCTCATTTCGACGGTTAATTGAACCAAGGGTTGTCACGCCCCTAAATCCGCATAAAAGCCTAACAAGATTTTGGCATCAATAAATATCCTGAAAATTGCGCACGCAAGGTCGTAAGCACGGGACAAACATGATATGCCCCGTCAAATTTTCCAGGCACAATAACTAGGACAACACACCTGAAATAGACCCGTAAACACCATCACCAAAGCAAAGCAACGAATCAACTCGAGTGAGTTCAATTCAAGCACAACCTAATTTAAATTAGCTAGAAAGCATGTTAAAAATGCGATAAATAAAGCGAGTAAATAAACGCAGTAAATCTATACTAGAATGCACGGGAAGAAAGCACGTAAATATAATTACGAAAGCATGTAAACCTAATTAACAAAGCAAGAATTAATGGAAAAAACCTATATTAATGGAGAGGAAGATGAATAGTGCAACTTACAACATAATTGAATGTCAAACCAAGAAGAATCAAAGAAGAACTCTTCAAATCCCCCAAACCGTAAGCTATTCTACCCTAAAATATGTTCTAAAACGTTAATATCTGATATTTACAACAAAAATGGCTTATATACCAAGTGGGAAAAGAAATAGAAAAGAAAATAAAAGGCAAAATATCTCATGGAAATAGTGGATCGATCGATCGAGCCCTTTGATCGATTGATCGATCAAGCAGGTCACAGCACACTACATTGTTGTTTTTGGCTGCTTGGATTTCTCGTCCGCTGAAATCACCGTAACTTCTTCATTCTAAATCAAAATCACGCACCGTTCACGGCCACGCGAAGCTTGCGAGGAGGGATATAACTTTCATGTAGATGTTGGACCGGGTGCCCAATCTGTAAAAAGACTAAAATGACCTTGAACGTGCGATCGCCTACAAAAATCGAGCGGAATGCATCCGAACTTCACACTTAGCATCCAAATACCTATAAAAGCTCAATTAACCCCTGCAAAACATGTTAACGTAGAAATCCAAGGTTGCTTGGTTAACGAGCATAAATATAGGGAATAAGATACCCGAGGGGTCTAAAATGCTTAGGTTCGAGGGATGAAATACGCAATATTTACATCATATCACACCCCCTAACTTACACATTGCTAGTCCCTAGCAATAAAATAGGATTCAACAAGAACTACAAGCAAACCAAAAGTAGGAGATAGGTACAAAAGTATGGTATAAAAGCGAAAGGCCACTTTCGCAGGCGATTCAATTACATTTAGCGTATGCAATAAGCCGTTAAACCCCTAGGTCACCCTAGTGGACGAGTGTCGTCTCATGAGGGTTTTCAGGGATAGCACCCACAAACATCAATTGGTTTCCTCAAAATATGCCCAAACCAACATGCGAGAATCCCAACAACAACGAAAAAGATTTTATACGCATTATTAGCTCATTGAATGAATTCAAACAAAAGTCCAAATCATTAACATTATAGAATGCACCTCATAGATTTGAAACCTTAAAATGTGGGAGGGGGAGCGAGCACATGCAAAGTATGATTTGACAAAAACTTAAATAAACCGGATAAATGTTAAAGCAAGCATACATTCAATCCTCACGGGCATTACACTCATCAAACGAATTCACTCGAATCAGGGAGGTAACACACGGAACATGCGGGCATAAAGAGTAAATGTAAATCGAAATTAGGTCGCACACATGTCACAAATGAAGAACGCTATATATAAAATGAAAAACATAATCTCAATGAAAGATACTGCACATTAAAGGAGGCGAAATGCATTTTCACAGATTATCAAAACTATTATGACTTTTAAATTAAATACACTTTAAGATCACATAGGACTTGAATAGGGTTATGATGTAGGCTTGGCTATGGTACGAAATGAAAGGGATGTATATACGGATTCAAAGTATTCGGGATGAAAACTCGAGAAAATGGGAAAATGTGGGCAATATCAAAATTGGAAAACAAGTTCCAAACGAGCATTAGATATATCATCGGAAGAGTAATGAAAGCTTATTGAACTATATACAACATTTACAACATTCTCTTTCTTTTTCTTTTCTTCTTTTTCTCATATTTTCTTTTGTTTTCTTTTTCTTTTTGCTTTATCTTTTTCTTCACTTTTTTCACTACTTTCTTTTCTTTACTTATCAAACTCTCACATGCCTAAATTTCAACCGACACCATAACAACAACATTCAATCCCAAGTAACATTCCAAACAAAGGTATGGAAAGTGTATATATGGGCTAAAACTCCAATTTAGAATTGGTTATGGGATTGGGGTTATGAAACGAAAGGCTATATTTAGGCTCAAAGGGGTTAATGAGGGTAAACATATAAGGATGAGGTCAAGGTCAATACGGGTGATATAACAAAGATGGACTATGATCATTTCACAAAGTTTACGCTATTCTCGAGTCAAAACAATATATGAAAATCATGATCAAGTAATACATTTCAAGTATGAACTCAATTAATGAACGATCAAATGAAAGAATAGAGAGATTACCAAAGAATTCAACGTTTTCAAAGAGAAAAGAATATTGTATACACTCACAAATGACAAAAGGTACAAAGCTTACTCGGTGTAACTATATACAATGCAACAAAAGATTACCGACTTATAAAAATCTTAAACCAAATCAATAAGTCAATAAAGTCCATGTGCTCATGGGATTAAAGTTTAATTCATGAAGTTATTCATAATATCAATTATTGAGGTCTAAAGTCTAATAACTTCTAAAATCGAGAACATGCATCATTGGGATGTCAATTGGATCGGGCAATTATTGAAATTTATCATCGGAAACAAAGGCAAAATGCCCAATAAAGATGAAAAAAGAAAGAAAATATTTTTGAAATTTTCAATTTTTCTATGAAAAGCATACTAAGTAACTAACATGTGAGCAAAAACGGACTAAATAAAGAAATGGATAGAATATCCCACACCCCCTAACTTAAAACCTGACATTGTCCTCAATGTGAATTAAGAACCAAGTCAAAGAGAGGAAAATAGTGATATTACACAAAATTGGAGCGATCCCCATATGAACAAGTCCAAAGAATCTACAAAACAAGTTAGTACCGAGCATATCAAAAACAAATAACAAAAATTTATCTAATTACACCAAACTAAATTAACAAGAAAGTAAAATAAAAAGAAAGAAAGAATAAAAAGCTACCTATATACAACCTACTATTTAGGCTTCACACTAACTGTACACTAGAAGTCTAAATAGCCGAGGGTCCGCGGCAAAAATGATTTGACTTTGGAGGATAACTGGTGTACCCTCACATACAAGAATGCCTTTCGAAAAATATGGATTCCGTTTGAACAACGAAAGGCATGTGTAAGGCGGAAAAATTAATCATCGCCAATTAAAAGTTTTGGAGGGATGATGGAGGGTTTGGATTGCACGAGTGACAAAAACAAGTGGGGACCGAGAAAACTGAATATCCTCCTAAGGATTTTGAAATTAGAATGGGAGGCGGCGCACATGAAGGCGAAGATGAGATCGTGGAAGGCGACTCGAGCAAGTACTCCTCATCTTCGATAAGGTATAAAACATTAAAGTTTGAAACCGAATCATCGAGTACTTGTGACGGTGTGATAATAGAGAACGAAAATGGGGAAGAAAGAAATTCAAACTCATGAGATGAATCATCATCGCATCAAGGTTGAGTTTCGAAGGAAATAATATCATTTTCAATGAAATGTTCTTCTTTGGGGGCCAAAGAAGAAATCATTTCATTGCAAATGGATATTACGTCATTTTCATCCTCACTTTTAATATCTATTATGCAATTGGAAAAATAAAGAATGGTTTGTTCCAAAGTAGGCACAAAGTTCTCATTTGGTTCAAAACATTCCTCGACTTCGAAAGTCTCGAAAGCAAAATCGTCATTGGACTCAAATTGTAAATCCAACTCATATTCCCACAAACAATTTTCTTCCCAATAATTATTTTCAATTTTCTCATTCTCATACATATGTAAACCCTCACCGATTGTCATAGGTCGAGGTGCGGAAGCATGAAAATGGGAACTTTGAAAATTACCATCATACTTAAATGAAAACTCATTATTATTGGAATTTTGAAAACTATTCGAATTCATTTCAAAATTCCTATTATAAGGAGGTAAAGGCCCAAAATCATTATCATCATCATCAAAATTCCAATAACCTAGGTTTTGAATTACGTTATACTCGCCTAAAGTCATATTTGAATTTGTTATACTTTGGGATTCTAAGTATTCACCGAAAGTCATAGGTTTGCGAGAATTTTGAGAATTATAACAATGATTACTGAAAGAATTAGAATAAGACATGCTTACCCCCAAAATGGCTCGAAGTGGCGGATTACAAAAAGCAGGTGCGCGCGGGGAAAATTCGAGCGTTTCTAAGTGCTCAAATGTGGAAGTCCTGCAAAATATTAGCAAATAAAATAAATAAAAAAAATACTATGAAATAATAAATCAAATAAAGTCTAAAACTAACTCTTCCCTGGCAATGACGCCATTTTAACTATCGCGTGAAAAGTGTGCTCGTGTAGGTGCACAGTCGTTATTTTCATTTCACCGCGATAATACAAACAAACCTAAATTACTACTGCACTTGTGAGGAAAGCACAACGATAAGTCGGGTATCGAAAATCCACAAGGACGAGTTCCTAGAATTTATATGATTTACAACTCCGAAATAAAAGTGTAAAAGGTGATTACAAACTAAAAAGGAAAAGATGCGTAAAAGGAAAATATTAATCTAGGCAAGGATATGGAAACTAGATTAACAAAACGAGTAAAACTATAGGTTGCATCGAATATCCCTCAATCGAGTTAATTTTTATAAAATGGATACATGGGAAAACGAGTTATTTAGAATGCGTCTGGTTTCGACGGTTAATTGAACCAAGGGTTGTCACGCCCCTAAATCTGCATAAAAGCCTAATAAGAATTTGGCGTCAATAAATGCCACGAAAATTGCGCACGCAAGGTCGTAAGCATGTGACACACATGATATGCCCCATCAAATATCCTAGGCGCAATAACTAAGACAACGCACCCGAAATAGACCCGTAAATACCATCACCAAAGCAAAGCAACGCGTCAACTTGAGTGAGTTCAATTCAAGCACAATCTAATTTAAATTAGCTAGAAAGCATGTTAAAAACACGGTAAATAAAGCGAGTAAATAAACGCGATAAATCTATACTAGAAAGCACGGGAAAAAGCACGTAAATATAATTATGAAAGCATGTAAACCAAATTAATAAAGAAAGAATTAATGGAAAACAACTATATTAATGGAGAGGAAGATGAATAGTGCAACTTACAACCCAATTGAGTGTCAAACCAAGAAGAATCAAAGAAGAACCCTTCAAATCCCCTAAACCCTAAGCTATTCTACCCTAAAATCTGTTCTAAAACGTTAATATCTTATATTTACAACAAAAATGGCATAAATACCAAGTGGGGAAAGAAATAGAAAAGAAAAGAGAAAATAAAATAAAAGGCAAAATATCTCCTGGAAACAAGGGATCGATCGATCGATCCCCTGGGATGAATCGATCGATGATGAATAAAATACCCCACTGTCATGAAGGATCGATCGATCGATCCCTTTGATCGATCGATCGATCAAGCAGGTCATAACACACTACATTGCTGTTTTGGGCAGCTTGGATTTCCCGTCCGCAGACATCGCCGTAACTTCTTCTTTTTGAATCGGAATCGCGCACCGCTCGCGTCCACGCAAAGATTGTGAGGAGGATACAACTTTCGTGTAGATGTTGCACCCGGTGCTCAAGCTGTGAAAAGACTAAAATGCCCTTGAACGTGCGATCTCGTACGAAAATTGAGTGGAATGCGTTCGAACTTCACACTTAGCATCCAAATACCTATAAAAGCTCAATTAACCTCTGCAAAACATGTTAACGTAGAAATTAGTGGTTGTCTGGTTAACGAGCATTAATATAGGGAATAAGATACCTGAAGAGGCTAAAATGCGTAGGTTCAAGGGATGAAATACGCAATATTTGCCTCATATAACCAGGCCAGATACTCACTATGATACGAAATTTACAAAGGAAGAATACCGTCTTACTTAACGACTCGATCCCCACAGGCCTTGACGCCTCTTTTTATCTTCAACCTCTCCTCCACAGTGCAACGCAAGAGTCCATCTATGAAAGGTCCACAACACTCGAGTCCACGCATACCCCGGTATCCATTGATACAGCCTCGGCATCCATTAATCAACAAGTACAATGTCCACTGCGCGAAACAAGTTCTTCGAATGATGAAGAATGAAATAATGGTGTAAAGACAAGATCTATATGACATATGGTAATGTAAAATCGAATCTTGTAAACACAAAGGATGTTTTTAACTTTGGAAACCTTTGGTAAACAATGGCAGAAAATGTATATATTCTGTTAATTTTTTTATATTTTTCCCCCTCATTTTTCTGAGCAAAAGATGCCATAAATAATATTTTTTCGTCCGCGCGTTGTTCCAACGAAAGCTTGATGTCGTTTGAATAAAATGACCATCTCGTTAGAACGAGAAGACCACATTGTTTGAATGACTCCACTATGTCATTTGAACGACTTAGAATGTCATTTGAACCAAATAAATCAAGGTAATGTTCATATGACTCTAAACACGAAATAACTCAAAAAAATCATTTTAAAATCGGATTAAAATAAAATAACATCCTTAGAAAAATATTTCGAGTATCCATAAATCATTATGCATCTATAGCTAAGAGAATCTGGAAAAACAATGTGAAGACGTGAAATGTGCACCAAACTATGGCATGATCTATGTTTGAAGCTTGGTCGCTACGGCTTCAACACAACGTCATAGGCTTAATAGTAATCGTGACAAATAAAATCTATCATATGACTCAAAGTGGTTTTTGTCCTGAATAATTCCAATACATACAAATTGACTTTATTTAGAAATGTGTCCTTACAAAACTTATGGGTTTTCTTAGTCACTAAACAACTAATAACAAAATCTTCATTTTTAAAATTTATTGTTCATTACCATTGCATATGTTTGCTTTTGCCATTGATTCCCTCTATATGAAAAAACACGAACTTCTAATTTTAATATTGTTGAGATTCATAAGTCCCATAAGTTGATATTTGGGGGCGTGTTCTTGCTTTAGTCTTTGTACGAGGTTTTTCAATTTTTAATTTAATAAAATTCCACTATAGCCAGGGATTTTTCTAGACTTGAGTTCTCGAAAAGAATAGGCTATCAATTCCAATTGTTTAGCCAAATATATATATATATATATATATATATATATATATATATATATATATATATATAGAGAGAGAGAGAGAGAGAGAGAGAGAGAGAGAGAGAGACACAAACACACACACACTAGGGTATGCCCGTGCATGAAGGCACCCAAATAATTTTGAAAAATATTAAATGTGTAAATAATTTAAGTCATAACGTTTTTTTTCAAAACACTAATGTGTAATAATCAAGAAAATTTGGCCAGGATTTATTCTGTTTACTATATTATCCACACTATTTGAGAAATAAGAAAAAAATACTCCATTAACAACATTACTAATAGTTCGTCTTAGACCCCATATAAACAATATCATAGCCATCAAATACTAATGCTAGTCATGAATTTATTTCTACAACACATGTAAACAATTTATAAAATTTTGACAGAGTTTTCTCTATTTGTAGGACTATCGATACTGTTTAACAAATAGAAAAATACTCCAACAACAATATTCAAAGATACCGAATTTATCATTTAAAATGCATATGAAGAAGAAATTAACGTCATAGAAAAAGCTATCAGCCACGAATATTCCATCATATATCAAAATAGTTCATGCCTGAAGGCTCGTGTCTGAAGGCATGGAGAAAAAATCCAAAGTATTGAATCTTATATAACAAAGTCAAAAAAAATTACAACGCAAATAAGTGCAAATAATTTAAAACATTTGGGCAGAATTTACTTTGTTTATAGGACTATCCACCCTGTTTCAGAAAAATAAAAATCCAACAATACTAATTTCCTTTTGATAATGGTAAACTATTATAAAACGCAAATACTTGTAAAAAAATTAAAATTTTTGGACAGAGTATCCTTTGTTCATAGGACGATCTACCATGTTTGAGAAATAAAAAATAATCAACGACAACAATACTAATAGTGTCACGAAACTCGCACAAACGATATCATGTCCATAAAATACTTTAAAATAGGAAATTATTTTTTATAACACCAATGTGTAAATATTTTAGGAAATTTGGGCAAAATTTCCTTTGTTTATAGGACTATCCACCACCTTATTCAAGAAATAAAAAAATATCACACTAACAATATTGATATAGTCCGGATTTATCAATCAAAATCAAATATATTTCATTCTCTAAAAGTTAAAATCAATCATTGACAAAATGTTATCCCAACAACTAACTATAATACATAAAAAATAATTCCATTTGGATCGGTATAACTAATTCCACAATCATCTCTTTCAACCATTCAATCATCATAGCACTACCTTGTACAAAGTACTTACACATTGGGTAGAATCGTCAGTATAATTACTCTGTAATAATAAAAAAACAAAAGTGGTTCATATAGAGTATCCAAATTTATCAACATATTAGAGATTTTTTTATAAGTTTCATCTCGCGTAGTTTATCCCCTGTCTCTTCATACCCATTTACTCTTTCACTGCTAGCAAGATCAACCAAATGCAAACTACCATGCAAAACAACATTGGTCTCCAAATCAATCTCCTGAACATGAATAGTCACAACACTTCATCGTACATATTTTTATTCTATCGGAAATAAAAATTCCACAAAACAACAAACTGATTACAAACAAAGAGGGAAAGAGAATCCTAGGTATTTTACAAAAGAGAACCCTACTCCAAAATCAAAAGTAAAAGATTTCATCAATGGATCATATGATTCTAATGGAGATCATTTATAGGTAGTAAAATATTTGGAGAGAAGGAAATAAATACATTTATTATCCAAATGATACCTTTGGGACCAGTTGCTTATTTCATTTAGCGAAGTAGCACCAACAACCCTATTCATCAACCCAATATTCACCAACTCTAGGAATTCTGTAGTGAAAAGAGATATTCTGAAAATATTAGAGATATAAACATGTACTACTCTTCTAGGTGTTTGTGGGTGTGTGTGAGAGAGAGATATGGCAAGATAGTATATTACCATAATGTGGTGCTTAAATATTCACCGCCATTAGAGAGACAGATGGTTTCATAAACCAAGTTTACATCTAAAATAAAGAAAAAACATGACTAGATCAATAAAACTGCAAAAGAAAAAGAGAAATCTCAAGTTTTATACCTCAATTTGAATGTGAATCGATCAAGTACCACAATACGAATGCAAATAGAAATCTCGAGTATTAAACCAAATCGAAAACAATACAATTAAATTATTCTTGCTTCAACTTCTTTGATTTAATCATATCATAAATGTATTACACTAACTAAAAATTCATTAAATCACAAAAACACTAACCTTTAAAAATAAAGGTTTAATGTTGAAACAAATTGCCAATTACTTTATGTCGGTTTAAATGTAAGAAGTAACTAAATAACTCTCATATTGCACCACCAGAGAATGACATTGGTACTAAAGTTCATATCCAACTAAATGCATGTCTATAGAGAAGGTTAAAAATATACATGTGCCAAAAAACAATAAATAAAGTTAGTGTTATCAAGAAAATTAAGTTCTATATGTGTATTGAGTCAGTTATAATACACAAACAATAAACAAACAGTAAATCTAGAACCAAAAAAAAGAAAAAAATGGGTCTGATTGTTGATCAGAGTCTCGGGTGAGCTTTGGAAGTTGCTGCCAAATTGGGACTCAAGAAAGCAACCTTCATACTTGTTCAAGCTACAATGTTGGTTTTAGGATTAAGGATTCCAAAGTTAATTTATTATGGATTAATTAACCAAAATGGTGAGATCCTGGATTTGATAAATAATCGACTCTCTCGTAAGATAATTGGAAATAGAGTTCCATAAAATCACAGATCTTAGATTCCTCTTTGGAGGAAAAAATAGAATATTTGCCTATCATCAAAAGCTTAAATGAAGGTAAATCATGACAACCAAGCCAAAAGAGTTAAACACATAGTAAAATGAATATTAATTATGATAAAGATGACAATGCATGAAATAAAAATTTAACTTCGGAACAATATTTCCCCAAACTTGATATTCACAATCCATGTCTAGCAGAGCAGTGATGCAACACAAATAAATACCCTGCATATATTATATCAAAGACCTTACATATTGTATATCAAATACCATTTGCATAACAGGTCATACTAAACTGGTCTTGGGCCAATTAAAACCTAACAATACCTTAAAACAAATTTCAAGGCCTAACGATGCACATGTATATCAAAACATAAATGTAAGTAAAATAGTATATGCAATTACCTAAGAGACATCATGATTGAAGCCCAAGGGTGTGGCACATGAGGACAAACCAAAGGGTCATAAAACTCAATAGAATCCTTAATTATATATAATCGATCCATAAAAAATCCTCAAAGTTCCATCTGGTTTCACTCTAATAACTCAAAAGATATATCATTAATTCTTCACTAATAGTATCAATCACCATCTGCTTACAATTTTAAGAACAAAAGATATAGAAAACCTTAAATTATAATCACAACATATTATCATAACTTGAATAAACCCCATTACAAGGTCACCTCAGTAAAATAGGAGCCTAATTTCTATTTGCATGTGTATAAAAGAGCGAGATTACCTTGTCATTCACTGTCATTTTGTCAAATAGAAAGCATAAATCTAAAACAAATAACCTCTGAATACGATCAAATAAAACATGGAGATTCTGCTAGACAAATTAATAAACATATAATGGAATTGAAAAGTAGTTAGTAAACATATCTGAAGCACATTAGTTCAACAAAATATACGTGTACCTATGAAACTGAAGATATACAATATAGTTAGTTTATATATGTGTACCTCCATAGCATAAGGCATATCAAGTGATCATCAAGACAAATGTATATTTATAAGAAGTATACTATAGCCAACATTAATATAAAATCCAAGAAATATCTCACCACAAGCACAATTAATAGAACTATGCATAATACCATGCAATGTTGATTGAAAGGAGAGAAATTATGGAGATTTGTGAACTATTGGGAGAAAGGCCGTAACTTTTTAACCATAAATTAGAATAAGGCGATTCCGATGCCAATGGATTCGTATCATCTGTGCCACGATAATTATGTTTCGGCTTGTTTTCATCGATGTTCGATGAGCCAAATCTACTTCAAAGTCAGCAGTTTCATTAAATGTTGTTAGATTTGGTTCGGGTAAGGTTTTTTTCTTTAAAATTTATTTTTATGCCATTCAATTGTTACACCTTGATCGTTCTACGCCCCTTCCTTTTACACGTCTAGGCTTCTGCCTATCGGGTAAATTATCTCTGTTAAGTTCCTCATGTTTGGATTTAATAAACCGAGCAATTTTATCGACTTCATCAACATCTTTCGCCATTCGCTTCTTGATTGCTTTCATAGAAGCAGCCTTAACAACAACCATTTGTTGCTTGATTGTTTTTCAATTTTTTGAACCTACTTAAAGAAATTGTCCAAGCCCAATTCTCCCAAATTCAATGGATATTGGTTTCCCATGTTCAAGACCAAATTGTCCAAGCCCAATGTCCCTTGAAATTATGTTACATTAAAGTCCTAAAAAATTAGAACACTAAGTAAATTGAACATGTAACTTTAAAATACAAAAGTCGGATAGATGAAGAGAAAAAGGAAAGCATGTGAGGGAACTTTGAAATGTTTCAATCTTTAAGTATGATTAATGTAGTACACGGTGAATATTGACTAGCATTTAATATCCCATTTTTATTAACAAGTTGGAAATTACAACGCACCAAGGTAATTTAGAACAGTAAAAAGTCATATAAATAGCGAAGTAGAGTAAGTAGTCAACATTACAAACTTTTAAGTAAAAATACATTCTTTTGATTCTAAACAGGTGATTGAAGATATGGAAGTGCAAAAAAATCTATGGTAGTATGGAAATCTGAATTAATTAACTGAGTACATGCCTATTCCAATGACAAAATTGAGAATTTTTAGCCTAACTAATAGTCCAATTACTAAACGACCAAAACCAAATCAACTATATAATTGTTAACCACTTACAAACATACATTGCTTCCATTCAGTGTGTTCAATACATAAATAGTTTTGAACTACATTATTTGGAAGTGGACGATGCTTCACTTTTAAACCAATACTTGATACTGTTGCGAGATTTGATTTACCATGAACAATGGATATACAACATAAACAATACATAATTTTTTTTTCCAATTGTGCTACCTAGTGATTTCATTGCAAAATAATCCAACACAATTTCATCCTCCCTCCCCATTAAATACATGTCTAATAAAATGGTAGTACCGTATTACCTTATTAACCAATAAATATTTTAAGAAAAAAATAACCAAGCATACCATATTAAACTAAGAAAATATTTACACTTATTGCTCGAGTACCGAAAGAATAATGCAAACAGAGGATGTACTAATTAAAAACTTGAACATGACGTGTCCAAGCCACTTAACATACCTACATTCAGTAATATTGTATGTATTCGGTGAAAACCATGAACATGACGTGTCCAACTATAAATAACAACATTCCACATGCAAGGTTGTTCAAATAAGAACGTGCCGGTGTTGATGTCCAGACAATAATTTTAAAAAATAAATTAGTTAGAAATGGTTTTGGGTTGTGTTCGTAGCACGTCTCATGCCAATGAAAAAAATGACTATACTCTAAGGTCATATCTTAACAAAACCCATACAACATTTCTAAGATACATAATATGAATACGATATGTTGTACATTGTGCCTTCAGCGGGTCTTGTGTCATGACAACATTCCACAGGCAAAGGTTCTTCAAATATTATAAAAAAGCATTTGTTATTAAAATTATTAACTACCAAATACCCGTTCAAAACAGTTATGCACTATAAAACCATTCAGCCTTAGGCATGTTTTTCATTGTAGTTACACATGACTTGACATTATAAAGTATGCACATACTTTTATCACAATTCCAAGTGAACTATTATAAAAGGAATAATAAAACATATAATTTCTTCTAAGATTATTCTAAGATTCCATTTAAATATAATCTCGCATATTCTAAGGTTATATCGTACACTAACCCAATCTAACAATAATAATCAAACATAAACAAATGAAAGAAAATGAAAACCAACATAAATGAAGTATACATTCAGTTTGAATTAAGCTAGGAACGTGGATGCTTCTTCTACATTTAGTTTGAAATAAGCAAATAAAGGGAAATGGAAACCAACAAAAATAAAAATGAAATATGAAGTTAAAATGATTTTTGTTATAAAAAATTGGGCAGAATATCAAGCAACAAATCATGGTTTTAAATACACTCCTTGAGTACCCTAATAATGTAAAAACGATATATAAAAAAATGAATATGTTGAATCAAAATTGATATATTAGCTTTATATTTTAACATATCCCATTATGTAGTATGTATAATAAAGAAAAAATCAAAATAATCAAAAATCATAGAGATTCAATAAAATACCTCCCAAAACTAAATCTAGCACAAAACAACTAAATCAAACACTATATACTTCAAGTTTGACAACGATAAGAACAACTATATCAATAAAGAATTGAAAAAGGTCCCTTTCCAACCTTTTTTTTATTTCTTCAAAATGAAAAGTAAAAGAAAAAATAACTACCTAAAACCATACACTGGCACACAATTAGCACAAGTAAAGAAAAACATACAAGGGAAGGAACTTCTCACTTAAGGTAAGGAACAAAAGTTCATTTAATATATAAATACCCATGGTAAAACATTATTGTGGTTTTAAATAGTAAAATATAAATAAAACAGCAACAAATATTTATATCATGAACCAATAAAAAATACCTATATGTAAGCACAACAATAATGAAAATAGGATCATCATACTAAAACCAATCTCCAAATTACTTTCAAGCCCTGTGTTTTTTCTAATTCATTTGAACGAACAAGCCCTCAATGTTGAGATATATACAGAGAAATATAACCCTTAAGAGAGGAGAGAAGATACCTAATGTTGAAAACCTAAACTCTGCAAAATAGAATACAAAACCATGTTAGATAATAAAAGGATAAGAGGTAAGATTTGGGTAGTAGGAGTCACTTTACTAAAACGTAATTTAATTAAAATAGTAATCATAAAGACCCTATTTAGTTGTGCAAATTGTTTGATTATGTAAATTCATTTATTGTTGTAAATTGTGAATGAATAAATTTAAAATGAGTTTAAATCTAATTTTACGCAATGTTTAATGATTTGAAATTGATATTAAGGTTTTATGAGAAAAAAAGATAAAAATAAATTATGAGAGAGAGGGGGAGGGGGAGGGGAGAGATGAGCATTCAATTTATGTGACTTATATTTCACATGTATGCATTTCACCTTTTTTATAAAATAATCCAATTTTAGATTTTACACATGAGCTAAAATGTGGCAATTAATGAATTAATTCTTTAATGAAGTCAAACATAATTAATGATTCAATTTAAAAATGTACAAATTTATTAATGAGCCAATTTACAATTTTGGGACAATCAAATGAGACCAAGATGAATTGATATACCTAAAATGGGCATGCCTTTCTAGCTTCTGCATAGAGGTGGATAAATAGTGAAACTTAGAGCTATAAAGTTTGACTAAAATCAAAATCCCTAGGAACCAAACAAATCTTACCCATTTGTTTTGAAGTAGCCTGCAAAAAAAGATGGAGCTCGACATGAGAGGGATGAGGGTGAGGCTAGCAGCGCTGGAGGCCGAGAAAGAGAGAGTGTTGGAGCTATGTGTTTTTTACAAATGAGACTGGGAGTGATAGACTGCAAGAGAGAGAGAGCGTGAGAGGGATGCGTGTGTGTAAGATTTGAGAGTGTTTAGAAATTAATAAATTGGTTTTTACTAAAATTTCCACATATTGAATTAAAGTGTAAGTTTGATAAGTAGGAAAAGAGGGGGAAATAAAAAAAAATTGAATGATGTGCAAGTGGAGAAAAAGTTAAATTTGTAAAAGTAAGAGATGTGGTGTGCAAGTGGAGGAAAATAATCTCAATCCTTTATTTTTGAGTTATGTGACCAATTATCTTCACTTTTAATTGTCTTATGTGTTTATGGAATAGTGAAAAACCATGTTACTTTATATACACACACACACACACACACACACTAACTCCTCGGTACTTGTATCAATAAAGTCTAGTTATAAGGCTCTATTTTTCTTTTTATCTTTTTATGTCTTTTTTTCTTAGTTCTTTCTAATGTAGTACCCCGTTATTTAAAGGAATTTAAATCTATTAACGATGATTCAATAAATTAACAAGTCAGCCAAATTTAATTTGAGAAATTAAAAAATTATGTATTTATATATTAAAGTAAAGTAATGTAACAAATTATAAGTTAAAAGAAAGATTTATGATTAATTAATAATATTTTTGGAATCTTAATACTCATATTAATTAATAAGAGTTATGGGGCCAAAACAATGTCAACTATATAAAGATGGACCTTGGTGCGATGAAAAGTGCCTTCTCTCAAGCTACAGTTTAACTCGGGCCTTTTAGAATGATTTGATTTAATCTTTTTTTAATTAATAAGGTTTGGGTATATTTGTTTAATTAATTAATTTTGTCCTTTTAAAAAAAAACATTTGCCTGCATTTTTATTATCCAATTAAAGATTTACGATTAGGGTTAATCGGCCCAAATAATGAGGTCCCATTTCCTTCTTATTACGACACTAAGTTTCATTCAGGGCTCAAAATAATTGGTATAGGGGTTTATAATCATAATTCACGGCTAGTTTGGCACGTAGGGTTCATGAGTTATTAATTTGCCAGCTGAGTGCTTACGCTTGAGGGAAATGCTAAAATTGCGGAGAGAAACAAAGGGGTTTTTCACCTGAAATTGAGGGAAGAAATAAGGAATTTGATTGGTCGCTTTGGTTTAAAATGGTCAAATATTGAAGTTTGGTCTAAATTGGTAAACGACGACGAAGTTTTGGGTTTCTGCATAAAGGATGCGCTGGAATTAGTGTGTATAAGAAAGGTTCCTTAATGGAAAAAAGTTTGATGTCTTTGAGACATCAAATGATTTAAAGTCTTGGATTCTGATTGGTTAATAGTGTTGGTGGGAACTCACATCATTTATGAAAATGAGTCTGCGCCAGCGACATTGACCAATCAGAATCCAAGACATCAAATAGTTTGATATCTTAAAGACATCAAATTTCTATCCATGATTAATAATCTTTCTTATTTTTAATGTCGGAAAAGAAAGGAAATGGTAACTTTGAAATTCCTTTGTAATATTTTCAATGAGGGTAAAATTTTAATTGGTCAATCATTGGCATTAAAAGTAAGGACCATCATCTCAGTTTTTTCATTATTCGTTAAATCATTTGACCTCTTTTTTCAATAATTTCCACACTAAACATTGTATAAATTAAAACTAAACCCTAGTTTGTATATCATAGTTTCTACTACTACAATTTTTGGAAACCTCTCCAAGAAACGCTCCAAGAAACGTACCAAGAACCATTTAGTAATAGGGTGAACTCTCATTCCCCTTACAGCTCTTGTCGCCATGGCTAACATGGCTGAAATTCCTGTTAACACACACATTCCTCCTAAACTTCCTGATCAAAATAATATCTGGAAAAAATCGTTTGCAAGTATTCTCATGAACAATACCACGAAGGAGCCATGTCTCAAACAGCCAGCCATGTACAAAGGAGAACCAACGATTCTATTCTCAGAAGATGATATTTCCATACTAGCTGACCCTTTCCAACACACAATCATAGGCAAATTTTTGCATGGCAGGCCTTCAATTGAAATCATCAGGAAAACCTTCCAAACTTTTTCATTAAAGTCTGCTTTTACAGTTGGTCTGATTGACTCAAAGCACATTCTTATTCGACTTCAATGTGAGGAGGACTACGTTCGTCTTTGGGTAAGAGATCAATGGTATATAGGGAAGTTCCCAATGCGCACTTTCAAATGGACATCTGATTTTCATCCAGAAGAAGAAAGCCCCATAGTACCAGTTTGGGTGAATCTTTCCAATCTTCCAATTCATTTTTATGCCAAGTCTTCTCTATTCTCTATTTCTCAATTAATTGGGAAACCTTTGACTATGGATGCTTCAACTGCATCCTTATCTAGACCAAGCATTGCAAGAATATGTATTGAGTTAAATCTTTTACAAGAAAGAATCTATAGGATCTGGATTGGATGTGGGGATAAGGGGTTTTGGCAACAGGTAACATATGAAAACATTCCATCTTATTGTCAATATTGCAAGAAAAAGGGACATCAAGAATCTAAATGCCTGATCAAATGTCCTTCTATGAATACTTCCCAAAAAAAAAATGACAAAAGATAATGTTAAGACACCTGCTATCATACAAGATCGTGAAAATGGGAAAAAACATCAATCTTTTCCAACGAATGCGGCTGCTGCAAAACAAATTCAAGAAACTGGTCAAAAGACTCAGTTACTGCCTCAGGTTCAAGATATCCCTGTTAACACAGGGCCTTTAAAGTCTCAACTTATCCCAAGTTCTTCAGTTATCAAGAAAGGGCAGTTAGAGGGCAACATTGAGGTCTTACAAGACTACAATTCTGAGATAGATTCTGAAGAGATCACGACAGACCTGATTGAATGTGCTACAGATATGGTTGAAAGTTGGAACCACAAAATTCAAGAAGATCCTCAATTGCAGTTAAATAAAATATATCATGGTCACTACAACTCAGAGGAAACTTTGAAGGTGGATCAATTCCACCTCTCCCCAAAAGGTTCTGTATTGCCTAAATATGACAATTCTTTTAAAACTTCAAAAAATTATCATTCAGATCAAGAGGATAGGAAAAATTCAGTTCCAATGGTTGAAGAACTACAAAACTTTGCCTCTTGGTTAGATGTCAAATGGAACAAATATCAGAAACATCGAGATGTAGCATCAAGGAAAGACAGTAGCTCAGTTCCCCCTAATTCTGAAGTAGAAACATCTATTTACTCAGGTATGATTACTAAAAAAACTCCTATTGACCCTCTTTACAGAAGATTTACTAGGTCCTTAGGCAAATCTAAAAATATTATATCTAATCCTACATATAAATGATGAACTTTATATGCTGGAATGTTAGGGGGGTAGGTAATTCAGCAACTAATAGAAGAATTACAAGACTGATTAAACTATATAACCTCCCTGCTATTGCATTACTAGAGCCTAAAGTAGATTCTGAAAAAACTCCTAAATACAAGATTAAGTGGAACTTCCCTAACTGTTTTAGTAACATATCCAACAAAATTTTGTTTCTTTGGTCCAATGATCTGGAAGTCCAAGTCAAGTATGATTCAGATCAACTATTGGGCCTTGAAATTTACTTAAAGTGTTTGAATGTTACTATTCATCTTGCTATTGTTTATGCCAAATGTACTCCTATTGAAAGAACTAGTCTCTGGAATGATATAGGTTCTGTCACTAGTAATTCTAACATTGAGTCTTGGCTTGTCATTGGTGATTTTAACATTGTTAAAGAAGATTCTGAAAAATCAGGAGGCAATCCTATAGATTTTCATGCTACTGAAGATTTTAAGGATATGATAAATGCTTGTTCCTTAATAGACTTAGGCTACATTGGTTCCAGGTTCACCTGGACTAATCACAGAATTGCTGGAACTATTTTTTGTAGACTTGACAGATGTCTTGTTAATTAAAACTGGATTTTGAAGTTCCCTCAATCTAGTATAACTCATCTTCATAAAACTTTCTCTGATCATAGTCCATTACTTTTGTCTATCAAAAGCAATTTTGATAACTATCCTAAACCTTTTAAGTTCCAAGCTATGTGGTGTATTAAGTCAAATGTCCATGAGATTATTGAAGAATCATGGTCTGCTGAATTCCAAGCTCCTCATTTAGTTCAATTTGCTTTAAAGTTAAAGAAACTTAAAGCAAATTTAAAAACTTGGAACAAAAGCACCTTCAAAAATGTTTTCCAATCTGTTAAAGACCTTGAAGACTTAATTTTAATTAAGTAACATGAGTTTGAAAACAACCCTTGTGATTCTTCAAGATCCAATTTATCTAACGCTAGAGCTGAGTTAAATTTAGCTTTACGGAGAGAGGAAAGTTTCTGGAAACAAAAAAGTCACATAAAATGGCTTAAATCAGGTGATAAAAACACTAAATTCTTTCATGCTTCAGTTAAAGCTAGGCAAAGGAGATTAACTATTTCTAGAATTAAAGACAATCAAAATCATTGGGAAGAATCTATAGAAGAAATTGAACATATATTTCTTAATCATTTCAAAGAAACTTGGTCTGCTGAATACATATCTCTTGACTCTTCTTTTATAGAAGTTATTAGAAATGATATAGATGTGTCCATGAATAACAAGCTAACTGAATACCCCTCAGAAGAAGAAATCTTTAAAGCTATTTCCAACATGGATCATTCCAGCTCTCCAGGACCAGATGGTTTTGGAGGGATATTTTATTTAAAGTTTTGGCATATTATTAAAAATGATTTGACTAAAGCTATTCATTCTTTCTTTGCTGGTGCTGATCTTCCTAAAAGTTGGACTGCTACTTCTATTGCTCTTATTCCTAAAACTTCTAATCCTTCAACATGTTCCCAATTTAGACCTATAAGCCTGTGCAATTTCTCTAACTAAATAATCTCTCAAATTTTAAATGATAGATTGTCTCTTATTCTTCCTTATATCATTTCTCAAAACCAAAGTGGTTTTGTTAAAAATAGAAGTATTGAAGAAAATATCCTTCTTTCTTAAGAAATGGTTCAATACATTAGTAAGAAATCTTTTGGTAGTAATGTGATCATTAAATTAGGCATGGAAAAGGCTTATGATAGAGTATATTGGCCTTATCTTTGTGAAGTTCTCAGAAAATTTGGTTTTTGTGAAGTTTTTATTGATTTAATTTGGAGTCTTATATCTAACAATTGGTTTTCTTTAATTTTGAATGGTAAAAGCATTGGTTTCTTTCATTCTTTAAGGGGATTAAGACAAGGAGACCCTTTGTCTCCTAGTCTCTTCATAATAGCTGCTGAAGTTTTAAGTAGAAATATTGACAAAATATTTTCTCTTAGGAAAGCTATACCTTATGTTCATCCATCTAAAAGTCAACTTATATCTCATTTAGGATATGCTGATGATTTGATTATTTTTATAAATGGTGGTAAACGTAGCATAAAGGTCCTTATTGATCTTTTAAAGAAGTATGAAGCAACTTCGGGTCAGAAAGTGAATTTTTCTAAGAGCTCCTTTTATACGGATAAAAAGTTATCTCATCATAGAAGAAATACTATTGAATCTATTTCTGGATTGGCTCATAAACAATTTCCTATGAAATATCTTGGATGCCCTTTGTTTAAAGGGAAACCTAGAGCTATTCATTTTTCTGATCTGATTACTAAAATTAGGGATAGACTCCTCACTTGGTCTTCTAAATTAATCTCTCAAGCTGGTAGAGCTACCCTTATTAGATTTGTGCTACAATATATTCATGTTTATACTATTGCTGTTTTAAACCCTCCTAAAATCATTATTAAAAGATTACATAGCATATTTAGTAAATTCTATTGGGGTGGCACCTCTAAGGAGAAGCCTTTTCAATGGACCAAATGGAATGACCTATGTTACCCATTTGATGAGGGAGGTCTTAACTTTAGGAAAATTGAAGATATTGTTTCTTCTTCTAGCATGAAATTATATTGGAAATATAAATTTGAAAATGGCATTTGGTCTAGCTTTATTAGAAATAAATATAAAAATGGCCTTAGATTAAATCAAGTATCTTCTTCTATGAAAAGGATAGCTTCCATTAAAGACTTATCTGACTCATACATTAATGAAGATAAAGCTATATGGATGGCCTCTATTAATGGTGAGTTTTCCATTAAATCTTCATACAATATTTGTAGACAAAGTAGGCCTTTATCTATATCTTGGAAAATAAATTGGATAAAAGAATACCCCGTGAAATTATCCAACTATACCTGGAAAATATTAAACAATTCTGTCCCTTTTGAGTCAGAGATCCAAAAATTTGGTGTGAGACTAGCATCTATTTGTAGATTTTGCAAGAATGTTGAGGATAGCCCTCACCATGTCCTTATTGAATGTCCTATTGCTTCTGAGGTGTGGAATTTCTTTGCATCTATGTTTGGTTTGTCCCTTGAATTTTCATCTTGCAGGTCTATCCTTTTCTCTTGGTGGCTACAATGTCCTAAAAGGGACTATAAAACTTTTCTCTTTAAGGTAATCCCTAAAGTGATCTTCTGGGAAATATGGAAAGCTAGGAATAAAAACCTTTTTCAAAATTGTCAAACTTCTGCAAATAACATTATTAAAAATGTTATCCTATTGTCTTCGAATATTTTAGAATATTGCAAGTTTTACGATATAATTCCACCTAAAGATGATTTTATTGCCAAAACTTTTAATATCAATATTTTCCCGAAGAAGATTATCTTTATTAAGTGTCTTTGGAGCAAACCTCCAATTGGCACTTTTAAACTTAAAATTGATGGTGCTTCTAAGAATAATCCGGGCTCAAGTGGCATTGGTGGTGTCATTAGGGATTCTCAAGGTAAATTTATTGCTGCCTTTTCTAAATCAATAGGTATTCAATCATCCTTTAATGCTGAGGCTATGGCCCTTCAAGAAGGGATTAAATTGCTTTCTTCCTTAAATATTTCTAATGTTTGCATTGAATCTGATTGTAAAACGTTAGTTGCCATTGTTTTAAAGATAGCAAAACCTCCTTGGACTTCTCAAGATATATTTGATAATATCACTTATCCAACGAACTTTAAAATCATCCACACTTGGAGGGAAAACAATGCAGTAGCTGATTATTTAGCTTCAAGAAACTCAGTATCTCAAATGGATGATTATTTCTGGAGTTTCAATTCTCTTCCAACATTGTCTAAAGGACATCTCAATATGAATAGACAAAATCTTCCAAATATTAGAACAATCATAAAGAAAATGTAATGGGGATGAGATAAATCCCCAAATTTATACATTCTAAATCTCTCTCATTGTACTGGGGATTAATCCCCTATATTTTTTGTTGTAAGTATTCTTTCCTTGTAATGGGGATAGTTTATAAATCCCCAAGTTTCTATTCTCTCAGTCTAGAGTAATGGACCAATCCTCTAGAATTATTTTTGTGTTTGGGTTTGTAAGCTTCGGAGAGGCTTTTTCTCCTTTATGGTATAAATAAAATGGGTGGGGGTACCGTCCCTCTTTGGTAAAAAAAAAACATAGTTTGTATATCTATTTAAAAAGAAAAGGTTTCAAGGCTAGTTTTCATGATTTATTTTAAAGGACTTTCAATGGTTAGCTTCACCAATTGTGTATTCCAAAATTATGATATAATTAGGTAAATTTAAATAACCGCACCTACTCAAAAATAAATGTTGATCCCTATTAATTTGCAAAATTTGATCATAGGTCCCAAATTATGAAATTGATTAATTGGGATTTAAAAATTAGATTTATCCACTTAAAATATAATTAGCAAATTTTGAATTACACACATGTAGTCAGGGTGATCTTATGCTTTAAAAGTGGTACTTTTGATACGCATGTCCTAAATTAATGAGATTAGTTACGACGACTTTATTTATGTTATATGAACCAATGTAAATACATTATAAACAACCTATTTGTTAGATACTTATATTTTTATTTTGTTCAAGAACACCATACGATTCTTACTTGAGACCTTATTGTGTTAATAACCATTTTGTCATGTAAACAATATAAGGAATACAAGATCATTGTTGGTTATTGGCTTCATTGTTGAATGGTAGTGTTGGGAAAGTTGGATTAATTGCATATCTAGACATTTAAATTCTTATCTCACTGTCTCATAATAAACCATAATTAAATTGTCTTAAGAATTACTCTATGTAAACGATAGTGTATCAGAAGTTTCCTTGTTTGGATTTCACTTTGTGAGATGTCCCACACACGGAGTTTAGAGATGGGTAGGAGTGATGACTAAAATCTTTAATAAAATTAGCATGCTTATGCTTTAGTACCCTGTTTCATGAGAAGTATTATGTTGTATTAATATCCCATTAGCTCCTTAAAACAGACTAAAATATATTAATGAATCTAAATGATAAGGACCGCAGGGGGGGGGGGGGGGGGATTGGGTATTGAGTTTATAGAATGGAGGGAATAAAGACGTGTTAAATAGTGAATGTCATTGATAAATGAACATATGAAGTGGAAATGAATGGATGATGCTAAGAAGGGACACCCTTATATTGTGAAATGTTAAATTCCATCCATGCGAATAAAATTTGGTATGGGCTATGTTATGGACCGTTCATGTATTTTATAGGTTGGAATATTTGTCCATGCCAATACCAGGTGGCTTCAGGATGTGTAATGTGATGTTCTAAAATTTCTTCTATGCGAATACCAGGTGGCGTCAGGTTGTGTAATTGTGATATTTGAGTAGCACCATTAGTATGCTGTGTTATTTTGGAATTGTGTAGCAGGGTGGTTAAAAGTTTATCGACACTGCAAAACATGTAATTAAGGTTTATGTGACAGTTTAATTTGGCGTACGACATATTCTTGAAGGCCCAAAGGTAGGGGAAATGTCGATTACGTGTTGTTTAATTAATGAGAATGATTAATTAATTTCATAAATTGAGAAAATTATAATACATTATGACTGTTCGATTTGGTTTACCACATGTTTATGAGATGGTCTAGTGGAAGGGGCACAGGGTGGTTACGTATATATTACATAACGAGGATCATTAATTATGGATTTAAATAATTCTATTACACTATGATGTTAAATTTTGTAAGTTGGGTCATTCATATACTCATATAACTGTTTTGAGTTGTGTTGCAAAGTTACTGGAGTTTTGACCCATCTCTTTACATTGATATTAAGTGCTAGGGTTGGTCCTCCCAATTAGCTTCCTCATTTTAGTTAGCATTTTCTTCTCCTCTCTCTCTCTCATGGAGATTATCAGTTTTAAATATATTACGGGTCTCTACTTTATTTAGTTATCATACTTTCTAGTCTAATTTATTTTGATACCAATTAGTTTGTACGTTAAGACTTAGTTTTCTTGTATCATTTAGAGACTCATTTGGAATTTTATTAAGGCATTATTGACTCTCTTTAATGAACTTTTGACATTTTGTTATGAGCCAACTTTGAAGATTTTCACATCGCTTCCACATTACTTGTCTATTGTTTCGTTTAATCTCTCTCCATGTTGAGAACATTATTAGATTGTTGATTTTCCTATTTGATTTTATATTTAACCTAGTTGGTTATGTAAAAGGACATTTTCTCTTATTTCTCAAATAGCTTAGGCTTACATTAGTTTTTGGCATATCCCGGTACCATTTGCTTCGAGCTGAGACGAACTCCAAAGATCCAACATGTCTAAGTTTCAAGTATCTCCATACTATGATGGTATAATGCTATTAAGTTTGAATTTTTTCCCTTAAATTTATTTTGGGATGTTTGAATTTTATTAAAACTGGAAACGGGATTTTTTATTTAAAATTTGATGCAATTTTTCTTCATTTACATATATTTTAAGTACGTGCATCTCGTTCAAATGAGATTGCAATCTCGTTAGAATTGATCATTTTAAGGTTTCTTCGATCGAAAATTTCAAGGGGGCGTATTATTTTACATCGTTCGAAGCTCGTTCAAACAAGGTTTGGATGTTGTTCAAATGACCTTGTTGTTGTTCAAATAAGTACCATTTCTCGTTCAAATAATACCACTGTTTTGTTCGAACGAATGTCGCCGCCAGAAAATTTTTGTTCATCTTATAAATACATGTTTCGTGTTTGATTTCGTTGAGACTTTTGTCAGAACTCATTCCGCACGTCTTTAGCAAAAGTTTTCAACCTTTTGGTTTGAGAAAAAACATTTTGATTCACAAATTATCATTCCCAGAATATATTTGAGTGAATCAATTTTAAACCCTATAGTTTGTATCCTCCCATACAAAACCTTTGTGGAGAAGGAATCTCCATGGCTAACTTATGATTCTCAAGAGAATTCACTACTGAAGATGGAGGACTGCGATTCTTGTGATTCTTACGAGGTTCATTGTTGAAGGAAAGTTGTGGATTTATTGTTCTTGAGAGGATCATTGTAGTTTAGTTTTAAGAATTTTTAAGTTACGATTTGTAAATTTTATAAAGTGAATAAAAGGTTTCGCCCTATGGGGATTTTTCCTGAGACTCTGTTTTCAATACATGCTTGGTTTGATTTATATTTTGAATCACATAGTTGTGTGTTCTAGGAATTATTAAATTTTTGGGGTGGATTTCCATCTGAATTTAATAAGTTCACGCTAATAGATAATTGCGCACTCAGTTTAGTTACATGAGGTATCACACCTTTGTGGTAGGCTCACTCATCGACTATTTTGTTTCATTTTTTTTTCTATATTTATCTCAGTTCCTTGGGAATTTCACAAAATTAATTATGAGTATATATATATAACAACAAACTACTTGTCCAAACCCTAAATCCCAAATAACTTGCCTTCTTGAACACTAAAAAATAGTTTCACCAAGTCACCAAGAAGGCACTATGATGAATTTGTTACTCCGTTAGTAATTCACAGTCTTCGTGGTGAACAAGATATTTTGAAAGATAATAACAATAAAAGAAATATTTAGGACCAAGAATAATTTATTAATCTCAGAGTCATAAATAATAAAAACAATTTGAAATTTAACATATATTTATATTCCGTCTATGTCGCCCAAGGGTCTAAAAAATATTACGAAGAAAATTATTTTTTCCCAGAAAATAATATTTTTCTAACAAAATAAATTTTCACCAATTATAAAGTTTAATCACCAAGAATTATGTGCCATTTTTACCATACATGAAACGTTACTGCCAACTTTTCGAGGGAAATTTGGTGACAAAATTTAAGATTTTTTAGCTAATTGAACTGCACTATGGGATTTGTTGAGGAAATGACAAAATTGTCACTAAAATATGATTTTTGGACACACAACATAGTGTGTGGGAGAAAATTTATCGCGTAGTGCCCTAACATCCCACATAATATAGTTTTACATTTGTAGGAAGGGATAGAGGCAAGTGAGGCCGACTGGGGGCTGAAGCCCCCACAACTTTTTTTTTTTAAATTTACATATACAAGCTTTTTCCAAATTATAAGTGTGAAAATTAAAATTTAAAATTTTGGCGTAATATATGTAAATCAAATAACTTTAAACCCTCCGACAATTTTAATAAAACCCAACAGCTCTTTTCAGACCCTCACCTTACCATTTCCACTACGGTATGTATTAGATTAATGAAATTATGTTTTGGGGGTTAATTTTAGGATTGATGTTAGGATAAATTTTATGGATTGGTGGTTTAAATTGCGTATTGAAAATTAGTTGTTCTTCTCTTTTTTAGAGTTTAAAATCATTAATGAATCAATATTTTTTCTCTTTACATTAGATTAAATAAATATTTAAGTAACTATTTGGTAAATACTAAAAAATAACCTAAAAGAATCGGCTTGGGGGCTCCAACCCCGAACCCCTGAAAATTTCCATTAAGTTACTCCACACTCTTGGGAAATACTAGCCCCATTGTTGTATGTAGGTGTCGATATCGTATTCTTTGTTCCCGATATTAATAACGTGGGCATTACATAGGTTTTTAGCTATTTTACGCTTTATTTCCCTCCACAACGAAATTACTTAAATGCATGTCTATGATAAATTATTTGTGATTATGGTGAATTATTCGTGCACATGTCATTAAAAAATTAAACTTAACACAAAATAAAATATTACTCTTATTCACTATTTTTATTTGAAGTCTTTGGAATGATGAATTAATTTTAAAGTGGTAAATTATTTTAATTCTATGTGTGACAACACAAATAATTTATTTGTTCATATAGTTACATATTTTACTCTAACTTTTCACTCTTTAGGTTAAAGTATATATTACCACCTCAATGAAATTATATGGTCTTGCAAGTCATTTTTTATTTTTTAATGATTATATTAGTATTTTTAATTTTGATTGTCAATTATCTCACATAAACAAACACAATTCCAGTCATTGGTACTTATTAACTTTTGAATTTTAAGTAATTAATTATCGGTTGTAAATGTTAGTTAGTTTTATAAGTTGTTATTTTCGAGTTATAATTATAAAAACTATTATACATGCCCATATCAATATACAATCATTTAAAAAAATTTCACAGGATGAGAATATCGCATTTTTTTCGAATTTTAGGAGAATAACTTTTATTCCACTAGCCTATTTTTTCTACAAAGTTTGTTCTTTCAGAACTCCCTCAACAGTTTAGAGAAGACCACGATTCAAGCTATAATGATATGAGAAATGTGATGCCATTTAAAATAGAGTGACACTACAATAAATGTTACGTCAATGGGAAAAGAAAATCATATGGCTTTATAAAATGGCTTTTCAAGAATTATAAAATAAAATGAAATGAATTGCTATATTGTATTTACACCTTATTCAACTTTCAAATATCTGCACCTCAACTTTTGATGGGGAATTAAAATGAAAAAATGGCTCCAATTGCAAATATTTTTTTTTATTATCGTGAGAATTTTTCGGACCGATGCCACTCGGCCAGACCCCCTGGTGTCCAATTGTTAATAGTTGATAACTTTGTTTAAGAAGTTGGAATTTAATTGGTGGGTTGGCTACATCAGCATCTTCTTGCATGCAAATATTATTTATCAGATACGAATTGATCTCTAATATCCCCTTAGATAGTGCTGGTGCGTGATTTGTCCTAGAGCTGGAAATTTTTGACCCGATAACCGGTTTACGGTAATAACCCGAAATGACCCGAACATGACCCGATAAGCTTGTATAGATTTAAGAGTACCCAAAACTTATACTAAAATAAAAATCAACGCGACTCGAAAATGACACGACTAACCCGAATTGCCACCCCTAATTTGTCCGGGTTCAGAAGTTTAATTAGTTAGGACTGGTGCTTTCTAGAAAACTACATTTCTTTTTAATTACATGCATATCTTAGTGAAGAGATGTTTTGCAACGTACGTCCAACATTAATATGTTAATAGAGGATCCTTCTCATGACCTTCCCTCAAGCGGTATCCCACACAAACTCTAATTCCTCCTGCATTGTGCACCTATAAATATATATAGCACAACGTAGCCTACGTACTATTCATCAATCTATTACCCTATGTTCGTTGTGCTTAGTTTTACTGCCTAAACCCGAACAACCTTCTTTCACCCACTCTCTCTACTTGTTTAACTCTCGTTCCCAGGCAAACCCTGTGTGCATGATGAGTATGGGTGATCTCCCACTTGGGTTCAGGTTTCACCCTGAACTAGAAGAGCTGTTTGAGATCCTTGAGTGCAAGATCCGCAATCTCGCACCATTATCGCCCATCCACGATGAGGTTGTGACGGAGGGGAACGTTTACGACGAACAAATCCTGGAGGACATCTTCAACCAATCACGCTACAAGAATAAACGAGAGTTCTACTTCTACTTCCAGCTCAAGAAGAAGACCCCAAATGGACCACGCTTCGATCGAAAGGTGGGGAAAGGGAAATGGAAGGTACAGCAGAAAAAGAAAAAATCCAACAAACTGCTACATCAGGGAGTGTCTCGAACTTATACCTATGAGAATGAAGGTTCACCCCAACATAAAAGGTGGACCATGGAAGAATTTATTCTGCCAAAATTAGGCGACTACGTTATTTGTCGCCTCAAAAAGCATGACCGAGGGGAAGAACCAGGACTCGTCATGCAACCTGATGTCTCAAATCAACAACTTGGGGCATTTTTGAACAATCCTTCCATGGTTTGGAATGGGGATGTGCAACGCAACCCCATGGACTTGAAATCGATTGAAGAACATCTTCTTGGAGACGATCTTGATATTTCCAAAGAAGCATCATCATTGCCCACGCCTAATCCAAACATGACTGAGCTAGATGATATTCTTAACGGCATTGATGACAATCTAATGGATGAGTTTTCCATGCTGATTAACAGTTGATTTTGTTAGATTTAGCATTATTAGATTAGTTGGAGCTTTTTCTTTCAATGCCTATTTTTTCATTGTTTGGGCTAAGGTTAATGCCGCCCCCCCGGCTATTCTATTTATGTAAGCCAACTCACACATAATGCACAGAGTCATTTCTTTAAAATCCGAGGTATTAAAAATCTGCAATATTTTGTACCGTTGTGAATAAGCTAGTATAACCCACACAAAGTCATAACCATCATACAAATCCAGTCGTTTCAATTTAATCTAAACTTATCAATGGGACAAAAATGAAATGTTATATATACACAATGTAGAGCTACAAGAATGTATGTCCTATATATAATTTAAATCAGCATGAATTGGCCATCTTTTTTGCTTAAGAATTATCTGCATATGCTAGATATTGTTACCATTAAGGTTAAAATTAAGTCCGAGTGATGAAATGACAAATTTAGTCGTGTGAGTATAAAATGGCTAATGCTTATCACGTGAGAATATATACCAATTTCCTAATATTTGTTATAATTTTTTGTGAAATTGTCCACCTTTAGTTTGTATCAAGACTAGGGATCCCGATTGCAAACATATAAGTTATGTTTGAAGACAATGTAGAATTATACTCAACAAAGGAAATTCAAGATACTACTTCTCTTACGTGTGTTTGATTGACAAGAATTTTTTTTCATAAAAAATAGGTGTTTTGACTCCTATTTTGACCTTCTAGTACTTTAATTGAGAATACTTTATATAAAAACAACACTCATCCACATAACAATACAAGTACTCCATAACAAACTTCATTTTTAGTAGAAAATATTTCTTATCCACCCACCAAATAATTCATTTTCATCAAAAATAAAAAAAGTAAGCCAAAAACTCAAATATTTTTTCACTCGTTTTCCAATTTCCCATCCAAATAAATTATTTTTCACGTATTTTCCATGTTTGCAATCAAACACACCCTTATAGATAATCTTGGAACTCTAGGGATGCTCTAGCACCAGAAAAGCAACGAAAAAATTAATCTAAAAATATAGAATTTTTTGTAGAGGCAATGACATTTTTCAAATGAGTTTTTGTAAATCAGAGAACTCAGATTCATGGAATAAATTGAAGATGTTGGAAAATAGTTTATCCCCACTAACCCACTTATATATCAAGTAACGGGCAGTTGTGGTAGATTAAAAGACGAAGTCAAAAATTAAAAAGGTGTTTAAGAATTAATTAAAAATAAAATATTAATTAGGCAAAACTTTCGGCAACTCAAGAGAAGCCCAAAGGTCCAAAACCCAATAAAAAATTCTTAATGTTTATTGTGGGTCCTCGAGATTTAGACCTATAGACACCTTATTCTGCTTCCTAATAAATACAAAGGAGTATAACATAAATTGTCAAAAATTCCAAACTCAAATAAAATTTCAAGGCCTTAGTTACATTAAGGATAACCCAAATAACATTAAAATGAATGCCCAAAAGCCTTAGAAGATCCAAAAAGGAAAGATCCAAACAACTCAAAATCTGCCTAGGAAGAAACCCAAAACTGAAAACACACACTAATGACTTGTTGGTCATGTGGTATAATGCTCCAAAATCGATCAGTCCTTTCAGATGACCTAGTCGTATGCCCCGGTGTGGTTAGAAATAGTCTCGTCTAGTGTGTGATGTTGAATAGCTTCGTAGGCCTCAGTGTAACGAGGAATAATATCATCCCATGTGTGACATTAAATAGCTTCTTATGCCCGATGTGGCGAGAAATAGTCCCGCCCCATGTGTGACGAGAAATAGTCCCGCACCATGTGTGACATTAAATAGCTTTGTATGCCTCAGTTTGACAAGAAATACTCTATCTCATGTTTGATATTAAACATCTTTGTATGCCCCGTCTTGGTGATTAAGTGCGAAAAGTAGCGCGTGTAAAGACTCTAGTCGTTGTTTTTGTTTCGCCAACTCAATACAAAAACCTAAGTTACAACTACACTTGCGGGACAAGTAGAGCGGTAAGTCGGGTATCGAGAATCCACAGGGACAAGTTGTTAGAATTTATAAGGTTTAATATTCTGAAATAAAAAAGTAAAAGGTGAATTACAAAATAAAAGAAAAGATGCATGAAAGGGAAAGATTAATCTAGGCGAGGGAAATTAAACTAAATTAATAAAGAGAATAAAAACTATAGGTTGCGTCGAATATCCCTCACCCGAGTTAATTAGTATAAAATCGTTACATGGATCGACGAGTTATTAAGGTTGCATCTCGTTTCGACAGTTAAGTAAATCAAGAGTTGTCACACCCCTAAATTTGCATAAAATCCTAATAAGATTTTGGCATCAATAAATACCCCAGAAATTACGCACGCAAGGTCGTAAGCACGGAGCATACATGATATACCCTGTCAAATCTCCTAGGCATAATAACTAGGACAATACACTCAAAATAAATCCGTAAACATCATCACCAAAGCAAAGCAACCAAATCAACCCTAGGTGAGTTCAATCGAAGACAACCTAAACTAAATTAGCCACTAAGCATGATAAACAACATAAATAAATCAACTAATTAAATTACACTACACAAATTAAACTAGACTTGAAATAAATAAAGCATGAAAAAAATCTAGGGCACAGAGCAAGAACAAGAGGAAGAAGATGAATAGTGCAAGGAACTTAAATTAATGGTGGATTACACAACAAAAATGAGGAGAGGGGAAACACTCCACAAAAATCGCCTAATGCTTCTAACCTAAAATGAAATATATCTTCAAAGAAAAGCCTACAACATTCTATTTATACCCCAAAACAAAGCCAAAAAACCCAAAATAAGTCAATTTTCGTCCATATCTGATAGGACCGGTCGACCTCTGTTTTGGGACCGGTCGACCGCACTTTTGGAATTTGCCTTGTACTGTTGACAACCCACTTTTCCACTCCGAACCAATTTTAACACGTTGCACGGAAATGACCATAACTCCGTCATACGGAATCAGAATGACGCACGGTCAGTGGCCACGGAAAGATAATTTGATGATCTACATGTTGGTAAATTCATTACATAAAAAATAGTGAGTTTGAAAAGACCAAATTGCCCTTGAAGTAGCATTCGACTACAAAACTTCTCCGAAATGCAACCGAACCTCACTTTTAGCGTTCCAATACCTACAAAAGTACAAATAACCCCTGCAAAGCATGTATATATCCAAATCCAAGGTTGTCTGGTTAATGATTATAATTATAGGCATTTGGGACCGTAAAAGTGCTAGAATGCATAAAGATAATGAGTGGAAATATGCAATATTCGATACGAATCACCTGGCAAAAAATAGTTTGGTCTAATATGCGACATTAAAATGGAAACATGCTCCTGCACAAGAAAAGATGGCTAGGAGAATGGCATAACTCTCCATAAATTACTTCAAAAAGGAATCCTCAAGGGAACGTACTCCCAAAAGGCCTATCCAAAACTATCAAATCACTCGAAGTCGTAACCCGGGCATCCATCTTTGCAACAATGTTCGCTCAGAATTCAAGTACGTTGTTGAAGAGATGTGTACACACCCCATTATGCTCCGTAATAATCACAAAGGGGTGTAGCACAAATTTTCATATACAAAGGACCTTCACTTACCAGTTCTGGACACAATAACTCCACGTTTTAAATATTGTCTTTCTCCCTAGAAGATTTTTCTCTCTAAAAATCCCCTAATCTCTCTCCTTTAACCTTATAAACCCCTTACAAGCTAAGATATAAAACCATAACATCAAGCACTAACCTTTTTCTTCTCATTCAATCCCAAAAGGAGACCAAAATGGTGCTTTTGTCTATTTCTTCTTCTTTTTTTATTTCAAAAGGTACTTTCATGTGAAGTAACCTTAGATATACACCAAAAAGGTCAATTTCATGCCGATATGTTGTCAAAATTAAAAAGGTGCATGTGTAACATTACCGGTACATTTGTTCTCATTCTTTTATCATAAATTCTAAACCTAAAAGGATTGTGTTGCAACATTTGTTCTCATTCGAACTATATTGACTTTTATTCTACTTACGGTGGATACATTGGTGTATTAGAGAATCCATATCTCTAAAACTCAAGTCAAATCTTGTACATGTTTATATATTTTCACTATTATTTTCATAAACATACAAAAAAACAAAAAAAAAAGCTTCAAAAATAAGAAGTTATCTTATATAGGTTAGAGGATCATTAGATCCAGGGATTATACCTATTATTTTGTTCTTAATGTTGCAACTCTTAACATTTTTTCATCCCCAAAGTAAATTTATAAGTGAATATATCTCAATTAAGTTATTTCATGAACATAAATCATTAACATATCAAAAAAAGTTTAAATCACTTACACTGAGCCTCGATAAAAGGTGGAATCCCTCTTATCTTAACACGAACTTGAATCATTTCATGTGAGTATGTAGGCTCACTTGATCTATCATCAAAGTGAAAAAGTCTGACTTTGTACATATTTATTATTTGTTTATATTATCTATACTCGCATTCTACCTTACACTACATAGTAAAATTACACACTAACTATTTTCATTTTATTATTCCTTTTTACGCCATTAACCTTATAATAGAAATATTTTATATTTATAGTTAAGACCAAAAGTTTGAAGTGGGTGCCTAACACCTTCCTAATCAATAACCCATTCCCTTGACATTTGACTCTCTCATTAAACATGCAAACCACTTGCCTATACTAGGCCTTTACGGAGATCTACCCTTTATTTTATCTGTTTTGTGTCAAATAGACTCGTGACTCCATTATTTCAATAGAAAATGAAGGTATGACCACACATCACCACCAAAGACCCATATTTCACCAAATAATATGTCCAAAAGCACACGCGTACGAGGCAAGAGAGGAGGAGGAGAGCCACGTCGCCTCGGGTCCGAGTTCTCACTCTGGCGACTCTGTTGGGGATATTATTTTATTACGTGGGTTGATCTCATTTTCATGTATATTTGTATTTATTTTATCATATTATTCATATGCATTAATTATGTTGAAGAAGAATGCCCCAAATTTTAAATTCAAACTGAGATGGTTCACAATTTAAATTTTTCTTAAACAAAATTTTAATTCAAGTTCAAGATGAGCCCAACAAAGATTAATTTAAGTTTTAATATAGGCCAAACAAACCAAACATGATTTTTTCCAAAATAATAAAACCGACTTGAATTACTTAAACAAACACAACTTCATTTAAAGTTCAACTTTGTACACACATGAAATTATGCAAATTACTTGAATTAAAGTAAACCAAATTACTTAATTTAAGTTAACACCAACTTTAACAAATTTTCTGTTTAAACTAATTTTTATCTTGATTAACCTAAGCATGCATCTAGGTGATTTTTGCAAGATAAAATAAATACAAACATACAAGAGCGCAAAGTACGAGGAAAAACCACAACAGGAAAACCTCGCCTTTCAAGCCTTGACGCTTCTTGTCTCTTCAACCTTCGCCTAGTCGATAATGTAGGAATCCACCTTTTTATCGGAGTCTACTGATGGGGCACAGCTACCGTCAATCATAGATGAAGCCTTTCTCCATATGCAAAATGATCTCAAAGAAAAAATATAAAGAGAGGGACTTGGATCAAACTAAACGATGGGTGTAAACACATGGTTTTATTCTTAAGATTGAATAATTTTTTACAAACACGAAGGGGACTTTTTGGAAAAGGAATTTTGCTCTCAAAAGCCTATTGAAAATGTGAAAAAGTCTTAACAACGCTAATGAAAATTGTTGTTCCTGCACTATTAAAATTTGGAAAGAAGTTGGTGGCGAAGTGGGAGGTTAAATTTGAAAATTGTCGAAAACTGAAAAAAAATCGCCCAGGTCGTTCGAATGACTTTATATGTCTTTCGAACGACATTCAAATGTCATTTGAACGATAACACCTAACGACCTTTGAAATGAGATTGCAGAGATTTTTTGTGAACAATCTTGTTCGAACAACATCGTTCAAATGACCATTCAAACGAGAAAATCGAGAATTTGGAAAATAATGTCGTTAGAAGGCTCGTTTGAACGACCGGAGAATCTCATTTGAACGAGATCCTAGTTTCGTTCGAATGACTTTTTAGGGAAAAAATCTTTTAAAAACCCAAAAACTTTTATGAAAAGTTCTAAAATGTTTTCCTGAGCAAAATAAAAGTCATTAAAAAATATTTATAAAAAGAACACCCATAAAAAATATGCAAGTCTCTATATATATTAATGCGTTCATACCTTTAGAGACTTTGGACTATTGCAAAGTTGATGACAAGAAACATGGCAGGAAAACCGGTAAGGATATAATCTTCAATTTCTGTCCGCTATGTATTCAACTCTTCAAACGTATAGGCTTCAAAATCACAAACATCTAACCTATGAGTCACTTAGTTTTGTCTGGAATTAAGACAACATTATCAAATTGACTAAATGGGAAATTTTCCCATAGAAATTTCACTCTTTTGATATTCCGGGACAAAACCAAAAATAAAAATCCTATGGGATGTCAAGATAATTTAAAAGGACTCAACCCTCCCTAAAATAAAAAATTACAATGCTTGACACAACACACAGATAAGAAGCTTTTTCTCTTTAATTCGCCACTTATGATGAAAACCTGCACATTTAAACACACCATTAAACGCAAAGGGAATATAATAGTATAAAGAGCATAAATAAATTCTCCCCCTTTGTCTAACATGACCTAATTAAGAAAGCCACATTTCCCCCTAAGTTAGAACTCCCAAACTAAAAGGTTTAGATACCATTTATTCCCTTTTTTGTTCAAGAATAGACAAAGAATAAATATGCAGAAAATAATCCGTTTCTCCCCAATTAAAATGAATTCTCCTCCTAAATGAAACAAAGGGATAGGTAAAACAGGATTATCATGCAATGGTGTATATAATGGGAACAACAATAAAGCACATTGGCAACAAAATAAAAACTAATCCACATAAAGATTAAAAGATACCAACTAAGATGCGATAGCAAACCGATATTACATATAATGTACTAACGATAAGCATAGGATATCAAACAAAAATCGCAAGAAAGAAGATACTTATTTGAACTAAAAGCATACATGGATTACATAGCAAGGCAAAGACTCAAAATAAACAATACCATATATATACATACACAAAAGATTATCGATGACCCACAAGCACATATATATAGGTATAAACATCACATAAGACACAAAATAAAATAAGCTTTCACACTCTTATGGCATAAATGTGTCGTATGGAAACGAAAGTGAAGGGGTGTGAACTAGAGACCAAAGAATTGTGACCCAATCACTTAAACATGTTCAAGGAGTTCTATTTGATTGCAAAAACTTTATCAAATATAGATTTAGACTCATAAAATGAACTCAAAGAATAAAATAAGCACAATGCACACAAACCTAGAATTTTGATGATTCTACCAACCAATAGAGTCATGACAAAATAACGCAACTAGGAGACATTGTTATTGTTCAAACCCGTTGATATTTCCATCCAAACTCCGTCATAAATATCAATTCTTTTTCTTTTCTTTTTTAATGAACATATCAAACTATACTAAATAGTCCTTGGAAATGTTTTACAATGCCACACTTTTTAAGGCATTTTCAAACTCATTGGACCTTGACTACTTTTGACAATGCCACACTTTCTTAAGTCCTTTCTCACCCTCATATATATTTTTATATTTCAAATAAATCCCACGTGCAACGGTTCTTACATGCACTAATTCATCAAAGTCACAAAACATGTGAATGACTAGATTGATAGGAGAACATCACACTTAGCTCAAATATACATGTGCAGTTAAAAGTTCAAAAGAGCTTGTGCATGTGTGAAAGAGGCATATAAGAAAAAAGAATGCATTATGCAAGTCAAAATATACCTTCTCGATGCAAGCATGATAAAAAACAATTTAAGAATTGAAATTTACAACCAAAAGTTCTAGCCACATGGAAATGGGGGAATGTAGGACTCGAACACAAGGATCTGCCACAAAAATGTCTAAAACCAACATACAAGAAAATATATTTTCTGCATTTTTTTTAATTTAAAACAAAGTAACTCAAAAATAAACAATATCATTTTGTATATTTCATAAAGTCCAATAAATGATAAAATTAAAATACAAAAGATAAAGATGACATAAATCTAGAAAAATTTGTATAATAAAGCCTACATTAGTATATGAAAAAAAATATACAACTAGCAAGAATCTATCATGAAGTAACAAAACTAGTGTATGTTAACATGCAAGCAAACACTCAGAAGATATATCAAGTGAAGAGTCATGTGCAAGCACGCATGAACAATCAAAATTTGGAAATTTGGTGGAAGGCATATTTTCCATAGTAAAACCCCAAAAGTGATCTGGCTCTGCTACCACTTGTTAGAGGAAAATGCCCCAAATTTTAAATTCAAACTGAGATGGTTCAAAATTTAAATTTTTCTTAAACAAAATTTTAATTCAAGTTCAAGATAAGCCCAACAAAGATTAATTCAATTTTTAATATAGGCCAAACGAACCAAACATGAATTTTCCTAAAATATTAAAACCGACCTCAATTAATTAAACAAACACAACTTCAATTCAAGTTCAACTTTGTACACACATGAAATTAGGAAAATTACTTGAATTAAAGTAAACAAACTTACCCAATTTAAATTAGCACCAACTTAAACAAATTTTGTGTTTAACCCAATTTTTATCTTGATTAACCCGAGCATCCATCTAAATGATTTTTGCAAGATAAAATAAACACAAACACACAAGAGCGCGATGTACGAGGAAAACCTACCACAGAAAAAACCTCGGACGACCCAGCCACAAATCCACAAGGTACGGTATTACAAAATACTTACTAAAGCGACTCGCCTTTTAAGCATTGACGATTGTTCGTTCTTCAACCTCCGCCTATTCGATAACGCAAGAATCCACATTTGTGTCAGAGTCCACCTATGGGGCACAGCTACCGTTAATCACACACAAAGCCTTTCTCCGTATGTGCACCGTAAAACTCAAACGAACATAATCCACCGTATGAAATTTTCTCCTTTTTTGGGGTAGAGATGAAATCAGATGCCAAAATGATCTCAAAGCAAATATATAAAGATAGGGACATGGATAAACTAAATAATGGATGTAAACACTTAGTTTTGTTCTTAAGATTGAATCATTTTTAACAAACACCAATGAGACTTTTTGGAAAGGGAATTTTTCTCTCAAAAGCCTATTGAAAATGTGAAAAAGTCTTAAAAAGTGTAATGAAAAATGTTGTTCCCGCACTATTAAAATATTGAAAAAAGTTAATGGGGAAGTGGGAGGTTAAATTTGAAAACTGTCGATAACTGACAAAAATCGCCCAGGTCATTTGAACAACATTCAAATGTCGTTTGAATGAAAACATCTAACGACCCTTCAAACGAGAATGCAAAGATATTTTGCAAATAATCTCGTTCGAACAACCTTTCTAACGAGAAAATAAAGAATTTGGAAAACAATGTCGTTAGAAGGCTCGTTCAAACGACCTGGGAATCTCGTTCGAACGAGATCCCAATTTCGTTTGAATAACTTTTCAGGAAAAAATATCCTTTAAAAATCGAAAAACTTTATGAAAAGTTCTAAAATAGTTTCCTGGGCAAAATAAAAGTCATTAAAAATATTTATAAAAAGAACACCCATAAAAAATATCCAAATCTTTATACATTTGAATTCATTCATACCTTTAGAGACTTTGGACTGTTGCAAAGTTGATGACGAGAAAAGTTGCACAAAAACTGGCAAGGATATAATCTTCAATTTCTAGCCGTCACGTATTCAACTCTTCAAACATCATAGGCTTGAAAAGCACAAGCATCTAACCTATGACTCAATTCTTTTTTTTCGGAATGAGACCAACAGTAACAAATTGAGTGAATTTGAAATTTTACCGTACAAATTTATGTTATGGTCTTTGTTATTTGTTCTTATTCTTTATTTTACATATCTCACTATCTATAAAAACACGGGTATTACATTCTCGCGTAGGGATAATATTACACCCTAGGAATGCCTTAAATTTTTTTGTGACACATAATAATATCATGTGAAATGTTCCATTCCGAAAAATAAATAAAAGACTTTAAAAAATACGCACATTAATTCACCGTATACCAATTTCTTATCACTACAAACCCCCACTACCCTAGGTAGCCTAACTACATTATTTTCATTTAGCTAATGTGAGTCCCTAGAAATAGCTTCCACTATTCCTGGACCTATACCCTCATCTTATATAGAGTTGTATATTATTGTTGAACATCACTTAGGTGCCTTTAGTATATTGAGTTATTTATCCCATATACTATCTCCATTAGGTATATCGAGACTCTCGATTCACGTATATTTGGGTATACAAAAATGAGCCTCTCACATGTACCCCTTAGGTATATCGTGAAGAGGTCATATAAAAATAAGGAAGGGAGCCTTCAGCCTCATGAAAAGTTTTGCAAAACCTAATGCATTATAAATTTGGGGCACATCAAGAATAAAATAAGTAAATAGATTCGTCAAATTTTGACATCTCCCAAAAGGTTTTTTTTATCCCCTGTTCCTAAACTAGGATAAGAGTTGAGGATTTGGAAAAATCCATTCACTTTACACAAATATTGACCAAGAGTTTCAAGCTAAGTGAAAGTAACATAGGAAGTGGATCATAACATGATATTACCCAAACATAAGAACCATGTTTGTTCCTCATAAAATAACCCTTAGAAAAAATCTTAATTTTCATGTTTCATATAAACATTACAATTACCGTTTTGGACAAAGGAAGGAAGTCATATATCTTAAAATCCCACATCTCGTAGTTATGAAAACATGGAAAATGATAAGGGGATATTATTTGCTGAGATCCTGCCTAGGCTAATTGTCTTAAGAAGAAAAATGGCATCTCTAGGTGAGGAACAAATCTCTCTCCATAATATATTAGAGAATAATGAGGGACACGGAGCGAATTCACACCCTGACAATAGTAACCCCCTCCAAAAATAGTCCATTCAACCACAAACCCTCATAATTAAAATATTGAAAGCCATAATGCACAAAATGTGATGGAGACCCCAATAGATCTTGGATAACACTAAATAGAGTTGAAAACAATCCAACAAAATTTTTGACTGCACAACCCTGTTGATGGCCTTGCAGAAATTCAATGCATGTCCTTCCATCCTAACGCCAGGGCTACATAACAAATTCTTGATGACAAAATTTGAAAAGCTCTAGGGACTTTCGAGGAAGTCATGGCCTAAATATTTTGATATACCATATCTGCAGGAGAACTAAATTTCTCCTATCCATAGATGATAGACGAACCTAAAGTTAGAGGGATATTTATAAAGAGTTTATGGAACTGTACAAGTAAAATAACGAGCTGAAAATCACTTGACGGGACCTGAAGATGATAAACCAAGAAATTAATGAGCACCTGGGCACCTTCATTACTCATTAGAGGTATAAGATCTCTATAATGGTGTGCCGACCTTCGAAAGAGAAAAAAAGACCATTGTAAAAAAAATTAATTTAGTCCTACCAATATCAACTTAAGACAAAATATCTACCCCATTTCAAAGTTCTTATTGATGTAAGACCCTAATCAGAAAATGACCTTATGAATTAACCCCCCCAAGGTTGAGGCAGAAGACATAAACAATATTCCTCCTTGCCCAAATAGGAGAATCGACAATACAAATACAACCATTGTCAATGCGATTTAAGAATCAACATCGACACCCCCACAATGGAGTGCCAAAAGCATCTAATGATCATTGAATCCTCTTTATGATCCTATAGGTAGAATATGCCAAATTCTTAAGAAGAAAGGATTTTAAATCCCCATGATCCCAAACCACTACCTAACCCCCTATCGGAAGGCTTTAGAAGTTATATATACTGTAAATACCATCAAATTTCTAAGCATAATTTTAAAGTATGTCAAACTTTGAGACATGACATCTAAGGCCTATTGATCAAGGAATTATTATCCACTTATAAGACTAAAGACTAATGTCAACAATAATCATATCTGAATATCCATCCCTCTTAATCAAACCCATTGACTCAGTAGAAAGAAGAGAATAACCAAACCATGAAAGGCTTGTTAATAGCCATTTAGATCAAGTGGTGCCCACATAGACACCCATAGATCTCATAGTTTAGATTCTCAAAGCCTTGAGAGCCATAAGTCAAGATGTTTTGGAAGTTAGCCTATCCAGTTGATATACCTTATATCCTAAGAAAATGCTGACCTACTCTTATCATACACCGCTCACAGTTATGAGAACCTCTTCGAACATTATTGGGTAATGTATGATGAAGCACAATAGGTCACATGATACATAAGAGGACCTGAGAATATAGAAGTCATCCCTATAGAGTGGGGAAAAGAATTTAAAATAGAAGATAACCAAGGATCTTGGGATTAGTCATCAGCAAATGATTCGATATATGAACACTCATTCGAAGAAGACTTGATATGTCACTTAGATGACTTAATTGTATCCCCTCCTTATGGAGTTAATGATTGTGTTTGTACTGTGAATATATATGAAATATTCGCCAAATTCTTCACCATTTATTGAAACTTTATAGAGGTCGATCATCTCACTCAATCTAAAAGGTTCTATAAAGACCTGATCCCTAACCCTATTCCTTTTCGGTAAAAGGATATAAAGAAAGAAAAATATGTGATTTAAGGAGATCCGTTAGGACAAGTCAATTAAAATAGGGTTTTAGATTAGTTAAAGAAGACAAAAACCAATACATATATATAGGGACTCCTCATGTCTTCTTAGCCGTATAGATATTTCATAATGAAGTTCTCTCAAAAGGTGGTGACCATCTCCTTTAGCCTTTAAGATCTCATGGAAATGAAATAAATACCGAATGTTTCAAAAAGTTTATTGTTCGACAATACTGAACTGCCTAAGATAAGACATGCCATAATATGGACCTAAACATTACGGTGAATGTTCACGGATAATGGATACTCATGATATGATAATGTATCTGCTATGAACATCTATACACTTAGAATGACCAAATTTTCGTGAATCAAGCATGAAGACCTCACATACACCAATTAAGGTGTGAGATCCGATGATAGCACCCAAAGATAAGTAACGGCCATCAAACTCAATATCAATATTGGCCAACTAGATAACCTCAATGAGTTACAAGTAATTAATATACCCGCTTCCTTTAATCTGATTCTAGGATGAACATGGAATCATGACATCTAAGGTATCACTTCATTGTTGTATCAAAAATGAAAATTATTCTATGAGGATTATTTGTTCACCATATCGAGAGAACAATAAATTTATTAAAGAAGAAGGACCCAACACCCTAGTATTGGAGATTTAACATGAGAATGGAGATATTTACATCAATGATTTCTAGTTAGACCCGCGTGTACATGCATTTTAGCTGATAGCAATGAATAGATTCCGACAGCATACTCTATATATGGCCGCTACAATGTCACCCACATGATGAAGAAGATGAAATTCCTCTTGAGAATGGGACTAGGAAAAAACCAGCAAAGGACGAGTGATCCTATCAAGACACCTCAATAGTCCAATACCAAGGTGATAGGGTAGAAATGAAATAATAACCTTATATCTAAAGAACGAAAAACTAAAAGGCTCAAATTAAAGAAAGTAAGGGTTTCACATTCACCCTATCACTTAAACCTCAATGGATGCTTTATCAATGAGGGAGAAAATTTCCCTTCAATGGGTTTCCCCATCCCTGGATGGATACTAACTTTTTTAAACAAATGTCATGATGGGATATTTTATTAAAGGACTGTCCCGCATGGAAAGAAGTGGAAGTGCAAGAAATAATGAACTTGAATGGGAAGTTAGGTAAACCCTTTGTAGACTAGGTCACCATTGAATATTTGAGGAACGCCGAGCTATTTTGAGAGGTAATAATGGAAAAATAGAAGAATTGGGCATCCTACCATTTATTGATAACAAAGAAGTCTTTCGAAGGTTAGATCGCCTATATATATGGTATTTATAGAATTATAAAAGGCCTATGATAGAGTACCTAGAGATATAATTTAGTGGGATTTAAGGAGGAAAAGAATCCATATGCGTTATATTAAAATTATTGAAGATATGTATGATAACACAAACACTGGAGTAAGGACTATATGTGGAGAAACTAATGACTTTACGATTAAAGTGGGTTTACATCAAGGATCGACCTTAAGTCCTTATTTATTTTCCATAAATTTGGATAAGATTACTAAGGACATATACGAAGATGTCCCATGGTGTATATTGATTGCAGATGATGTAATTTTATTAAACACTTCAAAGGAAAGCTTAGCGATGAGACTAGATACGTGGAGAAAATCCTAAGAGTCTAACGGACTAAAAATCAATAGAAATAAAAAGGAATTTATGGAATTTAAGTTTAATAATGAGGCGTCGATTAGCATAATGTTAAAAATTAAAGAAAATGTGATAAACCAAAGTAATAAATTTCGTTACCTAGGTTCAATGCTACAAAGTAATAGGGATACTAATGAGGATGTTATGAGTACAATATCAACTGGTTCGATGAAATGGAGACAAGCAAGTGGGGCATTATGCGATAAGAGGATAACTAATAAATTAAAAGGATTTTTTTATAAAATAGTTGTTAGGCCAGCGACCATGTATAGAGAGGAGTGTTACGCGTTAAAGAAAAAACATGAACAAAGTATCCATGTTAGTGAGATAAGGATGCTCCGGTGGATGATAGGAGTTACTAGAAAGGACAAAATTAAAAACCAATACGTGAGAGAAAAGTTAGGAGTAACTCACTTCTGTGATAAATTAAGAGAAGGTAGATTTAGGTGGTACGAACATGTGTTGCGTAGACCAGTAGATGCTCCTATAACAAGAGGAAGATTGTTGGAAATAGAGGGTAAAAGAAAAAGAGGTTGCCCTAAGCTATCATGGGAGGAAATTATTAGGATCGACCATTAGGAATTAAAGTTGAATGATAATCATGCACATAATAGATTAGAATGAAAAAGGAGAATCCATATGGCCGACCCCATACGATGGGATAAAGGCAAGGATGATGATAATGATGATACTCAATGAAGAACCACCAACAACCATTTGTAACCTCTCATTCACAGAGAAGGACCTTGAGGAAAATTATTTTGACTTGCTTGATCATATAAATAATTTCATGGGAGAACTAAATGTTAACATTGAGTATGCTCAAAGTAATGAATTTAATATATGTAATAAAAAAATTAGAAGACCACCTAAAAGAGTTTCATGAGTACAAACAGTCACGCATAACTTGTGGAAGAAATGACAACGGTTGATTTAGGGTCTCTAGATGAGATAAAAGAAACACAAATTGGTTCTTCTTTAGACGATCTAGAAATGTACAAACACCTCCAACTTTTAAAAGAATACATCGATGTCTTTGTATGGTCCTATGCTGATATGGCGAGAATTGATCCTGAAATAGTGGTCTACCACACACCTATATATCCAAAATCTAAGCCAGTTAAGCCAAAACTCTGAAAGTTCATACTTGAATGGTCTGTAAATATTATAGAAAACATGATGAAGCATCTTAGCGTAAGATTTCTAACAGTGGTCGAATAACCATTGTGTCTAGATAACATCGTACCTATCCCCTAAAATAGAGGGAGACGAAGGATTTCGATTGACTATAGAGACTTAAATAAATGTACTCCCAAAGATGATTATTCATTTCCAAACATAAATATGATCATCGACTGCACTGTTCACCATTTTTGGAATTCCTTTGTGGATGGCTTCACAAGTTGTAACCAAATCAAGATGCACCAAGATGATGAAGAAAAAATGGTTTCACTATCCCTTGGGGGACCTTCTATTACACAGTGGTCTCTTTCGGACATAAGAATCTTGGTACAACGTACCAACTAGGGGCTACTACCTTAATACACCCTATGATCCATAAAGAGGTTGGAGTAAATATTCATGATACTATCATCAATTCTAAAACAAGGGGAGGGCATGTCCCAACATTAAGAATGTTATCTGAGAGACTAGGAATGTATCAGATGCGCTTGAATCCCCAAAAATATTTCTTCGGAGTTAATAAAGGAAAGATTCTAGGATTAAGCACCAACAAAAACATAAATGAGGTGGACCTAGGGCCGTGTTTCTTACCCAAACTTCCGATTTTTATTTATTTTTTATCCGATTTTTCTTCAAATTTGGAATGAAATTTTAGTTTGTTGATTTTTTATTTTTCGATTATTTTGAAAACAATTTAAATTGAAAAATCAGAAACAATTTTGAATTTCCAATGTTTCGATTTTTATGATCCGATTTTTCTAAAACTATGCCGATCCGATTTTTTTCAAAATTATTTTCGATTTTTTTGAATTATTTTCTGATTTTTGGTTTTTTCTATTTTTTAAACATTTTCATAACCCACATCAATTGGCAGAGTGTGAGGGCTCTAAAGTGTTCTTTGTAAAAGGAGATTGTCCCCCTAACTTCTACACTAATGAAAAAATGGGTCAAATCCTCGTGTATTTACATGATGTGTTAAACCTTTTTCTTTGTTTATTTGAAATCAGAATTTTGATTAATCAAAAATCCTAAATTTATTTTTTTGAAATTTTAGAATTTCTAAAATTTATGGATTTTAATATATTTTGTGAATTTTTGATTTTTTTTTGGTTTTTGATAAATGCTTTTGATTTTTTCGAATTTAGAAATTTTATAATTTTCTAAAAAGTCAGATTGAAAATCAGAATCGTTATTTAATTTTCGAAAAAATCAATTTTTTTTTCAAAAAGGCATTTTTCGATCCGATCCGGACGAAACACATGCCTAGGTAAACCCGATAAAATCCATCCTAGAAGTGCTACCTCCACGCAATGTGAAAGTGGTAATAGGTTTCTTAAGAGGGCATCAATACATTAGTAGGTTCATATCCTAGGTGACATCTATATGTGATCCAATATTCAAAACTCTCTTCAAGGATTCTACCAACATATGTTACTCTTCATGCCTAGAGGCTTTTGATAAAATAAAGAACTATTTAACCAATCCTCATGTGTGGAATACCCCGTACTTTTATGAATATCTAATTTCCACGTGTGCATTTAATTATTAATCTAATTGGAGAAATTAAATTGATTTCAGTATGTATTATTAAACGAGGTAAGGATTAATACTTATGATTACTATTATTTACTTGCATGTGATAAGTAAATACAATTTTGACTTATTATATATCATTATGAGTGAAAAGCGACAGTTTATATTTTGTTGATAGGGAGTTACATCGATGAATATATATTTTACCCGATTATTGAGATGTTTGTATACTTTTAGTTGGGTAACTCAAATGATCTTTTTGAGTGCAATGGTGATTTAGAGTGGGTCTAACTAGCCTCGAATAGGCACTCGGGTGTTATAGTTGGGTTCCCAGAATGTTTAGACGTAATAGGCCCCTATGGGGGTATAATGTCCTTTTAACACCTAGGGTTTTATTTAAAAACATGATTAGGGTATAATTACAGTGTATATAAGGTTTAGAGAGGTGGATGACAACCTTACTTTTGTCCTCTATAAAATTGGGATTAAGGAAGAGATTAAGAGAAGAAAAGATAAAGAGAACCCTGGAGAAGATAAGGAATAGCCAATATCCGGATTCGAATCACTCTTATGTTATAAGACTTTGGATTCATATTCTAGATGGATGTATTAACTTGCTTTAGAGTACAAATTCTATATTTAATTATATTCATAGTTTATTACGAACAAATATAGTATTTAAAAGAAGTAAACTTTTATAATCAAGTTAAGAGATTTGAGTTGTGTTTAACCTCTAATTTTATTTGAGAATGATAGATTATGAATATATGATAAATTCGTAATTTAATTCTAGGTTCATGATTAAAAAATGAGATTATTGATAGGGTGTTAGAAATCAATAAACTTCAAGGTTAGATTAATTCTAAGTTGTTGGAATTAAATCTTACTAGCAAATATAATAATAATTATAAAAAGGGGGGTTTTGGAGAAATGTCCAATCTAACTCAAAGTGTATAAAAATAGGACACTCCGCATAATTTTATAAATGTAGTCCATGTACTAAAAACACCATGAAAAATGACCAATATGTCATTTGATAATTCATAAAAAAAACATCAAATTTTTAAAAGTCCATAACTTCAAATCTACGAATCCAAAATTTCCAAAATTTATATATTTGATAAATTTACTACTTCACTAAAACCTCCATTTTTCAGGTGAAAACTCAATTTTTTCGACGAACACTATATTTTTCCTACGAAAAATCTTCTTCTTCGGCGCTAGCAAAGGTGCCATTGGCGCGGACCAAAAAAAAGAAAGAAATAGAGAAAGGGAGAGTGAAAGGAGGAGAGACAAACAATCCACTGAGAATTTCGGCATTTTTCAATGAGGATTTCGGCGTTTCGACGAGGATTTCGGTGGGTGGAGTGGAGGTGGGGTAATGTGTTTGTTTTTAGAATGAGTTTTAAATGAGTATGACTAAGGGTATAAATACAAATACCTCTTTAACTAAAACAAATGAAATTACCTGATTCGTGTACTCCTAACTCTAAAGGGACCACACAAATAAATGTTATTGTACCACAAGGACTAGATCTATAAACTTGAAAACTAGTGTCCTAAAAATCCAAATATAGGAAGGAACATGATCTTGACCTTAATTATCAAATATAAAAATTAGTATATATCACAAATTCAATGTCTTATTTTAAAGCCATAATAAAAGGTTAATTTTTTCATAAATAAAATTTTTCTATTATTTTTTAAACATTTTTATTATACAAAAATTATTTTTTCTAAATAAAAACTTCGAAACAACTGTACGTATCTGATATAAAAAAAATTTACAAATTTTTATTTGTTTTTATTTTTAAAACGTGTATGCCTTTTATATATGCAAAACTACTATTTTTTCTATAAATTAAACGTTAAAAATATTTTTATAAGAAACTTTTTTTTATTTATATTATAAACAATTTTGAAATTTGATAACTTTTTTAACTGAAAAACTATTTTTTATAAGTGAAAACTTAAAAAAAAAAAATTGTACGTGGTGTTTTGTAAAAAAAATTATACATATTTTTATTTCTTTTTAGTTTAAAAAACTTTATGTCATTTATACATAAAAACTTAAACGTTTTTCTACAAATACAATGTTAAAAATAATTATGAAATTTTTTTCTAGAAATAAAAACGTTATATATATATAATAATACAAGTAGAATTGTGTAATGTGATTTGGGTGGAGAATGATCAAAAGAGATTAATCGGATCTAGATTGTGTTAGATCGAGAGATTATTTAATGGAGTCTAGATTCTATCATCTTTTTAGTTTTCAAGAGACTTTTGATTTATTCATTTCTTTTATGTCAAAGAGATGTTTCATTTATCCATTTTTTTTCAAAGAACACATTGTTCAAGATGAGAAAGAAAAAGATAGTAAGTATGAAAGCTACATTAACTTCTCCAATATTATTGTATTAGAGGTATAATAAAGATGTATAGCAAAATTTATTTGAGAGGAAAACAATGATTGACTACTAAAGTCCTTTTGAAATTATAGAAAAAAACTAACAAATGTTAAAAAATATCCTTAATGACACCTTGAGTTTGGTAGATTTATTTTCTTGCCACTGAGTGCTTCTAACATAACAATAACATACCTAACATATTGCATTTCTAAAGGAAAAACTTATGGGTACCCATGCTTTCACCCAAACCAAAAAAATAATATATTTAAATGCTTAAAAAAACCTAATAAATTTCTTTTCAAATGAGAAAATGTAAACTTATAGTCTTACCCGTATATATGGTAATGGGGCTTCCCTAATCAGCTACAAAATTTTCAAATAAAAAATATAATCGGGATGCATATGCATTACCTTTGACAAAGAGGTAGGCATAGATACCATCATCAATTATATATTCAAAGTGTAATAGCACCCACATGATTCAACAGCTATGGTTCAAGCCTTTGGTTCTCATTCCTCCATAGCCAACAAGTAAGAGGATTAAATAATTTCTCTAGGTAAATCAATATGAAAAAAATCCTACCAATTTCAAGATTTTGAACAACTACTAGGTAGAAAAAAATATAATAAATAAAATAATTTGAAAAATAAAGATATATATATAGTAAAATTAGAAGTTTAAGACAGAAATACCTATTTCATATTTTTTTGGATTTCTTCATAATCTCTTATTATTTCCTCGCGGAGCTTCGGTCAAGAGTGCCGACGGGAATACGGGTATGACTAAATAACTTGAAACAAAAAAATTATTATCATTTTGATGATGAACCCATAACGTTTTCTTCAGTCCGAAAATCTTAGTCAAAAGAAGAAGAGGAGATAAAATAAATCAAAAGTTTTAGATGAGATATAAAGAGAGTACCTGCTGTCATAAAATGTCCTTTGAAAAAGACAAACACTATAGCCATATAACTTTCATCCATTTTCTCTTTAAAAAAGGTATAATAAAGATACGTTTGTATGTTTCATTCATTTTCTTTCTAAAGAGGTAGAATAAAGATGGTTTTGTAAGTATAGATCTCGTAAGTGTAACGCCTCATATTTTTTACGATTTTGATTATAGGATTAATTTAATTTAAAATGGGAATTAATCCAAAATAAAAATAAATATTAATTAGCAAGGCAAGGATTAATATTTGTTGATGTGAATAAAGCACCTTAAACTCTTGACTCACTTGAGTCTACATTGTATAAGTGCTCATCTAGTTTCGAAATACTGACAAAATTGAGTCAATTCCCTAGAATCCAAAAAGCTTCAGACCGTACTCTTCATTTCTCTTCTTTAATTGATTGAAGGTATATTCACAAACACTCACACACATTAGGATTGCATACATTGTTCAATTATTGCATTAAAGTAATTGTGTGTGTGTTGTGTGTGTTAATTTCCCTTAAAACAATTTTTAGTAATTTTTTGGGAATTTTTAATGATTTTTAAAATGATTTTTTCAAAATTAAAATTGGATTAAAAATCTTTTCGGGTCAATCTGTAAATATTGGTTTTATGGTTTTATGCCTATAAGTTGATCTGGGTAGGATCCGAAAGCGCATAAGACTATAGGGTGCATGCGTAATTATTTTCAAACACGCGTATGAGGATCGATATCAACCCTATTCCTGTCACCTTTGTACCGATTAAATTTTTGTTTCTTTAAAGACTCAAAATCGTTGTCCATTATTAGCCCTTGCATCATTGTTATCAACGCTCTGCATGCGTTTGAAGCCAATCCATGTGAAACCCTTCTCACCCAATCAGAACCTTTTTAACCCACCGCTTTTATGTCACCGTTGGATTAGGGTCAATTTGGGAAAACCAAATCCCAACCCTTAATTTTGAATAGCCTTCTCGATCCTTCTCAACCCTATATAATGACCTTGGAAGTGTCATGTGTTAAAATTTCATCAATCGATGAGTTCTCACTATCACTCACATGACTAGCCATAAAAGCCACAAAATTAGGCTTAGTGGGGGAATCGGGTCCCTCTTCCTTATCACTATCACTAAGGGTCGCATTATATGCAATGGGTCATTTACCCTCCTTCCATAGTTTAGTGGGGCACTCATAAGCCCTATGGCCATAACCTTCACAACCAAAACACTTATTAGACTCGTCCCTATCTAAATTTTCATTACTAGGTTTAGGGATCTTCTTGGCTTTAGGGATCTTCTCGCCTTTTTCAATCTTAGAAGTTTCAAATTTCTTAAAATCATTTTTAAATTTATCTTTGTTGAATTTAAGAAATTTTCTAAATTTACGAGCAAACAAAGCCATGTCTTCCGAGTCACTATCATTCTCGCTCTCTACTACTTGTTTGACCTCTTTTCGGGCTTTTAAAGCAACACCCTTTTCGATTTTCTTTTCAGTTTTAGAGGAAAACATATCTAGTTCATAGGTTTGTAAATCACCTACAAGATCTTCTAATTTCGTAGAGGCTAAAGATGGTAAAGAATTTAAAACGGTCACTTTTGGAATAAATCTATCGGGTAGGGGCCTTAAAATTTCCTTTACAATATGGTTGTCAGGTATTTTCTCTCCCAAATTAAACGATGAATTTAAAATATCAGAAAGTCTAGTATAAAATTCATCAAAGGTTTCATTATCATTCATTTTGATAGTTTCAAATTGAGTGGTGAGGTTTTGGAGTTTCGAAGCTTTAACGACACTAGTTCCTTCATGAGTTAATTGTAAAATATCCCAAGCTTCTTTAGCGGTTTCACATGTCATAATACGTTAGAATTAATCCGGTGTGACAGCTATAAACAAGGCATTCAAACCACGGGAATTAAAATTAGAAAGTTTAAACTTATTTTCAGTCCATCTATCGGCGGGTTTGGAAACACGTTCATTTTCAACTAAATAAGTTGGTGGGGACCACCCGTTAACAACAGACATCCAAACTCTCTCGTCGATAGATTTTAGTGCCTATTTCATTCGCGCTTTCCAATACGCGTAGTTTGAACCATCGAAAATAGGAAATTTAGAAAATGGGGAAAATTCCATTTTAGCCAAAATTTATTTAAGGATCGTTAACAAAATAATTTATCGCTTTGGCTCTAATACCAATTTGTAAACTGTTGGAATGCGATGCCCCCGGATTTATAAATTTCTTTTAATAAAAATATTTATTATTTCCTTATATATATATATATATATATATATATTCAAGATGCGGAAGCGTTAGGATGGTTCAATAAAACAGACGAATACCAAATTTTAATTTTCTTAAACAAATTAAAATTAAACACAAGTGAAAATTCATGAGACGCACAAATATTAATTTCACTTAAACCAATTAATTCAAGCCCTAGAATTTGCCTAAGTCATATTTTTCATTTAAAAAAATTAGGTCAAACCAACTTTAGCAATAAAATTAAATGACTTGAATTAAATGAACTTTACCCAATATTTAATTTAGCACCAAATTAAATTAAGTGTGATAATTGAAACCAAATTTTATCTTGAATTATCCTAAGCATGCATTCTAAATTATTATGCAAGATTAAATAAATCAATCACACTAAGCCGCGATATACGAGGAAAAACCCAAGACGGGAAACAACCCCGGACGACCCTAGCCTCAAATCCACTAGATACGGAATTTACAAAATACAAGATAGAAAGGCTTACATCACACGACTCGATCCCTCTCAAGCCTCGACGCTTCTTCTTGTAGATACCTCTTACTAGCGGATAACCACGGAGCTCCACCGCGGTCTCGGAGTCCACCGATCGGACTTTGTATGGTCACCGTCACCCTAACATGGAGCCTTTCTCCAAGTGGGTAAATCAAAGTAAACAACTTCTTCTTTGTTTAAGGGATGTAGAAGAAAACCCGAAACTTCTCTTCTTCAAATCGGTAGAGAAAAACCGGTGCCAAACTCCAAGCAATTGATATGTATATAGGTGAACTTGGAAGAAACTAATTTGGGTGTAAACTAAACTGGTAAGTGAATTTCTCTTTGAAAATTAGCACTCAAAACTTGATCTTTTTCTCTTTTTGTTTTTGCTCTCTAAACACTCTCAAAGAGTTAATAGGATAGGAAAAAGATATCTTTGGAAAAAGGTTTCCTGCACATCATAAAGTCTGGAAAAAATCAGTTAAGAAACAAATGGGAAAGTGGGTGAAAAATTTCTTAAAACAACCAAAATTTGTTCCCGCCTGACATCTCGTTCGAACGACATTTCGTTCGAATGAAATCTCGTTCGAACGAGACTTCTAACGAATTTCCAGATTGAACTTGTTAGAAATCTCGTTGGATATCTCGTTCGAACATAAGGTTCGTTCGAACGACATATCGATCGATTTTTCAAAGGCCTATACTGGGAACTCGTTGGAAAACTCGTTCGAATGACATCTGGTTCGAACGAAAAACTCGTCCGAACGACATATCGAACGAACTTCCAGAAAGTTTGGAAAATTCGATTTTAGCCCAGAAACTTTATATACTTTATTTTAAAGTTCTAATTAATTCTTTCTAAAAATAAAACATAGTTTTTATTAAACCTAACACCCAATAAAACTTGTTCCAAGCTCCTATATAAATAATATTGCATTCATACCTTGGGAGCATGGAACTATGGTTGATGACGTAGAAACGAGGCACGCAAACTGGCATATTGATGAAGCTTTATACTCTTTGCCTCTACGTCTTCAACAAACACTTCATAGGCTTGAGAATATTATAATTAAATACAATCCTATGAATAAATGTTTTTGTCCGAAATTGAGCCAAAACTATATATGGAATCAATTGGAAATTTGTGTCCTTACAAGTTTCAAACATTAACTCATTTTCCAAAAACCAGTTACACCGAACACTAACCCTCAGTGTTTAAGAATTATTTCTGTGTTGGTTTGAAAGCAGTTTCGTGGTTTAACCTCTTGGTTTTAAGATCTTGTATCCAACTTAAACATTAGGTTAGATCTGTATTTCTGTTTCATTGAAATCATAGATCTGACGCTTTTATGTTATATTACACTTAGATTTGCATTCTTAGTTTCTTGTCGTAAGAAATATTTTGTTGATTATTTACTGTACATGTTTTTATCTTCAAAATCAATAAAATTATTTTATGTTTCTAGTTCTTTTGAAACAATACTTTTGACCTAGTTGGAATCGCAATTGGTGGTTTTTAATTTCAAAATCATTTTCAAAACCCTCAGAAATTGGATATGACCTTGGCAGTCTTACGAGCAAGGTAACCTTGGATTCCGGGATTTATTAAAAGGTCAAATAAGGTTTTTGTTTCCTAAGAAGAGAGAAACTGGAAATCACAACATATAAATCTTAACTGTAATTTGATAGGACTATTTGTATAAATAAGCGTGTGTGTGTGCATGCATGTGTTAGAGCACCATCACAAACACTTACACACTACAACACTGAAAGTGTTAGTTATAAGATCTTGAAATAAGAGTCGACGTAAAGACTGGAACAAAGTGGAAGTTTGAAAACTGGGAGAGCCACATCAACAATCATAACTGCAGATAAGTTAGAAGGAAACCAGTGCGTACATTCCTAAACTTGTATAGTGTAATACCCTGCATTTTAATCGATGTTTATTTATGGGATTAATTAAATTAAATGTGAATTACTTGAGAATTAATCCGGATAAAATACTAACAAGATGTGAGTTGGTATTTGGTTATAATGTGTATATATGTCAATTTATAAATATTGAAAATATTGAAATTGTCGCGAGACTCAAATACGGCAATTTGGGAAATTTTGTTGAGACGCGCGTGACAGTCGCGTCAGGTGGGTAATTATTTAAATTAAAAAGTGAATTTTATTTATATCAACCGTATGGTCATTTTGAGTGCACCAACGCGTCCGGAAGGGTTGAAATAGTCAGAAAACACTAGCCGGGGGTTTAGTTTGGGTTCCGGGGCATTTTTAGGCCATACCGGCAACCCTAAAGGGTAGTTTGGTAATTTTAGAATTTTGGAAATTAAAACCCACGAAAATTAGAGTTAAAAATCTGATTTAGTCTTGACCCACTAAAATATCTCCAACCCCAATCTAAGTAGTGGGCTACGGGAGAAGTTAAGAAATATTAAACTTGCCAAAAACCAACCCCCACCTCCATTGTCATCTTGAGAAGAACTTGTAGAGAGAGAGAGAGAGAGAGAGGAGAATTCTGCAGAGAGAGAGAGAGGAATTCAACCATCTTCAACCAACAACAAATATGAAGAACATAAGGCAAGTGATTTAGTTTTAATTAATGCAATGAATGTGTTCTTCCATGTTTAGGTAATTATCGAATTTTGTCTTGGAAGATTGATGTAGACCCATGAATTTGAGGACTAAAACTATGAACTGTGTTAGGAATTGCATGTAGACATATTCTGTACGAATTATGAATTCAACATATAACCCTTGATAATCTAAAAATGGATTAAAGAAGAGATTTTTATAGTTCTTGAAAGAAGTAGAAAACTAGGGTTCTTGATGAAGTTTTGATCCAAATAAAGCTCTTCGTTGATGAATTATTGGTTTTAGAATGTTAAAAATGTTGTAGGATGGTTGTATGATGATATTATAACGTTAGATTAGAGTTTCTTGCATTATAATGGTGTTTTGAGATGATTTGAAAACTGCAAAATGAAGCAGCCCGTAGCCTACCTGGTGCGTTCGATCGATCGACATTCATCAGTCGATCGATCGACCACCATCGATCGATCGAAGGTAAAGGTCGATCGATCGACCTTCCCAGAATGAGTAAAATTTTCCTAGTTAAATTTTAATGATGTTAACCCTTAGAAAATTATCATTGGAGACTTTATGAATATCATTAAACTTAAGGAAGACCAGTAGGTATGGTTATAAAATTTGGACCTTAATTAGAATTCAAATTGAGGAATTGTTCTAAATCTAATGAAATTCGATGAGTGAGACAATATTTGGGTTAAAAGAGTAAATCTGAATAATTTGTTGAAATGAGGTTTGGGGAAGAAGTAAGGACCTTAAGAATAATGATGTTATATGTAGGAATAATAGAAACCTTAATAATCCCTTTGAGATAGGTTTTATGTATAAGAAACTATGACGTGAGACGTATCGACAGTTTAAATTTTATATTATCGGAAGACTTAAAATATAAAAAATTGGAATAATGGTATAAGGATGTAGAGTATACCTTTATTAATATTGAGATATCTAAGATGTGTTAATTCTTAGTATATGATTTTATGTGTATGACATACCTACCATACTTGCTATCACGGGAGGTTTACATTCGCTTAGGGCCATCTAATCTTTGTGTTGCCCGGATTTAGATTGGTACCTCGAGGACATAGTTCAAGAGAACGACTTATTTGTGAGTTAATAAGTCAGCTGACTATGGAGCGTAGGTATGTATGTGACCATGGATATGTTAAATTATGTTCGCCTCCATTTTTGTGTGTGGTGCTTATTCCAACAGTTCCTGAGAGATTCGGAATTTGTAATCCTTATGTACGTGATGTACCGGGATGGATAGCAGAGTATGTGTGCACCGAACCTTAGCCTCGGGATGCTTGTTTTGTATATTTATGATGTGAATAAAATACGGTTAAAAGAAAAAGGAATTTGTTATGTTTAATTGTGAGTATGGTTATTGTAACATTATGAAAAGATAAATAGGGGACTCATACCAATAAATGGTTTTGTTAATAATTGGGAATCCGAGAATTAAAGTAGAACTCTCTATTTAATTGTTAAGGTTGGAAATAAAAATGTGAACCGAGTAAAAATGTTAGAAACTCTTTTGAACTAGATAGATATGAGAAACACATGAATGGGTACAGGAACGTTAGGAGTGCACAGTTAGACGAGAGGTGAGTATTTCATGTGAGAGCGCGTCCTAACATGTATTTTGCATTTATCGTTTTAAATGTTATTAAAGCACTTGCTGTTTTTTAAAATACTCTCCACTTTCGGGCTCTGACCCGTTTTCTTTCAAATCTATTATTTTTGTAAAAACCTTTTAGGTGCCCAACCACAAGGACACCATGCATAGTATTTCCATTCAGGTGACGAGCTGTAGCTGTTGTGGAAGTTACAGGGCCTTGACAGTAGACGCCTCTTTTCTAGTCTTGATTCCATATTCAGTTCCATCATTGCTGGGCATGTCGCCCATTTATATTAGAGACATTTTATATTTCAGTTATTCAGACTTTGGTTTGTAATTAATTCAGGCTACACGATTTTATTCATTTCAGTTGTGGGATTGTTGTGAGGAGTATTTCCTCCAGAATTATTAGTAATTGTTGGTTATTCTATTGCTTCTTTATGGTGAATGGTTATGTTATTCTTTCATAATTTTTTATTGCATGTTAATCAGATTTATTTTAAAATTTGATAACTTACTTTTTAAATACTAGGTGGCTAGTAATCCTTAAAATGTTTTCGACAGTGATGCTATTAACTGAACCAACTTGTCATTTTGTATTAATTTAATAAAGGAGTAGCTACCCGGTATTTAATTAGTCGGGGTGTCACAGGTGGTATCAGAGTATCAGGTTCTAGTGTCCTTTAGGATCTGTACGGCTTATTATGTTTCCGCTGAGCTTTCTTTGATATAGAGCCCTATATTTTAGGACAATTGTATTCATTTATGTATTCTTCGCTCTTCAGCTATTTTAAGTTTATAACTGCGAACTTATAGATTTTACTCTTATTTCAGATGCCTCCACGACGTGCACCACGGGTTCCTAGGAATGCACAGCCGGAGCCCCAACCAGCGCCAGTACAGGGCACCATGAATGCCGCTGAGGTTGCAGCCATTGTAGCCCAAGCGGTAAATGCCGCTCTAGCAGTTGTACAGCAGGGACCACCTCAGGCGCCAGTAGCTGCGCCAGTTCAGGCACATGCATTCCCGTCTGCTTGGGAACGTGTACGTGATGCTTTTCAGAAAGCGCACCCGCCGGAGTTCGCAGGTAGCTCCGATGTTGTAGTTTCAAGTCAGTGGAGGAAAGACATTCAGCGGCACTTGAGGATGTATGAGTGCACCGAAGTTCAGAAGCAGGTTCTAGCTACTTTCAAGCTAGTTGGATCTGCACTGCAGTGGTGGGAGTCTATTACCACCATGGAGGAGAGAGACACTCTCACGATACAGGAGTTTTGGGTGCGATTTGACCGCAAGTACTTTCTGTCAGCAGTTCACATGGAAATGAGGAGGAAGCTAATGAATCTTAGACAAGAGGAAAAGACTGTGGCCGAGTATGAGGCCGAATTTACAAATCTACTGAATATTGTCCCAGATGAGATACCGACAGAAGAGAAAAAGATCCAGAAGTTCACCGATGGATTGACATGGAGGATTCGTCAGCATTTGTTAGGGAACCTCTCGTTGGCCACTTATTCTGACGTGGTTAACGCTGCATTGTTACACTGCCAGGATCACCGCTTTCACATGGCTGAGAGCAAGAGATCAGGAGAGTCCAGCCATCAGGGCAGGACTAGAGGAAATGGTGCCAGTGGGGCACAATCTGTTCAGGGGCAGAGGCAGGGTGACCAGGGTTCCCAGCAGGGGGATCATAAGAGGTTCAGATCTGGGAATTTGAGGCACGGACAGGGAGGTTTTAGGCAGGGCCATCAGGGTCCGAACGGCCAGCAGGGGCAAAATGGTCAACAGCAGCAGTTTCATCAGGGACAGCAAGGCCAGGGCAGAAATGGTAACGGTCACCAGGGCCGTGGTCAGCAGGGGCAGCGAGGGGGAAACTTCCCGTGGAAGTGTTTCATTTGTGGTAAAATTGGCCACAAACGTCAGGAGTGTCCTGAGAAGGGCAGGGCCCCACACCAGCACGGTGCTCGACAAGAGCCGCAGAGGCCTATGTTTCCCGACGCCCTCCTAGCACCACCACAGATGGCAGCATTACCACCCATTCCAGCGGTCCCAGTTCAGCAAGGACAGCTGCAGTATGGGAGAGTATACCAGCTCCAGCAGGCCGCAGCCCTGCAGAATCCACCAGCCATTGAGGGTATGTTCACTATTCAGGGGACTTAGGGGCGTATTTTGTTTGACACGGGGGCCACACACTGTTTTATTGCTATGAGATTTGCATGCACCATTGGGTTGTTAGACACCGCCGAGAGTACGGTTACTTGTGTAGATTCGCCGTTGAGTAGGGGTTCCGTGATTTCGCTCATATGTAGAGGTGTGGGTATAGAGATTGGGAGGTTTACTTACCCGCAGATATGTTAGTATTAGATATGACAGAGTATGATGCCATTATTGGTATGGATTGGCTTGTTGTGTACCGAGCCACGATTGACTGCTTTAGTAGGAGTATTATCTTTGCCATTCCCAGGCAGGAGATGTTTTTAGTGGCGATGCCTCGTCCTGAGGGAGGATCGTCCACTCACTTGTACTATATATAGGAGGAGACCTCTAAGGAAGTGGTGATACCACTTGATTCGATTCCGGTTGTTCGAGAGTTTGCCGATGTATTTCAGGATAAACATGGATTACCTCCAAGTAGAGAGATAGATTTTGTGATTGATTTGACGCCGGTTACTCGGCCTATTGCCTGCGCACCTTACCGTATGGCTCAAGCTGAGATGAGAGAGTTACGGGATCAGATTTAGCAGTTGTTGGGTCAGGGGTTTATCCGGAGGAGTACTTCGCCGTGGGGTGCCCCTGTATTATTCGTAAAGAAGAGGGATAGATCGTTGAGGTTGTGTGTGGATTACCGGGAGTTGAATAAAGTCACGATATGGAATAAGTATCCGTTGCCTCGAATCGATGACTTATTCGACCAGTTGAGAGGAGCTTCTTTCTTCTCAAAGATTGATTTGAGATCGGGATACCATCAGTTACGTATAAGGGAGGAGGACGTCTCGAAGACTGCTTTCTTAATGAGATATGGTTCCTATAAGTTTCGAGTTATGCCTTTTGGTTTAACCAATGCTCCAGCCATGTTTATGGACTTGATGAATAGGGTGTTCAGAGAGTTCCTAGATCAGTTCGTCATTGTTTTCATTGATGAAATTCTGGTTTACTCCCAGATAGAGGAGGAGCACGACGAGCATTTGAGGCAGGTTTTGCAGACGCTACGTCAGAACGAGCTGTATGCAAAGTATGAGAAGTGCAGGTTTTGGCTGAAGGAGGTTCAGTTTTTGGGACATATCATTTCCGACCGGGGGATATCTGTTGATCCGGGGAAGGTATCCACAGTGAGGGAGTGGGGACAACCCACGACACCGACTGAGATCCGTAGTTTCTTGGTCTTAGTAGGATACTACAGGAGATTTATTCGGGGTTTCTCCAAGATAGCGGGCCCCATGACACATCTGACTCGTAAGGGTGTGCCATTTATCTGGAGTGATGCCTGTCAATTGGCATTTGATGAGTTGAAGGATAAGTTGACCTTAGCACCTGTGTTAGCATTGCCGAGACCGGGAGTTGAGTATCTAGTTTACACCGATGTGTCCTTACAAGTACTTGGAGGTGTATTACAGTAGGAGAGTCAGGCCATAGCTTATGCTTCCCGTAAGCTTAAGCCTCACGAGAATAATTACCCCACCCATGACTTGGAGTTAGCGGCAGTGGTATTTGCCCTTCGGATTTGGAGACATTACCTTTTGGGGGAGAAGTTTCGATTATTCACGGACCACAAGTCCCTACAGTACCTACTCACGCAGAAGGAGTTGAATATGCGGCAGCGAAGGTGGCTTGAGTTTGTGAAGGATTATGAGTTTGATATCTAATATCACCCGGGGAAGGCGAACGTGGTAGCAGACGCGTTGAGCCATAGACCAGTAGATGAGGTGGCAGAAGTGTGGAAGGCAAAGTGGAAGGAGTTGGGACACCAGGATGCAGTGGCCCGATCATTCATGTCAGTGATGACTGTTACACTGCAGATTGTGACGAGGGTGGTAAAGGCACAAGCAGATGACTCGTTCTGTCGGGAGCAGATAGTTCGATTATTAGCAGAGGGAGCCGAGTCCTATACCGTTAGTTCAGATGGGGGATTACGCTTCAATGGGAGACTGGTAGTTCCAGAAGGGGAGGAATTGCGACATGAGGTGATGGCGGAGTCGCACGGCTCACGGTTCGCGATACATCCTGGTGGGGACAAAATGTACCAAGACATGAGATGTCAGTATTGGTGGAGCGGGATGAAGAGAGATATTGCCGTGTTTCTTTCTAAATGCGCCACTTGTCAGCTGGTAAAAGTGGACCATGAGAGTCCGGAAGGATTTCTACAGCCATTAGAGGTCCCGATGTGGATGTGGGAGAGAATATCCATGGACTTTATCACGGGGTTACCTACGTCACAGAGGGGTCACGACTCCATTTGGGTAATTGTGGACAGGTTAACCAAAGTCGCTCATTTTCTACCCGTAAGGACAGACTACACTACGGGATAGTATGCCCAGCTTTTTATTGCAGAAATAGTGAGACTTCACGGTGTGCCCCTAAATATCGTGTCTGACCGAGACAAGATATTTGTTTCACAATTTTGGAAGAGTTTTCAGGAGGCCATGGGCACGGAATTGCGGTTGAGTACAACGTATCACCCGCAGACCGATGGGCAAACCGAGCGTACAAATCAGATGTTGGAAGACATGTTGCGTATGTGTATCATTGATTTTGAGGGTGGATGGGAGCAGTATCTTCCACTGGTGGAGTTTGCTTACAACAACTCCTACCAGTTCACCATTGGCATGGCTCCATTTGAGGCGTTGTACGGTAGACCTTGTCGTTCCCCAGCATGTTGGTTGGAGTTGGGGGACAACAAACTACTTGGGCCGGAAGTGATTCAGGATACTTCGGCGAGGATAGAATTGATACGGGGTCGCATTCGGGTAGCTCAGGATCGTCAGAAGAGCTATGCTGATGCGAAGAGGTTCTTCATGGAGTTCCAAGTGGGGGACCAGATTTTACTCAGCGTATCTCCTATGAAGGGGATTATGCGATTTGGGAAGAAGGGGAAGTTGGCACCGAGATATGTGGGGCCATTTCCTATCACTGAGCGGATTGGGTCTGTTGCATATAGACTTGGGTTACCGGAGCATTTGCACAGGATTCATGATGTGTTTCATATTTCCTCGCTAAGGAAATATCTTAGAGACAATTTGGCTCATTCTCACATTGCTTTGGAGGACATCGATCTCCAGCTCGATAGCTCCTACGAGGAGGGGCCGATTGCTATTTTGGACCGAAGTGAGAGGAAATTGCGGTCAAAGATAGTTCCGTTAGTACGTGTCCAGTGGCGGCATCATAATGCCGAGGAGTACACATGGGAGCGCGAGGATGAGATGCGCGAACGTTATCCAGAGTTGTTTTTACCAGGTACTTTTTAGTTCCGAATTTCGGGACGAAATTCTGTTATTAGGGGGGAAGTATGTAATACCCCGCATTTTTATCGATATTTATTTATGGGATTAATTAAATTAAATGTGAATTAATTGATAATTAATCCGGATAAAATACTAACGAGATGTGAGTTGGTATTTGATTATAATGTGTATATATGTCAATTTATAAATATTGAAAATATTGAAATTGTCGCGAGACTGAAATACGGCAATTTGGGAAATTTTGTTGAGACGCGCGTGACAGTCGCGTCAGGTGGGTAATTATTTATATTAAAAAGTGAATTTTATTTTTATCAACCATATGGTCATTTTGAGTGCGCCAACGCATCCAGAAGGGTCGAAATAGTCATAAAACACTAGCCGGGGGTTTAGTTTGGGTTCCGGGGCATTTTTAGGCCATACCGGCAACCCAAAAGGGTACTTTGGTAATTTCGGAATTTTGGGAATTAAAACCCACGAAAATTAGAGTTAAAAATCTGATTTATTATTAACCCACTAAACCATTTCCAGCCCCAATCTAAGTAGTGGGCTACGGGAGAAGTTAAGAAATATTAAACTTGCCAAAAACCAACCCCCACCTCCATTGTCATCTTGAGAAGAACTTGTAGAGAGAGATAGGGAGAGAGAGGAGAATTCTGCAGAGAGAGAGAGAGAGGAATTCAACCATCTTCAACCAACAACAAATCTGAAGAACATAAGGCAAGTGATTTAGTTTCAATTAATGCAATGAATGTGTTCTTCCATGTTTAGGTAATTATCGAATTTTGTCTTGGAAGATTGATGTAGACCCATGAATTTGAGGACTAAAACTATGAACCGTGTTAGGAATTGCATGTAGACATATTCTGTATGAATTATGAATTCAAAATATAACCCTTGATAATCTAAAAATGGATTAAAGAAGAGATTTTTATAGTTCATGAAAGAAGTAGAAAACTAGGGTTCTTGATGATGTTTTGATCCAAATAAAGCCCTTGGTTGATGAATTATTGGTTTTAGAACGTTAACAATGTTGTAGGATGGTTGTATGATGATATTATAACGTTAGATTAGAGTTTCTTTCATTATAATGGTGTTTTGAGATGATTTGAAAACTGCAAAACGAAGCAGCCCGTAGCCTACCTGGTGCGTTCGATCGATCGACATTCATCAGTCGATCGATCAACCACCATCGATCGATCGAAGGTAAAGGTCGATCGATCGACCTTCCCAGAATGAGTAAACTTTTCCTAGTTAAATTTTAATGATGTTAACCCTTAGAAAATTATCATTGGAGACTTTATGAATATCCTTAAACTTAAGGAAGACCAGTAGGTATGGTTATAAAATTTGGACCTTAATTAGAATTCAAATTGAGGAATTGTTCTAAATCTAATGAAATTCGACGAGTGAGATAATATTTGGGTTAAAAGAGTAAATTTGAATAATTTGTTGAAATGAGGTTTGGGGCAGAAGTAAGGACCTTAAGAATAATGATGTTATATGTAGGAATAATAGAAACCTTAATAATCCCTTTGAGATAGGTTTTAAGTATAAGAAACTATGACGTGAGACGTATCGACCGTTTAAATTTTATATTATCGGAAGACTTACAATATATAAAATTGGAATAATGGTATAAGGATGTAGAGTATACCTTTATTAATATTGAGATATCTAAGATGTGTGAATGCTTAGTATATGATTTTATGTGTATGACATACCTACCATACTTGCTATCACGGGAGGTTTACGTTCGCTTAGGGCCATCTAATCTTTGTGTTGCCCGGATTTAGATTGGTACCTCGAGGACATAGTTCAAGAGAACAACTTATTTGTGAGTTAATAAGTCAGCTGACTATGGAGCGTAGGTATGTACGTGACCATGGATATGTTGAATTATGTTCGCCTCCATTTTTGTGTGTGGTGCTTATTCCAACAATTCCTGAGAGATTCGGAATTTGTAATCCTTATGTACGTGATGTACCGGGATGGATAGCAGAGTATGTGTGCACCGCAGCTTAGCCTCGGGGTGCTTGTTTTGTATATTTATGATGTGAATAAAATACGGTTAAAAGAAAAAGGAATTTGTTATGTTTAATTGTGAGTATGGTTATTGTAACATTATGAAAAGATAAATAGGGGACTCATGACAATAAATGGTTTTGTTAATAATTGGGAATCCGAGAATTAAAGTAGAACTCTCTATTTAATTGTTAAGGTTGGAAATAAAAACGTGAACCGAGTAAAAATGTTAGAAACTCTTTTGAATTAGATAGATATGAGAAATACATGAATGGGTACGGGAACGTTAGGAGTGCACAGTTAGATGAGAGGTGAGTATTTCATTTGAGAACACGTCCTAACATGTATTTTGCATTTATTGTTTTAAATGTTATTAAAGCACTTGCTGTTTTTTAAAATACTCTCCACTTTCGGGCTCTGACCCGTTTGCTTTCAAATCTATTGTTTTTGTAAAAACCTTTTATGTGCCCAGCCACAAGGACACCATGCATAGTATTTCCATTCAGGTGACGAGTTGTAGCTGTTGTGGAAGTTACAGGGCCTTGACAGTAGACGCCTCTTTTCTAGTCTTGATTCCATATTCAGTTCCATCATTGTTGGGCATGTCGCCCATTTCTATTAGAGGCATTTTATATTTCAGTTATTCAGACTTTGGTTTGTAATTAATTCAGGCTACACGATTTTATTCATTTCAGTTGTGGGATTGTTGTGAGGAGTATTTCCTCCAGACTTATTATTAATTGTTGGTTATTCTATTGCTTCTTTATGGTGAATGGTTATGTTATTCTGTCATAATTTTTTATTGCATGTTAATCAGATTTATTTTAAAATTTGACAACTTACTTTTTAAATACTAGGTGGTTAGTAGTCCTTAAAATGTTTTCGACAGTGATGCTATTTACTGAACCAACTTGGCATTTTGTATTAATTTAATAAAGGAGTAGCTACCCAGTATTTAATTAGTCGGGGTGTCACATATAGGTGTGATTTTTGTGCATGTGTGTTATATAGTTTGTAACTTGTTATATTTTGTTTTAGTGGATTTTTGGTTTGTGAGTTAGAAGTCATCGTGGATGTTTCCTCAGTTGGGTGAGGTTATACCACGTTAAAAATCTCTTGTCATTAATCTTTCTACATCTCCTCATCTCATTCTTAATAGTGTGCTGATTTAAACTGTCTTAGTTTTGTTTTCAAAATTTGTTATCAAATCTTGAACCAATCTCGTGCATGTTTTATAAACACATCTTGTGATTAACCTGATTTGATTTAAAGAAAAGAGTTTCCTCAAAAAATAGTTCGGAGTTACTTAAATAGTTTAATCTTGTATTAAACGGCTTTAGTAATAGTTTTTCAATTGGTATCAGAGCTTTGTAATTTTTTTTAAAGATCTTGTGTTTCTGAAATTATTTTCTTGAAATCAAATAATGGACGAGAAAAATGAAAGATTTGGCAACTTGACCAGACCCCTCTCTTTGATGGAAACAACTTTTCTTACTGGAAGGTAAGATTGGTTGCTTTCATACAAGGAACCTTGGGAGATTATGCCTGGGATATTGTTGAAAATGGATATACTTATCGTACTACACCATCTAATGAAGGAAGTAATAAGAGGATTAAGAAAGCATTAAGTGAATTCACTCAAGAAGAGAAGCAAACTTCTCGAAACCATAACAAAGGAAATAATGCCATATTTATGTCCATAAATGAACATGAGTTCAAAAGGATCTCATCTTGTGCCACTTCTACGGAAGCTTGGAATACTCTGATTACTGCACATGAAGGTGACACTAGAGTTAAGGCTGCTAAAGCACAAATGCTTGTCCAGCAGTATAACTCTCTGATTATGTTAGACTCTGAATCTTTTGATAATTTTACATGAAATTGACTGACATTGTGACCAAATTGCATGCTAATGGGATCACTTATGACAGACATGAAATTGTCTCTAAAATTCTAAGATCATTACCATGGAAATTAGACAATAAAAAATATGTTATTGAGGAAATGTGTGACCAAAATCTCACTCCTGAATTACTCAGTAGTAAACTAAGAACTGTGGAAATGGAATTAGAATTCAAGACGCAATTGACCCAGCCCCATAGGAAATAGACTAATTCCAATTTGAGTTTTTCCTGTAAGCTGATGAAACCTGAGCTTAATAGTCCCAATGATGACTCTGATGAGGAATGCAATACACATAGTTTGGGTAATCAAATTTCATTGATGTCAAAACAGTTTAAGAAAATTATAAAATTTAGAAATAAAATGGCAAACAGACAAGGCAAGCCAAATTATCCAACTCAGTCTAACTACAAACCTCATGAGAAAGGTCAAGCCAGACCATTAAGGTATTAGTAAGATAATTATATTTCGACGGTGATTCTAAGAATGAAAACATTAATGATTCCTATTTAATTTGATAAAAGACTGATCACCTGGTATTTAATTGGGAGGAGTGTCAAAATAAAATCCTTGGAAAAATATTATGAGTATCCATAAACCATTATGCATACATACCTGAGAGAATCTCGAAAAACAATTTGAAGACGTGAAATGTGTACCAAAACTATGGCATAATCTGTCTTTGAAGCTTGGTTGCTAAGTATTTAACACAACTTCATAATCTTAATGGGAATCATGACAAGTAAAATCTATCCTATGAATCAAAGTGGTTTTGCCCATAATAATGCCAATACATACAAATTGACTCTATTTGGAAACTCATCCTTACAAATATCTCCCTTTTACTATTCCGTGACAAAATTAAAATAGTGAAATGCCTAAGCCAGACCGTCAAGACGAATGACCTAAATACCATACCATAAACCCAAAAATAAAATTCAAAACACAGACTATCAAATGTAGGACCACTGGTGAGCATGTATTGTCTAAATGTGATGTAACCACAAAATCTCGAATCTTTGAAGAATCACTACACACACGAAACAAACAAATACCATGTTAAGTATGAAGGAACAAATGATATATAAGATCAAATATCAACAATGGTATATGAAAAATATAAAACAAGTCAAACCACATAAATATCAAACATCTCAAGTCTCCCCATATATCACATATCTATCTCACCCCCTTTTTGTCTCAAATTCACAACTACTGAGAAAAATAAACATATAAACGTATATCTAGCATGAATATAACATGAGAAGAATACCTAGATAAAAATGGTGGACTAGATAATAATAATCAGAATATGTCAAATCATAGCTAGTAAAGAGTCACATGAAATAATCATCAATATCAAATGATGTGACTAAACAAACTCTCCAACAAAGTAGTGTTTAATCAATTATGAATAATCAAACCAATCTGCATATAAACTCTCCAGATAACCACATAATAATATCAGAATAATGTGTAATAAGAAGGTACTGACACAGATTAAAAATCTCAAAAATAAAACAGGTCGTTGTAACGATATAAAAGGTCATCTAAACGATAAGCATATGTCGTTCGAACAATCTAAAAATGTTGCTAATAATGACCAGAAATAGATGCACCTTATTCGAAAGGTCCTTTCTAATGGCCATACTAACGACCATACATGTGCGTCGATTGTACCACGCCTGATAGGTCGTTTGATCCATCCATCGAACGATGTGGCTATATCGTTCAAACACAACCAAAAGTTATTCTAATGACTGCAAAATTTCTCAATTCCAGCTCAAAATCAATGTATAAACGACCGAGTGATAAGAATATCCGATAAAACCATCTGACAGTACGAAAAAAGTAACAAAACTGACTCAAAAATAAAAACATGTGAGTTACACGTTAACATAGTATCAATGTGCTCAAATATGGAATGGAATGAAATATTGTAACAAACACAAATGAATCATAATACAAACACAAAGATATGTTCAAGAAGATCTAATTGACCGCTAAATATCATCAAACTACGTTTTATCCATATATGACAATTAAATTTTGAACTTAATGAACTAAAAAAACATCACGCACACAAGTTTAGAATTTTAACAATTCTACCAAACAAGAGCGTCATGACACAACTTTTTCAACCTAGGACTTGTTATGCAAACCTGCCGATCTTCAACTAAAACTCCCTCAAACATAAATGATAATTCTATTAATTTTTTTTTCTTTTGAAGATCTATTTTCTCTTTTTAAGAGATTTCCCTTTGGCCCCGTTTTTGTCATATTTTTCTTTTTATTACCTTAATTTTTTCTTGGGCTCTTTTAAATGGTGGCTTTCACAACGAGTTCACATAACTTTCACAGCCCTTTCCAGTGTACACTCAACTTTTTTCAATTGTAAATAAATCCTCACGGGAAACGGTTCTTACATGCACAACTCCCCCTAAGTCTAATATGCACGTAGATGACAAAATTGATAGGAGAATGCCTCACCAAACTCAAATATGCATGAAAAGTCAAACATTCAAATAATCCCGTGCATGTGTGCAATGGCATATACATAGTCTAATCTAAATTTAAGTCAACTTTGAAACAACCCCATTAAGCAAATGGTTAAGAGCAATCTTTGCAACCAAAATCATGACCAAATGTACTAGACACATGGAAATATAAAATGATGGGGGTCCAAGAGAAATAATATTCCACATCAAGTGTAAACTCACGACACAAAAAAAATAAATCGAAAATCTTTTTGCATTTTTCAGAAATATATTTGATCCAAAAATAATATCTTTTTGTAATTTCAAAAGAAATATATCAACCAAAAATATTTTTGTATTTTTCCAATAAGACTCAATAAAGGAAAAATATAATACAAAGAGATAAACAAGTCATAACACTTACAAGAATATATATCATGATGCACAACTAGCATATGAAAAACGTGGTAACACAATCATCCTTAAGAAATATCATGAGAAGTATCATGTTCAAGCCAACGAGAGTCATGAAGTCTAATTCCTAAAGCCTATAAGTCTGAATTTCTAACCCATATAGGTGTGTAACGATGCATGGGGGCTTTGGGAACCGAAATGATTTTATTCTTAAATTTTCTAGGAGCATTTTTAAGGTCATAACAAAAACGTCTAAGGTGACCCTTCCTACCGCAATGAGTGCAGGTGTAAACATGACAAGGAAGTTTACCTAAATGTGGACCTATCCTAACGTTCATATTTGTCTCTCTCACACACATGGTATTGGCTTTGGGAATGGGCGCAATACGATCATCGAAGCCTACACCACACCTATCATCCTTGATTTGCACGGTCCCTAACATCTTATCTAACTTTTTCGACCTAGCCTCCAAATTAAACTTAACCTTATTAGAGTCTCTCAATCTCTCCTCAAGCTCACTAATCCTAGACTCAAATAAATGCCTAGACTCCTCAAACTATAGAATCTCCTTCTTCATAAACACCATCAAACTATGAATACTATTTCTCTCACCCTCAATGTACTATATTTTCTCCCAAAGAGTCCTCTCATGTGCCCTAAGATCCTAAATCAAAGCATCATTATTTTTTATGGAACATTCTTTCAACCTAGCATACAAATTCAAGTTTGTCTTCTTCACCTTCACCATTTCCTTATACAATTCACATAAGGCAACTTGTAACTCACTTTCCTCACTCTCTTCACCCTCACTCGCTTAGGATACACACACAATGGCCTCTGAAGTGTCATTCACATGAGAATCTTCATGAGAAGATTTATCATCGTCGCTCACATGACAAACCATGAACACGGTGTAGTTGCGCTCAATGGGGGAATCATCTCCATCTTCCAGTTCACTATCACTAAGGTAGGCGTTATATGCAATCGATTTCTTGACCTCATTCTTAAGTATAGCGGGGCACCCCGCTACCCTATGGCCATAACCCTCACAACCAAAACACCTATTCGACTCATCCCTCATATCATTCCCACTTCGATTCTTAGGCATGTGATTGCCTTGTTATTATTGAATTTCTCAAGTCTTTTGTCATCTTTTTATTGCTTTTGGAACTTAAGAAACTTTTTGAACTTCTTTTCCAATAAGGCTACATCTTCGAAATTGGCGTCGGACTCATCAACCTTTAAAAATTTTGTTTCCTCCTTCTGAGTTTTCAAAGTGACGCCCCTTTCTCTCTTTGTCACTTGTTTGGAGGTAAACATGTCAAGCCCATAGGTTTGTAAGTCGCCTACAATCTCTTCTAGTTGTGTTGATTCAAGTAAACCCAGAGAGTTTAAAACGGTCACCTTTGGATCAAATCTAGCGGGTAACGACCTTAAGATTTTCTTTATGACTCGGTTGTCAGGTATTTTCTCTACCAGGTTAAACGATGAGTTAAAAATATGGAACAATCTAGTGTAAAACTTATCAAACATATCACTCTCTAACATCTTAATCGTCTCAAATTGGGTGGTGATGTTGTGGAGTTTAGACGCCTTAACGGTGCTAGTTACGTTGTGAGTAAGTGCAAGGGCATCCCAAGCCTCTTTCGACATCTCAAAAATCATAATACGATTATACTCTTTCGGTGTGGAAGACGAATAAATAGCATTTAAACCTTTGGAATTGTATTGTGTAAGTCTATGTTCGACTATGGTCCATGACTAAAAAGGTTTTAAGTGTGTGGCCTCACCCTCTCTCGTGATTGGTGGTGTCCACCCTTTTCCTACCGCTAATAAAACACGCTCATTTATGGCCTTAAGTGCACACTTCATACGCATCTTCCAATAATCGTAAGTCGACCCATAAAAAATAGGTGTTTCTAGCCCTAAAGACACACGACATCACTCAAAAAATAAAATAGTGTTTCTAGCCCTGATACCAATTTGTAAATGTTGACGGGGTCCCTCTATGTGTGTGTTCTTTAGGTGAAAACAAATTTTCTTTAAAAAAAAAAATTCAATTTTATTTAGCACCAATTTTATGAATCAAACTAATTAAGACAATTTTATCTTCTTAATCACTAAAGACGAATCTAGTGATATAAGCAGACAAAGTAAATAAAGCTTACAAAACCCGTCGATGTACGAGCAAACCACTAAGGGAAAAAACCTCGGATGGCCTAGGTGACTACCGCATGAAAGGTGTGCTCGTGTAGGTGCATAGTCATTGTTTTCGTTTCACCGTGATAATACAAACAAACCTAAATTACTACTACGCTTGCGAGGCAAGCATAGTGGTAAGTCGGGTATCGAAAATCCACAAGGCCGAGTTGCTAGAATTTATATGATTTACTGCTCCGAAATAAAAGTGTAAAAGGTGATTACAAACTAAAAAGGAAAAGATGGATAAAAGGGAAATATTAATATAGGCAAGGATATTGAAACTAGATTAACAAAGCAAGTAAAACTATAGGTTACGTCGAATATCCCTCACCCGAGTTAATTTGTATAAAATGGATACATGGGTCGACGAGTTATTTAGAATGCATCTCATTTCGACGGTTAATTGAACCAAGGGTTGTCACGCCCCTAAATCCTCATAAAAGCCTAACAAGATTTTGGCATCAATAAATATCCTGAAAATTGCGCACGTAAGGTCGTAAGCACGGGACAAACATGATATGCCCCGTCAAATTTTCCAGGCACAATAACTAGGACAACACACCTGAAAGAGACCGGTAACCACCATCACCAAAGCAAAGCAATGAATCAACTCGAGTGAGTTCAATTCAAGGACAACCTAATTTAAATTAGCTAGAAAGCATGTTAAAAATGCGGTAAATAAAGCGAGTAAATAAATGCGGTAAATCTATACTAGAATGCACGGGAAGAAAGCACGTAAATATAATTACGAAAGCATGTAAACCTAATTAACAAAGCAATAATTAATGGAAAAAACCTATATTAATGGAGAGGAAGATGAATAGTGCAACTTACAACCCAATTAGGTGTCAAACCAAGAAGAATCAAAGAAGAACTCTTCAAATCCCCCAAACCGTAAGCTATTCTACCCTAAAATATGTTCTAAAACGTAAATATCTGATATTTACAACAAAAATGGCTTATATACCAAGTGGGAAAAGAAATAGAAAAGAAAAGAGAAAAGAAAATAAAAGGCAAAATATCTCACGGAAATAGTGGATCGATCGATCGAGCCCTTTGATCAATTGATCGATCAAGCAGGTCATAGCACACTACATTGTTGTTTTTGGCTGCTTGGATTTCCCGTCCGCTGAAATCACCGTAACTTCTTCATTCTGAATCGAAATCACGCATCGTTCACGGCCACGCGAAGGTTGCGAGGAGGGATATAACTTTCGTGTAGATGTTGGACCAGGTGCCCAATCTCTGAAAAGACTAAAATGACCTTGAACGTGCGATCGCCTACAAAAATCGAGCGGAATGCGTCCGAACTTCACACTTAGCATCCAAATACCTATAAAAGCTCAATTAACCACTGTAAAACATGTTAACGTAGAAATCCAAGGTTGCTTGGTTAACGAGCATAAATATAGGGAACAAGATACCCGAGGGGCCTAAAATGCTTAGGTTCGAGGGATGAAATACACAATATTTGCATCATATCACACCCCCTAACTTACACATTGCTAGTCCCTAGCAATAAAATAGGATTCAACAAGAACTACAAGCAAACCAAAAGTAGGAGATAGGTACAAAAGTATGGTATAAAAGCGAAAGGCCACTTTCGCAGGCGATTCGATTACATTTAGCATATGCAATAAGCCGTTAAACCCCTAGGTCACCCTAGTGGACGAGTGTCGTCTCATGAGGGGTTTCAGGGATGGTACCCACAAACATCAATTGGTTTCCTCAAAATATGCCCAAACCAACATGCGAGAAGCCCAACAACAACGAATAATATTTCATACGCATTATTAGCTCATTGAATGAATTCAAACAAAAGTCCAAATCATTAACATTATAGAATGCACCTCATAGATTTGAAACCTTAAAACGTGGGAGGGGGAGCGAGCACTTGCAAAGTATGATTTGACAAAAACTTAAATAAACCGGATAAATGTTAAAGCAAGCATACATTCAATCCTCACGGGCATTACACTCATCAAACGAATTCACTCGAATCAGGGAGGTAACACACGGAACATGCGGGCATAAAGAGTAAATGTAAATGGAAATTAGGTCGTACACATGTCACAAATGAAGAACGCTATATATAAAATGAAAAACGTATTCTCAATGAAAGATACCGCACATTAAAGGAGGCGAAATGCATTTTCACAGATTATCAAAACTATTATGACTTTTAAATTAAATACACTTTAAGATCACATAGGACTTGAATAGGGTTATGATGTAGGTTAGGCTATGGTACGAATGAAAGGGATGTATATACGTATTCAAAGTGTTCGGGATGAAAACTCGGGAAAATGGGAAAATGTGGGCAATATCAAAATTGGAAAACAAGTTCCAAATGAGCATTAGATATATCATCGGGGAGAGTAATGAAAGCTTATTTAACTATATACAACATTTACAACATTCTCTTTCTTTTTCTTTTCTTCTTTTTCTCATGTTTTCTTTTGTTTTCTTTTTCTTTTTGCTTTATCTTTTTCTTCACTTTTTTCAATACTTTCTTTTCTTTACTTATCAAACTCTCACATGCCTAAATTTCAACCGACACCATAACAACAACATTCAATCCCAAGTAACATTTCAAACAAAGGTATGTAAAGTGTATATATGGGCTAAAACTCCAATTTAGAATTGGTTATGGGATTGGGGTTATGAAACGAAAGGCTATATTTTGGCTCAGAGGGGTTAACGAGGGTAAACATATAAGGGTGAGGTCAAGGTCAATATGGGTGATATAACAAAGATGGCCTATGATCATTTCACAAAGTTTACGCAATTCTCGAGTCAAAACAATATATGAAAATCATGATCAAGTAACACATTTCAAGTATGAACTCAATTAATGAACGATCAAATGAAAGAATAGAGAGATTACCAACGAATTCAACGTTTTCAAAGAGAAAAGAATATTGTATACACTCACAAACGACAAAAGGTACAAAGCTTACTCGGTGTAACTACATACAATGCAACAAAAGATTACCGAGTTATAAAAATCTTAAACCAAATCAATAAGGCAATAAAGTCCATGTGCTCATGGGATTAAAGTTTAATTCATGAAGTTATTCATAATATCAATTATTGAGGTCTAAAGTCTAATAACTTCTAAAATCGAGAACATGCATCATTGGGATGTCTATTGGATCGGGCAATTATTGAAATTTATCATCGGAAACAAAGGCAAAATGCCCAATAAAGAAGAAAAAAGAAAGAAAATATTTTTTAAATTTTCAATTTTTCTAAGAAAAGCATACTAAGTAACTAACACGTGAGCCAAAACACTGACTAAATAAAGAAATGGATAGAATATCCCACACCCCCTAACTTAAAACCTGACATTGTCCTCAATGTGAATTAAGAACCAAGTCAAAGAGAGGAAAATAGTGATATTACACAAAATTGGAGCGATCCCCATATGAACAAGTCCAAAGAATCTACAAAACAAGTTAGTACCGACCATAGCAAAAACAAATAACAAAAATTTATCTAATTACACGAAACTAAATTAACAAGAAAGTAAAATAAAAAGAAAGAAAGAATAAAAAGCTACATATATACAACCTACTATTTAGGCTTCACACTAACTGTACACTAGAAGTCTAAATAGCTGAGGGTCCACCGCAAAAATGATTTGACTTTGGAGGATAACTGGTATACCCTCAAATACAAGAATGCCTTTCGAAAAAAATGGATTCCGTTTGAACAACGAAAGGCATGTGTAAGGCGGAAGAAATGAACCATCGCCAATTAAAAGTTTTGGAGGGACGATGGGGGGTTTGGATTGCACGAGTGACAAAAACAAGTGGGGACCGAGAAAACTGAATATCCTCCTAAGGATTTTGAAATTAGAATGGGAGGCGGCGCACACGAAGGCAAAGATGAGATCGCGGAAGGCGACTCGAGCAAGTACTCCTCAACTTCGAAAAGGTTTAAAACATTAATGTTTGAAACCGAATCATCGGGTACTTGTGACGGTGTGATAATAGAGAACGAAAATGGGGAAGACAGAAATTCAAACTCATGAGATGCATCATCATCGCATCAAGGTTGAGTTTCGAAGGAAATAATATCATTTTCAATGAAATGTTCTTCTTTGGGGGACAAAGAAGAAATCATTTCATTGCAAATGGATATTACGTCATTTTCATCCTCACTTTTAATATCTATTATGCAATTGGAAAAATCAAGAATGGTTTGTTCCAAAGTAGGCACAAAGTCCTCATTTGGTTCAAAACATTCCTCGACTTTGAAAGTCTCGAAAGCAAAATCGTCATTGGACTCAAATAGTAAATCCAACTCATGTTCCCACAAACAATTTTCTTCCCTATAATTATTTTCAATTTTCTCATTCTCATACATATGTAAACCCTCACCGAATGTCATAGGTCGAGGTGCGGATGCATGAAAATGGGAACTTTGAAAATTACCATCAAACTTAAACGAAAACTCATTATTATAGGAATTTTGAAAACTATTCGAATTCATTTCAAAATTCCTATTATAAGGAGGTAAAGCCCAAAATCATTATCATCATCATCAAAATTCCAATAACCTATGTTTTGAATTTCGTTATACTCGCCCAAAGTCATATTTGAATTTGTTATACTTTGGGATCCTAAGTATTCACCGAAAGTCATAGGTTTGCGAGAATATTGAGAATTATAACAATGATTACCGAAAGAATTAGAATAAGACATGCTTACCCCCAAAATGGCTCGAAGTGTCGGATTCCAAAAAGCAGGTGCGCGCGGGGAAAATTCGAGCGTTTCTAAGTGCTCAAATGTGGATGTCCTGCAAAATATTAGCAAATAAAATAAATAGAGAAAAATACTATGAAATAATAAATCAAATAAAGTCTAAAACTAACTCTCCCCCGGCAACGACGCCATTTTAACTATCGCATGAAAAGTGTGCTCGTGTAGGTGCACAGTCGTTGTTTTCGTTTCACCGCTATAATACAAGCAAACCTAAATTACTACTGCACTTGTGAGGAAAGCACAACGATAAGTCGGGTATCGAAAATCCACAAGGACGAGTTGCTAGAATTTATATGATTTACTGCTCCGAAATAAAAGTGTAAAAGGTGATTACAAACTAAAAAGGAAAAGATGCGTAAAAGGGAAATATTAATCTAGGCAAGGATATGGAAACTAGATTAACAAAGCGAGTAAAACTATAGGTTGCATCGAATATCCCTCAAACGAGTTAATTTTTATAAAATGGATACATGGGAAAACGAGTTATTTAGAATGCGTCTGGTTTCGACGGTTAATTGAACCAAGGGTTGTCACGCCCCTAAATCCGCATCAAAGCCTAATAAGATTTTGGCATCAATAAATGCCACGGAAATTGCGCACGCAAGGTCGTAATCACGTGACATACATGATATGCCCCATAAAATATCCTAGGCGCAATAACTAGGACAACGCACCCGAAATAGACCAGTAAATACGATCACCAAAGCAAAGCAACGTGTCAAGTCGAGTGAGTTCAATTCAAGCACAACCTAATTTAAATTAGCTAGAAAGCATGTTAAAAACACGTTAAATAAAGCGAGTAAATAAACGCGATAAATCTATACTAGAAAGCACGGGAAAAAGCACGTAAATATAATTATGAAAGCATGTAAACCAAATTAATAAAGAAAGAATTAATGGAAAACAACTATATTAATGGAGAGGAAGATGAATAGTGCAACTTACAACCCAATTGAGTGTCAAACCAAGAAGAATCAAAGAAGAACCCTTCAAATCCCCTAAAACCTAAGCTATTCTACCCTAAAATCTGTTCTAAAACGTTAATATCTGATATTTACAACAAAAATGGCATAAATACCAAGTGGGGAAAGAAATAGAATAGAAAAGAGAAAATAAAATAAAAGGCAAAATATCTCCTGGAAACAGGGGATCGATCGATCGATCCCCTGGGATGGATCGATCAATGATTAATAAAATAGCCCGCTGTCATGAAGGATCGATCGATCGATCCCTTTGATCAATCGATCGATCAAGCAGGTCATAACACACTGCATTGTTGTTTTGGGCTGCTTGGATTTCCCGTCCGCTGAAATCGCCTTAACTTCTTCGTTCTGAATCGGAATCGCGCACCGCTCGCGTCCACGCAAAGATTGTGAGGAGGGATACAACTTTCGTGTAGATGTTGCACCAGGTGCTCAAGCTGTGAAAAGACTAAAATGCCCTTGAACGTGCGATCTCATACAAAAATTGAGTGGAATGCGTCCGAACTTCACACTTAGCATCCAAATACCTATAAAAGCTCAATTAACCTCTGCAAAACATGTTAACATAGAAATTTGTGGTTGTATGGTTAATGAGCATTAATATAGGGAATAAGATACCCGAAGGGGCTAAAATGCGTAGGTTCGAGGGATGAAATACACAATATTTGCGTCATATAACCAGGCCAGATACTTACTATGATACAAAATTTACAAAGGAAGAATACCGTCTTACTTAACGACTCGATCCCCACACGCCTTGACGCCTCTTTTTATCTTTAACCTCTCCTCCATAGTGCAACGCAAGAGTCCATCTATAAAAGGTCCATAACACTCGAGTCCACGCATACCCCGGTATCCATTGATACAGCCTCGGCATCCATTAATCAACAAGTACAGTGTCCACCGCGCGAAACAAGTTCTTCGAATGATGAAGAATGAAATAATCGTTTAAAGACAAGATCTCTATGACCTATGGTAATGTAAAATCGAATCTTGTAAACACAAAGGATGTTTTTAACTTTGGAAACCTTTGGTAAACAATGGTAGAAAATGTGTATATTCTGTTAATTTTTTTATATTTTTCCCCCTCATTTTTCTGAGCAAAAGACGCCATAAATAATATTTTTTCGTCGGCGCGTTGTTCCAACGAAAGCTTGATGTCGTTTGAATAAAATGACCATCTCGTTAGAACGAGAAAACCACATTGTTTGAATGACTCCACTATGTCATTTGAACGACTTAGAATGTCATTTGAACCAAATAAAATCAAGGTAATGTTCATATGACTCTAAACACGAAATAACTCAAAAAAATCATTTTAAAATCGATTTAAAATAAAATAACATCCTTAGAAAAATATTTCGAGTATCGATAAATCATTATGCATCTATAGCTAAGAGAATCCTGAAAAACAATGTGAAGACGTGAAATGTGCACCAAACTATGGCATGATCTATCTTTGAAGCTTGGTCGCTACGTCTTCAACACAACGTCATAGGCTTAATAATAATCGTGACAAATAAAATCTATCGTATGACTCAAAGTGGTTTTTGTCCTGAATAATTCCAATACATACAAATTGACTTTATTTAGAAATGTGTCCTTACAAAACTTATGGGTTTTCTTAGTCACTAAACAACTAATAACAAAATCTTCATTTTTAAAATTTATTGTTCATTACCACTGCATATGTTTGCTTTTGCCATTGATTCCATCTATATGAAAAAACATGAACTTCTAATTTTAATATTGTTGAGATTCATAAGTCCCATAAGTTTATATTTGGGGGCATGTTCTTTCTTTAGTCTTTGTACGAGGTTTTTCAATTTTTATTTTAATAAAATTCCACTATAGGCAGGGATTTTTCTAGACTTGAGTTCTCGAAAAGAATAGGTTATCAATTCCAATTGTTTAGCCAAATATATATATCTATATGATAAAGCAGGAGGGCCTTTTGCCACATCATACAAGTTTTGCCATGTCATATTGCCACATCATACAAAACATATATAAATAAATTTTGTATTTATCTATAAAATAAAAGAGAAGAGGTTTTTTTGTCTCTCCAGTTGACGGCTCAGATTAAAAATTGGAGGTTTTGGTATTTGCCAACTGACCGCTGGGATTAAATAGAAGGACTTTCAGATTAAAAGTTTTACTCGAGCCGTGTGCTCTGAAAGAGCATTTATTACTCTATCCCTAACAACAAACTGTTAGGTGCCTATCGATGTGCTCTGAAAGAGCATTTATTACTCGAGCCATGTGCTCTGAAAGAGCATTTTTGTCTCTCATTTATTGTTTATTCTCTCTCTGGGTACCGATTCTCTCTCTCTCTCAAGTGAGCGACAGCTGCCTATCGATGTCGAATCCATCTCCGTCGGAGCGTTATGGTGGATTTGGGGATAAGGGTTTGACGGAGAGTCGTGATGGCCTCCCCACCTCCATATCTGAAGGAGCGTTAGGTGATCCATCTCTGAAGGAGCGTTAAGGTTAGTTTTTTTATATGCTTCAGGTGCCCATCTTCACCACCATGAAGTTAACCGACCTGTTCCAATATTTCATGTCTTCAACTCTAAATGGCTAAGAAAACATAAAAAAAACACAACGATGTTGTTGATGTAGATCTGTTTTATTTTTTATTAATGTTTTTCTGTGGACTTCATCATTAACTATTTTTTGAGGTTTTGATTATAGCTGAGAATCTACAGGGTTAAAAGATGTAGATATGGGCAAAAACAGTAGGGCCTCTTCAGTCCTCCGACGTATTTTTACATAATGGGTTAGATCTTCAAGTATTTTTTATTGAGATATTTTCTTGACAAGTGAACTTTTTAATTTATTTTTGTTCTTTTTCTATTGGGTTAGATCTTGAAGTTCTTTTCTTTTCCTGACAGGTGATATTTTCCTAAGTAGATGTATTTTTGTCATTTAAAGTTGAATGTTTCAAATGGTTACTCATCCAGACTTTCTATTTCTTTTTTGTACGTTTGCTCTTATTTCTTTAAAAGAACTGTGATTTAACCAAAAAGTTTCCATACTTTCTCACATTATAGGAAATATGGAGATAATTATGGAGATATGGTAAAGGAAGATGTGATATCTACATTTTTGTCATGTGTTTATGCCTGGAGATATATTATAGCTTTGATAACATTATAGGAAATATGGGTTTGTTTGGATACCCTCACAGGTACGAAACCTTATGGGTTTGTTTCTTTGGTTTATGCATCAGGGTTTTCTTGAATACCCGTGTAAGAGTGTTGTTTAATCTACCATTCATTGCAGTAGAAGCACTCATTTATCACTATTCTCATGTATCCGCTTCTCAAATTCACCAAATCTTTGAGATTCATATAAGACCACTATGTAAGAACAGTTTTTAAATGAAACTTTTACCACTATGTAAAATCTTTGAGTTCCACTAATTTTGGTGTTCCACTAATTTTGCTCTGTTTTCCTAATTTTCCTAATGAAAACCACTAATTTTGCTCTGTTTTTGTTGTTCCACTAATTGTGCTCTGTTTTCCTAATTTTCAGTTTCTGTTAGAAAATATGAATGTTGTTTCGGTAACTTTCAGTTTCTCTTTTTGGTTTTCATTTATTCAACGAGTTCTTTTTTTATTGCGTTTTATTTGTAGATTGTTTACAGATGTTCAACATTTGACTTACGGTGGCGATTTAAAAGTTGAGCTGTCGTGATCGGATGTGGTGCCATAAAACAGGATTTGTGATTTGTGGTTGTAGTCTAAAGTTGAGGTCATGGCAGTTATTGAATTGGTTTTATTGAATGTTGAGGTCATGGCAGTTATTGAATGTTTTAATCTAAAGTTGAGCTCATGGCAGTTATTGATCGGATGTGGTCCCACGTTAAACTCTCTCATGGAGGTTATTTTTATTATTTTTTTTCTTGAATAAAAACCTCATTATAAATGAAGATGGAGCTAATAAACTCTCATGGCGTGTTTTTCGTGTTTTTCAAGTTGTTGATAAATGAAGATTGTGCAGAGTTGAATTAGTTATTTAATTTTTATTTTATTTTTGCTAGATCATTCGTAAGGAAGTGACAAATCTGCCCATAGCAGTGGGAGTGGGACTCGAGAACTTTACTGGTAAAGAAACCGCTCTACCCAATGTAGGGCTTAAAGGGATATCACAATTCAAAAGTTATTCCAACAGACATGGGATCCACTACCCAAAAATCTATAGCGTGGGATTTCCTAAATAAAAGGACAAAAATAGTTAGCATATGTCAATCAAGAAGACACATGAATAAGAATAAAAAGATAATTAGTTCATATATAGAACATAACGTATATGTACTATGTTTTTGGATAATAATTATTATTTTAAATAATTTTTTAGGTCATTTAATCTAATATATTTTGTGTGCAGAATTACTGAATTATAGATTGAGAGGTGTGCACTTATATTTTGGCTTTATTAAGAAAATTTATTTATCGTAAGATATTCTATAATAAAAAAAAACTTCATTATAAAAAAAGTCACTTTATAAAAAAAATGTTTTATAATTTTTTTTATGAAAAAAAATTGTATTAAAAACTATTTTACAACACTTTTTATTTTATCCCGGTTCATTTCTATTAGCGACCTATCATTAGCGATATATCATTAAAATGAGTGGGGAGATTTGATCATTTTATTATGTCTTGAAAGCGAAAGAGACTTTACGAAATTCATATTCGAATGACATTGAATAAGACTTTTTTCCTGTAATTCGAATTTCAAATAAATCATTACTGATGGGGAATTGTTGAACATTTTAATATTATATATTAGAAAATAGACTTTATAAATCGATATTTGAATAAATTAAGATGTGACGGAAAAAGTGGAGGCGTGAATCCTTAATCTTATATTATGACTCATGGGCAGGACAAAGTGAGGTGGGGTAGAATGCAATAGAGTTAAATTGTTTTTAAGTTGACTTTTTATTTCACTGCGCGATCGACACGGGTACACATTTATCACGAGAATAAATTTATCGCCATTCCATTGACACGGGTACAAAAAATTAATGGCATCTTGCAATGCCATTAATTTTTAATCACATAACTGGGGTGTACTTGTGCCGATGGCACGGTGATAAATTTGTCCCCGTGATATTTTGTACCCGTGCCGGTGGCACGGCGGTAAATTTGTATTTGCACTATTAACGACACATTTAAAACACAAAATATAACGGGAACAAATTTACCGCCGTGCCGCCGACACGGTTACAAAATATCACGGAAGCAAATTTATCGGGTGCCACCGGCACGGGTACAAAATATCACGGGGACAAATTTATCACCGTGCCATCGGCACGGGTACACCCTAGTATATATATATATAGAGAGAGAAAGAGACACACACACACACACACTAGGGTATGCCCGTGCATGAAGGCACCCAAATAATTTTGAAAAATATTAAATGTGTAAATAATTTAAGTCATAACGTTTTTTTTCAAAACACCAATGTGTAATAATCAAGAAAATTTGGCCAGGATTTATTTTGTTTACTATATTATCCACACTATTTGAGAAATAAAAAAAAATACTCCATTAACAACATTACTAATAGTTTGTCTTAAACCCCATATAAACAATATCATAAACATCAAATACTAATGCTAGTCATGAATTTATTTCTACAACACATGTAAACAATTTATAAAATTTTGACAGAGTTTTCTCTATTTGTAGGACTATCGATACTGTTTAACAAATAGAAAAATACTCCAACAACAATATTCAAAGATACCGAATTTATCATGTAAAATGCATATGAAGAAGAAATTAACGTCATAGAAAAAGTTATCAGCCATGAATATTCCATCATATATCAAAATAGTTCGTGCCTGAAGGCCCGTGTCTGAAGGCATGGAGAAAAAATCCAAAGTATTGAATCTTATATAACAAAGTCAAAAAAAATTAGAACGCAAATAAGTGCAAATAATTTAAAACATTTGGGCAGAATTTACTTTGTTTATAGGACTATCCACCCTGTTTCAGAAAAATAAAAATCCAACAATACTAATTTCCTTTTAATAATGGTAAACTATTATAAAACGCAAATACTTGTAAAAAAATTTAAAATTTTTGGACAGAGTATCCTTTGTTCATAGGACGATCTACCATGTTTGAGAAATAAAAAATAATCAACGACAACAATACTAATAGTGTCACGAAACTCGCACAAACGATATCATATCCATAAAATACTTTAAAATAGGAAATTATTTTTTATAACACCAATGTGTAAATATTTTAGGAAATTTGGGCAAAATTTCCTTTGTTTATAGGACTATCCACCACGTTATTTAAGAAATAAAAAAATATCACACTAACAATATTGAAATAGTCCGGATTTATCAATCAAAATCAAATATATTTCATTCTCTAAAAGTTAAAATCAATCATTGACAAAATGTTATCCCAACAACTAACTATAATACATAAAAAAGAATTCCATTTGGATCGGTATAACTAATTCCACAATCATCTCTTTCAACCATTCAATCATCATAGCACTAGGGTACAAAGTACTTGCACATTGGGTAGAATCGTCAGTATAATTACTCAGTAATAATAAAAAAACGAAAGTGGTTCATATAGAGCATCCAAATTTATCAACATATTAGTGATTATTTTATAAGTTTCATCTCGCGTAGTTTATCCCCTGTCTCTTCATACCCATTTACTCTTTCACTGCTAGCAAGATCAACCAAATGCAAACTACCATGCAAAACAACATTGGTCTCCAAATCAATCTCCTGAACATGAATAGTCACAACACTTCATTGTAACAACCCTCGATTTTGGAGACTGAGAAATTAAATTTTAGGAAAATAAAATTTAATTAAATTGGAGAATTTCAAAATTTGGGACTTGAAGCCCAAAAATAGAGAATATTTCAAAGTATTCCGGACGATGATTCTAAGGGTACCATCGATCCCGGAAGGGTCGAGATAGTCAAAATGACTGTCATTGGGTCTTATTTCGGCTCCGGAATGTTTTTAAGCTATTTTGACTTGAATTGGAGTAAACGAGTCATTTAAGTGTGTATTAACATTTAAAATTGGGATTTTGTTTTAAAGGATTTGGAGGCTTACAGATTAAGCCATTTCTCATTTGAGAGAAAAGAGAGAAACCCCTAGAGGGAGAAAGAGAAGGAAAGAAGAAGAAAAGAAGAGAGAGAGGAAGAAAGCTTGGAGATTCCGGCTCAAAATCGCGACATCGAGGACGATCCAACCTCTACAAATCTGAGGCAAGTGTTTAATCTTGCTAAATAGCTATTTGTGTATTTCATTTCATAATTTGTGGGGTAAAGAAATGGATTTTTGGGTATAAATACCAAAACCTAGATTTTTTTGGGTTTAAATCTTGAAATAATTGTTAATCTATGGTTTAATAACACATAAATGGTTGGGATGATATGTAGGATGGGTTTTCTTGTTAATAATATTATTGGGTTAAAGATTTGGGGCCTTGGTGATGATATTTGGGTGTTTGAGGGTTGTGGATTTGCTGAAAATGGAAAATCGGCCAAGGCAACTGGTATGGCCGGTCGACCGCGGTCTGGAGACCGGTCGACCGCGCCTTAAGGAAAAAAAAGCCTACTGCATTTCTGCGTAGGCAAAATTTTGACCCGCGGTCGACCAGGGGTCTGTGACCGGTCGACCGGTCCCCTGTTTTTAGCCCAACAATTTGGAGTTGTCCCTCCCCTTTTCTTTTGGAGTTTATTCTTAGGGGCTTCCTTAATGGGTTGTTTTATGGGTTTCCTAAGATGAATTCTAGCCCTTTTTGGTTGGGTATGTTGATTTGGGGTTCTCTCTTTTAAGGTAAGAGATATCTTTTGGTGACTTATAGGGGGTCTCTCACTTAGTATCTGATAGTGGGAACTTCTTGGAATGATTGGATAAGAAATATCCATGTATGTTGTGAAATTTCTAGAACGACATTTATGTCAAATCCTAGTGAGGATAGGATATTGTTAAGATACAATTCGGGGCCAAATGGAAGAGAATGGTTATATACTCTTTAAGAGTGAGGGGTCTCATATCCTTAGAAATGTTTAGACTAGGGAACAATTGATAACTCTATAGGAGTAAGGGTTCCCGAGATTTATTCGAACCATAGATGACATTGGGAACGCTTGGGATCGTACTATCGACTAGAAGTAGAGGTAGTATAAGTTCTAGTTAGGATAGTTCACATGTAATTATGGGGATATGACCACTGAAATTCCAATACTTGAAATGAGGTTGGAATAAATTGAGGTTTCAGACTATTAAGTCATGTGTGTGCCTATGGTTAAATAGTACTAAAAGTAATTAGGTACTTTTGAATATGGATGAAATGTGTAGTGATGGATTCCTACACAAACTCTTGGGTGATAACCCTACTATTGAAAATATATGTATAGATATATACATATGGTTTTGGGAGACTATTCATCATATGAAAAGTGATTGAATATGTTTCAAGTGAGAGATTGTATTCACATATCGAGGTAAATTTGATGGAAATTGTGGTGACGGCTTGTATATTGAGGATTATGTATACTTATAGCCGAGTTTATATATCTTATACATATGAACGAGAATTAGATTGTATATATAATGATGTAGCGATGTGTGAAGATATGTACATATATCTATGTATGAATATGAATATATGGATATACTTATGTTGTGGACATACATGGTATGGATATTTAAACCGTATATGATGGTTTACTATATTGGATCATACGATGGGATCATATGGATGTATGTATATTGCGCATGTGAGCGATATATATACTTATGTGGTTAAGCATACCCCGCTCATGCTATCATTGGGAAGTTTCCGCGCAGAGGGTGAGCATCCTGGCATATAGAGCAGGGTGTGGATATTCCCCAGGTCATAGTTGTCCCTTGTGTTATTATACGATAGATATATATTTTGGGATGAGACGTGGTGGGTATGTTTCGTCTCATTTCCGGTTGGAACTATGACCGCTTCCCGGGACGTCGTGTGTGTGAGTTACCACGAGGTGGGTGTCGTTGATCCCCACCAGGTGGTCCCCAGTTGTTACGTGAGCCGGACTCTTGGAAGATGATAGCATTGATGCAGTTTTATCGGCACTATATATAGCCGGGTATTATATGTGCATGGCCATTGTACATCATATATGGTATGTACACTTAGTCATGGGTATGGATGATGGTGTGTATATATATATATGGTGAGAATAAAATACCTGTATATATATTTATATATCCTAGGTGAAAGGATATGGTATTTCTATGGGGTACATCTTGGATGATTATGGTGTACCAGATTTATCGGGGGTTGATGTATCGTATTGAGGAATACTTCGGTTACATCATCCCAAGGATATTATGGGAGATTTTTAGTTGTTTTCATATTGTAGTTTAAAGTTTTAGTAGTAAGGTAGTATTAAATTGTATGTTAAGAATTATGGATCTCTAGGATCGACATTCCCCAGGAGTAGTGTAACGAGGTGGTTCCTTGTTTGGATTTCGCTTTGCGAGACACCTCACGCACGAAACGCAGTGCCATGTCGAGATTTGAGAGAAGTAATTCCATATGTGGCATCTCGTATCTCTGGTCTTGACCTTGTCAGGAGTAGTGTAACGGGGCGGTTCCTTGTTTGGATTTCGCTTTGCGAGACTCCCCACGCACGAAATGTAGTACAATTTTGAGATCAGAGAGAAGTTTTGCCATTAATCCATGTGAATGATATTTAGAGATAAATTCTTATATTTTAGCCTATATATATGTATATATATATATATATATATATGTATATATATATAGGGGTAACGTATTAAGGATTATAATTCATGAATTTATAAATCGGAATCCATTAATCCCTAGTATGGCATAATTGTTGTAATCATAATCTAGTAGGATTAGAAAGGGTGGATCCTTAGATTATGACGGGAAAGTAGCTCTCGTGGGTATAGGCTAGGCCTATGATAAGTTAGGTTGTCCTAATAACAATGGGGGTAATTTAACTAAAACTTGAGGACGCGAATAGGTGCGCGCCTTTAGATGAGAGGTGAGTTGGGGTTCCACGAGAGTGCGGTTCCACTTTAATTGTGAAATAAGTGCACCGATAATTATTATGCACGGTTAACACAATTGCTAAATATTTTTCACATTCGGGGCTCTGACCTGTTTACTTTTCTCTCCTCCTTGTATATATATATTATCACAGGTATCCTACCGCATGGATGCCGGATGACCTTCTATCCAGAGTCTTGGGAGCCGTGACAGGTGCGGACTGTTGCGGGACGTTTCATCTAGCCGCTTCCTACTTCTTTAAAATTCTAGGTAGGATTCATGTTGTATATCGGGTTTGTACCCAAGGGATATTTATATACATGTTTATATTTATTCCATTTCAGTTATTGTATTGGTTGTGACCCGACAGCTTATTCGGGTCTACCTTGTGTAGTACATTCGGTTGTATTTATTTAGTTCATTTTATTTCTAGCATCTCATTTATTTTAGTTCCTTCATGCATCTTTTTCTTGATGGTGGTGTTATAGTGTTAGTTTGTTGTTCGTTGCACGTTTTTCTTTAATTTTAACATCTCACTTATATGATATCGGGTAGTTAGTCCTATATTATATGGTACTGGCAGTTGATGTTGAGACTGGACCATCTGAAACTCCTGATTTAATATAGTATAGGGTTGGCCACCCGTTATTATTTTAGGGGGGTTGTGACATTCATCATTCATATTTTTATTCTATCTAAAATAAAAATGCCGCAAAACAACAAACCGATTACAAACAAAGAGGGAAAGAGAATCCTAGGTATTTTACAAAAGAGAACACTACTCGAAAATCAAAAGTAAAAGATTTCAACAATGGATCATATGATTCTAATGGAGATCATTTATAGGTAGTAAAATATTTGGAGAGAAGAAAATAAATAGATTTATTATCCAAATGATACCTTTGGGACCAGTTGCTTATTTCATTTAGCGAAGTAGCACCAACAACCCTATTCATCAACCCAATATTCACCAACTCTAGGAATTCTGCAGTGAAAATAGAGATTCTGAAAATATTAGAGATATAAACATGTACTACTCTTATAGGTATTTGTGGGTGTGTGTGAGAGAGAGAGATGGCAAAATAGTATATTACCATAATGCGGTGCTTAAATATTCACCGCCATTAGAGAGACCGATGGTTTCATAAACCAAGTTTACATCTAAAATAAAGAAAAAACATGACTAGATCAATAAAACTGCAAAAGAAAAAGAGAAATCTCAAGTTTTATACCTCAATTTGAATGTGAATCGATCAAGTACCACAATGCGAATGCAAATAGGAATCTCGAGTATTAAGACAAATCGAAAACAATACAATTAAATTATTCTTTCTTCAACTTCTTTGATTTAATCATATCATAAATGTATGACACTAACTAAAAATTCATTAAATCACAAAAACACTAACCTTTAAAAATAAAGGTTTAATGTTGAAACAAATTGCCAATTACTTTATGTCGGTTTAAATGTAAGAAGTAACTAAATAACTCTCATATTGCACCACCAGAGAATGACATTGGTACTAAAGTTCATATCCAACTAAATGCATGTCTATAGAGAAGGTTAAAAATATACATGTGCCAAAAAACAATAAATAAAGTTAGTGTTATCAAGAAAAGTCAGTTCTATATGTGTATTGAGTCAGTTATAATACACAAACAATAAACAAATAGTAAATCTAGAACCAAAAAAAAGAAAAAAAATGGGTCTGATTGTTGATCAGAGTCTCGGGTGAGCTTTGGAAGTTTCTGCCAAATTGGGACTCAAGAAAGCAACCTTCATACTTGTTCAAGCAACAATGTTGGTGTTAGGATTAAGGATTCCAAAGTTAATTTATTATGGATTAATTAACCAAAATGGTGAGATCCTGGATTTGATAAATAATTGACTCTCTCGTAAGAGAATTGGAAATAGAGTGCCATAAAATCACAGATCTTAGATTCCTTTTTGGAGGAAAAAATAGAATATTTGCCTATCATCAAAAGCTTAAATGAAGGTAAATCACGACAACCAAGCCAAAAGAGCTAAACACATAGTAAAATGAATATTAATTATGATAAAGATGACAATGTATGAAATAAAAATTTAACTTCGGAACAATATTTCCCCAAACTTGATATTCACAATCCATGTGTAGCAGAGCAGTGATGCAACACAATTAAATACCCTGCATATATTATATCAAAGACCCTACATATTGTATATCAAATACCATTTGCATAACAGGTCATACTAGACAGGTCTTGGGCCAATTAAAACCTACCAATACCTTAAAACAAATTTCAAGGCCTAACGATGCACATGTAGATCAAAACATAAATGTAAGTAAAATAGTATATGCAATTACCTAACAAACATCATGATTGAAGCCCAAGGGTGTGGCACATGAGGACAAATCAAAGGGTCAAAAAACTCAATAGAATCCTTAATTATATATAATCGATCGATAAAAAATCGTCAAAGTTCCATCTGGTTTCACTCTAATAACTCAAAAGATATATCATTAATTCTTCACTAATAGTATCAATCACCATCTGCTTACAATTTTTAGAACAAAAGATATAGAAAACCTTAAATTATATTCACAACTTATTATCATAACTTGAATAAACCCCATTACAAGGTCACCCCGGTAAAACAGGAGCCTAATTTCTATTTGCATGTGAATAAAAGAGCGAGATTACCTTGTCATTCACTATCATTTTGTCAAATAGAAAGCATAAATCTAAAACCAATAACCTCTGAATACGATCAGATAAAACATGGAGATTCTGCTAGACAAATTAATAAACATATAATGGAATGGAAAAGTAGTTAGTAAACATATCTGAAGCACATTAGTTCAACAAAATATACGTGTACCTATGAAACTGAAGATATACAATATAGTTAGTTTATATATGTGTACCTCCATAGCATAAGTCATATCAAGTGATCATCAAGACAAATGTCGATTTATAAGAAGTATACTATAGCCAACATTAATATAAAATCCATGAAATATCTCACCACAACCACAATTAATAGAACTATGCATAATACCATGCAATGTTGATTGAAAGGAGAGAAATTATGGAGATTTGTTCACTATTGGGAGAAAGGCCGTAACTTTTTAACCATAAATTAGAATCAGGCGTGTCACGACCCCAACCCAATAGTAGTAGGGAATGAGTGTCTTGACATGCCACCAAGGCATTCAATGTTATGGACTTAAAATATTTCTTAAAATAAATGCAACGGAAATACATTCACATGGTCATGAATCGTAAACTATTGAAAAAATGGAATTACGTCATCAGAGCTTTCTAAAAGGGAACTTCGTATATATTAAAGTATGAACGGATTACAACTTATGCCAAATTTAAAAGCTTATTACTAAAGAGCCAAACATGATCTATCTCCTAAAAACAAACGTTATATTTAAAATTATAACAAAAGAGCTCCTCAAGCTAGATCTTCAACATAGTCCTTCTACACTCCATCCTCCCGTCTAATTATTTCCTGAAAATCGTTATTTATACAACGTCAGCTAAAAGCTGAATCAGATTTAATGTCCCGACATTCCAAGGTTTTTCAGAAAATAGATACCTATTCAAGTCAGAAGAGAAGGCATATACATATATGGATAGGAACTTGTAGTAAATAGATATATATATTGAAATGATAGTATATATATCACAATTGGATAGCTCAGAATAAAACGAATGCAACAATTCAAATGTGATATCTTTTTCTTTCAATCATATCATTTTAATGGCCAAGTACACTCTAATACCGTATTCTTCTACCGTATTATACCCCGGTAGTTGAGGGTCAATCGAACTAGTTCGTCACACCGCCTTATTTAGGGCACACCAGCGATAACCCAGCTAGGAAGGTCAGTCAGTAAAGAGGTCCCTTAGGCCGAATCATATTTTCAATAATCAATCTCATTTTCAATACTCATTTCAATCAATATGTCTATATGGAGAGATATAAACATATCACAAATGAATCAATCATCGGTATCAGATGCATTTTGAGAATAAAAGCATTTCACAAAATACATAGTTTGCATAATATCATATAATTAAAATGCACAAGGAATGTCAGAGTACTCACCTAAAATAGAGGCTCGAAAATATAGATATTGAGTCTTGGATCACACGTTAATCTAATAAATACAATAACGGTTTAATTATGTATTCTAAATAAATCCCAATTCTAAATATTGTGTTTTAAACCTAAAATATCTTGCTGAAAAAGGTTACTAAAACCATTTTCTCTATATTTTTAATATTCATTCATCGTATTTAAAGAATTTCAATTCATAGTTCTTCCTAATCAGTCGGTTCCCAGTAGAGATGGAGGGTCACAGGGGCACCACTTAAATACCATCTCATCTAGACATAACATTTCCGGATTTATTCCCAGTAGAGATGGAGGGTCACAGGGGCACCACTTAAATACCATCTCAACTAGACAGAATTTCACCGGGACTGACTTTGGAATTACTTAAATGAGATTCTATAATACGAGCAATTGCTTACAAAAATCATTTTAAAAAGAGTATATATATTTTTCAAACAAGTTGACATATTTTGAAAATAAAATCAATTTAGATTGTTTCCAAATTTTAAGTTTTGATTAGTAAAGTCTTTAGTGTATTTTACCAGCATAACTACTAAGTAAAGCTATAAAATACGAAATTAAAACTACAAAAATGAATTATAACATTTAAATAAAATCATACCTACGAAATGAATTCTTTCTTCGAAATTATAAAACTCCTTCTTAAGATATTTCCCAAGCTTTCTATCACTCTTTATTACTATAATTCTGAACGAATTGGTGTGAGTTTCAAATGAACCCTAAGGCCCTATTTATAGGTTTTCAAAAGTATTACGGTGTTGACACGTGTCTGGATGATAAGGTTCCCTTTGGTGAGTCGTCGTTCACGTGTCGTGCAACGGATCAGCCTTGCAGTCTTGGTTTACCAAACGGCGACATGTGTTTTTTTCCTTTTTCTAGAGGATTTACATGAGTTTTATCCTTTCCTATAAAGGTGACACGTGTGCAGTGGATATGTTCAAAAACCGAGCATGAGGTGTCGAGGATAGGTATTAAGGGTATAAGGGTCATTTCACACATGAAGGGTATTTTGGTAATTTCACACTATATATTTTGAATATTTCTTAGAGGTCCTTGAAAATATTTTATTTACAAAATGGCCCATTTTATATTTTTATTTTATTCCTTAAAGTTTCATAAAATTATATTTTCTACCCCAAAACTTATTATATACCTTAAGATATGTCATAAGACTTCGACTTCATCCTATTTACGATTGATTCTTCATATTTAAAAATGGGGTTTATTATATTGATAGCCAATAACATCACATATCTAATAATACAATATTTATAAGATAGTAAGTAACACATGAGTGTAAAAACAAACTATATACATATGACCACATAAAAGTGGGGTCATTACATCCTACCCTCCTTATAAAAAGTTTGGTCCCCAAACTTGACTCATATTAATTTACAAACAAGTATGGATATCTCTCCTTTATTTCATCTTCCCGCTCCCACGTTGCTTCTTCAACTGAATGATTTCGCCATAATACTTTGACCAGTGGAATTATCTTGGTCCGTAATATTTGATCTTTATGGTCCAAAATTTCTACCGGATGCTCAATGTATGACAAGTCTTCTCTAACTTGAAGAGGTTTGTGACTTAAGATATGTGTTGGATCTGGGACATATTTCTTTACCATTGATACGTGAAACACACTATGTACACTAGAGAGTTCAGGTGGTAAGGCTATTCTATACGCAACAGCTCCTATCTTTTCAAGGATTTCAAATGGTCCTATGTATCTTGGGCTCAACTTCCCTTTCTTCCCGAATCGTATTACTCCCTTTGAAGGCGATACTCGTAAGAACACATAATCTCCTTTTTGAAATTCTAACTGTCGGTGTCGATTGTCAAAATAACTCTTTTGACGGCTTTGAGCGATTCGAAGTCGGTCTTGTATCAATTTCACTTTATCTGTTGTGATCTGAATCAATTCTGGTCCCAACAATTTTCTTTCTCCAACTTCTACCCAACATGCGGGAGAACGACACCTTCTACCGTATAGTGCTTCATATGGAGCCATTTGAATAGTTGCTTGATGACTATTATTATAGGCAAACTCCACTAATGGTAAATGATCATCCCAATTCCCCTTCAAATCAAGTACACAAGCCCTGAGCATATCCTCTAATGTTTGAATGGTTCTCTCAGATTGACCATCTGTTTGAGGATGAAAAGCAGTGCTGAAATTCAATTTTGTTCCCATGGTTGCTTGTAGGCTTTTCCAAAAGCGAGAAACGAATCTAGGGTCACGATCAGAAATAATTGAAATTGGGGTTCCATGAAGCCTAATAATTTCCCGTACATATAACTTGGCTAACTTTTCTAATGAATGGGTAATTTTAATGGCAAGAAAATGAGCAGATTTAGTTAACCTATCAATAATTACCCAAATAGAATCATTACCATTTGAACTCCTTGGTAAACCTGTCACAAAATCCATGGTAATATGTTCCCATTTCCATTCAAGGATAGGTAGAGGTTGTAATAATCCTGATGGTTTCTGATGTTCAGCTTTTACTTGTTGACAAACCAAACAGTGAGATACAAATTCTGCTATCTCCCTTTTCATATTATTCCACCAAAACACTTCTCGAAGATCTCTATACATCTTGGTATTTCCAGGATGAAATGTAAATCTCGAGCAATGAGTTTCCTCCAAAATTTGTCTCTTTAGTTGGGCATCACGTGGAACACACACTCTATTTCCAAACCTCAATATATCATCCCGTATCGCAAATTCAAATCTCTTCCCTTCAATAACCTCTTCTCTGATCTTCTTCAGTTGTGGGTCATTTACTTGTGCCATTTTGATCCTTTCCATCAATGTGGGTTGTACTTGTAAGGTTGCGATTATTCCTCCTTTGCTATAAATGCGTACATCTATTTCCATACTTCTCAAATCCTCTAACAAAGGTTCCTGATTTGTAATGAGACATGATAAATTTGTTGTAGACTTCCTACTTAAAGCATCTGCTACTACATTTTCTTTCTCTGGGTGATAATGAATATTTAAATCATAATCCTTCATTAATTATAACCACCTCCTTTGTCTCATGTTCAATTCTTTCTGAGTAAATATATATTTCAAACTCTTATGATCGGTATAAATCTCACAAGTCTCACCATATAAATAGTGTCTCCAAATCTTAAGAGCAAAAATTATAGCAGCTAATTCTAAGTCATGGGTTGGATAATTCTGTTCATGTGATTTTAATTGTCTCGAGGCATAAGCTATTACTTTCCCATTTTGCATTAGCACACATCCCAAACCATTTTTTGAAGCATCACTGTAAATCACCAATCCTCCTGTCCCTGAAGGAATAGTCAAAATTGGGGCAGTTACTAATCGATTCTTAAGTTCTTGGAAAATATTCTCAACTTCCTCAGACCATTCATATTTTACCTTCTTTTGTGTTAACCAGGATAGAGGTTTGGCAATACTAGAAAATCCTTCAACAAATCTTCGATAATAACCTGCTAATCCAAGGAAACTACGAATCTCTGTTACATTAGTTGGTCTAGGCCAATCTAGTATAGCCTCGATCTTTTGAGGGTCAACCGACAGTCCCTCTTTGGAAATGACATGTCCTAGAAAAGAAACGCTAGGCAACCAAAACTCACACTTCTTTAATTTTGCATATAATTTCTCCTTCCTAAGGATTTGTAATACTATCTCTAAATGCTTCTCGTGTTCTTCAATACTCTTGGAATAAATAAGGATGTCATCAATGAAAACAACCACACATTGATCCAAATATTTCCTAAACACTCTATTCATCATATCCATAAAAACGGCTGGTGTATTAGTAAGTCCAAATGGCATCACAAGAAATTCATAGTGACCATATCTAGTACGAAAAGCTGATTTCGAAATATCATCTTCCTTAATCTTCAATTGGTGATATCCTGACCTAAGGTCAATCTTAGAAAATACTTGCGCACCTTGTAGTTGGTCAAACAAATCATCTATACGAGGTAAGGGGTATTTATTCTTAATGGTTACCTTGTTCAGTTCACGATAATCTATACATAACCTCATCGTCCCATCCTTCTTTTTAACAAAAAACACCGGAGCACCCCAAGGGGATATACTTGGTATAATAAAACCCTTGTCTAATAGATCTTGTAATTGAACTTTTAATTCCCTTAATTCTAAAGGTGCCATGCGATAAGATGATTTTGAGATTGGTATGGCTCCAGGAAGAAGGTCAATCGTAAACTCTATTTCTCTACTAGGAGGTAGACTGGGTAAATCATCCGGAAAAACATCTGGAAAATGTTTTGCTATAGGGATATCTTCTAAACTAGAATCCTTCATTTGCAAATCAATAACACTTGCAAGAAATCCTTGACATCCTTTCTTAAGAAAACTATAGGCTTGCATTGCAGAGACAATACACAAGGGAGATAGGACGCCGGTTCCTTCAAAACTGAATTTTGGTTGGTTAGGAATTTGGAAAGTAACTCTCTTCTCAAAACAATCTACATTAGCATGATATGATGCTAACCAATCCATCCCCAAAATGACTTCGAAATCTCTTATGTCTAAAACTATCAAATCGACAAATAGTTTATGACTACTGACATCTATAGGGCAAGATTTATATACTAATGTACCCGTCAATAAATCACCAGAAGGAGTAGAAATGTGTATGTTATGATTCAAGGGTTCGGGAATATTAGGAAAGCGATTAACGAAATGTAAAGACACAAATGAATGGGTAGAACCAGGATCTATTAAAACTTGAAAAGGCTGTGCACATATAGAAAGTATACCTGACACTACTGCATTAGAGGCCTTTGCATCAGAAAGATTAGAAATTCTACCTCGTCTGCCATGATCTTTATTGTTATTGAAAGTCTTCGTTGGCGCCTTCCCTTTGTTAGGGCAATCTCTCATTTTATGTCCCTTTTGGCCACACCCAAAGCAATTTCCAGTTTCCAGGTAACATGGTTGCCCTCTATGAATATTACCACATCGTTGGCATCTATCAACATTAAAGGGTTTATTCACAAAAGGTCGCCCTGTATTGGGTATAGTCCTAAAGGGTTTATTATTGGGGTTCCTTCCTCTTTGTTCCCCAAACTTCCTCTTCCCTTCTCTAATCTGATTATATTCTTCACTGTCCTTCTCATCTATCGTTGCTCTAGTCACCACGTCAGTATATGATGTCAACTTCAGGATGGAAATTCGACTACGAATGTTCAACCTTAACCCACGTTCAAACTTCTTGGCCTTTAAAGTATCGGTTATCACAACATGAGGTGAAAAACGGGATAACTCGGTAAACTTCGCCTCGTATTGACTAACCGTCATATTTCCTTGAACTAAACTCATGAAGTCGGCTGCTTTTTGGTCTTATACCGTTTCAGGAAAGTATTTCTCATAGAATATCACTAGGAAATCATTCCAACCTATGGGATTATTCCTTTCCTCGTATATTCTCTTAGTCATTCTCCACCAATGTTCGGCTTCGCCTTCTAACATAAATGTTCCAAATGATACTCTTTGTTCATCAGTAGACTTAAGAACATCGAGTATCTTTTCTATTTGCATCACCCAACTTTCTGCTTCAGTGGGGTTAGGAGTACCTTTAAAAGATGGAGGAATCAACTTCTTGAACTGTTCAATAGTACATTTACTTAGTTCAGGGTACTCTGTTATTTACTTGATGCTCCACAATCTTTGCTAGACTTTCGATCGCCTTGTATGCACCTTCCAGTCCTTTAATACTCGAATCACTAGTTCCCATAGATGATCTTCTCTTGGTCATTTTCTACAGTCATGGAAAAACGTAAGATCTACTATACTATATGAAGATTGAAAACTAAAATACCAGTTATAAATAATATAACACATAGGGAGGGTTATCACATAAATCAGATATTTAATACTATCTCCTAAGGATTGAAACACGAAATCTATAACGTTCAAAACCTATGTTTAGTAGTCTACGGTTTCATAACCTGGCTCTGATACCACCTCTGTCACGACCCCAACCCAATAGTAGTAGGGAATGAGTGTCTTGACATGCCACCAAGGCATTCAATGTTATGGACTTAAAATATTTCGTAAAATAAATGCAACGGAAATACATTCACATGGTCATGAATCGTAAACTATTGAAAAAATGGAATTACGTCATCAGAGCTTTCTAAAAGGGAACTTCGTATATATTAAAGTATGAACGGATTACAACTTATGCCAAATTTAAAAACTTATTACTAAAGAGCCAAACATGCTCTATCTCCTAAAAACAAACGTTATATTTAAAATTATAACAAAAGAGCTCCTCAAGCTAGATCTTCAACATAGTCCTTCTACACTCCATCCTCCCGTCTAATTATTTCTTGAAAAATCGTTATTTATACAACGTCAGCTAAAAGCTGAATGAGATTTAATGTCCCGACATTCCAAGATTTTTCAGAAAATAGATACCTATTCAAGTCAGAAGAGAAGGCATATACATATATGGATAGGAACTTGTAGTAAATAGATATATATTTTGAAATGATAGTATATATATCACAATTGGATAGCTCAGAATAAAACGAATGCAACAATTCAAATGTGATATCTTTTTCTTTCAATCATATCATTTTAATGGCCAAGTACACTCTAATACCGTATTCTTCTACCGTATTATACCCCGGTAGTTGAGGGTCAATCGAACTAGTTCGTCACAACGCCTTATTTAGGGCACACCAACGATAACCCAGCTAGGAAGGTCAGTCAGTAAAGAGGTCCCTTAGGCCGAATCATATTTTGAATAATCAATCTCATTTTCAATACTCATTTCAATCAGTATGTCTATATGGAGAGATATAAACATATCACAAATGAATCAATCATCGGTATCAGATGCATTTTGAGAATAAATGCATTTCACAAAATACATAGTTTGCATAATATCATATAATTAAAATGCACAAGGAATGTCAGAGTACTCACCTAAAATAGAGGCTCGAAAATATAGATATTGAGTCTTGGATCACACGTTAATCTAATAAATACAATAACGGTTTAATTATGTATTCTAAATAAATCCCAATTCTAAATATTGTGTTTTAATCCTAAAATATCTTGCTGAAAAAGGTTACTAAAACCATTTTCTCTATTTTTTTAATATTCATTCATCGTATTTAAAGAATTTCAATTCATAGTTCTTCCTAATCAGTCGGTTCCCAGTAGAGATGGATGGTCACAGGGGCACCACTTAAATACCATCTCATCTAGACAGAACATTTCCGGATTTATTCCCAGTAGAGATGGAGGGTCATAGGGGCACCACTTAAATACCATCTCAACTAGACAGAATTTCACCGGGACTGACTTTGGAATTACTTAAATGAGATTCCATAATACGAGCAATTGCTTACAAAAATCATTTTAAAAAGAGTATATATATTTTTCAAACAAGTTGACATATTTTGAAAATAAAATCAATTTAGATTGTTTCCAAATTTTAAGTTTTAATTAGTAAAGTCTTTAGTGTATTTTACCAGCATAACTACTAAGTAAAGCTATAAAATACGAAATTAAAACTACAAAAATGAATTATAACATTTAAATAAAATCATACCTACGAAATGAATTCTTTCTTCGAAATTATAAAACTCCTTCTTAAGATATTTCCCAAGCTTTCTATCACTCTTTCTTACTATAATTCTCAAGGAATTGGTGTGACTTTCAAATGAACCCTAAGGCCCTATTTATAGGTTTTCAAAAGTATTACGGTGTTGACACGTGTCTGGATGATAAGGTTCACTTTGGTGAGTCGTCGTTCACGTGTCGTGCAACGGATCAGCCTTGCAGTCTTGGTTTACCAAACGGCGACACGTGTTTTTTTCCTTTTTCTAGAGGATTTGCATGAGTTTTATCCTTTCCTATAAAGGTGACACGTGTGCAGTGGATGTGTTCAAAAACCGAGCACGAGGTGTCGAGGATAGGTATTAAGGGTATAAGGGTCATTTCACACATGAAGGGTATTTTGGTAATTTCACACTATATATTTTGAATATTTCTTAGAGGTCCTTGAAAATATTTTATTTACAAAATGGCCCATTTTATAATTTTATTTTAGTCCTTAAAGTTTCATAAAATTATATTTTCTACCCCAAAACTTATTATATACCTTAAGATATGTCATAAGACTTCGACTTCATCCTATTTACGATTGATTCTTCATATTTAAAAATGGGGTTTATTATATTGATAGCCAATAACATCACATATCTAATAATACAATATTTATAAGATAGTAAGTAACACATGAGTGTAAAAACAAACTATATACATATGACCACATAAATGTGGGGTCATTACAAGGCGATTCCGATGCCAATGGATTCGTATCATCTGTGCCACGATAATTATGTTTCGGCTTGTTTTCACTGATGTTCGATGAGCCAAATCTACTTCAAAGTCAACAGTTTCATTAAATGTTGTTAGATTTGGTTCGGGTAAGGTTTTTTTCTTCAAATTTTATTTTTATCCCATTCAATTGTTACACCTTGATCGGTCTACGCCCCTTCCTTTTACATATCTAGGCTTCTGCCTATCGGGTAAATTATCTTTGTTAAGTTCCTCATGTTTGGATTTAATAAACCGAGCAATTTTATCGACTTCATCAACATCTTTCGCCATTCGCTTCTTGATTGCTTTCATAGAAGCAACCTTAACAACAACCATTTGTTGCTTGATTGTTTTTCAATTTTTTGAACCTACTTAAAGAAATTGCCCAAGCCCAATTCTCCCAAATTCAATGGATATTGGTTTCCCATGTTCAAGACCAAATTGTCCAAGCCCAATGTCCCTTGAAATTATGTTACATTAAAGTCCTAAAAAAGTAGAACACTAAGTAAATTGAACATGTAACTTTAAAATACAAAAGTCGGATAGATGAAGAGAAAAAGGAAAGCATGTGAGAGAACTTTGAAATGTTTCAATCTTTAAGTATGATTAATGTAGTACACGGTGAATATTGACTAGCATTTAATATCCCATTTTTATTAACAAGTTTGAAATTACAACGCACCAAGGTAATTTAGAACAGTAAAAACTCATATAAATAGCGAAGTAGAGTAAGTAGTCAAGATTACAAACTTTTAAGTAAAAATACATTCTTTTGATTCTAAACAGGTGATTGAAGATATGGAAGTGCAAAAAAATCTATGGTAGTATGGAAATCTGAATTAATTAACTGAGTACATGCCTATTCCAATGACAAAATTGAGAATTTTCAGCCTAACTAATAGTCCAATTACTAAACGACCAAAACTAAATCAACTATATAATTGTTAACCACTTACAAACATACAGTGCTTCCATTCAGTGTGTCCAATACATAAATAGTTTTGAACTACATTATTTTAAAGTGGACGATGCTTCACTGTTAAACCAATACTTGATACTGTTGCGAGATTTGATTTACCATGAACAATGGATATACAACATAAACAATACATAATTTTTTTTCCCAATTGTGCTACCTAGTGATTTCATTGCAAAATAATCCAACACAATTTCATCCTCCCTCCCCATTAAATACATGTCTAATAAAATGGTAGTACTGTATTACCTTATTAACCAATAAATATTTTAAGAAAAAAATAACCAAGCATACCATATTAAACTAAGAAAATATTTACGCTTATTGCTCGAGTACCGAAAGAATAATGAAAACAGAGGATGTACTGATTAAAAACTTGAACATGACGTGTCCAAGCCACTTAACATACCTACATTCAGTAATATTATATGTATTCGGTGAAAACCATGAACATGACGTGTCCAACTATAAATAACAACATTCCACATGCAAGGTTCTTAAAATAAGAACGTGCCTGTGTTGATGTCCAGACAATAATCTTAAAAAATAAATTAGTTAGAAATGGTTTTGGGTTGTGTTCGTAGCACGTCTCATGCCAATGAAAAAAATGACTATACTCTAAGGTCATATCTTAACAAAACCCATACAACATTTCTAAGATACATAATATGAATACGATATGTTGTACATTGTGCCTTCAGTAGGTCATGTGTCATGACAACATTCCACAGGCAAAGGTTCTTCAAATATTATAAAAAATCATTTGTTCTTAAAATTATTAACTACTAAACACCCGTTCAAAACAGTTATGCACTATAAAACCATTCAGCCTTAGGCATGTTTTTCATTGTAGTTACACATGACTTGACATTATAAAGTATGCACATACTTTTATCACAATTCCAAGTGAACTATTATAAAAGGAATAATAAAACATATAATTTCTTATAAGATTATTCTAAGATTCCATTTAAATATAATCTCCCATATTCTAAGATTATATAGTACAGTAACCCAATCTAATAATAATAATGAAACATAAACAAATGAAAGAAAATGGAAACCAACAGAAATGAAGTATACATTCAGTTTGAATTAAGCTAGGAACGTGGATGCTTCTTATACATTTAGTTTGAAATAAGCAAATAAAGGGAAATGGAAACCAACAAAAATAAAAATGAAATATGAAGTTAAAATGATTTTTGTTATAAAAAATTGGGCAGAATATCTAGCAACAAATCATGGTTTGAAATACACTCCTTGAGTACCCTAATAATGTAAAAACGATATATATAAAAAATGAATATGTTGAATCAAAATTGATATATTAGCTTTATATTTTAACATATCCCATTATGTAGTATCTATAATAAAGAAAAAATCAAAATAATCAAAAATCATAGAGATTCAATAAAATACCTCCCAAAACTAAATCTAGCACAAAATAACTAAATCAAACACTATATACTTCAAGTTTGACAACGATAAGAACAACTATATCAATAAAGAATTGAAAAATGTCCCTTTCCAACCTTTTTTTTATTTCTTCAAAATGAAAAGTAAAAGAAAAAATAACTACCTAAAACCATACACTGGCACACATTTAGCACAAGTAAAGAAAAACACACAAGGGAAGGAACTTCTCACTTAAGGTAAGGAACTAAAGTCATTTAATATATAAATACCCATGGTAAAACATTATTGTGGTTTTAAATAGTAAAATATAAATAAAACAGCAAAAAATATTTATATTATAAACTAATAAAAAATACCTATATGTAAGCACAACAATAATGAAAATAGGATCATCATACTAAAACCAATCCCCAAATTACTTTCAATTCCTGTGTTTTTTCTAATTCATTTGAACGAACAAGCCCTCAATGTTGAGATATATAGAGAGAAATATAACCCTTAAGAGAGGAGAGAAGATACCTAATGTTGAAAACCTAAACTCTGCAAAATAGAATACAAAACCATGTTAGATAATAAAAGGATAAGAGGTAAGATTTGGGTAGTAGGAGTCACTTTACTGAAACGTAATTTAATTAAAATAGTAATCATAAAGACCCTGTTTAGTTGTGCAAATTGTTTGATTATGTAAATTCGTTTATTGTTGTAAATTGTGAATGAGTAAATTTAAAATGAGTTTAAATCTAATTTTACGCAATGTTTAATGATTTGAAATTGATATTAAGGTTTTATGAGAAAAAAGATAAAAATAAATTATGAGAGAGAGGGGGAGGGGGAGGGGAGAGATGAGCATTCAATTTATGTGACTTATATTTCAGATGTATGCATTTCACCTTTTTTATAAAATAATCCAATTCCAGATTTTACACATGAGCTAAAATGTGGCAATTAATGAATTAATTCTTTAATGAAATCAAACATAATTAATGATTCAATTTAAAAATGTACAAATTTGTTAATGAGCCAATTTACAATTTTGGGACAATCAAATGAGACCAAGATGAATTGATATACCTAAAATGGGAATGCCTTTCTAGCTTCTGCATAGAGGTGGATAAATAGTGAAACTTAGAGCTATAAAGTTTGACTAAGATCAAAATCCCTAGGAACCAAACAAATCTAACCCATTTGTTTTGAAGTAGCCTACAAAAAAAGATGGAGCTCGACATGAGAGGGATGAGGGTGAGGCTAGCAGCGTTGGAGGCCGAGAAAGAGAGGGTGTTGGAGCTATGTGTTTTTTACAAATGAGACTGAGAGTGATAGACTGCAAGAGAGAGAGAGCGTGAGAGGGATGCGTGTGTGTAAGATTTGAGAGTGTTTAGAAATTAATAAATTGGTTTTTACTAAAATTTCCACATATTGAATTAAAGTGTAAGTTTGATAAGTGTGACACCCCGACTAATTAAATACCGGGTAGCTACTCCTTTATTAAATTAAACCAAAATGCCAAGTTGGCTCAGTTAATAGCATCACTGTCGAAAACATTTTATTATTACTAACCACCTAGTATTTAAAAAGTAAGTTGCCAAATTTTAATTTAAATCTGATTAACATGCAACAAGTGTAATGAAGAATAATAACACCATTCACCATAATGAAGTAAATAGAATAACCATCACATAATGTAAATAAAGTCTGGAGGAAAACTCCTCTCTACAATACCACAAACTGAAATAACTAAACTGAATACCGAATCAATACATGCCAAAGTCTGAAAAACTGTAATGGAAAGATGTATCTAATAGAAATGGGCAACATGCCCTACAACTGATAGATACTAAATCTGGAATACAAATGATAGAAGCGTCTAAAAGAAAATCCCTGTAGAATATCAACATCCCAATAAGTCTTTCTCTGACCTATGTTCATTGAGGTAACCAGTCTAAATCCGGGCAACACAAGGATTAGAGGGCCCTAAGCGAACGCAAACCTCCCGTGATAGCAAGTATGGTAGGTATGTCATACACACAAATCATATATCAATACTAAGTAAACACGCATCTTAGTAATCACTGTAGTTTAATTTGTAGTACTTATCTCATTCTCGTATCAACTTAACATATATACAACTTATATAATCCCGGTCCATATTTATACGCGCCATAATTTATTCTCACGTCGTAGTAGGCACTCACGTCTCAATCCATAATGTCCATTTGATTCGTTCCACTATTATATAGTTTACTCCTCATTATATCCCAAATGTCCCAAGTGTACCAATACATCATCAAAGGAATGTTATCTCTATCCTCGAACAAGTTTACGGGACTCCCAAAATAAAAAAAGGCCAAAAAGGCCTAAACTGTCAACTCGTTCGAACGAGGTTGTTCGAACGAACTGCACCTTCTAACGACATCTCGTTCGAACGAATGTATCGAACGAAAATTCCTCTCGTTAGAAGCGACTGGTCAACTCGTTAGAAGCTCGTTCGAACGAGCTCGTTCGAACGACTTGGGGAGGTCTTCTAACGAACGACCAGTTCCGAGCCCAGATTTCCCTAGTTTCGTTTTTCAGCATTTTTATCTCTTCAAAACTCATCTAAACATCAAACCAACGATTGTTTAAGGTCTCTAATCATCCCTAAACGTACCTAGGTCACATACTAACATATTTTAGGGAATCAATTCGTCCTAAATATCATTAAATCCTCAACCCTCTACACTTTTCCCCAAATTTCCAAGAATATAAACCCTAGAATTTATAATCATTAATTTACCCAATTAAATCCGTTTTAATTTCATCCAATATCTAATGTCATCAGAATAATCATCTACCTACCATTCTACATGCAATTTCTCTTCAAGATTTCAAGTTCTAAGTTCCAAAATACATGGGCTTTCATATCACTCCAAGAACAATTCAATCTTTATTAAATTCCTACGCATGGAAAAGCATTCTCTGAAATTAAATCACTTGCCTTGAGTTTATCTCTGATTTTGATATTGATTTGCTGAAGTTATCTCTCTCTATCTGCAGAATTCCTTCTCTACAAGCTTTCTTCTCCAAAGGTGGCTATGGTGGCTAGGGTTTTCTTTGGGAAATATTAGAAAACCTAATTCTAATAACTTACGTAGCCTTCTAGGTTAATATGGGTTATTAATGGGTTAAGTGGGTCAATTCCCAATCAGATAACAACTCTTAATTTTCGTCACTTTTAATTCCCAAAAATACTAAATTACCAAAATACCCTTTATGTTGCCGGTATGGTCTAAAAATACCCCGGGACCCAAACTAAACCCCCGGCTAGTGTTTTCTGACTATCTCGACCCTTCCGGACGCGTTGGCGCACTCAAAATGACCATACGGTTAATAGAATTTAAATTCACTTTTATAATCAAAATACTTATATCCTGATGCGACTGTGTCACGCGTCCCAATAAAATGTCCAAATTGCCGTATATCAATCTCACGACAAATTTCATAATTCAATATTCATATATAATCATATATGCACATATAATCAAATACCAACTCGCATCTCGCTAGTATTTTAACCCAGATTAATTCCCAATTAATTCTCATTTAATTAATTAATCCTAAAAATAATTATTGCCAAAAATACGGGGTATTACATACTTCCCCCCTAATAACAGAATTTCGTCCCGAAATTCGGAACTAGAAAGTACATGGTAAGAACAACTCTGGATAACGTTCGCGCATCTCATCCTCGCGCTCCCATGTGGACTCCTCGACATTATGATGTCTCCACTGAACACGTACTAACGGGACTATCTTTGACCGCAATTTCCGCTCACTTCGGTCCAAAATAGCAATCGGCCCCTCCTCGTAGGAGCTATCAGGTTGAAGATCGATGTCCTCCAAAGCAATATGAGAATGAGATAAATTGTCTCTAAGATATTTCCTTAACGAGGAAATATGAAATACATCGTGAATCCGATGCAAATGCTCCGGTAACCCAAGCCTATACGCAACCGGTCCAATCCGCTCAATAATAGGAAATGGTCCCACATATCTCGTTGCCAACTTCCCTTTCTTCCCGAAACGCATAATCCCCTTCATAGGAGATACTCTGAGCAAGACCTGGTCCCCTACTTGGAACTCCCTGAAAAATCTCTTCGCATCAGCATAGCTCTTCTGCCTGTCTTGAGCTACCCGAATGCGACTCCGAATTAACTCAATCCTTGCCGAAGTATCCTGAATCACTTCCGGCCCAAGTAGTTTGTTGTCCCCCACTTCTAACCAACATGCTGGGGAACGACAAGGTCTACCGTACAACGCCTCAAACGGAGCCATGCCAATAGTGAACTGATAGGAGTTGTTGTAAGCAAACTCCACCAGTGGAAGGTACTGCACCCATCCACCCCCAAAGTCAATAATGCACATGCGTAGCATGTCCTCCAACATCTGATTTGTGCGCTCGGTCTGCCCATCGGTCTGCGGATGATAAGCCGTACTCAACCGCAATTCCGTGCCCATGGCCTCCTGGAAACTCTCTCAAAACCGCAAAACAAATATCTTGTCTCTATCAGACACGATATTTAGGGGCATCGTGAAGTCTCACAATCTCTGAAATGAAGAGCTGGGCATACTGTCCCGTAGTGTAGTCAGTCCTTACGGGTAAAAAGTGAGCGACTTTGGACAACCTGTCCATAATTACCCAAACGGAGTCGTGACCCCTCTGCGACGTAGGCAACCCCGTAATAAAGTCCATGGATATGCTCTCCCATATCCACATCGGGACCTCCAACGGCTGTAGCAGTCCTGCCGGTCTCTGATGATCCAGTTTTACAAGCTGACAAGTGGCGCATTTCGAAACAAACTCAGCGATATCTCTCTTCATACCGCTCTACCAATACTGGCGTCTCATGTCTTGGTACATCTTATCCCCTCCGAGATGTACCGTGAACCGTGAGCCTTGCGACTCTGCCATCACATCGTGTCGCAATTCCTCCCCTTCCGGAACCACCAATCTCCCATTTAAGGGTAATCCCCCGTCTGAGCTAACGGTATAGGACTCGGCTCTCTCTGCTAGTAATCGAACTATCTGCTCCTGACAGAACGAGTCATTAGCCTGTGCCCGTACTACTTTCGTGACAATCTGCGGTGTAACGGTCATCACAGACATGAAAGATCAGGCCAGTGCATCCTGGTGTCCCAATTCCTTCCACTTGGCTTTCCACACCTCTGCCACTTCATCTGCTGGCCTACGGCTCAACGCGTCTGCCACCACGTTAGCCTTTCCCGGGTGATACTGGATATCAAACTGATAGTCCTTCACAAACTCAAGCCACCTCCTTTGCCGCATGTTCAGCTCCTTCTGCGTGAACAGGTACTGTAGGGACTTGTGGTTCGTGAACAATTGGAACTTCTCCCCCAAAAGATAGTGCCTCCAAATCCGTAGGGCAAATACCACTGCCGCCAATTCCAAATCATGCGTGGGGCAATTCTTCTCATGAGGCTTAAGCTTACGGGAAGCATAAGCTATGGCCTGTCTCTCCTGCTGCAATACACCTCCAAGTCCTTGCAAAGACACATCGGTGTAAACCAAATATTCAACTCCCGGTCTCGGCAATGCTAACACAGGTGTTGAGGTCAATTTATTCTTCAATTCATCTAATGCCAACTGACAGGCATCACTCCAGATGAATGGCACACCTTTACGAGTCAGATGTGTCAAAGGACCTGCTATCTTCGAGAAACCTCGAATAAACCTCCTGTAGTATCTTGCTAAGCCCAAGAAACTATGAATCTCAGTCGGTGTCCTTGGCTGTCCCCACTCCCTCACCGCGGATACCTTTCCCGGATCAACAGATATCCCCCGGTCGGAAATAATGTGTCCCAAAAACTGGACCTCCTTCAGCCAAAACCCGCATTTCTCATATTTTGCATACAACTCATTCTGACGTAGTGTCTGCAAAACTTGCCTCAAATGCTCGGCGTGCTCCTCCTCTGTCTGGGAGTAAACCAGAATATCATCGATGAAGACAATGACAAACTGATCTAGGAAATCCCTGAACACTCTGTTCATCAAGTCCATAAACACAGCTGGAGCGTTGGTCAAACCAAAAGGCATAACCCGAAACTCGTAAGAACCATATCTCGACAAGAACGCAGTCTTCGAGACATCCTCCTCCCTGATACGCAACTGATGGTATCCCGATCTCAAATCAATCTTCGAGAAGAAAGAAGCTCCCCTCAACTGGTCAAATAGGTCATCGATTCGAGGCAACGGATACTTATTCCGTATCGTGACCTTGTTCAACTCTCGGTAGTCCACACACAATCTCAGTGAACCGTCCCTCTTCTTCACAAAGAAAACTGGAGCGCCCCAAAGTGAGGTGCTCCTGCGAATAAAGCCCTGACCTAACAACTGCTCTATCTGATCTCGTAGCTCTCGCATCTCAGCTGGAGCCATACAGTACGGTGCGCGTGCTATAGGTCTCGTACCTGGTAATAGGTCTATAATAAAGTCTATCTCTCGACTGGGGGCTAGGCCTGGTATCTCTTGAAACACATCCGAATACTCCCTGACAATTGGGATAGAATATAAAGGAATCACAACCTCCTTAGAGGTATCCTCCTCTATATAATACAGATGAGCGGTCGATCCTCCCTCTGGGCGAGGCATCGCCACTACAAACATCTCTTGCCCCGGAATGGAAAAAACAATGCTCCCACTGAAGCAATCAATCATGGCCCTATAAGATACGAGCCAATCCATACCGATAATCACGTCGTGCACATGCATATCTAATATCAACATGTCTGCAGGTAATACCAAACCACCAATCTCTATCCCCACTTCCCGGCATATAAAGAAAATAAGTGACCCACTCCCCAATGGTGAGTCGACACACGTCACTGTGCTCTCTGCCGTAGCTAACAATCCTAAGGCTTTCGCGAAATGTGTAGCTATAAAACAATGTGTAGCCCCCGTATCAAAAAATACCCGACCCATAGTGCCATGGATAGGAAACGTACCCTCAATCGCGGGCGGTGCCTGTAAACTCCTGCTTGGTGGATGTTATAGACACGTCCATACTATAGCTGGCCCTGCTGAGCTGGGAGTGCTGGAATGGGTGGCAATGCTGCCATCTGTGGCGGTGCGGGGAGAGCGGCGGGAAATATAGGCCTCTGCGGCTCCTGGCGAGCACCCTGCTGCTGCTGCTGTGGGGCCCTGCTCCTATCAGGACAATCCTGTCGTTTATGGCCAGTCTTGCCACAAACAAAACACTTCCCTGGGAAGTTCCCTCCTCTCTGCCCCTGCTATCCCCGGCCCTGGTGGCCGTTACCGTTACTCCCTTGGCCCTGGTGAAACTGCTGCCCATTCTGCCCCTGTTGGCCCTGATGACCGTTTGGACCCTGATGGCCCTGACGGAAACCTCCCTGTCCGTGCCTGTAGTTCCCTGATCTGAACCTCTTCGGATCCCCATGCTGGGAACCCTGCTCACCCTGTCTCTGCCCCTGAACAGATTGTGCCCCACCGGCACCATGTCCTCCAGTCCTGCCGTGATGGCTAGACTCTCCCGATCTCTTGCCCTCAGCCATATGAAAGCGGTGATCCTGGCAGTGTAACAAAGCAGCGTTAACCACATCAGAATAAGTGGCCAACGAAAGGTTCCCTAACAGATGCTGACGGATCCTTCATGTCAACCCGTCGGTGAATTTCTCAATCTTCTTCTTTTCTATCGGTATCTCATCCGGAACGATATTCAACAGATTCGTGAACTCGGCCTCATACTCGGCCACAGTCTTAGCCTCCTGCCTCAGACTCATCAATTTCCTCCTCATTTCCGTATGAACAGCAGACAGAAAGTACTTGCGGTCAAACCGCACCCAAAAGTCCTGAATAGTGAGAGTATCCCTCTCCTCCACGGTGGTAATAGACTCCCACCACTGTAGTGCAGATCCAACTAGCTTTAGCTGAACATCCGTGCACTCATACATCCTCAAGTGCCTCTGTATATCCTTCCTCCATTGGCTCGAGACTACCACATCTGAGCTACCTACAAACTCTGGTGGATGCGCTTTCTGAAAAGCGTCACGTACACATTCCCAAGCAGACGGGAATGCATTTGCGTGTACTGGCGCGGCAACCGGCGCCTGAGGCGGTGCCTACTGAACTACGGCAATTGCGGCATTTACCGCTTGGGCTACTATAGCTGCAACCTCAGCGGCGTTCATCATGCCCTGAACTGGAGCGGGCTGGGGTTCGGGCGTTGCATCCCTGGGAACTCGTCGTGCACGTCGTGAGGCATCTGAAATAAGAATAAAGTTTATAAGTTCGCTGTTTATAAACTTAAAATAGCTGAAGAACGAAGCATACACAAAAAGAGTACAACAGTCCTAAAATATAGGGCTCTATATCAAAGAAAACTTAGCGGAAACATAATAGCCGTACAGATCCTAAAGGACTCTAGAACCTGATGCTCTGATACCACCTGTGACACCCCGACTAATTAAATACCGGGTAGCTATTCCTTTATTAAATTAAACAAAAATGCCAAGTTGGCTCAGTTAATAGCATCACTGTCGAAAACATTTTATTATTACTAACCACCTAGTATTTAAAAAGTAAGTTGCCAAATTTTAATTTAAATCTGATTAACATGCAACAAGTGTAATGAAGAATAATAACACCATTAACCATAATGAAGTAAATAGAATAACCATCACATAATGTAAATAAAGTCTGGAGGAAAACTCCTCACTACAATACCACAAACTGAAATAACTAAACTGAATACCGAATCAATACATGCCAAAGTCTGAAAAATAGTAATGGAAATATGTATCTAATAGAAATGGGCAACATGCCCTACAACTGATAGATACTAAATCTGGAATCCAAATGATAGAAGCATCTAAAAGCAAATCCCTGTAGCTTCCCCAAACAGCTACAGCTCGTCACCTGAATGAGTATCCTATGCATGGTGTCCTTGTGGCTGGGCACCTAAAATGGTTTTACAAGAAAAATAGATTTGAAAGCAAACGGGTCAGAGCCCGAATGTGGAGATATTTTAAAAACCTGCAAGTGCTTTAAAAACATTTAAAACATTAAATGCAAAGTACATGTTAGGACGTGCACTCACATGAAATTCTCACCTCTCGTCTAACTGTGCACTCCTAACGTAAGTACCCATCTAAAATGACACAAACCACTAGCTAAGTGACATCATATCTAGCTAGACTGTCATAGGTTCTACCCTTATTACTCGGTTCCCATTAACATAATAACGATCTCAATTAAATAGGGGACTTAACGTAAATTCAGGTTCTCATATAAAAGTAATATAACTCGTTATAAATTAACCCTTTTTGTTATTCCAAGGTTATACACACAATACGATTTGAAAGTTCTCCTTTTACTAAGTGTATATCATCACGTCATAAATATACAATACAGGCACCCCGAGAACTAAGTTGCGGTGCACACATACTCTGCTATCCATCCCGGTACATCACGTACATAAGGATCACATATTTCGAATCTCTCAGGAATAGTTCACAGATAACAACATCACAAATAATGGAGGCGAACACAGTCACATCACATGGGTCACGCACATACCTACGCTCCCACGATCATCGGACTTATCAACATCCCAATAAGTCTTTCTCTGACCTATGTTCATTGAGGTAACCAGTCTAAATCCGGGCAACACAAGGATTAGAGGGCCCTAAGCGAACGCAAACCTCCCGTGATAGCAAGTATGGTAGGTATGTCATACACACAAATCATATATCAATACTAAGTAAACACGCATCTTAGTAATCACTGTAGTTTAATTTGTAGTACTTATCTCATTCTCGTATCAACTTAACATATATACAACTTATATAATCCCGGTCCATATTTATACGCGCCATAATTTATTCTCACGTCGTAGTAGGCACTCACGTCTCAATCCATAATGTCCATTTGATTCGTTCCACTATTATATAGTTTACTCCTCATTATATCCCAAATGTCCCAAGTGTACCAATACATCATCAAAGGAATGTTATCTCTATCCTCGAACAAGTTTACGGGACTCCCAAAATAAAAAAAGGCCAAAAAGGCCTAAACTGTCAACTCGTTCGAACGAGGTTGTTCGAACGAACTGCACCTTCTAACGACATCTCGTTCGAACGAATGTATCGAACGAAAATTCCTCTCGTTAGAAGCGACTGGTCAACTCGTTAGAAGCTCGTTCGAACGAGCTCGTTCGAACGACTTGGGGAGGTCTTCTAACGAACGACCAGTTCCGAGCCCAGATTTCCCTAGTTTCGTTTTTCACAATTTTTATCTCTTCAAAACTCATCTAAACATCAAACCAACGATTGTTTAAGGTCTCTAATCATCCCTAAACGTACCTAGGTCACATACTAACATACTTTAGGGAATCAATTCGTCCTAAATATCATTAAATCCTCAAGTCTCTACACTTTTCCCCAAATTTCCAAGAATATAAACCCTAGAATTTATAATCAATAATTTACCCAATTAAATCCATTTTAATTTCATCCAATATCTAATGTCATCAGAATAATCATCTACCTACCATTCTACATGCAATTTCTCTTCAAGATTTCAAGTTCTAAGTTCCAAAATACATGGGTTTTCTTATCACTCCAAGAACAATTCAGTTTTTATTAAATTCCTACGCATGGAAAAGCATTCTCTGAAATTAAACGAAATTAAATCACTTGCCTTGAGTTTATCTCTAATTTTGATGTTGATTTGCTGAAGTTATCTCTCTCTATCTGCAGAATTCCTTCTCTACAAGCTTTCTTCTCCAAAGGTGGCTCTGGTGGCTAGGGTTTTCTTTGGGAAATATTAGAAAACCTAATTCTAATAACCTACGTAGCCTTCTAGGTTAATATGGGTTATTAATGGGTTAAGTGGGTCAATTCCCAATCAGATAACAACTCTTAATTTTCGTCACTTTTAATTCCCAAAAATACTAAATTACCAAAATACCCTTTATGTTGCCGGTATGGTCTAAAAATACCCCGGGACCCAAACTAAACCTCCGGCTAGTGTTTTCTGACTATCTCGACCCTTCCGGACGTGTTGGCTCACTCAAAACGACCATACGGTTAATAGAATTTAAATTCACTTTTATAATCAAAATACTTATATCCTGACGCGACTGTCTCACGCGTCCCAATAAAATGTCCAAATTGCCGTATATCAATCTCACGACAAATTTCATAATTGAATATTCATATATAATCATATATGCACATATAATCAAATACCAACTCGCATCTCGCTAGTATTTTAACCCGGATTAATTCTCATTTAATTAATTAATCCCAAAAATAATTATTGCCAAAAATACGGGGTATTACAATAAGTAGGAAAAGAGGGGGAAATAAAAAAAATTGAATGATGTGCAAGTGGAGAAAAAGTTAAATTTTTAAAAGTAAGAGATGTGGTGTGCAAGTGGAGAAAAATAATCTCAATCCTTTATTTTTGAGTTATGTGGCCAATTATTTTCACTTTTAATTGTCTTACGTGTTTATGGAATAGTGAAAAACCTTGTTACTTTATATATATATACACACACACACGCACACTAACCCCTCGGTACTTGTATCAATAAAGTCCAGTTATAAGGCTCTATTTTTCTTTTTATCTTTTTATGTCTTTTTTTCTAGGTTCTTTCTAATGTAATACCCCGTTATTTAAAGGAATTTAAATCTATTAACGATGATTCAATAAATTAAGAAGTCAGCCAAATTTAATTTATGAAATTAAAAAATTATGTATTTATATATTAAAGTAAAGTAATGTAACAAATTATGAAGTTAAAAGAAAGATTTATGATTAATTAATAATATTTTTGGAATCTTAATACTCATATTAATTAATAAGAGTTTTGGGGCCAAAACAATGTCAACTATATAAAGATGGACCTTGGTGCGATGAAAAGTGGCTTCTCTCAAGCTACAGTTTAACTCGGGCCTTTTAGAATGATTTGATTTAATCTTTTTTTAATTAATAAGGTTTGGGTATATTTATTTAATTAATTAAGTTTGTCCTTTTTAAAAAAAAACATTGGCCTGCATTTTTATTATCCAATTAAAGATTTACGACTAGGGTTAATCGACCCAAATAATGAGGTCCCATTTCCTTTTTATTACGACACTAAGTTTCATTCAGGGCTCAAAATAATTGGTATAGGGGTTTATAATCATAATTCACGGCTAGTTTGGCACGTAGGGTTCATGAGTTATTAATTTGCCAGCTGAGTGCTTACGCTTGAGGGAAACGCTAAAATTGCGGAGAGAAACAAAGGGGTTTGTCACCTGAAATTGAGGGAAGAAATAAGGAATTTGATTGGTTGCTTAGGTTTAAAATGGTCAAATATTGAAGTTTGGTCTAAATTGGTAAACGACAACAAAGTTTTGGGTTTCTGCATAAAGGATGCGCTGGAATTAGTGTGTATAAGAAAGGTTCCTTAATGGAAAAAAGTTTGATGTCTTTGAGACATCAAATGATTTAAAGTCTTGGATTCTGATTGGTTAATATTGTTGGTGGGAACTCACATCATTTATGGAAATGAGTCTGCGCCAGCGACATTGACCAATCAGAATCCAAGACATCAAATAGTTTGATGTCTTAAAGACATAAAATTTCTATCCATGATTAATAATCTTTCTTATTTTTAATGTCGGAAAAGAAAGGAAATGGTAACTTTGAAATTCCTTTGAAATATTTTCAATGAGGGTAAAATTTTAATTGGTCAATCATTGGCATTAAAAGTAAGGACCATCATCTCAGTTTTTTCATTATTCGTTAAATCATTTATCCTCTTTTTTCAATAATTTCCACTCTAAACATTGTATAAATTAAAACTAAACCCTAGTTTGTATATCTATTTAAAAAGAAAAGGTTTCAAGGCTAGTTTTCATGATTTATTTTAAAGGACTTTCAGTGGTTAGCTTCACCAATTGTGTATTCCAAAATTATGATATAATTAGGTAAATTTAAATAACCGCACCTACTCAAAAATAAATGTTGATCCCTATTAATTTGGAAAATTTGATCATAGGTCCCAAATTATGAAATTGATTAATTGATATTTGAAAATTAGATTTATCCACTTAAAATATAATTAGCAAATTTTGAATTACACACATGTAGTCGGGGTGATCTTATGCTTTAAAAGTGAGACTTTTGATACGCATGTCCTAAATTAATGAGATTAGTTACGACGACTTTATTTATGTTATATGAACCAATGTAAATACATTATAAACAACCTATTTGTTAGATACTTATATTTTTATTTTGTTCAAGAACACCATACGATTCTTACTTGAGACCTTATTGTGTTAATAACCATTTTGTCATGTAAACAATATAAGGAATACAAGATCGTTGTTGGTTATTGGCTTCATTGTTGAATGGTAGTGTTGGGAAAGTTGGATTAATTGCATATCTAGACATTTAAATTCTTATCTCACTGTCTCATAATAAACCATAATTAAATTGTCTTAAGAATTACTCTATCTAAACGATAGTGTATCAGAAGTTTCCTTGTTTGGATTTCACTTTGTGAGATGTCCCACACACGGAGTTTAGAGATGGGTAGGAGTGATGACTAAAATCTTTAATAAAATTAGCATGCTTATGCTTTAGTACCCTATTTCATGAGAAGTATTATGTAGTATTAATATCCCATTAGCTCCTTGAAACAGACTAAAATATATTAATGAATCTAAATGATAAGGACCACAGGGGGGGGGGGGGGGATTGGGTATTGAGTTTATACAATGGAGGGAATAAAGACGTGTTAAATAGTGAATGTCATTGATAAATTAACATATGAAGTGGAAATGAATGGATGATGCTAAGAAGGGACACTCTTATATTGTGAAATGTTAAATTCCATTCATGCGAATAAAATTTGGTATGGGCTATGTTATGGACCGTTCATGTATTTTACATGTTGGAATATTTGTCCATGCCAATACCAGGTGGCTTCAGGATGCGTAATGTGATGTTCTAAAATTTCGTCTATGCGAATACCAGGTGGCGTCAGGTTGTGTAATGTGATATTTGAGTAGCACCATTAGTATGCTGTGTTATTTTGGAATTGTGTAGCAGGGTGGTTACAAGTTTACCCACACTGCAAAACATGTAATTAAGGTTTATGTGACAGTTTAATTTGGCATACGACATATTCTTGAAGGCCCAAAGGCAGGGGCAAATGTCGATTACGTGTTGTTTAATTAATGAGAATGATTAATTAATTTCAAAAATTGAGAAAATTATAATACATTATGACGGTTCGATTTGGTTTACCACATGTTTATGAGATGGTCTAGTGGAAGGGGCACAGGGTGGTTACGTATTTATTACATAATGAGGATCATTAATTATGGATTTAAATAATTCTATTACACTTTGATGTTAAATTTTGTAAGTTGGGTCATTCATATACTCATATAACTGTTTTGAGTTGTGTTGCAAAGTTACTGGAGTTTTGACCCATCTCTTTACATTGATATTAAGTGCTAGGGTTGGTCCTCCCAATTAGCTTCCTCATTTTAGTTAGCATTTTCTTCTCCTCTCTCTCTCTCATGCAGATTATCAGTTTTAAATATATTACGGGTCTCTACTTTATTTAGTTATCATACTTTCTAGTCTAATTTATTTTGACACCAATTAGTTTGTAAGTTAAGACTTAGTTGTCTTGTATCATTTAGAGACTCATTTGGAATTTTATTAAGGCATTATTGTTGAGGCGTTATTGAGTCTCTTTAATGAACTTTTGACATTTTGTTATGAGCCAACATTGAAGATTTTCACATCGCTTCCACATTACTTGTCTATTGTTTCGTTTAATCTCTCTCCATGTTGAGAACATTATTAGATTGTTGATTTTCCTATTTGATTTTATATTTAACCTAGTTGTTTATGTAAAAGGACATTTTCTCTTATTTCTCAAATAGCTTAGGCTTACATTAGTTTTTGGCATATCCCGGTACCATTTGCTTCGAACTGAGACGAAGTCCAAAGATCCAACATGTCTAAGTTTCAAGTATCTCCATACTATGACGGTATAATGCTATTAAGTTTGAATTTTTTCCCTTAAATTTATTTTGGGATGTTTGAATTTTATTAAAACTGGAAACGGGATTTTTTATTTAAAAATTGATGCAATTTTTCTTCATTTATATATATTTTAAGTACGTGCATCTCGTTCAAATGATATTGCAATCTCCTTAGAATTGATCGTTTCAAGGTTTCTTCGATCGAACATTTCAAGGGGGTGTATTGTTTTACATCGTTCGAAGCTCGTTCAAACAAGGTTTGGATGTTGTTCAAATGACCTTGTTGTTGTTCAAATAAGTACCATTTCTCGTTCAAACAAGACCACTGTTTTGTTCGAACGAATGTCGCAGCCAGAAATTTTTTGTTCATCTTATAAATACATGTTTCGTGTTTGATTTCGTTGAGACTTTTGTCAGAACTCATTCTGCACGTCTTTAGCAAAAGTTTTCAACCTTTTGGTTTGAGAAAAAACATTTTGATTCACAAATTATCATTCCCAGAATATATTTGAGTGAATCAATTTTAAACCCTATAGTTTGTATCCTCCCATACAAAACCTTGTGGAGAAGGAATCTCCATGGCTAACTTATGATTCTCAAGAGAATTCACTTCTGAAGATGGAGGACTGCGATTCTTATGATTCTTACGAGGTTCTTGTTGAAGGAAAGTTGTGGATTTATTGTTCTTGAGAGGATCATTGTAGATTAGTTTTAAGAATTTGTAAGTTACGATTTGTAAATTTTATAAAGTGAATAAAAGGTTTCGCCTTGAGGGGATTTTTCCTGAGACTCTGTTTTCAATACATGCTTGGTTTGAATTATATTTTGAATCACATAGTTGTGTGTTCTAGGCATTATTAAAATTTTGGGGTGGATTGTCATCTGAATTTAATAAGTTCACGCTATTAGATAATTGCGCACTCAGTTTAGTTACATGAGGTATCACACCTTTGTGGTGGGCTCACTCATCGACTATTTTGTTTCATTTTTTTTTTCTATATTTATCTCAGTTCCTTGGGAATTTCACAAAATTAATTATGAGTATATATATATAACAACAAACTACTTGTCCAAACCCCAAATCCCAAATAACTTGCCTTCTTGAACGCTAAAAAATAGTTTCACCAAGTCACCAAGAAGGCACTATGATGAATTTGTTACTCCGTTAGTAATTCACAATCTTCGTGGTGAACAAGATATTTTGAAAGATAATAAAATAAATTAATAACAATAAAAGCCATATTTAGGACTAAGAACAATTTATTAATCTCAGAGTCATAAATAATAAAAATAATTTAAAATTGAACATAAATTTATATTCCGTCTATGTCGCCCAAGGGTCTAAAAAATTTTACGATGAAAATTATTTTTTCCCAGAAAATAATATTTTTCTAACCAAATAAATTTTCACCAATTATAAAGTTTAATCACCAAGAATTATGTGCCATTTTTACCATACATGAAACGTTACCGCCAACTTTTCGAGGGAAATTTGGTGACAAAATTTAAGATTTTTTAGCTAATTGAACTGCACTATGGGATTTGTTGAGGAAATGACAAAATTGTCACTAAAATATGATTTTTGGACACACAACATAGTGTGTGGGAGAAAATTTATCGCGTAGTGCCCTAACATCCCACATAATATAGTTTTACATTTGTAGGAAGGGATAGAGGCAAGTGAGGCCGAGTGGGGGCTGAAGCCCCCACAACTTTTTTTTTAAAATTTACATATACAAGCTTTTTCCAAATTATAAGAGTGAAAATTAAAATTTAAAATTTTGGCGTAATATATGTAAATCACCAAACTTTAAACCCTCCAACAATTTTAATAAAACCCAACAGCTCTTTTCAGACCCTCACCTTACCATTTCCACTACAGTATGTATTAGATTAATGAAATTATGTTTTCGGGGTTAATTTTAGGATTGATGTTAGGATAAATTTTATGGATTGGTGGTTTAAATTGCATATTGAAAATTAGTTGTTCTTCTCTTTTTTAGAGTTTAAAATCATTAATGAATCAATATTTTTCATCTTTCCATTAGATTAAATAAATATTTAAGTAACTATTTGGTAAATACTAAAAAATAACCTAAAAGAATCGGCTTGGGGGCTCCAACCCCGAACCCCTGAAAATTTCCATTAAGTTACTCCCCACTCTTGGGAAATACTAGCCCCATTATTGTGTGTAGATGTCGATATCGTATTCCATGTTCCCAATATTAATAATGTGGGCATTACTTACGTTTTTAGCTATTTTACGCTTTATCTACCTCCACAACGAAATTACTTAAATGCATGTCTATGATAAATTATTTATGATTATGGTGAATTATTCGTGCACATGTCATTAAAAAATTAAACTTAACAAAAAATAAAATATTACTCTTATTCACTATTTTTATTTGAAGTCTTTGGAATGATGAATTAATTTTAAAGTGGTAAATTAATTTAATTCTATATGTGTGACAACACAAATAATTTATTTGTTCATATAGTTACATATTTTATTCTAACTTTTCACTCTTTAGGTTAAAGTATATATTACCACCTCAATGAAATTATATGGTCTTGCAAGTCATTTTTTATTTTTAATGATTATATTAGTATTTTTAATTTTGATTATCAATTATCTCACATAAACAAACACAATTCCAGTCATTGGTACTTATTAACTTTTGAATTTTAAGTAATTAATTATCGGTTGTAAATGTTAGTTATTTTTATAAGTTGTTATTTTCGAATTTTAATTATAAAAACTATTATACATGCCCATATCAATATACAATCATTTAAAACTTTTTCACAGGATGAGAATATCACATTTTTTTCGAATTTTAGGAGAATAACTTTTATTCCACTAGCCTATTTTTTCTACAAAGTTTGTGCTTAGAAGACCACGATTCAAGCTATAATGATATGAGAAATGTGATGCCATTTAAAATAGAGTGACATTACAATAAATGTTACGTCAATGGGAAAATAAAATCATATGGCTTTATAAAATGGCTTTTCAAGAATTATAAAATAAAATGAAATGAATTGCTATATTTTATTTACACCTTATTCAACTTATAAATATCTGCACCTCAACTTTTGATGGGGAATTAAAATGAAAAAATGGCTCCAATTGCGAATATTTTTTTTTATTATCGTGAGAATTTTTCGGACCGATGCCACTCGGCCAGACCCCCTGGTGTCCAATTGTTAATAGTTGATTACTTTGTTTAAGAAGTTGGAATTTAATTGGTGGGTTGGCTACATAAGCATCTTCTTGCATGCAAATATTAGTTATCAGATACGAATTGATCTCTAATATCCCCTTAGATAGTGCTGGTGCGTGATTTGTCCGGGTTAAGAAGTTTAATTAGTTAGGACTGCTGCTTTCTAGAAAACACATGCATATCTTAGTGAAGAGATGTTTTGCAACGTACGTCCAACATTAATATGTTAATAGAGGATCCTTCTCATGCCCTTCCCTCAAGCGGTATCCCACACAAACTCTAATTCCTCCTGCATTGTGCACCTATAAATATATATACCACAACGTAGCCTACGTACTATTCATCACTCTATTACCCTATGTTCGTTGTGCTTAGTTTTACTGCCTAAACCCGAACAACCTTCTTTCACCCACTCTCTCTACTTGTTTAACTCTAGTTCCCAGGCAAACCCTGTGTGCATGATGAGTATGGGTGGTCTCCCACTTGGGTTCAGGTTTCACCCTGAACCAGAAGAGCTGTTTGAGATCCTTGAGTGCAAGATCCGCAATCTCGCACCATTATCGCCCATCCACGATGAGGTTGTGACGGAGGGGAACGTTTACGACGAACAAATCCTGGAGGACATCTTCAACCAATCACGCTACAAGAATAAACGAGAGTTCTACTTCTACTTCCAGCTCAAGAAGAAGACCCCAAATGGACCACGCTTCGATCGAAAGGTGGGGAAAGGGAAATGGAAGGGACAGCAGAAAAAGAAAAAATCCAACAAACTGCTACATCAGGGAGTGTCTCGAACTTATACCTATGAGAATGAAGGTTCACCCCAACATAAAAGGTGGACCATGGAAGAATTTATTCTGCCAAAATTAGGCGACTACGTTATTTGTCGCCTCAAGAAGCATGACCGAGGGGAAGAACCAGGACTCGTCATGCAACCTGATGTCTCAAATCAACAACTTGGGGCAGTTTTGAACAATCCTTCCATGGTTTGGAATGGGGATGTGCAACGCAACCCCTTGGACTTGAAATCGATTGAAGAACATCTTCTTGGAGACGATCTTGATATTTCCAAAGAAGCATCATCATCGCCCACGCCTAATCCAGACATGACTGAGCTAGATGATATTCTTAACGGCATTGATGACAGTCTAATGGATGAGTTTTCCATCCTGATTAACAGTTGATTTTGTTAGATTTAGCATTATTAGATTAGTTGGAGCTTTTTCTTTCAATGCCTATTTTTTCATTGTTTGGGCTAAGGTCAATGCCGCCCCCCGGGCTATTCTATTTATGTAAGCCAACTCACACATAATGCACAGAGTCATTTCTTTAAAATCCGAGGTATTAAAAATCAGCAATATTTTGTACTGTTGTGAATAAGCTAGTATAACCCACACAAAGTCATAACCATCATACAAATCCAGTCGTTTCAATTTAATCTAAACTTATCAATGGGACAAAAATGAAATGTTATATATACACAAGGTAGAGCTACAAGAATGTATGTGGTAAATATAATTTAAATCAGCATGAATTGGCCATATTTTTTTCTTAAGAATTATCTGCATATCCTAGATATTGTTACCATTAAGGTTAAAATTAAGTCCGAGTGATGAAATGACAAATTTAGTCATGTAAGTACAAAATGGCTAATGCTTATCACGTGAGAATATATACCAATTTCCTAATATTTGTTATAATTTTTTGTGAAATTGTCCACCTTTAGTTTGTATCAAGACTAGGGATCCCGATTGCAAACATATAAGTTATGTTTGAAGACAATGTAGAATTATACTCAACAAAGGAAATTCAAGATACTACTTCTCTTACGTGTGTTTGATTGACAAGAATTTTTTTTTCATAAAAAATAGTTGTTTTGACTCCTATTTTGACCGTCTAGTACTTTAATTGAGAATACTTTATATAAAAACAACACTCATTCACATAACAATACAAGTACTCCATCACAAACTTCATTTTTAGTAGAAAATATTTCTTATCCACCCACCAAATAATTCATTTTCATCAAAAATAAAAAAAAAAAGTAAGCCAAAAACTCAAATATTTTTTTCACTCGTTTTCCAATTTCCCATCCAATTAAATTATTTTTCACGTATTTTCCATGTTTGCAATCAAACACACCCTTATAGATAATCTTGGAACTCTAGGGATGCTCTAGCACCAGAAAAGCAACGAAAAAATTAAGCTAAAAATATAGAATTTTTTGTAGAGGCAATGACATTTTTCAAATGAGTTTTTGTAAATCAGAGAACTCAGATTCATAGAATAAATTGAAGATGTTGGAAAATAGTTTATCCCCACTAACCCACTTATATATCAAGTAACGGGCTGTTGTGGTAGATTAAAAGACGAAGTCAAAAATTAAAAACGTGTTTAAGAATTAATTAAAAATAAAATATTAATTAGGCAAAACTTTCGGCAACTCAAGAGAAGCCCAAAGGTCCAAAACCCAATAAAAAATTCTTAATGTTTATTGTGGGTTCTCGGGATTTAGACCTATAGACACCTTATTCTGCTTCCTAATAATTACAAAGGAGTATAACATAAATTGTCAAAAATTCCAAACTCAAATAAAATTTCAAGGCCTTAGTTACATTAAGGATAACCCAAATAACATTAAAATGAATGCCCAAAAGCCTTAGAAGATCCAAAAAGGAAAGATCCAAACAACTCAAAATCTTCCTAGGAAGAAACCCAAAACTGAAAACACACACTAATGACTTGTTGGTCATGTGGTATAATGCTCCAAAATCGATCAGTCCTATCAGATGACCTAGTCGTATGCCCCGGTGTGGTTAGAAATAGTCTCGTCTAGTGTGTGATGTTGAATAGCTTCGTAGGCCTCAGTGTAACGAGAAATAATATCATCCCATGTGTGACATTAAATAGCTTCTTATGCCCGATGTGGCGAGAAATAGTCCCGCCCCATGTGTGACGAGAAATAGTCCCGCACCATGTGTGACATTAAATAGCTTTGTATGCCTCAGTTTGACAGGAAATACTCTATCTCATGTTTGATGTTAAACATCTTTGTACGCCCCGTCCTGGTGATTAAGTGCGAAAAGTAGCGCGTGTAAAGACTCTAGTCGCTGTTTTTGTTTCGCCAACTCAATACAAAAACCTAAATTACAACTACACTTGCGGGGCAAGTAGAGAGGTAAGTCGGGTATCGAGAATCCACAGGGACAAGTTGTTAGAATTTATAAGGTTTAATATTCTGAAATAAAATTGTAAAAGGTGAATTACAAACTAAAAGAAAAGATGCATGAAAGGGAAAGATTAATCTAGGCGAGGGAAATTAAACTAAATTAATAAAGAGAATAAAAACTATCGGTTGCGTCGAATATCCCTCACCCGAGTTAATTAGTATAAAATCGTTACATGGATCGACGAGTTATTAAGGTTGCGTCTCGTTTCGACAGTTAAGTAAATCAAGAGTTGTCACACCCCTAAATTTGCATAAAAGCCTAATAAGATTTTGGCGTCAATAAATACCCCGAAAATTACGCACGCAAGGTCTTAAGCACGGAGCATACATGATATACCCTGTCAAATCTCCTAGGCATAATAACTAGGACAACACACTCAAAATAAATCCGTAAACACCATCACCAAAGCAAAACAACCAAATCAACCCTTGGTGAGTTCAATCCAAGACAACCTAAACTAAATTAGCCACTAAGCATGATAAACAACATAAATAAATCAACTAATTAAATTACACTACACAAATTAAACTAGACTTGAAATAAATAAAGCATGAAAAAAATCTAGGGCACAAAGCAAGAACAAGAGGAAGAAGATGAATAGTGCAAGGAACTTACATTAATGGTGGATTACACAACAAAAACGAGGAGAGGGGAAACACTCCACAAAAATCCCCAAATGCTTCTAACCTAAAATGAAATATATCTTCAAAGAAAAGCCTACAACATTCGATTTATACCCCAAAACAAACCCCCAACAAAACCAAGCCAAAAAACCCAAAATAAGTCAATTTTCGTCCATATCTGATAGGACCGGTCGACCTCTGTTTTGGGACCGGTCGACCGCACTTTTGGAATTTGCCTTGGGCTATTGACAACCCACTTTTCCACTCCGAACCAATTTTAACACGTTACACGGAAATGGCCATAACTCCCTCATACGGAATCAGAATGACGAACGGTCAGTGGCCACGGAAAGATAATTTGATGATATACATGTTGGTAAATTCATTACATAAAAAGTAGTGAGTTTGAAAAGATCAAATTGCCCTTGAAGTATCATTCGACGACGAAACTTCTTCGAAATGCAACCGAACCTCACTTTTAGCGTTCCAATACCTACAAAAGTATAAATAACCCCTACAAAGCATGTATATATCCAAATCCAAGGTTTTCTGGTTAATGATCATAATTATAGGCATTTAGGACCGTAAAAGTGCTAGAATGCATAAAGATAACGAGTGGAAATATGCAATATTCGATACGAATCACCTGGCAAAAAATAGTTTGGTCTAATATGCGACATTAAAATGGAAACATGCTCCTGCACAAGAAAAGATGGCTAGGAGAATGGCATAACTCTCCATAAATTACTTCGAAAAGGAATCCTCAAGGGAACGTACACCCGAAAGGCCTATCCAAAACTATCAAATCACTCGAAGTCGTAACCCGGGTGTCCATCTTTGCAACAATGTTCCCTTAGAATTCAAGTACGTTGTTAAAGAGATGTGTACACACCCCATTATGCTCCGTCATAATCACAAAGGGGTGTAGCACAAATTTTCATATACAAAGGACCTTCACTTACCAGTTCTTAACTCCACGTTTTAAATATTGTCTTTCTCCCTAGAAGATTTTTCTCTCTAAAAAATCCTCTAATGTCTCTCCTTTAACCTTATAAACCCCTTCCAAGCTAAGATCTAAAACCATAACATCAAGCCCTAACCTTTTTCTTCTCATTCAATCCCAAAAGGAGACCAAAATGGTGCTTTTGTCTATTTCTTCTTCTTTTTTTTTATTTCAAATGGTACTTTCATGTGAAGTAGCCTTAGATATACACCAAAAAGGCCAATTTCATGCCGATATGTTGTCAAAATTAAAAAGGTGCATGTGTAACATTATCGGTACATTTGTTCTCATTCTTTTATCATAAATTCTAAACCTAAAAAGATTGTGTTGCAACATTTGTTCTCATTCGAACTATATTGACTTTTATTCTACTTACGGTGGATACATTGGTGTATTAGAGAATCCATATCTCTAAAACTCAAGTCAAATCTTGTACATGTTTATATATTTTCACTATTATTTTCATAAACATACAAAAAACAAAAAAAAAGCTTCAAAAATAAGAAGTTATCTTATATAGGTTAGAGGATCATTAGATCCGGGGATTATACCTATTATTTTGTTCTTAATGTTGTAATTCTTAACATTCTTTCATCCCCAAAGTAAATTTATAAGTGAATATATCTCAATTAAGTTATTTCATGAACATAAATCATTAACATATCAAAAAAAGTTTAAATCACTTACATTGAGCCTCTATAAAAGGTGGAATCCCTCTTATCTTAACACGAACTTGAATCATTTCATGTGAGTATGTAGGCTCACTTGATCTATCATCAGAGTGAAAAAGTCTGACTTTGTACATATTTATTATTTGTTTATATTATCTATACACGCATTCTACCTTACACTACATAGTAAAATTACACACTAACTATTTTCATTTTATTATTCCTTTTTACGCCATTAACCTTATAATATAAATATTTTATATTTATAGTTAAGACCAAAAGTTTGAAGTGGGTGCCTAACACCTTCCTAATCAATAACCCATTCCCTGGACATTTGACTCTCTCATTAAACATGCAAACCACTTTCCTATACTAGGCCTTTACGGAGATCTACCCTTTATTTTGTCTGTTTTGTGTCAAATAGACTCGTGACTCCATTATTTCAATAGAAAATGAAGGTATGACCACACATCACCACCAAAGACCCATCTTTCACCAAATAATATGTCCAAAAGCACACGCGTACGAGGCAAGAGAGGAGGAGGAGAGGCGCGTCGCCTCGGGTCCGAGTTCTCACTTTGGCGACTCCGTTGGGGATATAATTTTATTACGTGGGTTTATCTCATTTTCATGTATATTTGTATTTATTTTATCATATTATTCATATGCATTAATTATGTTGAAGAAGAATGCCCCAAATTTTAAATTCAAACTGAGATGGTTCACAATTTAAATTTTTCTTAAGCAAAATTTTAATTCAAGTTTAAGATGAGCCCAACAAAGATTAATTTAAGTTTTAATATAGGCCAAACAAACCAAACATGATTTTTTCCAAAATAATAAAATCGACTTGAATTACTTAAACAAACACAACTTCATTTAAAGTTCAACTTTGTACACACATGAAATTATGCAAATTACTTGAATTAAAGTAAACCAAATTACTTAATTTAAGTTAACACCAACTTTAACAAATTTTGTGTTTAAACTAATTTTTATCTTGATTAACCTAAGCATGCATCTAGGTGATTTTTGCAAGATAAAATAAACACAAACACACAAGAGCGCAAAGTACGAGGAAAAACCACAACAGGAAAACCTAGCCTTTCAAGGCTTGACGCTTCTTCTCTCTTCAACCTTCGCCTAGTCGATAATGTAGGAATCCACCTTTTTATCGGAGTCCACTGATGGGGCATAGCTACAGTCAATCACAGATGAAGCCTTTCTCCATATGCAAAATGATCTCAAAGAAAAATTATAAAGATAGGGACTTGGATCAAACTAAACAATGGGTGTAAACACATGGTTTTATTCTTAAGATTGAATAATTTTTTACAAACACGAAGGGGACTTTTTGGAAAAGGAATTTTGCTCTCAAAAGCCTATTGAAAATGTGAAAAAGTCTCAATAACGCTAATGAAAATTGTTGTTCCCGCACTTTTAAAATTTGGAAAGAAGTTGGTGGGGAAGTGGGAGGTTAAATTTGAAAATTGTCGAAAACTGAAAAAAACCGCCCAGGTCGTTCGAATGACTTTATATGTCTTTCGAACGACATTTAAATGTCATTTGAACGACAACACCTAACGACCTTTCAAATGAGATTGCAGAGATTTTTTGTGAACAATCTCGTTCGAACAACATCGTTCGAATGACCATTCAAACGAAAAAATCGAGAATTTGGAAAATAATGTCGTTTGAATGCTCGTTTGAACGACCGGAGAATCTCGTTTGAACGAGATCCTAGTTTCGTTCGAATGAATTTTTAGGGAAAAAATCTTTTAAAAACCCAAAAACCTTTATGAAAAGTTCTAAAATGTTTTCCTGAGCAAAATAAAAGTCATTAAAAAATATCTATAAAAAGAACACCCATAAAAAAATGCAAGTCTCTATATATATTAATGCATTTATACATTTAGAGAGTTTGGACTATTGCAAAGTTGATGACAAGAAACGTGGCACGAAAATCGATAAGGATATAATCTTTTATTTATGTCCTCTATGTCTTCAACTCTTCAAACGTCATATGCTTCAAAATCACAAACATCTAACCTATGAGTCAATTAGTTTTGTGTGGAATTAAGACAACACTATCAAATTGACTGAATGGGAAATTTTCCCATAGAAATTTCCCTCTTTGGATATTCCGGGACAAAACCAAAAATATAAATCCTATGGGATGTCAAGATAATTTAAAAGGACTCAACCCTCCCAAAAATAAAAAATTACAATGCTTGACACAACACGTAGATAAGAATCTTTTCCGCTTTAAAAATTCGCCACTTATGATGAAAACCTACACATTTAAACCGTTGTCCATTATTAGCCCTTAGATCATTGTTATCAACGCTCTGCCTGCGTTTTAAGACAATCCATGTGAATCCCTTCTCATCCAATCAGAAGCTTTTTAACCCACCACTTTTATCTCAGAGTTGGATCAAATTCAATTTGGGAAGACCAAATCCCAACCCTTAATTTTGAATATACTTCTCGATCCTTCTAAACCCTTTATAAAAATAGGCTTACCCTCAGCCTTTAAGAGACTTTTTCCACTTCGTGAGAAGAGAGAAGAGAGAGAAACCAGAGAGAGAGTTAGAAACCCTAAACCGTCCATATATAGTTTCAAACCTTAACTCATTTTTCAAAAACCAGTTACACCAAACACCAACCCTCAGAGTTTGAGAATTATTTCTGTGTTGGTTTGAAAGCTGTTTCGTGGTTTAACCTCTTGGTTTTAAGATCTCTTATCCAACTTAAACATTAGGTTAGATCTGTATTTCTGTTTCATTGAAATCATAGATCTAGCGCTTTTATGTTATATTACACTTAGATTTGCATTCTTAGTTTCTCGTCTTAAGTAATATTTTGTTGATTATTTACTATAAATGTTTTTATCTTCAAAATCAATAAAATCATTTTCTGTTTCTAATTCTTTTGAAACAAGACTTTTGACCTAGTTGGAATCGTAATTGGTGGTTTCCAATTTTAAAATCATTTTCAAAACCCTCTGAAATTGGATATGACCTTGGTATTCTTATGAGCAAGGTAACCTTGGATTCCGAGATTGATTAAAAGGTCAAATAAGGCTTTTTGTTTCCTAAGAAGAGAGAAACTGAAAATCGTAACATATAGATCTTAACTGTAATTTGATAGGATTATTTTTATAAATAAGCGTGTGTGTGCACATGCATGTGTTAGAGAACCATCACAAACACTAACACACTACAACACTGAAAGTGTTAGTTATAAGATCTTGAAATAAGAGTCGACGTAAGGACTGGAACAAAGTGGAAGTTTTAAAACTGGGAAAGCCACATCAATAATCAGAACTGCAGAGAAGTTAGAAGGAAACCAGTGGGTACATTCCTAAACTTGTATAGGTCTAATTTGTGTGCATGTGTGTTATATAGTTTGTAACTTGTTATATTTTATTTTAGTGGATTTTTGGTTTGTGACTTAGAAGTCTTCGTCGATGTTTCCTCAGTTGGGTGAGGTTTTACCACATTAAAAATCTCTTGTCATTAATCTTTCTAAATCACCTCATCTCATTCTTAATAGTGTGTTGATTTAAACTGTCTTAGTTTTGTTTTCAGAACTTGTTAACAAATCTTGAACCGATCTCGTGCATATTTTATAAACATATCTTGTGATTAACCTGATTTGATTTAAAGAAAAGAGTTTCCTAAAAAAATAGTTCGGAGTTACTTAAATAGTTTAATCTTGTATTAAACGACTTTAGTAATAGTTTTTCAATTGGTATCAGAGCTTTGGAAAACTTTTCAAAAGATCTTGTGTTTCTGAAATTGTTTTCTTGAAATCGAACAATGGACGAGAAAAATGAAAGATTTGGCAACTTGACCAGACCCCCTCTCTTTGATGGAAACAACTTTGCTTACTGGAAGGTAAGAATGGTTGCTTTCATACAAGGAATCTTGGGAGATTATGCCTGGGATATTATTGAAAATGGATATACTTATCCTACTAAAACAACCACTGAAGGAAGTAATGAGAGGATTAAGAAAGCATTAAGTGAATTCACTCAAGAAGAGAAGCAAACTTCTCGAAACAATAACAAAGGAAAGAATGCCATATTTATGTCCATAAATGAACATAAGTTCAAAAGGATCTCATCTTGTGCCACTTCTAAGGAAGCTTGGAATACTCTGATTACTGCACATGAAGGTGACACTAGAGTTAAGGCTGCTAAAGCACAAATGCTAGTCCAGCAGTATAACTCTCTGATTATGTTAGACTCTGAATATTTTGATGATTTTACATGAAATTGACTAACATTGTGACCAAATTGCATGCTAATGGGATCACTTATGACAGACATGAAATTGTTTCTAAAATTCTAGGATCATTACCACGGAAATTTGACAATAAAAAATATGTTATTGAGGAAATGTGTGACCAAAATCTCACTCCTGAATTACTCAATAGTAAACTAAGAACTGTGGAAATGGAATTAGAATTCAAGAAGCAATTGACCCAGTCCCATAGGAAATAGACTAGTTCCAATTTGAGTTTTTCCTCTAAGCTGATGAAACCTAAGATTAATAGTCCCAATGATGATTCTGATGAGGAATGCGATATAGATAGTTTTGATAATCAAATTTCCTTGATGTCAAAATAGTTTAAGAAAATTATTAAATTTAGAAATAAAATGGCAAATAGACAAGGCAAGCCAAATTATCCAACTCAGTCTAACTACAATCCTCATGAGAAAGGTCAAGACAAACATCACAAGGACATGAGCCCTAACAAAGACTTCAAGAACACTGAGTCTTTTAGATGTGGTAAACTAGGACATATAACACAAGACTGTAGAGTTAAACTGAATACTATCAATAAACATACTAGGGCCAATATTTGCAAAACATGGGATGATTCAAGTGATTCTGAAAATGAGGAACCTAAATCATCTGATGCTTTTGATCCTTGCATGTCTTTCTTTGCCAAGATAATCTGTAATGATGATATGCCTATGTATGAGAATGATGATAATAGCTCTACTTCCGTTGTTATGAATCATGCTGCTACTGGTTTAAATGCTTTAATTTATGATAATAATGCTTGTTCTACCGCGGGGTGTGTGAGTCAAGGGAAAGCGATAATGATGATGTCATATGTGTGTGAGTTTATGGAATGAATCCTTAGGGGTCACTTCACACACTACACTTAGTGATTCGGACACTGAACACCTCCCTGATATTTACACACTTTATGCTAAAACTGTCAAGAAAAGCACTAGACTAGAGAAGATAGTGAGAGATCTCACTAAGAAACTAGAAGACCTAAGTCTGATGGTTAAACTTAATGCTGAAGGGTATACTACCTAATGTCTAACTCATGAAAATGAAGTCAAATTTTTTTATCAAAAATTAAAGAATTTGATTGAAGAAAACGGAACTCTAGAGAAAAAATTTAAAGGGACATTATTAGAATTGGAACAATCCAAAGAGAAGACAGCAACAGTTTTAAAAAAATTACAAAATTTGAAAATAATTCAAACTTTTTTGATGGTTTTGTTGTTGATTCAAAAACCAATTCTGATGATTGAACTAGAATAGGGTTTTTCCCAAATTTGAAGACATAAATTAAAAACATTGAACCAATTAAGTTTGTGTTAGGAGGCAAAAGACCTATAGAAACTTCTCCAGATTTACATTCTTTAAAAAATGAGTTTGATGAAAAATAATCAAAGTTTGATATTGGGGAATCAAGTTGCTCTTAGTGTGAAAGTCCACCTAAGGCTAAATATGTCTTCCCTCCGATTAGGAAGAGTGATTCTTCTTTTCAAACTGTACTCTCTAGGAATAAGGTTCAACCCCAAAACTCTATGAAGCCTATGTTTAGAGACTTTCCTAAGGAGATACCATCTTCAAGAAATTTATATTGCTCATGCTGTGACTTATACGGTCATTCTATTGAAGGTTGCTACTCTAGACGTTTAGTCAACCCTGTCTATAATACTCCTATGTACCAAAACTTTAACTATTCTAGGAGAAGTCGTAACAATTATGTTCTTCCCTGATAACAAGACAAAAGCTGTAACTATAGAAAAAGAAAGACCAAACCTAAAAGATCATTTCCAAGAAGGATTCCTAGACACTTTTCTAAACCAAATGTTCATACTTTCCATAAAATTCAACCTCATGTGCAAAACGTTTTTCAACAGAAATCTAGTGCTCGCAAATTTTATCAAATGAGAGCAAATAAGCGCAAAATGAAAACTAGAGCTATTTGGGTTAGAAAAGATGAGTTATTACCCCAGATGAAGTGTAACATTGTGATTACTTCTTTAAAAGTTGAACACACTCCCTCTGGTTAGTATTTAGACTCTAGATATTCAAAGCACATGACTGGGGATAATAGCAAACTTTTAAACAAAACCAGCTTTGTTGGAGGAAAAGCTATTTTTTGTGATGGTGTATCATCTCAAATCATTGGTAAAGGAACACTCCAAGAATAAGGATTACCTTTACTTGAAAATATTCTTCTAAGTAAAAGGTCTTAAGGCTAATCTACTTAGTATCTCGCAATTTTGTGACTCAAATCATATTGTCACCTTTTCAAAGAATAATTGCAAAAATTTTAATGAAAAAGGTGAGTGCATAATTACAGGACTCGGGACTCCTGATAATTGTTATATTGTGCAGAACAGTACTGAGGTCTGTAACATTGCCTGAATGGATGACAATGAGATATGGCATAATCGAATGGGTCATATAAATTACAAAAATCTTAGTAGATTGTCTCCACAAGAAATAGTTAGAGGTATTCCTAAGTGTTTCTAATACTGTCTGTTTATCATTTCAGGAAGGAAAAATTGTTAAGGCACATCATAAGAAAGTCAAAGATATCCTTACATCTAAACCCTTGGAACTCATCCATATGGACCTAATGGGTCCTTCTCGAACTGTTAGTCTCTGTGGACACAGTTACATTCTTGTTATGGTTGATGGCTTCACTAGATTTACTTGGGTAGCTTTCTTAAAACAAAAGTCTAAAACTTTCCAAACTTTTTTGAAGATTTTACTTCGAATTAAAAATGAAAAGGACACTCAAGTAAATAGAATTCGTAGTGATAGAGGTGGAGAATTCTTATATACTGGTGTTATAGAGTATTGTGACTATAATGGTTACAAACATGAATTTAGTACTCCTAAGACTCCTCAACAAAATGGTATTACTGAGAGAAAGAATCGTACTCTTCAAGAGATAGAACTTGTTATGATTCATGCCAAGACTTTACTTAAATATTTTTTGGTAGAATCTATTCGTACTACGTGTCACATTATCAATAGGGTCTATCTTAGAAAGAATTCTAAAAAAACTCCTTACGAACTATGGTATGGGAAAAAGCCCAATCTTAAATACCTTAGAACCTTTGGTAGTACGTGTTATTTCTACAAAGACAGAGAACACTTATCCAAATTTGAGACTCATGGAGATAAATCCATCTTTCTAGGATATTCTCCTACAGTAGAGCATACCATGTCTATAATATTCGCACAAAGACCTTAATGGAATCCATAAACGTAATTGTAAGTGACACTACTGAAGAGAGCAAGACTGGAGAACCAACTTTTGTGGAAGAGTATGGGAATATTTTAAAAAATGACTCTCCAGAAATAGATGATTCTTTACCAATTGAGACACCTGAAGTACCTAATTGGGTTTCTAAAGACCATCCCATAAATAATGTTGTTAGTAACCCTAGTAAGCCCGTACGTACAAGATCTCAATTAAGAAACTTTGCTCATTATGCATGTTTTGTTTCCCTTGTGAAACCAAAGAATGTAAATGATGCATTGAATGATCCTCATTGGATTTCTGCAATAAAGGAAGAACTTCTTCAATTTGTCATTCTTAATGTTTGATATCTTGTACCTAGGCCTGATGACAAAAAGGTTATTGGCACACATTGGATATTTAAAAATAAATCTGATGAAAGTGGGATAATCATTAGAAACAAAGCCAGATTAGTTGCTCGAGGATACTCTGAAATTAAAGGAATAGATTTTAACAAGAATTTTGCTCCTATTACTAGCTTAGAATCTGTCGTCTTCTCTTTGCTATAGCTTGTTACCTACATTTTAAGCTTTACCAAATGGATGCCAAATCTGCCTTCCTTAATGGAATATTGACTGAGGAGACCTATATAGAACAACCAAAAGGGTTCATTGACCCCCAATATCCAAATCATGTTTTTCGTCTTAAAAAAGCTTTGTATGGCCTAAAACAAGCGCCAAGAGCCTGGTATGAGCGCCTTTCCAATTTTCTCTTAGACAGAGGTTTTAAGAGAGGTGGAAATGATCAAACCCTTTTTGTCAAAAATTTTAACAAACATATTATTATAGCTCAAGCGTATGTTGACGATATCATCTTTAGATCAACATCTCCCTCAGAAGTTAAATCCTTTTTATGAAATTATTCATAAAGAATTTCAAATGTCTCTTACGGGGGAGTAGCAATTTTTCTTGGGTCTTCAAGTCAAACAAAATTCAAAAGGTTTATTTGTTTCACAATCAAACTATTCTATAGAGATTGTTAAAAAATTCGGCCTTGAGAGTGCAAAAGATGCTAAAACTCCCATGAGTACTATGGTCAAACTATTTAAAGATGAAACTGGTAAATCCATAGATCCAACCCTATATCATTGTATGATAAGAACCTTACTATACCTTACTGCCTCGCGTCCTAATATTATGTACGATGTTTGTGTATGTGCTCGTTATCAAAATAATCCTAAAGAGAGCCATTTAGTTTGTGTTAAAAGAATCGTAAAATACATAAAAGGAACTCTAATTTAGGACTTTGGTACACCAATGATACACCTAACACTATAATAGGTTACACTGATGTCGATTGGGCTGGGTGTACTGATGATAGTAAGAGCACATCAGGAGCATGTTACTATATAGGTAATAATTTGGTAGGTTGGAGTAGTAAGAAATAAAACTGCACTTCTTTATCAACTGCTGAATCTGAATACATAGTCGCTGGAAGTTGATGTGCCCAATTAATGTGGCTTAAGAAAATGCTAAATGATTATGTTATTCAAGAAGAACAATTACATCTCTATTGTGATAATCAAATCGCTATCAATATTTCTAAAAATCCTATTCAACAGTCGTGAACTAAACTTATAAAAATTCGACGTAACATTATACACGAATTAGTTGAAACTATGGAATTAGAAATCAATTATCTTCCTACTGATTTGTAACTCGCAGAAATGTTTACCAAACCCTTGGATTATAATAGGTTTATTGCTTTGCGTAAATCGATAGGTATGGTTTATGCTGAATAAACTCTTGTGACTTAAGTAATATTCCCTTTATCCATTTGAGACAAAATAGGGGAGAAATTTGAGTCTTATGAGTTCTTTTTTTTATACATATTTCTAAAATGCTTGATCTTAGTATTCTTTGTAGGAATTTGTACCTTTAATGCTTTCAGGGTATTGATTTATAATTAGTTGAGTTATGTAATTTTCTTTTCTAGGAAATGGGTAGATAGAATTTTTGTATTGGAATAGGTTTTTCCTTATCTATTTGTTGCCCTACGAGTCCTAGATGACTCAAAGGAGATTTTGTCTCATATTTACAAAGGGGGAGATTGAAGCACCTTATACTCTTGACTCACTTGAGTCTACATTGTATAAGTGCTCATCTAGTTTGGAAATAGTGACAAAATTGAGTCCATTCCCTAGAATCCAAAAAGCTTCAATCTCTACTCTTCATTTCTCTTGTTTAATGGATTGAAGGTATATTCACAAACACTCACACACATTAGGATTGCATACATTGTTCATATATTGCATTAAATTAATTTTGTGTGTGTTAATTTCCCTTCAAACAATTTTTAGTCATTTTTTGGGAATTTTTAATGACTTTTTCAAAATTAAAATTGGATTAAAAAGCTTTTGGGGTCAATCTGTAAATACTGGTTTTATGCCTATAAGTTGATTTGGGTAGGATCCGAAAGCGCTTAAGACTATAGGGTGCATATGTAATTATTTTCATACATGCGTGTCAGGTTCGATATCAACCCTACACATGTCACCCTTGTACCGGTTAGATTTGTGTTTCATTAAAGACTCAAAATCGTTGTCCATTATCATCCCTTGGATCGTTGTTATCAATGCTCTGCATGAGTTTGAAGCCAATCCATGTAAAACCCTTCTCATCCAATCAGAAGCCTTTTAACTCACCGCTTTTATCTCACCGTTGGATTAAAGTCAATTTGGGAAGACCAAATCCCAACCCTTAATTTTGAATAGCATTCTCGATCCTTCTCATCCCTCTGTAAAAAGAGTCTTACCCTCAGCCTTTTAGAGACGTTTGCCACTTTTTGAGAAGAGAGAAGAGATAGAAACCATAGAGAGAGAGTTAGAAACCCTAAAACGTCCATATAAAGTTTCAAACCCCAACTCATTTTCCAAAAACCAGTTACACCAAACACCAACCCTAAGTGTTTGAGAATTATTTATGTGTTGGTTTGAAAGCTGTTTCGTGGTTTAACCTCTTGGTTTTAAGATCTTGTATCCAACTTAAACATTAGTTTAGATCTGTATTTCTATTTCATTGAAATCATAGATCTGGCATTTTATGTTATATTGCACTTAGATCTGCATTCTTAGTTTCTCGTCTTAAGAAATCTTTTCTTGATTATTTAATGTAAATTTTTTTATCTTCAAAATGAATAAAATCATTTTCTGTTTCCAGTTCGTTTGAAACAAGACGTTTGACCTAATTGGAATCGCAATTGGTGGTTTCCAATTTCAGAATCATTTTCAAAAACCTCTGAAATTGGATATGACCTTGGCAGTCTTACGAGCATGGTAACCTTGGATTCTGGGATTGATTAAAAGGTCAAATAAGGTTTTTGTTTCCTAAGAAGAGAGAAATTGAAAATCACAGCATATATATATTAACTGTAATTTGATAGGACTGTTTGTATATGTAAGCGTGTGTGGGTGCATGCATGTGTTAGAACACCATCACAAACACTTGCACACTACAACACTGAAAGTGTTGGTTATAAGATCTTAAAATAAGATTCGACATAAAGACTGGAACAAAGTGGAAGTTAGCAAACTGGGAGAGACACATCAACAATCAGAACTGCAAAGAAGTTAGAAGGAAACTAGTGGGTACATTCCTAAACTTGTATAGGTCTAATTGTGTGCATGTGTGTTATATAGTTTGTAACTTGTTATATTTTTTTTTAGTGGATTTTTGGTTTGTGTCTTAGAAGTCACCGTGGATGTTTTCTCAGTTGGGTTAGGTTTTACCACGTTAAAAATCTTTTGTCATTAATCTTTCTACATCTCCTCATCTCATTCTTAATAGTGTGCTGATTTAAACTGTCTTAGATTTGTTTTCAAAACTTGTTAACAAATCTTGAACTGATCTCATGCATGTTTTATTAAACACATCTTGTGATTAACCTGATTTGATTTAAAGAAAAGTGTTTCCTCAAAAAACTGTTCGGAGTTACTTAAATAGTTTAATCTTGTATTAAACGGCTTTAGTAACAGTTTTTCAGTGAATTATATTGAGTATTACTTAGTGAATAAAGTAATATATGATTATGAACTTATTTAAAAATTATCGCAAGTGATAAATACGACAGTTATGCTAATTAAGTCGGGACGCATGTGTCTGTCGTGTCGGAACTCTATTTAATGAAGTAAAAAGTAATTAATTTTTAAGTCATCCAAATGGTCATTTTGAGTGTGCCATTGAGTCCAAAAGGGCCGAGATAGTAAGAAAAGTCTAGCCGGGAGTTTAGTTTCTGTCTCGGGGTACTTTTAGGCCATACCGGCACCTCGGATGGGTATTTTGGTCATTTTTATTTTTGGGAGAATTAGAACTACGAATTTTCTAAGTGTTAAATGTCTGATAAGAGAAGGGAACTAGGGTTATAAAGCTGAGAAATTAAGAGAAGCCACAGAGAGGCCCTATGAAGAAGAGGAGAAGAATTCCAAAGCTAGAACCACGATCTTGCACCACCAGCACCACCAAATTGTAGATAGGAAAGGGAGGAACAAAAATATAACCATCTTCTTCAATGGATCAGACCTACTATATCAGTCAATTATTTAAACTTGCGAATCTATAGCACATGATGTATCCATGTTAGTGTAGGAGCATTATTCATAAATTTGTGATGACTTTGGGTTAAATTAGAAAGTGAAATTGATGATCTTGAATAAAAGACATGTTAGGTTTGATTATATATTGCATGTAGAATGAAATTAATATCTTTAGGAGATTTAAAAATGATAAGAAATATAGGTTATTCTATGTTCTTGAAGAAAAATTAAGAAACAACGGTTTTGTGTAGATTAAAGTTTTGATCGGTTCTTGAATGAATTTATATGGGATTTAATGTGTTATTTATGTTCAAAGTTGTCCCTATACCTTTGGTTAATGATGGGTTAAGTTGGTTGGGAGTTTGGAGAAGCGTAATGGAGTTTTGGAGAAAAACTTTTATGGAAAAATTACAAAAACGTAAGGAATATGATGAAGAGTACAATTTTGAATCGATTCGGCACCAGGAAAGTCGATTCGGATGTTTGTCAAAAAATGAAACTTCTAGATTTTTTTTGTTACGATCGCGTGGGTTCCGACCTTGTAATTTTCTAATTTGTTTTACTTAGTTATGATTTTCTACGGGAGGGAATCAATTCGGCTGCCCAGTTTTGGCCACTTTGTCCTTTTTAGTTTAGGATCTTCGGGATATGTTCAGGATTCAATTATGGGACTTAGTTTATAGTATATTGGGGACTGTATTGATATACTAGTTGGAATAGGTAAGGTTTTGGGCTTGGTCCTAAGAATGAGAAATTGGGGCTAAACGTAATTAGGCTTAATTCAGAGAATTACCTAAATTAGAGACTAAATAGTGTCACGGGAATCCGAGGGAAGCGGTGATGTAGACCAATAGGGTATAGAGAGTTTACCTACATATATTATGTCTAGAATAAAGGATACCCTTAGAGTGGTGAGAAGTACTCGGGAGCGTACGGTAATAAGTAAAGTTATAAATTGTGAAATTCGTAGAATGTTCGGGACATACATATGCTACGTACGGGATATATGATATAGGATGTGCATATTCCTATACTGTTGATATATATCTATATAGGTGGCATGAATACCTATTGCTTGGTTTATTATGTGTATGACATACCTACGCTTATTGCTATCGGGGAGGAGGTTTCACGTTGTGGACGGTCTTATCCTGATGAGCCTAATGGGGGATTTTAGACTCGTACCCTAAACATAGGACCTTGGACACGTGATATCTGAGAGTATGATAGTTTTGATGGTTGAATGGGAGAGTAGGTATGTGCGTGACCCATTTGGTTGGGGACTATGTTCGCCTCCAATATATGTTATTTTTTTTATGGTTCAAAGAAGATACTGAACCAGCAAACCTTTAGACAGTGCAAGATGTACTAGGACATGATAGCAGAGTATGCATGCACCACAACTGAGTCTAGAGGTTCCATATTAGTATATATATATGTGTGTGGTAGAGTGATAAATATAAATATATACTTGTGATATGTTCTACTATGTGAACATAGTAGATAAGATGGACGGTGAAATCTAAAATAATTTTCGTACGTGAATACTTAACTTTGAATGTGAAAACTCTCTCACTTGAGATAAAAAAAACATGAAAATATTCAGTAATGTATTACGTGGAAAATACGGGTAGCTATTATGAGATAATATATTTGAAGATTAATGAGTTTGAACTAGTTAGGCATGATAGTAGTAACTAGAATGGTTTAGCAGTACGTTAGGCGTGAACACTAGTTGTGAGGTGAGATTACTCAAGAAAGAGCCCGCATAACTAGCATATATATAATATCTGATGTTAAGAATTTTAAATACTTTCTAAATGTTTTCAAACCATTTTACACGTGGGCACTGACCTGTTTATGGAAAATCTATTTTTCCTACGTATATTATTGTAGGTTCCCAGTCACAGGGACGTCTAGCTTAGGACTTCAGTGAAGCTTGAAGCGTTGCACCTATTATGGAAGTTGCAGGTCCTTGATCTTAAACACCTTCACTATTTTCTATGAAGTGTAGCTGTTGCAGTTATTTTAGTCAGGGCATGTCGCCCATTCTTAGTTTAGCTATCTCAGAGATTTTACTCCTTCATTTCAGTTATAGGATTTAGTTTTTTTTCCAGACATTGTTATGTTGGATTTTAAGTTGGTGTGTTTTATTCAGTGTCAGTTGATTATTTATACTTTCATTATTTATCATATGGATTGAATGTAGTTTATTATTTAATTTGAATTGTTGCATGTTGATTTAAAAGATTAAAAGTTTTGACACTAGCTTAATTAATTATTAGGTGATTAACAAGGTAAATGTTTTTCGATAGTGATGCTAAGAATGAACCAACTGGATATTCTGATTTAATTTAGTTAGGAATGATCCCTTGATATTTAATTGGGCGGGGTATTATAGGTGGTATCAGAATATCATCTTCTAGAGTCCTTAGGATATATGCGAATTTTCACATTTCAGCTTAGCGTCCTTTGATATAAAGCCTTATTATATGATTGTTTTATTCCTCTACGTATGCGATTTACGCTCTCCTGTGATTAAGTATAGTTAATCCAAATTATATGCGAGTTCGATTGGGCTTCGTACACCAAATAATATGGGACGACCAACGAGGGTCGTTAGAAGAACTGCAGGTGAAGAGGCACAATAGGAGCTATGGAGTATTCGGGGAACGGTGATCGTGATAGGAGTCACCAAAATTATTGTCTAAGAAGATGATAAAAGGGGCAAGCACTCGGGATAAATGACTTCCTAAACAGTGTCACAGACAACAATAGTGCAAATTTAGACTCACCCAGCGTAGTCGATAAATGAGAGAGTCGGAGGAACTCTTTTGAAGAATCGCGTATAAGGATTTAAGGAAGAGATGAAGTTTGATGGGCCAATGGGATGATAGAATCCAAAGGCAATGGTGTAGGGTGGAGTGCAGTGATACTCATAATTAAATTTTGGTGAAATTTTTATCTCATAGGAGAAGCGTAGAGCGGTGATAGCCAGTCACCACGTATAAAACAATATATATAGAATTAAATGAGAGATTGGGTGTGGTTTGACCGTAAGATCTTCAATCTACTGTCCAGACAGAGATTTAAATGGAATTATAAACTTATCAGAAGTAGGTCAGGTAGAGACTGACCGTGAAATATAAATTAATTTGTTTAGTGAACTTCATAACCAAAGAAGGGGATACGGAGAATAAAAAGGGTTCGTAAGTATAATACACAAGCATGAATGGGAGATACGACTAAGGTGACTAGTGTCGATGTAGTCAAAGTCATACGTACACAAGGGTATATCAATGCTTCCAGGAGAAGGGAGCCAAGTGGATTGGAGAGCCTAAACAAAGAGCAACACTGAATTTAAATTCTTTAGATTATTTCAATTCTTACCAAGTGAAGGTTGATTTAGTCAGGGCCATCAAAGACGGTAACAAGTTCCATCGAGCCAGTAGATAAAAAAGGATAACGAGGGTAGCAATCAGGGCAAAAACTACCAGGTCCAAGATAAGGACACCCCGATATGGCAATGGGGCCAGAGATTGAAGAATAAAACATCAAGGTGTCTTATGTGGGGTGAGTAGAACCACCTATACTAAACTGTTACACGACTAGATAGAGAGAAAATTTAGACTGGGAAAGTAAATGAAAATGATGCCAGCGGAGCATAGTAACAACATGAGATAAATTCCCAATAGGAGAATCGGGCTAAGAGATTCAGACCTGGAGGTTATCAACCTGAGAATTCATTGGGATTAAGTAGGACCAACATGGTCCTCCACAGTAACAACAACAACCCTATTCGTCAAGACTGTCAGGGTTGAGGAGATGGCGAGGGAGGCCAGTAGGGCCAGTGCTAGAAGTAAGAGAGTTTCTCTGGCAGGTTGTTACGGTTATAGAGTGACGGGCCGCATGAAGAAGGATTGCCCAAACTAGGACAGAGGGAAACCAAAAGATAAGATCTTGGGGATGCAAACATTACAGTTGAACATTAGGTCGGTTCCGACATAAGAGTTATGCTCAGGGACCCGTTAACCATGCAAGGTAAGCGACAAATGGAGATAGAGTAATTATCTTATCCTTATAAGTAGAGGATGATGTTTCGGGTGACATGGGTGAGTAACAATAATTGACTATTAACACTAAAAATTCTAGTGTGTATTGGGTTTAGTGGGTGCGCTGGCATTAGTAGCCTTGTTTGGTATATAATTACCATTAGGTAGAGAGACTTTTTATGCCACTTGTGGGGAGGAGCAGGTGTGGACACTAAGAAATTTTTTATATTATGTAGTGATTTTTGATCCTTTTGGGTATTATAATAGTAGAGCATATTATTATAACATTGTGTAGTGACTGGATACCGAGGGTTTGAGTGATAGTAAAATGTGTGATAAGACTATCATACACGTTATTTCAGGGTTAAAAATATTGTTGTACGAGGCATCACCTGAAAGTTGGTTGAGTCTGCATATATATTGTATTGTATCATAGACTTCGGTGAGTTTGTTGTTCTTCTATTTTGATCCTGGTGAATAGGGACATTTACTGATGTGAATCAGAGTATATTGACTTATTGTTGAGGGGAGATATATAACGTATTAATTATATAGCGTTGAGAGCTTAGTGATAGGGAGAGCGTCGTGTTGTATATCGTCTTTGGTGACATGAGAGTGGACGAGTAGACCTTTTATGTTGGAAGATGGGACTTTGGGGGTACATATTATGAACTCAAGACTTAACGGAACTCGACGATCAAAAATGTTAGAAAGTAGCGTATTGAGGGGTTCCTTGTTTGGATTTCTCTTTGTGAGACATCCCATGCATGAAACTAGCGAACGTTGGGAGTTGAGGGAAGTTTGGTCTTTAGGATATGAATTTAGTACCCTATTTATTGTACGTATATGTGATTATAACAGGGAGATGATAGTTATATTACCATTTAAGACCGGTAGAGCCGAATAATGCGGGTGTGAAAATCAGTGTAGAATGTTTACACCACGAATATATCGGTGAGGCAACCTAGAGAATAATTAAGTTGCGATTAGTAGGTTGATCGAGTATAACCTTACTGTATGATCAAGATAAGTTCATGAAAATTAATTTAACACAACTCTATTACATTTATAGGAATTGTGCAGTAATGCACGGAACATAGGGTGTATAGGCTCCCTAGTCAGTTGAAATTTATAGTATCATTCACGAGGAGTAAACGTGCAAAGTTATCAAAGAAACGTGGACGCGTGAGAAAATTGAGAACTGATCCCATATGAGACAAAGAGAATGTAGGGGTACTGAGAGCGATTCGAGTCACTAGAAATCGGAGGATGAACGAAAAATGAGTGATTATAGTGCTGAAAAGTACATGGAATGTGCAGACTTTCGAAAAAATCAGGAGCTACTATGTGCAGAAGATTAATATGACGAGAGTTACTTCAGAACCAATTGAAGATGTAAAGGTTTGACATGAATAGTCGGGAAGGATTACAGACATCTTCCATGAACATAATGATCACTAGTTTGAATGGTGGAGCGTAGATAGTCAGACTAAAGAGTAGCATTAGTGAAAAGGTACTGGGTACAATGTAACGTTCCAAGCTTTAGAAAAGTGTGGAAATAAGTGTGTAATAAGAAAAATTGAGAATGAAGTTGACACATGGTGGTGTTAGGGCTTTTCCCAGTAGAGGGAATATGTTAGCTCTGAGTAGAGAGGCTCATAATAGTGATAAAAGGGGAAAGAAATTGCAAGGTGTTGTGAAGGCACCAAGGTGAATTTATAGATTAAATGATAGAAAATTTTATAATGTGATGACTAAAGTGAATTAGTCACTATAAGGAAAGGTAGGGGAGGACTGTGGGACTGAAGGATACCGTTAGTAGAGACATAACGGGAACAACATAACAACATAATTGAGAAAATAAGATTTTATTGGTGCCACTGGATGTCGTGTCCGACAGGAATGAAATCTCTGTGTATCATTTTTTACAGAGTTCCCATGAGATCATGGGGACGGAGTTGCGACTACATACGACCTGTCACTCGTGAATCGATAGGCAAACCGAGAGGACGAATCGAATATTAAGGGATATGTTATATATGTGTGTCCTTAATTTAAGGAGAGGTTGGGAGCAGTATCTTCCACTGTTGGAGTTTGTGTACAATAAATCCTATCAGTTTACTATTGGCACAACACCATTTGAGACGTTGTACGGTAGGCCTTGTCATTCTTCTGCTTGTTGGCTAGAAGTGGGGGACAATAAGCTACTCGGGCCAGATTTGATTCAGGACACTACGACCAGGATTGAGATGATTCAGGGTTGTATACGGGTAGCCCAGGAACGAGAGAAGAGTTACGTTGATGCCAAGTGGTTCTTCCGAGAGTTCAGAGTCAGGGACCAGACGATAGGCCTTGTCATTCTCCTATGTGTTAATCGTGTCGGGATTTTATTTAATGGAATAAAAATTAATTAATTTTTAAGTCATCCAAATGGTCATTTTGAGTGCGCCATTGAGTCCGAAAGGATCGAGATAGTAAGCAAAGTCTATTCAGGGGTTTAGTTTGTGTCCCGGGACACTTTTAGGCCATACCGGCACCCTAGATGGGTATTTTAGTCATTTGGATTTTTGGGAGAATTAGAACTACGAATTTACTAAGCGTTAAATGTCTGATAAGTTAAGGGAACTAGGGCTAGAAAGGTGATAAATTAAGAGAAGCCACAGAGAGGCCCTAGGAGAAAGAGGAGAGTAATTCCAAGGCTAGAACCACCATCATGTAACACCACCACCACCACCACCATCGAATTATAGATCATAAAGGGAGGAACACAAATATAACTATCTTCTTCTATGGATCGTACATACTATGTTAGGTAAATGTTTAAACTTGCGAATCTATGGTACATAATGTATCCATGTTAGTGTAAGAACATTATTCATAAGTTTGTGATGGCTTTGGGTTAAATTAGAATGTTAAATTGATGATCTTGAATAAAAAACAAGTTAGGTTTGATTATATATTGCATGCAGAACAAAATTTATGTCATGAGGAGATTTAAAAATGAACAGAAATCTGGGTTGTTTTATGTTCTTAAAGAAATATTAAGAAACTAGGGTTTTGTGCAATTTAAAGTTTTGATCGATTCTTGAATGAATTTCTATGGGATTTAATGTGTTATTTATGTTCAAAGTTGTCCCTATACCTTTGATGAATGATGAGTTAAGTTGGTTTGGAGTTTGGAGAAGTGTAACAGTGTTTTGGAGAAAAACTTGTATGGAAAAATTGCAAAAATGTAAGGAAGATGATGAACAATACAATTTTTTAGATTTTTTTGTTACGATCGAGTGGGCTCCTAACTCGTATTTTTCTGATTTTGTTTAATTATTTATGATTTTTCTACGGGGGGTAATCGATTCGGCTACCTAGTTTTGGCGACTTTCTCCCTTTTAGTCTAGGATCTTCAAGAGACGTCCCGGATTCAATTGTGGGACTTTTTTTTTTTATTATATTAGGGATTGTATTGAGATACCAGTAGGGATAGGTAAGGTTTTGGTCTTATTCCTAGGAATGAGAAATTGAGGCTAAACGTAATTAGGGTTAATTGAGATAATTACCTAAATTGGAGAATAAACCGTGTCACGGGAATCCAATTGAAGCGGTGACTTAGACTAGTAGGGTATAGAGAGTTTACCTACTGATATTATGTGTAGAATAAAGGATACCCTTCGAGTGGTGAGAAGTACTCGGGAATGTACGGTAATAAGTAAAGTTATAAATTATGAAATACGTATAATGTTCGGGATATACACATGTTACGTATGGGATATATGATATAGGATGTGCGTAGGCCTATACTGTTGATATATATATATATATATATATATATATATATATATATATATATATATGTGTGTGTGTGTGTGTGTGTGTGTGTGCGTGTGTGTGTGTGTGTGTGTGTGTGTGTGATGTGAATACCTATTGTTTGATTTATTATGTGTTTGACATACCTACGCTGCTTGCTATCGGGGATGAGGTTTCGTGTTGTGGACGATCTTATCCTGATGAGCTAGACTCGTACCCCGAATATAGGACCTTGGACACGTGATATCTAAGAGTATGATAGTTTAGATGGTTAAATGGGAGTGTAGTTATGTGCGTGACCCATTTGGTTGGGGACTATGTTCGCCTCCAATATATGTGATTCATTTTTATGGTTTGAGGGAGATACCAAACTAGCAGTCATTTATAAAGGGCGAGATGTACCAGGACAAGATAGCAGTATTAGTATATATATATATATATATATATATAATTTTCATATGTTCTACTGTGTGAATTAGTTGATAATATGGATGGTGAAATCTAAAATAATTTACGCACGTGAATACTTAACTTTAAATGTGAAAACTTTCTCATTTGAGATAAAAGACGTGAAAATATTCAGTAACATATTACGTGGGAAATACGGGTAGCTATTATGAGATAATATATTTGAAGATTAATGAGTTTGAACTTGTTAGGTGTGACAACAGTAACTACAATGGTTTAGTGGTACGTTAGGCGTGCACACTAGTTGAGAGGTGAGATTTCTTAAGAGACTTCCCGCATAACTAACATGTAAATAATATATGTTGTTAAGTATTTTAAATACTTGTTAAAAGCTTTCAAACCATTTTACTGTGACACTCCGCCTAATTAAATATCGGGCGATCACTCCTTTATTAAATTAAAATCAAGGTGAACAGTTGGTTCATTCTTAGCATCACTGTCGTAAAAATCACTTTTCCAATTTAAACACCCTAATTAATTAAGCTAAGTTTCAAAACCATTTTTAAACATTACTTTCCAAATTTTATTTTGAAAACAAAGATTTAATTATTTACATCAATTCAATATTTAAAGAATCACACCACAATAATCCTCGAACATATAATCCAAATAATTTAAACATTCAACAACTAAATCCCAACATTAAAACTTAAAGTAAAACATCCTGAGGAAGCGTAGATCGCTTAAATAAGCTCTGATACCAATTTGAGAAAGCGTGCGAGAGGTTGTGTGATAATTGATTAATTCGCAAATTTCTACGCTGGCACACTTATTTAATTAGTGTCTATTTTTAAACAAAAATAATTTAGCCCCAAATCATTCAACTGCGTGTGTACGTGTGTCAAACTATAAAATAAATAAAGCATGCGACATAAGCTTCCGGAAAAATCCCCGCAGGGCAAAACCTTTTATTTCTAGAACTTTGAAAAGTTTACAAGACCATTGACTTACATACCAACTTGCATCGCCCACAAGAGTAACGCACGGTGTCTTCGTCAAACCTTCAAAGCAACGTCTAGAAATCTGCAGTGGTTCACGTGCAGCTATACCACAAGGACCGCAATCCTAGACACGCAGTCTGAAATGTTCACAAGGACTCCCTCCACAATAGCACGCAACTATCGGTTGTAGAGTTCTCCCCACAAAGAATAAACCAGGGCAAAAGTTGTGTTCTTGAACACAAATAATTCACTAAAGCATATGGGAGTTTTGTGAATTGAAAACAAAAGGGATTAAAACCCTAAAAGAAGAAGCCTAAAGATTACTGCTTTGGCAGTGTTTCTATTCGTCAAAACGCTGTGACTTCTTAATGAAAACATTACCAAATAATGAGTATTTATAGGAAAACGCATCGCCTCAAAAACAGATCTCGCTCGAACGAGAAGCTATGTCGGTCGAACGAAGTACGATGTCGTTTGAATGACATCGCGCGACTTCCAATCTCGTTCGAACGAGATGCTGATCTCGCACGAACGACCTGGGCGTCAAAATCGAGGACGTTTCAAAACTTAGAAAAAATACTCATTCTTAATTTTTTGACGAAAAAGTCCGCTCCAACACTTAGAAAATATTTTGCAAAAGTCACCCAAAAGCTCTAAGTGAAAAGTAAAGGTATTTAAAACATAACCTTACCCAAGTAAACTTCGCGGAGTTTTGAATGATGAAGAACTTGAATAATTTGGATCCATCTTTGATGTAGATGACTCTTGAATGCTCTTCGACGGTGTAGCGGTATATGACATAACAAATTGATAACGGACCTATGAAAATATGTCCTTACAAATCTCCCCCTATGTCTATGCCGGTACATACATAAAAAATCCGAATTTTCAAAAACCAAAATTGCCTATACAAATATACCCTCCCATGAATAAATTTGCAAGACTTCAAAACTGTTCTTCAATCATCTTCGTCAAATTTCAAAGCTTTTCTCATCAGGGTGTGCAACATATCAATCTTCAATTTTGTACCTACACACATGAGAAAAAGCAAAAACCTTCGTGACACATCGAGTTTGAAATGATATAAGAATAAAGCATTAATAAATCAAATCTCCACCATAACATGATAATTCTTTCTCCCCCTTTTTATGATGTCCCCAAATAGACAGATAAGAAGAAAAAATCAAAACATGGAGTGTCACGAAAAAATGCATAGCAAACAAATATCAAGCTATGTGCATGCAAAGGTGTGTCCCCAAAACTTTCACAAACTATTTTTGGATTTTTCAAATTTTTTGTTTTTTTTTTATACAGAAATAGGATACAAAAAAAATCACACCATGGATTTAAACTCAAACAACCAAGTCATGGAGACGAAATGAATGGGTGTGAACACATTCGATAGGTGAATCAACTCAATCAATCATATGTGCACGATGAATACGTGTACCCCTAAAGAATGAACATCAAAAGAATCCTTAGGTGTAAAAATTTATTGAATTTAAATGACATCGTCTTATACAAATCAACAAATCAAAGTCAAATGATTTCCACACCAATAACGTCCAAAACTATTTAGTGCTTTTTCAAGAATTTCAAGGACATGCAAACCCGTTTTAATTCTCCAACCAAACTCCCTCGTATATATTTTGTTTTAGAGGTGAATAAACTAAATTCTCAAACTTTGGAGAATTGGTGCAAAAACCTAAATGGCCCATAATTGGCATGAATTTCTTTTTATTGCCTTTAAAAGTTTTCGGGCTCTTTTAAACCTCTTTGGACCCCGGATAATAAAATTCCTTCATTTTTTACGTCCAACTTAATGGTGGCTTAGTATTCGCAAAGGAAAAATGAACCTTTCACAGCCCTTCCCCGTTTTCAAACAAAACACACCAACTCACAAAACGGTTTTTATATGCACAATTTCCTTATCAAAATTTATCGCGCTCGGTTCGTTTTAAGGACATGATTGAAGTGGAAACACCCAACCAACATGTGATAAGACAAGCACAATAATCGAACAAATCCGTGCATGTGTGCAATAAAGGAAACACGAGTCAAACATGTAGGAAGTAACACTTAATTACATCTTAATGACTCCAAACATTATAAAGCACAAGGATGAATTGACCGATTATCTCAAACCACTATCAAATAGTCACATGAAAAAAATGGAATGATGTTGTGACTCGGTCATCCTATGTCTCCATCCATAAACAGTGCAAACAAAATACAAAAATCTTTTTGGATTTTTCTAAAAAATTTATCAAAATAAAATATTTTTGTATTTTTAAAAATTTTTCAAAACAAAAATATATATATATACAAAAAGTACATGTCACAACGCTAGAAAACATAAATATCATGAAACAAAAACTAGCGTATGACAAACATGCGAACATAATCATCTATATGATATAGCAAGAGAAGAATCATGTGCAAGCAAATGAGAATCAACTATTCTAAAATCTAGCATATCCAAAAGTGATTTCCTAACCCAAGTGGATGTAACACGTCGACACGGGATTTTGGGAACCAACAAAACACTAGACTTCGAATTCCTAGGACCTCTTCCAAAATCAAAACAAAATCTCCTAAGGTGACCTATCCTACCACAATATGAACATGTGTAAACGGGTGGAACAAAACCTAAAGTGTGATCTTTTCTAACATCCTTGGAATTAGTTGACCCTCTAAAACAAATAATGATTTTGTCTTTAGCATTAGAAGCATGAGAACACGATGAGCCATTACCATCATTATCAAACCTACTTGAATCGTTTAAATCATCTTTTAACTTCAAAATATTTGATTCAAGCAAAGAATTAGACTCTTCCAAAGTTAGGGATTTCTTTTTTAAATTATCAATTAAACTTAACAGTTTATTGCAATCCCCCTCAATTAAAACAAACTTATCCCTAAGAGTCTTTTCACGTGCTGTAAAATCATCGATAAATTTTTTATCCTCGATGGCACAAACGGGAACCCTAGAATTTTTTAAGTCCTTCAATTCATTCTCTAAAACAAGAACTTTCTCATCATTCTTTTTTTGGCAATTTTCAAAGAATCAAAATCAATACACAAATTACCAAAGTGTTCACGACAAATATCACTTTAAGTTTGAAACACTTGCAAATATTCAATCTTACTTTTAAAGAGAGAATTTTATTTTTCCAAAGCTTTAATTCTTTTGAAAAGTTTCAAATTCAAACTTTTTAATTTTTCAGCACGGTCATGAACTTTTTCAAAAATAGGCTCCTCATTCAACGGGCGTACCGTTGAAAAAATTGCGATTTTTCGCAAAACTGATTTAAAAAAAAATCAATATCACACAATTTTGCAAAAAATAGGAATACGCGATAAATTAGCGTAACCCGCTCTGATACCAATTTGAGGAAGCGTAGTTCGCTTAAATAAGCTCTGATACCAATTTGAGAAAGCGTGCGAGAGACTGTGTGATAATTGATTAATTCGCAAATTTATACGTTGGCACACTTATTTAATTAGTGTCTATTTTTAAACCAAAATAAATTAGCCCCAAATAATTCAACTGCGTGTGTGCGTGTGTCAAACCATAAAATAAATAAAGCATGCGACACAAGCTTAAGGAAAAATCCCCGCAGGCAAAAACCTTTTATTTCTAGAACTTTGAAAAGTTTACAAGACCATTGACTTACATAACAACATGCATCGCCCACAAGAGTAACGCACGGTGTCTTCGTCAAACCTTCAAAGCAACGGCTAGAAATCTGCAGTGGTTCACGCGCAGCTATACCACAAGGACCGCAATCCTAGACACGCAGTCTGAAATCTTCACAAGGACTCCCTCCATAATAGCACGCAGCTGTCGGTTGTAGAGCTCTCCCCACAAAGAATAAACCAGGGTAAAAGTTGTGTTCTTGAACACCAAAACAATTCACTAAAGCAGATGGGATTTTTGTGAATTGAAAGCAAAAGGGATTAAAACCCTAAAAGAAGAAGCCTAAAGATTACTGCTTTGGCAGTGTTTCTATTCGTCAAAACGCTGTGACTTCTTAATGAAAACGTTACCAAATAATGAGTATTTGTAGGAAAACCCGCCGCCTAAAAAATAGATCTTGTTTGAATGAGAAGCTATGTCGCTCAAACGAAGTACGATGTCGTTTGAACGACAAGCTATGCCGGTCGAACGAAGTACGATGTCGTTTGGATGACATCGCACGACTTCCAATCTCGTTCGAACGAGATGCTGATCTCGCACGAACGACCTGGGCGTCAAAATCGAGGACGCTTCAAAACTTAGAAAAAATACTCATTCTTAATTTTTTGACGAAAAAGTCCGCTCCAATTCTTAGAAAATATTTTGTAAAAGTCTCCCAAAAGCTCTAAGTGAAAAGTAAAGGTATTTAAAACATAACCTAACCAAAGTAAACTTCGTAGAGCTTTGAATGATGAAGAACTTGAATAATTCGGATCCGTCTTTGATGTATATGACTCTTGAATGCTCTTCGACGGTGTAGCGGTATATGACATAACAAATTGATAACGGACCTATGAAAATATGTCCTTACACATCCAGACAGAAATAAATCCCAAAGTAGCAATACTAGAAATAACTGAATCACAAAGTCCAAATAAACAACTGAATAATGGAAAGGGCGACACATGCCCCACTAAAAGAATATGCTAGGAGTGGAGTCAAATAAATGAAGTCACCTAAGCAAGAGGCCTGCAACTCCCACCTAAGTTGCAGCATGTTCCTTCCAAAGGATCCTATGCAAGATGCCCCTGTGGCTGGGCACCTTTAATATATACATATATATACAAGAGAGAGAAACAGAAATGAGTCAGAGCCCGATAGTGTAGATGATTTAAAATTCGTTTAGCAAGTATTTAAAATATTTACAGGCCAATGCAACAACATATTAGTGCGGCACTCTCTTGAGAAATTCTCACCTCTCTTCTAATGTGCACACCTATCCCACTAACCTTCCCAATGGTTTAACTTATCTTAGGTTACTCGTAATATTGAAAATCGAAGAATATAATTGTTTAAGAAGATATCTTCATTTGATCACAAAGTTCTCATTTAAACCTTATTTGCTAGTAAAGTTTCTCAGTGTTCCATTATACTTTTTCAAAACAAGAATTTCCAATTTGAGTCATTATACATGTCTTACTTACCATAACACACTAGACAGTTTCCCAAATTTCAGAATTTTATATATACATTAAATACTCGTATACTATATATATTCTAATACCACCCCACATAAAAATTATGGTGCATGCATACTCTGCTATCCAATCACCGTATCTCTCGTACTAAGGGAAATACAAGTTCGGAATCACTCACGAACTGTATTAACACATACACAACAATATTGAGGCGAAGCATAGTTTCTAAGTCTAAGAGGTCAGTACATACTCTCACGTCTCTTAGGACCGTTCGACTATCGATCCGATACCCCGTACCTAGGATTCCTATCCTCTAGGGTACGAGTCAATATCCCCCATGAAGGCCCATTAGAGAAAAGATTGTCCCAGCGCGGTAACCTCAGGGATTGCAAGTAGCGAGGGCATGATTTTCACATGTATATAATATATGCATACACACAATCATATAAATATACTACTTTTATCCTATTAATTTAGGTTCATCTCATAACCCATAATCACGACATTTATCCTGATTTTCCCATTATTAGTTATTACGTATAACGGTTCGTTTCTAACGTTAATTTGAGGGATTTTTCCTACTTTCTACGTAATACTCATGGACTCTATCCTCTCAAGTGTAAAATTCAGTAGGTATTCATTTATGTTCCATCGTATATATCCTACGCGTCTCTCCCTTTAATACCTAGTTTCATCGTCCCTTATATGTTAGTATTCTAAATTACAACTCTCATATTACATTAAGGTCCCAAAATTATTGATATGTCCTACTGGTCTTATTTATCTCCCAAAACATTTTAATAAGGGTGTCCAAGAATTATTTCTCATTAAATTGAATTCAAATAATTTAAAAAGGGGAAATATGAGCTTGCCAGAAGGGGTCGATCGATCGAAGCTGTTGGCTCGATCGATCGATCAAGGAGGTATGACGAATTCTGCAATTACCAGTTATGGGTTTTCTCACATGACTCCATCCAAATCCAAACTTTTCATTACCAAATGTCCAAAAATTTGTACTACTAATAATATAAATCCATTCCATACATCTTTTACGTAAAGCATGCAAATTTCCATTAATAATCATGGATTAACGGACAAAAATTCATGTAAATCTCAAGAACCCTAGAATTCTTTTTAACATGGTTCTAATCAGTCCTTTCCAGAATTTTCTTCTTCTAAAACATCAAAATTTTGCGGTTTAATCCTCTACATGTGAAGGGGTTTCCAGATTAACGTTCAAATCATCACTACATGCGATTTCATATCTCAAATTTGGGTTTTTCTTCCATTAAACTCATCCTAATCATCCCTAGACTAACATGAGTGATGCATTAACAAAAATAAGCAAGATAAACACTTTCTTGGGATTTTTGATGTTCTGGTTTGATGACAAATTTGGTGTGGTTGTGTTCCCCGTCGCGCGATCTACGCGGTTGTGGTGGTGGCGGTCCAACCGGGTGAATCATTGGCCTTGGATTGCTTGGAAAATCCTCTCCTTACCTCTCCTATGGCCGTCACTTGTCTTTGGTTGTTTTAACCCTAGAATACAACCTTAGACATCTGATATATCCCTTGAATTTTCGTGGGTTTAATTACCCAAAAATGTAAATTGTCCAAAATACCCCGAGACCCAAACTAAACCCCCGGGTACACTTTTCTGACTATCTCGACCCTTCCGGACACATTGGCTCACTCAAAACGACCAAACGAGTGACTTATAATATATTCAATTTTATTCATCAATATTTAGTCCCGACGCGACACGGGCGCGTCCTGACTCAAATTTCCAAAATTGTCATTTTATTCGCTCGTGACATTTAATATGACCAATATTATATATTACTTTGCTCATTAGTAATATTAAACAAATTTCCCGTAATTACTAACTCTCATCACGTTAATAATTATAACATAATTAATTTCCGGATTTATATTAAATAATTAATTCACATTAAATTTAATAAATTCAAAAATTAATTATAGCATAAAATACGGGATATTACATACTTCCCCCCTAATAACGGAATTTCGTCCCGAAATTCAAAATATAAGGCATACCTGGTAAGAATAAGTCTGGGTATCACTCGCGCATATCTGCCTCGCGCTCCCAAGTGGATTCCTCCACATTATGATGCTCCCACTGGACCCGTACAAGTGGAACTACCTTCGACCTCAATCTCCTCACGCTATGGTCTAGGATAGCCACCGGTCTCTCCTCATAATAGTTGTGAGGCTGTAAGTCTATCTCATCTATCGCAATGTGGGTATGGGCCATATCATCCCGAAGATATCGTCTCAACGACGAGATGTGGACTACATTGTGAATACGATGTAAATGATCTGGTAGTCCCAATCTGTATGATACTAGTCCAATCCTCTCGATGATGGGAAATGGTCCTATGTACCTCGGATCCAATTTCCCTTTCTTCCTGAACCTCATCACTCCTTTCATAGGAGATACACGTAGTAACACTTGGTCCCCCACATTAAACTCCTAGAAGAATCGTTTCGCATCGGCGTAGCTTTTCTGCCTGTCCTGGGCTACTCAAATGCGACTCCTGATCATCTCAATCCTCGTGGAGGTTTCCTGAATCACCTCTGGTCCTTACCATATTACAATAGGCAATTCCAAATTTCAGAATTTCATATATATATTAAATACTCGTATAATATATATATTATAACAGTACCCCAAATAAAAACTATGGTGCGGGCATACTCTACTATCCAATCCCCGTATCACTCGTACTAAGGGAAATACAAATTCGGAATCACTCTCGAACTGTATTAACATATACACAAATAATATTGAGGTGAAGCATAGATTCCAAGTCTTTAAGAGGATGGCACATACCCGCGTCTCTTAGGACCGTCTGAACTATCAATTCGATAGCCTGTACCAAGGATATCTATCTTCTAGGGTACAAGTCAATATCCCCCATAAAGGTCCCATCGAGATAAGACTGTCTCAGCGCGGTAACCTCAGGGATAGCAAGTAGCGTGGGTATGTTTTTCACACATAGATAGTATATGCATACACAATCATATAACTATACTAATATTACAATATCAATACTAGGCGTATCTCAAATCCCATAGTTACGACATTTATCCTCATATCTCATTATTAGTTATCACATTTAACGATTCGTCTTTAACTTTAATTCGAGGTATTATTCCAACTTACTACGTAACACTCATGGACTCTATTCTCATAAGTATAAAATTCAGTAGGTATTTATCCATTTTCCATCCTAATCTTTTTTACGTAATCTCTCCCTTTAATACAAGATTTCATCGTCCTTTATGTAATTATCCCAAAAATACAATTCTCGTCTTACATTAAAGGTCCCAAAATTATTCATATGTCCTACTGGTTTTCCATATCTCCCAAAACATTTTATTTAGGGTGCCCAAGAATTATTTCTCATTAAATCGAATTCAACTAATTTAAAAAGGGGAAATATGTGTCTGCCAGAATGGGTCGATCGATCAAGGTCTGGGGCTCGATCGATCGAACCTTTGATGGATCGATGCTTTTGGCTCGATCGATCGATCAAGTAGGTATGGCTAATTCTGTCGTTTTGCAGTTACGGGTTTCATCTTCCAACCTCAACCAATTCCATATTTTTCATTCCCAATCATCCCAGAATTTATACTACTAGCATTATATCATCATATTATGTATTTCCTACGTAAAGCATGTAAATTTCTGTCAATAAACATGGATTAACAGCCCAAAATTCATATAAATATCAAGAACCCTAGAATTCTCTTAAACATGGTTCTAACAAATCTTTTCCAGAATTTCCTTCTTATAAAACATCATAATTTCATGGCTTAATCCTCTACACGACAAAGGGTTTCCATAATATCATTTAAATCATCACTATATGAAACTTTCCTATCTCAAATTGGGTTTTTCTTCCATAAATATCATCCTAATCATTCCTAAACTAATATGAATGATGCATCAACGAAATAAGCAAGATACACACTTGTCTGGGATTTTCAAAAGTCTGATTTGTGAATGAGTTTGGTGTTGTTGTGTTCCCCGTCGCGCGATCTACGCGTTGGTGGTGGTGGCGGTGCAATCGGGTGACTTTTTGGCCTTGGATTGCCTTGAGAGCTCTCTCCTCTCTTCTCCAATGACCGCTCTAGAGTTTTGAGTTTTCTAACCCTAGATGACTAACCTAAATGGCTGATATAGATTACTAATTTTCGTGGGTTTAATTACCCAACAATACAAAATGACTAAAATGCCCTCCCGGGGTACTAATTTAGCCTAAAAACACCCCGAGACCCAAACTAACCCCCCGAGTACACTTTTCTGACTATCTCGACCCTTCCGGACGCGTTGGCGCACTCAAAACGACCATACAAGCAACTTATAAAATATTCACTTTTATTTTTCAATATTTAGTCTTGACGCGCCACGGGCGCGTCCCGACTCAAATTTCCAAAATTGTCATTTTATTCACTCGTGACATTTGACATAGCCAATTATTTATTACTATGCTCATTAGTAATATTCAACAAGTTTCCCATAATTACTAACTCTCAATTCGTTAATAATTATAACATAATTAATTTCAGGATTTATATTAAATAATTAACTCACATTAAATTTAATAAATCCCCAAATTAATATAGCGTAAAAATATGGGGTATTACATACTTCCCCCCTAATAACGGAATTTCGTCCTGAAATTCCGAAAATAAGGCATACCTGGTAAGAAAAAATCTGGATATCTCTCGCGCATATCTGCCTCACGCTCCCAAGTGGATTCCTCCACATTATGACGCTCCCACTGGACCCGTACAAGTGGAACTACCTTCGACCTCAATCTCCTCTTGCTATGGTCTAGGATAGCCACCGGTCTCTCCTCGTAAGAGCTATCAGGATGTAAGTCTATCTCATCTATCGCGATGTGAGTATGGGCCATATCATCCCGAAGATATCGTCTCAATGACGAGATGTGGAATACATCGTGGATGCGATGTAAATGCTCTGGCAGTCCCAACCTGTATGCTATCGGCCCAATCCTCTTGATAATGGGAAATGGTCCCACGTACCTTGGGGACAATTTCCCTTTCTTCCCGAACCTCATTACTCCTTTCATAGGAGACACATGTAGTAACACCTGGTCCCCCACATTAAACTCCCGAAAGAATCGTTTCGCATCGGCGTAGCTCTTCTGCCTGTCCTGGGCTACTCGAATGTGACTCCTAATCATCTCAATCCTCGCGGTGGTTTCCTGAATCACCTCTGGTCCTAGTAACTTGTTATCCCCCACCTCGAGACAACAAGTTGGGGAACGACAAGGCCTGCCATAAAAAGCCTCAAATGGGGCCATGCCAATCGTGAACTCATAAGAGATATTATAAGCAAAATCTACCAGTGGAAGGTGTGGCTCCCAACTTCCTCGAAAATCAAGAACACACATGCGTAGCGTATCCTCCAACATCTGATTAGTACACTCTGTCTGTCCATCTGTCTGTGGGTGATAAGCTGAACTCAACCTCAACTCAGTACCCATAGCCTCCTGAAAGCTGTCCTAGAAACGTGACACGAAAATCTTATCTCTATCTGACATAATATTCAGGGGCACCCCATGTAATCTGACATTCTCAGCAATGAACAACTGAGCGTACTGACCCGTGGTATAGTCTGTCCGCACTGGCAGAAAATGAGCCACCTTGGTCAAACGGTCTACGATCACCCAGATAGAGTCGTGGTCGCACTGTGATGTAGGTAACCCTGTAATAAAATCCATGGAAATACTCTCCCACTTCCACGCGGGTACTTCCAATGGCTGAAGCAACCCTGACGGTTTCTGATGGTCCACCTTTACCAGCTGGCAGGTAGAACACTTGGATACGAACTCAGCGATGTCCTTCTTCATTCCACTTCACCAGTAATGTCACCTCATATCCTGGTACATCTTATCTTCTCTAGGATGTATCACAAATTGGGACCCGTGAGACTGAGTCATCACTGCATAACGTAATTATGCTCCTTTTGGAACCACCAATCTCCCATTAAACCTCAAACCCACATCAGAACAAACAGAATAGGACTCAGCACCCTCGGCTAAAAGTCGTACAATCTGCTCCTGGAAAAACGGGTTTGTGGTCTGTTCTTGTATCACCCTCGTAACAATCTTAGGTGTGACTGTCATAACAGATATGAAAGAACGGGCTAGTGCATCCTGGTGACCCAATTCCTTCAACTTTTCTTTCCAGACGTCCGCTACATCGTCTACCGGTCTACGGCTCAACGCATCAGCAACTACGTTGGCCTTCCCCGGATGATACTGTATGTCGAAGTGATAGCCCTTCAGAAACTTTAACCATCTGCGCTGACTCATATTCAGCTCTACCTGAGTGAACAGGTACTGCAGTGACTTGTGGGCTGTGAACAAGGGAATTTGTCCCCCAATAAATAGTGCCTCCATATCTTCAATGCAAAAACGACCGCTGCTAACTCCAGGTCGTGGGTGGGGTAATTCTTCTCATTCGGCTTAATCTTACGGGAGGTAAAAGCTATATCCTTCTCCTCCTGCTGAAGTACTCCTCCAAATCCCCGTAAAGAGGCATCAGTGTAAACCAGGTACTCCACACCCGGCTTCGATAAGGCAAGGATTGGTGCTGAAGTAAGCTTGTCTTTCAGCTCGTCGAAAGCAATTGACAAGCATCATCCCAAACATATGGTACCCCTTTGCGACTTAGGTTCGTCAATGTACCCGCTATTTTGGAGAATCGCCGAATGAATCTCCTGTAGTATCCGGCTAACCCCAAGAAACTATGCACTTCTGTCGGTGTCATGGGCTGTCCCCACTCCCTCACAGCTGACACTTTACTCGGGTCAACTGTTATCCCATGTTGAGAAACAACATGCCCCAAGAACTGTACTTCTCGTAACTGGAATCCGTACTTCTCATACTTAGCATACAGCTGATGCTCTCGTAGAGTCTGAAGAAACTATCTCAAGTGCTCGGCATGCTCCTCCTTAGAGTGTGAATATATCAAAATGTCATCTATGAATACGATGACAAACTAATCCAATAACTCTCTGAACACTCGGTTCATTAAGTCCATGAACACGGCTAGAGCATTTATGAGACCAAATGGCATCACCCTGAACTCATAGGACCCATATCTCGTAAAGAAAGTAGTCTTTGAAACATCATGCTCCCTAATACGTAGCTGATGGTACCCCGACCTCAGATCTATCTTCGAAAAGAAAGTTTATCCCCTCAGCTGGTCGAACAGATCATCGATTCGAGGTAACGAATACTTATTCCGTATCGTGACCTTGTTCAAATCTCGGTAGTCCACACATAACCTCAGTGAGCTATCTCTCTTCTTCATAAACAAGACTGGAGATCCCCAAGGTGAGGTACTCATGCGAATGAAGCCCTGACCTAACAGCTGCTCTATCTGATCTCATAACTCTTGCATCTCTGCCGAAGCCATACGGTATGGAACGCGTGCTATCAGTCTAGTATCCGATAATAAATATATGACAAAGTCTATCTCTTGACTGGGGGGTATGCCTGGTATCTCCTGAAAGACATCGAAATACTCATGAACAACTAGGATCGAGTCTAAAGGGATCACAACCTCCTTAGAGGTATCCTCCTCTATGTAATACAAATGAGCGGTCGAGCCTCCCTCTGGTCGAGGCATCGCCACTACAAACATCTCTTGCCCCGAAATGGAAAAGACAATACTCCCACCAAAACAATCTATCATAGCCCTGTAAGGAGCGACCCAATCTATACCGATAATAACGTCATGCTCATGCATATCTAAGACTAACATGTCTGCAGGTAATACCAAGCTACCAATCTCTACTCCCACTCCCCGGCATATAAAGAAAATAAGTGAACCACTCCCTAGTGGTGAGTCTACACAGATCACCGTACTCTCTGCAGTGGCTAACAACCCCAAGGCCTTCGCAAAATGCGTAGCTATAAAACAGTGCGTCGCCCCAGTATCAAACAAAACTCGACCCATAGTACCATGGATAGGAAACATACCCTCAATCGCGGGTGGTGCCTATGGAGCTACTGCCTGGTGGGCGTTATAGATACGTCCATACTGTAACTGCCCCTATTGCACTGGTGCTGCTGGAACGGCTGGTAGGGATGGTACCTGGGCTGGTGCTGGGAGGGCAGCTGGAAAAAATGGCCTCTATGGCTCATTACAGGCACCTTGTTGCTGTGGGGCCCTATCACCCTCTGGGCAATCCTGGCGCTTATGGCCATGCTTGATGCACACACAACATCGACCTCTGAAGTTACCTCCCCTCTGACCCTGCTGGCCACGGCCCTGCTTGCCGTTACCACCCCACCACTGGCCCTGTTGGCCCTAATGAAAACGTTGTTGGCCCTGTTGGCCCTACTGCTGACCCTGTTGCTCTCGGTGTTGGCCCTGCTGATTAGGATGGCCCTACCTATAACCCCCAAATCCTTGTCTGGAATCACCTGAATGAAATCGCTTAGCAGGGTCCCTCTGATGGGAACTCTTCTTGTGCAGACGAGTCTTTCCTTGAGATGGTTCTCCACTAGCACTACTACCCTTGGTCCTGCCCTGCTGGCTGGACTCTTCTGCTCTCTTGCTTCCCTGCAGATGGAAGCGGTGATCCTGGCAATGTAGTAATGCAGCATTGAGTACATCAGTGAAAGTACTCAGAGATAGATTTCCTATAAGGTGCTGACGGATCCTCCAAGCTAACCCGTCCACAAACAACATTATCTTTTTACCCTCAGTGGGTGCCTTATCTGGCACTATGGTGAGAAGTCTCGTGAACTCCTCCTCATACTCAGCAACGGTAGAATTCTCCTGTTTCAAGTTCGGTACTTGCAGTCAAATCGCTCCCAAAATGACTGAATCGGGATCGTGTCCCTCTCCTCCGAGGTGGTGGTGGACTCCCACCACTGCAAAGCGTCCCCCACCAGCTTAAAGGGAGCCAACAACTATTTTTGCATGTCTGTGCACTCATACATACGAAGATGCCGCTGGATATCTTTCTTCCATTGGCTGACGGTGATGATATCTGAACTACCAGAGAACTCAGGGGGATGCGCCTTCTAAAAGGCATCCCTAACCCTCTCCCATGAAGATGGAAGCTGTGCAGGTACTGGCGCCACTGCCTGAATCTGGGGTGGAGCTTGCTGAACCACCGCTAGCGCGGCATTCACCGCCTGAGCAATAATAGCAGCTGCCTCATTAGCATTCATCGTACCCTGTGCGAGAGCTGCTGGGTGCTCGGCTTGGGCACGCCTATCCTTTGGTGCATGTCTCAGAGGCATCTGAAACGTGAAGAAATTCATTAGTCTACAGTTATTACCAAATCTCAAATAGCTGAAGACGTAAACGTAAAAGCAAGAATAAAACAATCCTAAAATAGGGCTCTATAGCAAAAATGTTAAGCTGAAAGCGAAATAAGCCGTACAGATCCTAAGGACAATAAGACCTGATGCTCTGATACCACCTGTGACACCCCGACTAATTAAATACCGGGCGATCACTCCTTTATTAAATTAAAATCAAGGTGAATAGTTGGTTCATTCTTAGCATCACTGTCGTAAAAATAACTTTTCCAATTTAAACACCCTAATTAATTAAGATAAGTGTCAAAACCATTTTTAAACATTACTTTCCAAATTTTATTTTGAAAATAAAGATTTAATTATTTACAACAATTCAATATTTAAAGAATCACACCACAATAATCCTGGAACATATAATCCAAATAATTTAAACATTCAACAACTAAATCCCAACATTAAAACTTAAAGTAAAACATCCAGACAGTAATAAATCCCAAAGTGACAATACTAGAAATAACTGAATCACAGAGTCCAAATAAACAACTGAATAATGGAAAGGGCGACACATGCCCCACTAAAAGAATATGCTAAGAGTGGAGTCAAATAAATAAAGTCGTCTAAGCAAGAGGCCTGCAACTCCCACCTAAGTTGCAGCACGTTCCTTCCAAAGGATCCTATGTGAGACGCCCCTGTGGCTGGGCAGCTGTAATATATACATATATATACAAGGGAGAGAAACAGAAACGAGTCAGAGCCCGATAGTGTAGATGATTTAAAATTCGTTTAGCTAGTATTTAAAATGTTTACAGGGCAATGCAACAACATATTAGTGCGACACTCTCTTGAGAATTTCTCACCTCTCTTCTAATGTGCAAGCCTATCGCACTAACCTTCCCAATGGTTTAACTTATCCTAGGTTACTCGTAATATTCAACACCAAAGAATATAATTGTTTAAGAAAATAACTTCATTTGATCACAATGTTCTCATTTAAACCTTATTTGCTAATAAAGTTTCTCAGTGTTCCATTATACTTTTTCAAAACAAGCATTTCCAATTTGAGTCATTATACATGTCTTACTTACCATAACACGGTAGACAGTTTCCCAAATTTCAAAATTTTATATACATAGTAAATACTGGTATACTATATATATTCTAACAGCACCCCACATAAAAATTATGGTGCGTGCATACTCTGCTATCCAATCCCCGTATCTCTCGTACTAAGGGAAATACAAGTTTGAAATCACTCACGAACCGTATTAACACACACACAGCAATATTGAGGTGAAGCATAGTTTCCAAGTCCAAGAGGTCAGTACATACCCTCACGTCTCTTAGGACCGTCCGACTATCGATCCGACAGCCCGTACCTAGGATTCCTATCTTCTAGGGTACGAGTCAATTGTGACACCCCGCCTAATTAAATACCGGGCGATCACTCCTTTATTAAATTAATTCAAGGTGAACAGTTGGTTCATTCTCAGCATCACTGTCGAAAAATATATTTTCCAGTTTAAACACCCTAATTGATTAAGCTAAGTGTCAAAACCATTTTTATAACATTACTTTCCAAATTTTATTTTAAAAAGAATATAAAGATTTAATTATTAACAACATTTCAATATTAAAGCATCACACTACAATAATCCTGGTACAAAAATCCAATTTTTTTTCAACATTCGACAATCAAATCCCAACATTAAAATTTAAAGTGAAACATCCCTACAGTAAAAGTCTCAAAGTATCATTACTACAATAACTAAATCAAAATGTCTAAATAAAGTGAGTAGATAATGTAAAGGGCGACACATGCCCCATTAAATAAAGATACTAGGAGAGGAATCAAGTAAGTGAAATCGTTTAAGCAAGAGGCCTGCAACTCCCACCTAAGCTGCAGCACGTTCCTTCTAAGGGATCCTAAGCAAGACGCCCCTGTGGCTAGGCACCGATAATATATACATATATATATATATATACAAGAGAAAAAGATAAATAGAAACGGGTCAGAGCCCAATAGTGTATATGATTTAAAAATTCGTTTAGCAAGTATTTAAATTGATTACAGGCCAATGCAACAACATATTAGTGCGACACTCTTTTGAAAAATTCTCACCTCTCTTCTAATGTGCACACCTATCGCACTAACCTTCCCAATGGTTTATCTCGTCATATATCTAACTAATCTTCCCAATGATTTAACTTATTTTAGGTCACTCGTAAGATTTTAGAACTGAACAACATAGTTGTTTAAAAAGGAAGATTTCATTTTTGCAAACAAATCTCTCATTTTAACTTTATTTATTAATAAAGTTTCCCAGTGTCATATTATATTTTCTCAAACAAGTATTTACAATTTGAGTCATCAACCATGTCCTACTTACCATATTACAATAGGCAATTCCAAATTTTAGAATTTCATATATATATTAAATACTCGTATAATATATATATTATAACAGTACCCCAAATAAAAACTATGGTGCGGGCATACTCTACTATCCAATCCCCGTATCACTCGTACTAAGGGAAATACAAATTCGGAATCACTCTCGAACTGTATTAACATATACACAAACAATATTGAGGTGAAGCATAGATTCCAAGTCTTTAAGAGGATGGCACATACCCGCGTCTCTTAGGACCGTCTGAACTATCAATTCGATAGCCTGTACCAAGGATATCTATCTTCTAGGGTACAAGTCAATATCCCCCATAAAGGTCCCATCGAGATAAGACTGTCCCAGCGCGGTAACCTCAGGGATAGCAAGTAGCGTGGGTATGTTTTTCACACATAGATAGTATATGCATACACAATCATATAACTATACTAATATTACAATATCAATACTAGGCGTATCTCAAATCCCATAGTTACGACATTTATCCTCATATCTCATTATTAGTTATCACATTTAACGATTCGTCTTTAACTTTAATTCGAGGTATTATTCCAACTTACTACGTAACACTCATGGACTCTATTCTCACAAGTATAAAATTCAGTAGGTATTTATCCATTTTCCATCGTAATCTTTTTTACGTAATCTCTCCCTTTAATACAAGATTTCATCATCCTTTATGTAATTATCCCAAAAATACAATTCTCGTCTTACATTAAAGGTCCCAAAATTATTCATATGTCCTACTGGTCTTCCATATCTCCCAAAACATTTTATTTAGGGTGCCCAAGAATTATTTCTCATTAAATCGAATTCAACTAATTTAAAAAGGGGAAATATGTGTCTGCCAGAATGGGTCGATCGATCGAGGTCTGGGGCTCGATCGATCGAACCTTTGATGGATCGATGCTTTTGGCTCGATCGATCGATCAAGTAGGTATGGCTAATTCTGTCGTTTTGCAGTTACGGGTTTCATCTTCCAACCTCAACCAATTCCATATTTTTCATTCCCAATCATCCCAGAATTTATACTACTAGCATTATATCATCATATTATGTATTTCCTACGTAAAGCATGTAAATTTCTGTCAATAAACATGGATTAACAACCCAAAATTCATATAAATATCAAGAACCCTAGAATTCTCTTAAACATGGTTCTAACAAATCTTTTCCAGAATTTCCTTCTTATAAAACATCATAATTTCATGGCTTAATCCTCTACACGACAAAGGGTTTCCAGAATATCATTTAAATCATCACTACATGAAACTTTCCTATCTCAAATTGGGTTTTTCTTCCATAAATATCATCCTAATCATTCCTAAACTAATATGAATGATGCATCAACGAAATAAGCAAGATAAACACTTGTCTGGGATTTTCAAAAGTCTGATTTGTGAATGAGTTTGGTGTTGTTGTGTTCCCCGTCGCGCGATCTACGCGTTGGTGGTGGTGGCGGTGCAATCGGGTGACTTTTTGGCCTTGGATTGCCTTGAGAGCTCTCTCCTCTCTTCTCCAATGACCGCTCTAGAGTTTTGAGTTTTCTAACCCTAGATGACTAACCTAAATGGCTGATATAGATTACTAATTTTCGTGGGTTTAATTACCCAACAATACAAAATGACTAAAATGCCCTCCCGGGGTACTAATTTAGCCTAAAAACGCCCCGAGACCCAAACTAACCCCCCGAGTACACTTTTCTGACTATCTCGACCCTTCCGGACGCGTTGGCGCACTCAAAACGACCATACAAGAAACTTATAAAATATTCACTTTTATTTTTCAATATTTAGTCTTGACGCGCCACGGGCGCGTCCCGACTCAAATTTCCAAAATTGTCATTTTATTCACTCGTGACATTTGACATAGCCAATTATTTATTACTATGCTCATTAGTAATATTCAACAAGTTTCCCATAATTACTAACTCTCAATTCGTTAATAATTATAACATAATTAATTTCAGGATTTATATTAAATAATTAACTCACATTAAATTTAATAAATCCCCAAATTAATATAGCGTAAAAATATGGGGTATTACATACTTCCCCCCTAATAACGGAATTTCGTCCCGAAATTCCGAAAATAAGGCATACCTGGTAAGAAAAAATCTGGATATCTCTCGCGCATATCTGCCTCACGCTCCCAAGTGGATTCCTCCACATTATGACGCTCCCACTGGACCCGTACAAGTGGAACTACCTTCGACCTCAATCTCCTTTTGCTATGGTCTAGGATAGCCACCGGTCTCTCCTCGTAAGAGCTATCAGGCTGTAAGTCTATCTCATCTATCGCGATGTGAGTATGGGCCATATCATCCCGAAGATATCGTCTCAATGACGAGATGTGGAATACATCGTGGATGCGATGTAAATGCTCTGGCAGTCCCAACCTGTATGCTATCGGCCCAATCCTCTTGATAATGGGAAATGGTCCCACGTACCTTGGGGACAATTTCCCTTTCTTAACGAACCTCATTACTCCTTTCATAGGAGACACATGTAGTAACACCTGGCCCCCCACATTAAACTCCCGAAAGAATCGTTTCGCATCGGCGTAGCTCTTCTGCCTGTCCTGGGCTACTCGAATGTGACTCCTGGTCATCTCAATCCTCGCGGTGGTTTCCTGAATCACCTCTGGTCCTAGTAACTTGTTATCCCCCACCTCGAGACAACAAGTTGGGGAATGACAAGGCCTGCCATACAAAGCTTCAAATGGAGCCATGCCAATCGTGAACTGATAAGAGTTATTATAAGTAAACTCTACCAGTGGAAGATGTGACTACCAACCTCCTCCAAAATCAAGAACACACATGCGTAGCATATCCTCCAACATCTAATTAGTACGATCTATCTCTCCATCTGTCTATGGGTAAGCTGAACTCAACCTCAACTCAGTACCCATAGACTCCTGAAAGCTTTCGCAAAAACGTGATACGAAAATCTTGTCTCTATCTGACACAATATTCAGGGGCACCCCATGTAATCTGACGATCTCAGCAATGAACAACTGAGCATACTGACCCGTGGTATAGTCTGTCCGCATCGGCAGAAAATGAGCCACCTTGGTCAACCGATCCATAATTCCCCAGATAGAGTCGTGGCCCCGCTGTGTTGTAGGTAACCCTGTAATAAAATCCATGAAAATACTCTCCCACTTCCACGCGGGTACTTCCAATGGCTAAAACAATCCTGATGGTTTCTGATGGTCCACCTTTACCAGCTGCTAGGTAGAACAATTGGACACGAACTCAGCGATGTCCTTCTTCATCCCACTCCACCAGTATTATCGCCTCATATCCTGGTACATCTTATCTCCTCCAGGATGTACCGCAAATCGGGACCCATGAGAATGAGTCATCACTGCATGACATAATTATGCTCCTTCTGGAACCACCAATTTCCCATTAAACCTCAAACCCCTATCAGAACTAACAGAATAGGGCTCAGCACCATCGGTTAAAAGTCATACAATCTGCTCCTGGCAAAACGTGTCTGTGGTATGTGCCTGTATCACCCTCGTAACAATCTCGAGTGTGATTGTCATAATAGATATGAAGGAACGGGCTACTGCATCCTAGTGACCCAACTCCTTCCACTTTGCTTTCCAGACGTTCGCTACCCCGTCTATCGGTCTACGACTCAACGCATCAGCAACTACGTTGGCCTTCCCTGGATGATATTGTATATCGAACTGATAGTCCTTTATAAACTCTAACCATCTACGCTGATGCATATTCAACTCTCGCTGAGTGAACAGGTACTGCAGTGCTTATGGTCTGTGAACAAATGGAATTTCTCCCCCAATAAGTAGTGCCTCCATATTCTCAATGCAAAAATGACTGCTGCTAACTCCAGGTCGTGGGTGGAGTAATTCTTCTCATGCGGCTTAAGCTTGTAGGAGGCAAAAGCTATGGCCTTCTCTTCCTGTTGAAGTACTCCCCCAAGTCCCCGTAAAGAGGCATCGGTGTAAACCAGGTACTACACACCCGACTTCGATGAAACAAGGACTGGTGCTGAAGTAAGCTTGTGTTTCAGCTCGTTGAAAGACAACTGACATGCATCATCCCAAACATATGGTACCCATTTGCGATTCATATTCGTCAATGGACCCACTATTTTGGGGAATCCCCAAATGAATCTCCAGTCGTATCCGGCTGACCCCAAGAAACTACAAACTTTCGTCGGTGTCGTGGGTTGTCCCCACTCCCTCACCACTAACACTTTACTCAGGTCAACTGCTATCCCCCGTTCAGAAACAACATGCCCCAAGAACTGTACTTCTCGCAACCAGAATCTGCACTTCTCGTACTTAGCATACAACTGATGCTCTCGTAGAGTCTGAAGAACCTGCCTCAGATGCTTGGCATGCTCCTCCTCGGAGTGTGAATATATCAAAATTTCACCTATGAAGACGATGACGAACTGATCCAAGAACTCTCTGAACACTCGGTTCATTAAGTCCATGAATACGACTGGAGAATTTGTGAGGCCAAATGGCATCACCCTGAACTCATAGGACCCATATCTCGTCAAGAAAGCAGTCTTTGAAACATTCTGCTCCCTAATACGTAGTTGATGGTACCCCGACCTCAGATCTATCTTCAAAAAGAAAGTTGCTCCTCTCAGCTGGTCGAACAGATCATCGATTCGAGGCAACGGATACTTATTCCATAACGTGACCTTGTTCAACTCCCGTTAGTCCACACACAACCTCATTGAACCATCTCTCTTCTTCACAAACAAGACTGGAGCACCCCAAGGTGAGGTACTCCTGTGAGTGAAGCCCTGACCTAACAGTCGCTCTATCCGATCTCGTAATTCTCGCATCTCTGCCAGAGCCATACGGTATGGAGCGCGTGCTATCGGTCTAGTATTCGGTAATAAGTCTATGACAAAGTCTATCTCTCGACTGGGAGTAGACCTGGTATCTCCTGAAACAGATCGGAATACTCACTAACAACTAGGATCGAGTCTAAGGGAATCACAACCTCCTTAGAGGTATCCTCCTCTATGTAATACAAGTGAGCGGTCGAGCCTCCCTTTGGGCGAGGCATCGCCACTACAAACATCTCTTGCCCCGGAATGGCAAAGACAATACTCCCACCGAAGTAATCAATCATGGCTCTATAAGATGCGAGCCAATCCATACCGATAATAACATCATGCTCATGCATATCTAAGACTAACATGTCTGCAGGAAATACCAAACTACCAATCTTTACCCCCACTCCCTGGAATATAAAGAAAATAAATGATCCACTCCCCAATGGTGAGTCTACACACGTCATTGCGCTCTCTGCTGTGGCTAACAACCCCAAGGCCTTTGCAAAATGCGTACTATAAAACAATGTGTCACCCTAGTATCAAACAAAACTCGACCCATAGTACCATGGATAAGAAACATACCCTCAATCGCGGGTGGTGCCTGTGGAGATGCTTCCTGGTGGACGTTATAGACACGTCCATACTGTAACTGCCCCTACTGCACTGGAGCTGCTAGAACTGCTGGTAGGGCTAGTACCTGAGCTGGGGCTGGGAGGGTGGCTGAAAAAAGTGGCCTTTGTGGCTCATTACGGGCACCCTGCTACTGTGGGGCCCTCTCTCCCTCTGGACAATCCTGGCGCCTATGGCCATGCTTACCACACCCAAAACATCGGCCTTTGAATTTACCTCCCCTCTGACCCTGCTGACCATGGCCCTGCTGGCCGTTACCACCTCGCCACTGGCCCTGTTGGCCCTGATGAAAACGTTGTTGGCCCGGTTGGCCCTGCTGTTGTCGGTGTTGTCCTTGCTGGCCCTGCTGATTAGGTTGGCCCTGCCTAAAACCCCCAAATCCCTGTCTGGAATCATCTAAATGGAATCGCTTAGCAGGGTCCCCCTGATGGGAACTATGCTCGTGCTGACAAGTCTATCCTTAAGATGGTGCTCCATTAGCACTACTACCCCCGGTACTGCCCTGCTGGCTGGAATCTACTGCTCTCTTTCTTCCCTGCAGATGGAAGCGGTGATCCTAGCAATGTAGTAACGCAACATTGAGTACATCAGTGAAAGTACTCAGAGATAAATTCCCTATAAGGTGCTGACGGATCCTCCAAGCTAACCTGTCCACAAATAACATTATCTTCATACCCTCAGTAGGTGCCTCATATAGCACTATGGTGAGGAGCCTCATGAACTCCTCCTCATACTCAGCAATGGTAGAATTCTCCTGTTTCAAGTTCAGTAGTTTCCACGTCATCTCAGTCTGCACGACGGGTGGAAAGTATTTACGGACAAACCGCTCACAGAATGACTGAATAGGGATCGTGACCCTCTCCTCCAAGGTGGTAGTGGACTCCCACCACTGCAAAGCGGCCCCCACCAGCTTAAAGGAAGCCAATAACTTCCTCTGCATGTCGGTGCACTCATACATAATAAGATGCCACTGGATGTCTTTCTTCCATTGGTTGACTGTGATGATATCTGAACTAATAGAGAACTCAGGGGGATGCACCTACTGAAAGGCATCCCTAACTCGCTCCCATGAAGATGGAAGCTATGCAGTTAATGGTACCACTACCTGAATCTGGGGTGGAGCCTGCTGAAACACCGCTAGCGCGACATTCTCCGCCTGAGCAACAATGGCGGCTACCTCATTGGCATTCATAGTACCCTGTGCAGGAGCTGCTGGCTACTCGGCCTGGGCACGCCTATCCTTTGGTTCACGTCTCGGAGGCATCTGAAATGTGAAGAGGTTTATTAGTCTACAATCAATATCAAATCTCAAATAGCTGAAGATGTAAATGTAAAAGAAGGAATACAACAATCCTAAAAGAGGGCTCTATAGCAAAAATGTTAAGCTGAAAGCGAAATAAGCCATAAAGATCCTAAGGAAACTAGAACCTGATGCTCTGATACAACCTGTGACACCCCGCCTAATTAAATACTGGGCGATCACTCCTTTATTAAATTAATTCAAGGTGAACAGTTGGTTCATTCTCAGCATCACAATCGAAAAATATATTTTCCAGTTTAAACATACTAAATAATTAAGCTAAGTGTCAAAACCAGTTTTATAACATTACTTTCCAAATTTTATTTTAAAAAGAATATAAAGATTTAATTATTAACAACATTTCAATATTAAATCATCACACCACAATAATCCTGGAACATAAATCCAATTTTTTTTTCAACATTCGACAATCAAATCCCAACATTAAAATTTAAAGTGAAACATCCCAACAATAAAAGTCTCAAAGTATCATTACTACAATAACTGAATCACAATGTCCAAATAAAGTGAGTAGATAATGGAAAGGGCGTCACATGCCCCACTAAATGAAGATACTAGGAGAGGAATCAAGTAAGTGAAATCGTCTAAGCAAGAGGCCTGCAACTCCCACCTAAGCTGCAACACGTTCCTTCCAAGGAATCCTAAGCAAGACGCCCCTGTGGCTAGGCACCTGTAATATATACATATATATATACAAGAGAAAAAGAGAAATAGAAAAGGGTCAGAGCCCGATTGTGTATATGATTTAAAAATTCGTTTTGCAGGTATTTAAATTGATTACTGGCCAATGTAATAACATATTAGTGCGACACTCTCTTGAAAAATTCTCACCTCTCTTCTAATGTGCACACTTATCGCACTAACCTTCCCAATGGTTTATCTCGTCATATATCGCACTAATCTTCCCAATGATTTAACTTATTTTAGGTCACTCGTAAGATTTTAGAACTGAACAACATAGTTGTTTAAAAAGGAAGATTTCATTTTTGCAAACAAATCTCTCATTTTAACTTTATTTATTAATAAAGTTTCCCAGTGTCATATTATATTTTCTCAAACAAGTATTTACAATTTGATTCATCAACCATGTCCTACTTACCATATCACAGTATGCAATTCCAAATTTCAGAATTTCATATATATATTAAATACTCGTATAATATATATATTATAACAGCAGCCCAAATAAAAACTATGGTGCGGGCATACTCTACTATCCAATCCCCGTATCACTCGTACTAAGGGAAATACATATTCGGAATCACTCTCGAACTGTATTAACGCATACACAAACAATATTGAGGCGAAGCATAGATTCCAAGTCTCTAAGAGGATGACACATACCCGCGTCTCTTAGGACCGTCTGAACTATCAATTCGATATCCTGTACCAAGGATATCTATCTTCTCGGGTACAAGTCAATATCCCCCATAAAGGTCCCATCGAGATAAGGCTGTCCCAGCACGGTACCTCAGGGATAGCTAGTAGCGTGGGTATGTTTTTCACACATAGAGAGTATATGCATACACAACCATATAACTATACTAATATTACCATATCAATATTAGGCATATCTCAAATCCCATAGTTACGACATTTATCCTCATATCTCATTATTAGTTATCACGTTTAACGATTCGTCTTTAACTTTAATTCGATGTATTATTCCAACTTACTACGTAACACGCATGGACTCTATTCTCCCAAATATAAAATTCAGTAGGTATTCATCCATTTTCCATCGTAATCATTTTTACGTAATCTCTCCCTTTAATACAAGATTTCATCTTCCCTTATGTAATTATCCCAAAAATACAATTCTCGTCTTACATTAAAGGTCCCAAAATTATTCATATGTCCTACTGGTCTTCCATATCTCCCAAAACATTTTATTTAGGGTGCCCAAGAATTATTTCTCATTAAATCGAATTCAACTAATTTAAAAAGGGGAAATATGAGTCTGCCAGAATGGGTCGATCGATCGAGGTCTGGGGCTCGATCGATCGAACCGTCGATCGATTGATGCTTTTGGCTCGATCGATCGATCAAATAGGTATGGCTAATTCTACAGTTTTGCAGTTACGGGTTTCATCTTCTAACCTCAACCAATTCCATATTTTTCATTCCCAAACGTCCCAGAATTTATACTACTAACATTATATCATCATATTATGTATTTCCTACGTAAAGCATGTAAATTTCTATCAATAAACATGGATTAACAACCCAAAATTCATATAAATATCAAGAACCCTAGAATTCTTTTAAACATGGTTCTAACAAATCTTTTCTAGAATTTCCTTCTTATAAAACATCATAATTTCGTGGCTTAATCCTCTACACGACAAAGGGCTTCCAGAATATCATTTAAATCATCACTACATGAAACTTTCCTATCTCAAATTAGGTTTTTCTTCCATAAATCTCATCCTAATCATTCCCTAACTAATATGAATGATGCATCAACGAAATAAGCAAGATAAACACATGCCTGGGATTTTCATAAGTCTGATTTGTGAATGAGTTTGGTGTTTTTGTGTTCCCCGTCGCGCGATCTACGCGTTGGTGTTGGTGGTGGTGGCGGTGCAATCAGATGACTTTTTGGCCTTGGATTGCCTTGAGAGCTCTCTCCTCTCTTCTCCAATGGCCTTTCTAGAGTTTTGAGTTTGCTAACCCTAGATGACTAACCTAAATGACTGATATATATTACTAATTTTCGTGGGTTTAATTACCGAAAAATACAAAATGACTAAAATGCCCTCCCGGGGTACTAATTTAGCCTAAAAACGCCCCGAGACCCAAACTAAACCCTCGTGTACACTTTTCTGACTATCTCACCCTTCTGGACGCGTTGGCGCACTCAAAACGACCGTACGAGCAACTTATAAAATATTTACTTTATTTATCAATATTTAGTCCTGACGCGACACAGGCGCGTCCCGACTCAAATTTCCAAAATTGTCATTTTATTCACTCGTGACATTTGACATAGCCAATTATTTATTACTATGCTCATTAGTAATATTCAACAAGTTTCCCATAATTACTAACTCTCATCGCGTTAATAATTATAACATAATTAATTTCCGGATTTATATTAAATAATTAACTCACATTAAATTTAATAAATCCCCAAATTAATATACATAAAAATATGGGGTATTACATCAATATCCCTCATGAAGGCCCATTCGAGATAAGACTGTCCCAGTGCGGTAACCTTAGGGATATCGAGTAGCGCTGGCATGATTTTCGCCTGTATATAATATATGCATACACACAATCATATAAATATACTACTTTTATCCTATTAATTTAGGTTCATTTCATAACCCATAATCACGACATTTATCCTGATTTTTGCATTATTAGTTATTACGTATAACGGTTCATTTCTAACATTAATTCGAGGGATTTTTCCAACTTTCTACGTAATACTCATGGACTCTATCCTCTCAAGTGTAAAATTCAGTAGGTATTCATTTATGTTCCATCGTATCTATCTTACGCGTCTCTCCCTTTAATACCTAGTTTCATCGTCCTTTATATGTAAGTATTCTAAATTACAACTCTCATCTTACATTAAGGTCCAAAAATTATTCATATGTCCTACAGGTCTTATTTATCTCCCAAAAAATTTTAATAAGGGTGTCCAAGAATTATTTCTCATTAAATTGAATTCAACTAATTTAAAAAGGGGAAATATGAGCCTGCCAGAAGGGGTCGATCGATCGAGGTCTGGGGCTCGATCGATCGAACCTTCAATCGATCGAAGCTCTTAGCTCGATCGATCGATCGAGCAGATATGGTGAATTCTGCAGTTACCAGTTACGGGTTTTCTCACATAACTCCATCCAAATCCAAAATTTTCATTCCCAAACGTCCAGAAATTTTTACTACTAATAATATAAATCCATTCCATACATTCTTTACGTAAAGCATGCAAATTTCCATTAATAATCATGGATTAACGGACCAAAATTCATGTAAATCTCAAGAACCCTAGAATTCTTTTTAACATAGTTCTAATCAGTCCTTTCCAGAATTTTATTCTTCTAAAACATCAAAAATTCAGGGTTTAATCCTCTACATGTTAAGGGGTTTCCAGATTAACATTCAAATCATCACTACATGCGATTTCATATCTCAAATTTGGATTTTTCTTCCATAATACTCATCCTAATCATCCCTTGACTAACATCAGTGATGCATTAACGAAAATAAGCAAGAAAAACACTTGCCTGGGATTTTTGATGTTCTGGTTTGATGACGAATTTGGTGTGGTTGCGCTCCCCTTCGCGCGATCTACACGTTGGTGGTGGTGGCGATGCAACCGGGTGAATCGTTGGCCTTGGATTGCTTGGAAAAGCCTCTCCTTCCCTCTCACATGGACGTCACTTGTCTTTGGTTGTTTTAACCCTAGAAGAAAACCTTAGACATCTGATATATCCCTTGAATTTTCGTGCGTTTAATTACCCAAAAATGTAAAATGTCCAAAATGCCCTCCCGGGGTGCTAATTAAGCCTAAAAATGCCCGAGACCCGAACTACAACCCCGGGTACACTTTTCTAACTATCTTGACCCTTTCGGACACATTGGCGCACTCAAAATGACCATACGAGTGACTTATAATAAATTCACTTTTATTCATCAATATTTAGTCCCGAGGCGACACGGGCACGTCCCGACTCAAATTTCCAAAATTGTCATTTTATTCACTCGTGACATTTAATATGACCAATATTATATATTACTTTGCTCATTAGTAATATTCAATAAATTTCCCATAATTACTAACTCTCATCACGTTAATAATTATAACATAATTAATTTCCGGATTTATATTAAATAATTAATTCACATTAAATTTAATAAATCCCCAAATTAATTATAGCATAAATACGGGGTATTACATTTACCCTCAGGCTCTGACCCATTTCTTGCAAATCTATTTTTCCTACGTATATTATTATAGGTACCCAGCCACAGGGACGTCCAGCTTAGGAGTTCACTGAAGCTTAACGCGCCAGCTATTGTGGAAGTTGCAAGTCCTTGATCTTAGGCACCTCCATTCTTTTCTATTCAGTGTAGCTGTTGTAGTTATTTTAGTCAGGGCATATCGCCCATTCTTAGTTTAGTTATCTTAGATATTTTACTCCTTCATTTCATTTATTGGATTGAATTTTTTTTCCAAACATTATTATGTTGTATTTTAGGCTAGTTCGTTTGATCTAGTATCAGTTCACTATTAGACTTTAATTATTTATCAGATGGATTATATGTAGTTTATTATTTAATTTGAACTGTTTCATGTTGATTTAAAAAGATTAAAAGTATTGACGCTAGCTTAATTAATTATCAGGTGATTAACAAGGTAAATGTTTTTCGAGAGTGATGCTAAGAATGAACCAACTGGATATTCAGATTTAATTTAATAAAAGACTGATCAACTGGCATTTAATTGGAGGGGTGTCACAACAAGTTCCCATGCAAACAAATTCACCAACTTCTTGTATAGTCTATTATTATTATGGGTTCATTTAATTTAATAATCAAATACAGTGAAGGTTCCTTGATAATGATGATACAAAATTCAATATATTATTCAAAGGAATTGCATTTAAGGTTATGTGATATTAAGTATTAAAGGTTCATTAAATGCTCTAATACTATTGTATTTTAGGTATAATAAAGATTTAGGAATCCTTGTGTTATGATTACGAATTCAGGTATATTTCAGTGTGAGAATGTTTATGGGATAGTTATATAATGACGTGGGAAATAAATTCGAGGTTTGGGGAGGCTTGGGACTTCCATTGAAGTGTTTTAGAGGAGAAATATCGAGGAAGAAGATAATTAGCAGCCCAACAAATCGAACCGGTTCACTAGGGGAGCGGGGGCGAATCAATTTGGTTGACCTAATAGGTTCAGTCTGCCAAGCTAATTGTTTGGATTTGCTAGCCTGTCTAGATTTTTGTTGTGCGTTGTTTTGACAGGTTAATGTTTGGGGAATGGACGTATGGGATTTCGTGGTAGAATGGGTCTACTAGGGAATATTTCATGGGTTTGGTACGTGTGTTAGGCCAACGGTTAGATGTGTTATGGTGGGATGAACTCGGAATTCAAGTGAATGAAAACTTTGTTATATAAATGGGAAGTCAGTTTGAACTTTGAGATTTAGTAGACTAGTACTCTATGGATTTTCATACATGCTCAGTACTTTATATATATATTTCATTGATGTGTATTTGTTTTAACATACCTACTCGGTAGTGCTATCTTCAGCAGGTTGTGTGTAATGGGCAGTCCACCCTAGTGTTGACTAGAGGTGTTGGATTGATTCCCCAGGTTATAATACTGTTGCATAGACACTATCCATTTGTGAGGGTTGGTGTTGGTTTGGAGACCAATTGTGTGCGACAAGGTTTGAATGCGAGCACCAGACGTATGTTTATTTATTTATTTTTTGGAAGAGGGACAGTACCCCGCATAAGTTTTTTTTTAATAAAAGGAGAAATAACCTCTCCTAGGTGGCATGGACAAGCTCAAGAAAAATAAGAAAACAAGATCTTTGTTGGGCCCAATGAGAAGATCTTAAAGCAAGAAAAGAGGGAATTTATAAGTATTCCCCTTATATGAAATCCAACTCTAAAGAAAAATATGAAGACTTATGTACAAGAGACTAAGAGCATGTCCTTATAGAAGGAAGAAAGATTTTATAAATATTTAGTAGACCCTTTGTTATTCTTGAAAGTTGATTGAAATAAGATAAGTCTATTGATATAGAAGTGGAAGAAGAAGCATTTTAAAGTCTATCAATAACACCATTCCCATGCCAAAAAACATGTTTGTTCTTAACACCATTAGAGAAAATGGTCATCTTAAAGTAAACAATACATTTTTTAAGTATCCAAGATGAATTCCATCTATTAAGCACCATATTGAAGAAGTTTTTTTATTCAGTTTCGATTAGAATGTCTTTCATATCCATCTTTAAGAAAAATCAAGGACAAGTCTTAAAGCTTCAACTTGAGACTATAAACTAGTTTGAACCCCCACAAATTGAAATAAGGCTTCTATGAAGTCACCTTTATGATCTCTTATAATACCCTTACAACCACTAGATCTAGGATTACCTTTAGAGGAGTCATCAACATTATGTTTAAAACAATTCTGAAGAGTCCTCAACGATGTGACTAGTATGAAAGATGTTGCCTTCCTATAAGTTTTAAGGTTGAACAAGGAGGTCATATGAACATCTTCCAACTTAACAGAGGCGTAGAACTTGGAACCTGCATCCAAATCACTCATAACAGAAATAACATTAAAAATAATTTTCTAATCTACCATTTTAATGTCATCAAAGCAACTTATGTATGTAGACTTTCACAGTTCCCTAAAGATAATAATAGGCAGGTGATTAATAAGAAATTGAATATAATAAACGGGAGCCTTGTTCATTATGTACGACCTTTTAGAATGATTTCATGTAATCTTTTTGAATTAATAAGGCTTGGGTAAATTTATCTAATTAATGAAGTTTGTCCCTATTCATAAAAAAGGCATTGGCTTGAATTTTTATGATCCATTTGCAAATTTACGGCTAGGGTTAATCGGCCCAAATAATCAGGTCCCATTTCCTTCTTGTTGTGATGTTAAGTTTCATTCGGGGCTAAAAATAATGGATCAAAGGGTTTATAATCATAATTCACAACTAGTTTGGCAGGTAAGGTTCATGAGAGATTAATTTATTGGCTCAGTGTTTACGCTTGAGGTAAATGCTAAAATTGGGGAGAGAAACCAAGGTGTTTGTCACCTGAAATTAAGGTGAGAAATAAGTAAATTGATTGTCCCCTAAGCTTTAAAATCGTCAAAGATAGGATTTAGGTCTAAATTGGTAAACGACGGATATGCTTTGGGTTTCTGAATAAAGGATGCGTTGTAATTAGTGTGTATAAGAAAGGTTCCTTAGGTTTTTAGGACAATCAAGATTTTGCGGGCATGGGAGATGATTAGTAGTCTTTCTTTTTTTCAACGTCAGAAAAGAAAGGAAAGAGTAACTTTGAAATTCCTTTGGAATAAAAGGATTTCTTGGACTGGAAATTTTCAATGAGGGGAAAATTTTAATTGGTTAATCATTGGCATTAAAAGTAAGGACCATTATTTAATTTTTTCATTATTCGTTAAATCATTTGACCTCTTATTTTAATAATTTCAACACTAAACGTTGTATAAATTACAACTAAACCCTAGTTTTTATATCTATTTTAAAAGACAAGATTTTAAGGCTAGTTTTCGTGATTTATTTTAAAGCACTTGTGATGGTTTTCTTCACCAATTGTGTATTCCAAAATTATGATATAATTAGGGAAATTTAAATAACTGCACCGGCTAAAAAATAAATGTTAATCCCTATTAATTTGCAAAATTTGATCATAGGTCCCAAATTATGAAAATGAAATTTCAGGGTTTGGACCCTAGTGGTAGAAATTAACAAATTGATATTTGAAAAATAGATTTTATCCACTTATATTATAATTTGTGAATTATCAATTACACATGCGTAATAGGTTGTATCTTATGCTTTAAAAGTGGTACTTTTGATACGAATGTCCCAAATTAATGAGATTTGTTATGATGATATTATTTATGTTATATGAACCAATGTAAATACATTATAAGAGACTTATTTGTGAGATACTTGCATTTTTATTTTGTTCAAGAATACAATACGATCCTTACTCGAGACCTTATTGTGTTAATACCCATTTTGTCATGTCTACAATATAAGGAATACCTGGTCATTGTCGGTTGTTGGCTTCATTGTTGAATAATAGTGTTGGGCAGGTTGGATTAATTACATACGTAGACATTTAACTGTCTCACAATAAACCATAATCAAATTGTCTTAACAAGTACTCTATCTAAACGGAACTGTATCGGATGTCTCCTTATTTGGATTTCACTTCGTGAGATGTCCCACACACGGAGTTTAGAGATGGGTAAGAGTGATGACTAAAATCTTAGATAAAATTAACCGTCTTATACTTTAGTATCGTATTTCATGAGAAGTCTCATGTAATGTTAATATCCCATTTGGTCCTTGAAACAGACTAAAATATATTAATGGATCTAAATGATAAGGATTCGGGGTGGGGAGGAAGTAATTGGGTATTGAGTTTATAGAAATGAGGGAACAAAGACGTGTTAAATAGTTAATATCATTGATAAATGAACATGTGAAGTGAACATGAATGCATGGTTCTGAGAAGGAACACCCTTATATTGTAAAATGTTAAATTCTATCCATGCGAATAAAATTTGGTATGGGTTATGTAATGGACTCTTGGTGTATTTTACATGTTTGAATACATGTCCATGCTAATACCTGGTGGCATCAGGATGTGTAATGTGATGTTCTAAAATTTCATATATGTGAATACCATGTGGTGTCAGGTTGTGTAATGTGGTATTTGAGCAGCACGATTAGTATGTTGTGTTATTTTGGAACTATGTAGCAGGGTGGCTACCGGTTTACCGACACTGCAAAATAGGTAATTCAGGTTTATATGATGGTTTAATTTGGCGTACGACATATTCTTGAAGACCCAAAGGCAGGGGAGAATGTCGGTTATGTGTTGTTTAATTAATGGGAACAATTAATTAATTTCATAAAGTGAGAAAATTATAATGTATTATGACAATTTAATTTGGTGTACTACATGTTTATTAGATGGTCGAGTGGAGGTGGCACAATTTGGTTACACATTAATTACTTAATGAGGATCATTAGTTATGGATATAAATAATTCTATAACACTTTGTGCTAAATTTTTTATATTAGGTCGTTCATATACTCATATAACTGTTTTGAGTTGTGTTGCTAAGTTACTGGAGTTTTGACCATCTCTTTAAGTTGATCTCAAGTGCTAGGGTTGGTCCTCCCACTTAGCTTCCTTATTGCAATTATCATTTTCTTTCCTCTCTCTCACGTAGATTATTAGTTTCAATTATATTATGGGTCTCTATTTTATTTTGTTATCATACTTTCTAGTCTAATTTATTCTGATACCAATTAGTTTGTATGTTGATACTTCGTTGTCTTTTATCATTTAAAGACTCATTTGTGATTGTATTGAGGAATTATCATTTCTTTGATGAACTATGGTCATTTTTTTATGAGTCAACATTGAGGATTCTCACATCGCTTCCACATTACTTGTCTATTGTTTCATTTAATCTCACTTGATGTGGAGAAAAATATTATATTGTTATTATCCAATTTGATTTTATATTTAACCTAGTTGTTTATGTAAGAGCATATTTTCTCTCATTGCTCAAATAGCTTAGGATTACATTAGTTTTTGGCATTACTCACTACCATTTGATTCAAGTCGAGGCGAAGTCCGAAGATCCAACATCTCCAAGTTTCAAGTATCTCCACACTATGAAGGTATAATTCTATTAAGTTTGAATTTTTTCCCTTAAATTTATTTTGGGATGTTTTAATTTTATTAAAACTGGAAACATGATTTTTCATTTAAAAACTGACGCAATTTTTCTTTATTTAAATATATTATAAGTACATGCATCTCGTTTAAATGAGATGGGAATCTCTTTCAAACAAGATTGCAATCTCGTTAGAAGTGGTCATTTGAAGGTTTCTTCGTTCGAAGCTCATTCAAATGAGATTTGCATGTCGTTCAAATGACCCTGCTATCGCTCAAACGAGATTAATTTCTTGTTCAAACAAGACTACTATTTCGTTCCAATGAGTGTCGCTGCCTCGAACTTTTTTTTCATCTTATAAATATCTATTTCATGTTTGATTTCATCGGGACTTTTGTTAGAACTGATTCTGAATATCTTTAGCTAAAGTTTTCAACCTTTTGGTTTGAGAAAAACCATTTTTGATTCCCATATCATCATTCCCAAAATATATTTGAGTGAATCAAGTTTAAACCCTATAGTTTGTATCCTTGCATACAAAACGTTTATGGAGAAGGAATCTCTATGGCTGACTTGTGATTGTCTAAGGAATTCACTGCTGAAGATGGAGGACTACGATTCTTGTGATTCTTACGAGGATCATTGCTGAAGGAAAGTCATGACTTTGTGGTTCTTGAGAGAATCATTTTAGATTACTGTATATAATTTGTAAGTTGTGATTTGTAAATTTTATAAAGTGAATAAAAGGGTTTGCCCTGCGAGGATTTTTCCTAAAACTCCGTTTTCAATACATGCTTGGTTTGATTTATGATTTGAACCACATAGTTGCATGTTCTAGGGATAATTAAAAATTTGGGGTGGATTGTCTTCTGAATTTAAAAAATTAACACCCTTAGATAATTGCATACTCTCAAATTTGTATCAGAGCAGGTTTCAACTAGTTATCGTGAGATCCTAATTTCCCACAAAAAAATTATGTGATATGAATTGTTTCTGAAAAATCACTAGTAATTATGTTCCTCCTCATGTCGACATATTTTATTGTGTATGAGGAATGGAAACAACTCCATAAACATTGTTAAGATCAATTCAAGTATCTAAAGTCATAACTAAATGTCCTAGCCACATGGAAATTGTTTAGTTAATGGGATTCAAACACATCAATATGCCACACCAAATATGTAAAACTAAAATGCACAAAAAAATAAAATCTTTTGAATTTTTCCAAAATATTTTTCAAAAAACATCTTTTTGTATTTTTCAAATATGACTCAAGAAAGAGAAAAATAATTCAAAAAGTACACATGTCATAATGCTGGCAAAATATATCTTTAAGTAAAAACTAACATATGACACACATGCGAACAAAGTTGTTTATATTATATAACAATAGAATAATCATGTGCAAGCAAATGAGAATCAACTAGTCTACTATCTAGCGCCTCTAAAAGTGATTTCCTAACCCAAATAGTTGTGCAACGACGCATGGGGGTTTTGGAAACCAAGTGAACACTAGACTTAAAATTTCTAGGACCTTTTCGACGATCAAATCAAAAATTCCTGTGACCTTTCCTACCACAATGTGAACATGTGTAAACTGGTGGAATGACACCTATGGGTTGACCTTTTCCAGCATCCTGGGATTTGGTTGACACTCAACAAGTAATGGTATTGGCTCGAGCAATGGAAGCATTAGGAACATGTGAGCCATTACCATTACTACAAACACTACTCGAGTCTATCAAATCTTCTTTTACCATAAAATATTTAGTCTCAAGCAAAGAATTTGACTCTTCCAAAATTAGGGACTCCTTTTCTAAATTTTTACTTATTCCTAGAAGGTTATCACGCTCCCCCGTAAAATAAGTACACTTATCCCTAAGAGTCTTCTCATGTGCCATAAAATCATCAATTAAGATATTTTTATCCTCTTTGGCACAAACACAAATCCTAGAATTTTTAAAGTCCTCTAATTCTTTTTCTAAAAATAGGACTCTATCATCACTCTCCTTTTTGGACAATTCTAAATTTTTAAAGACACGGTCCATGTTCACAAGTCTCTCGCAAAGTAAATATCTTTGATTCTGAAAAGTTTGCAAAAGTTCCAAAACGGCTTTAAAACAAGATTTTTCTTTTTCAAGATTTTTAGCAAACTTCAAATTCAAATGCTTTATATCATAAAAATTATGAGAATCCATTAAGAGAAAAAACTGAAATCAGTCATAAGAGAGATGAAAAAATTATCACCCAAAAATTGCGCTATAGGATCTACACAGTAAATTAGCGAAACAAGATTTGATACCAATTTTTAGAGGGAAAATAATCCCAAAGGGTGATCTTCACACACAAATATTGCAACACCAATTTTTAAATGCGGAAGACAATAAACCTATTTTATCTTTTTATCATAAACATACATCTACGGTGATAAAGTAGATAAAACATTCAAAAAAATCTCGGCCCAAGAATTGCTGACCCATAGATTTCAGGAAAAAATCCCTTTCGGGTAAAACATTTTATTTCACTATAAACTTGCAAATCGCAACGTACAAACTTACAATGAAATCTGCAGTGATTACTCCGCAGAACAATCACATAGACACGCGACCTATAGTTAACAATGGATTAACCGCAGTGAACCCACAAGAACATGCAGTTCTAAATCAGCCAGGAACTCCCTCAACACTCCCAATGACACGCAGTCGCCAGCTATAGATTTACCCTCTCTACCAGAGAAACTTCAAGAAAAATTGTATCTTGGGTTCCGAAATAATTCACATAAGAAATTGGGAATTTTTGTTAATTGAAAAAAAAGATTAAAAACCCTTAAAAAGAGAAGATAATAGTTCTACAGAAAGCAGTTTTTAGGTCTCTCAACGAAAAAGGACTCAGAAAAAAACTATTTATAAAAAAGCGGAGTCGACGACCTCGTTCAAATGACATTCGCATGTCGTTTGAACGAGATGCACATGTCGTTTGAATGACATATGATGTCATTTAAATGACCAAAGCGTCAAAGTCCCATTTTGCAAAACTCCCCTGCAGACTTAGAAAAGATTCTTTGACTCAATAAAAATGCCTTTGGTTGTCAAAAACAGTTTTAGAAAAATATCCCAACACTGAGATAAATTATTAAGGGACTTAAAACTCAACCTTAAAAAATTCAACTTGTCGAGTCTTGTTGTTGAAGAATACTTGATATTCAGATCCGTCTTGATGCATGCATGAACTTTAGCATTCCTTCGACATTGCAACGGTATACGACATACTCTAATGTATAACGGATATGAGAAAAATGTCCTAACACTTAGCGCTAGTGACATCGAGTCAGTTGATTCAGGGGGAGAATCACCACATGAACCGTGCGTTGCATTTATGGCTAGTCACGTGAGTATTTCTAGTTTGTCCCACGATGACGAGGACACATGTAAACGTGAAAGCCTCGATGATGTTTCAAGCCATTATAATGAGAGTGAGGATGATATTACACGTGAGGGAGAAAGGGATATCCAAAAATATTTTAGTGTTGTTTATACATCGAGACGTTCAAAACCAAAAAATTAAATAAGGAGTTATCTCTTAGGGTGTTATGTTTGGAGATAAAGGTGAAAGTTTTGCGAGTGTGTGAGACGTTGGCGAGTCAATTCGAGAAGGTGAAGGTTTCTTTGTGTGAGCAATTGATCGTCTTAGGTCAGGCAAAGATTAAATTGACCAACAATGTGGAGAGTCTTATGGGATTATCTTCAATCTTTATTGAAGACTCATGAGAAATTTAAAGCCCGTGTATCCCAACTCAAGAGAGATCTCGAACATTCCTGAGAGGTCAGGGTCACTTTAAAGGACACATCTAAGAAGGTTGGAAAGATGCTCCTTGGTCCCGCTTTGAGTAATGTTGAGAGTTTATGAATAGGTTATGACGGTGAATCCACTTTGCACGTTGCACCCAAGCTAGTTATCGAGTTTGTGTTAGATCCATATGGCCCTCAGCCTAACCCACCTAGGCATTCGAATCCACAGAGTAGAGCTCGACCTACACAGTTTGATAAAGGTGGACCCAAGCCTGTTTATATTTGTTCCCATTGCAAGAAAAGAGGTCACCTTAGGGAATTTTTCTTATAGGTAGGGAGATTGTCTCATAGTTATCTTTCACAATATGATACTACACGTGTTCCCACATGAAATCCCATTCATGTTACTCCGCATGCTCTTGCACATCATATGAGAGATTTTGAGATTTTTCAGGAGAAAGCAGAGTATTTGGTCAAAACTTCACAAGAATTTATGGAGGTTTTTCATAGGATGTCATCTCCTTTGGAGAACTCCGTCGGGCCTAATGACTTAGGTTGAGACTCGTTTCTAGCATGGGATGATTTTCATGTTTATTCTTATTTATTCATATTGCTAGATTATATTTCCATTGAATTATCATTGAATTTATCTTTTTCCATTTTGATATATTTTTTGAAAAATCCAAAAATATTTTTGTTTTATTGAATTTTTTTTTTTTGAAAAATTCAAAAAGAGTTTTGGTTTCTTTGTAAGAAAAAGTGAAAAAGCCAAAAAGATTTTATTTTTGATAAAATTTTTGAAAAATCCAAAAAGAGTTTTTTTGCACCATATGTGGATGAACATTAAAGATGTCCAAGTCACCCATTCATTCCATATCCGAGTCGCTCTTTTTTAGTGTTTTGAGACGTGACATCATTTCATTTTGTGCTTTATGATGTGTGGAGTCATTAAGAGGTGCTATGATGACTACTTCCTACATGTTTAACTCCTTATCACCATTAATGCACACGAGCATGGACTTATTAGAGTATTTCACTTACCTTTCATGTGTCAGTTGTAGTGTTTTAATCTCAATCCTGTAATTAAAATGCACCAAATGTGAAAAAAATGAGATATTGAAAGTAGTGCTTGTAAGAAATAGTACTTGGATTTGAAAAATTACAAATGTGTTATGTTTAAAGCAATAAAATTGGGATGCGAAAGACATCTTGACTTTGCGTGAATATCCACCACTTGAAAAAAGAAAAGAGCCTAAAAGATTAAAGGCATATAAAAAAGAGCCATGTCAATTTCAAAGAACATTGATTATTTGCTACATATGAGCATTGAGGGAGAAAAATTCAATATGCGAGTTTTGAGGGAGTTAAGTAGAAGATTAATGGGTTTGCACATCCTGAAAAATTCTCGTAAAAGCATTACAAAGTTTTAGGCATTATTGGTGTGAAAATCACTTACGATCTTGACTAGTTGAATAACTTAAGTCGATTTCACTCGAGTTCACCATTTTTACACCTAAGGTAGTCTTATAGCTCTTGAGTTAGGGGTGTCTCATTCCTTTGTGTAAATATTTTTTGTTTGTCTACGTTTACTAACCTATAGAATGTGTTCATACCACTACATTCTGTTTCCATGATTCGGTTATTTTGTGTTTCTCCATAGTGTGTTGTTTTTGTTAAAATAATATTTGTAAGTTGAAAAATTTTGAAAAATTAAAAAATAGTTTGAGATGCCTTTTGAGATTATCATTGCATGGTTATTCATTCATATCTTTTTGTGATGATATCCTTTTATGATTGGTGATGTTTTCGATATTGTCTTTGATTAGTTTCTATTCCTTGTGTATTTTGAACAAAATACGGGGTGGGGAACAAATTACAAGGGAAAGTTTGATTTATGGATAATATTTTATCTTTTTGCATTTTATTTGATATATTTCAAACTCGATGCATCACGGGGTATTAGCTTTGTTTCTTGTGTGTAGGAATTTTGGAAGATCATATTTGGATTACACTTGAAGAAGAAAAAGTGCCCAAGAGAAGACCAAGAAGAAGTAGAGATTTGAAGACTCTATTTTGAAGAGAACTCTATCATTTACCTATCCATTTTAGGGTGTGGGAGGGTATTAGGATATTGTATTCATCTTAGGGGATTTAGGTTTTATCTTTTTATCGGAATGGACAAAAAGGGGGAGATTTGTAAGAGCATATTTTCTCTTATTCCTCATATCACTTAGGCTTATATTAGTTTTTGTCATATCCATCTACCATTTGTTCGAAGATCCAAAATCTCCAAGTTTCAAGTATCTTCATACTACGAAGGTATAATGCTATTAAGTTTGAATTTATTCCTTAAATTTATTTTGGGATGTTTGAATTTTATTACAACTGGAAACATGATTTTTTTTTATTTAAAAATCGAGGCATTTTCTCTTCATTTAAATATATTTTAAGTACATGCATATCATTCAAACGAGATGGGAATCTCGTTCAAAGAGATTGCAATCTCGTTTTAAGTGATCATTTAAAGATTTCTTCGATCGAACATCTCACTAGGGTAGATTGTTTTACATTGTTTGAAGCTCATTTGAAGCTCGTTCAAACGAGATTTGGATGTTGTTCAAAAGACCATGTTGTCGTTCAAATGAGGTTCATTTCATGTTCAAACGAGACTACTATTTCATTCAACGAGTGTCCCCGCCTCGAAATTTTGTGTCCGTCTTCTAAATACATGTTTCGTGTTTATTTCTTTGAGACTTTTGCCATAAGTGATTCAACATATCTTTAGCAAAAGTTTTCAACCTTTTGGTTTGAGAAAAAACATTTTTATTCAGAAATCATCATTCCCATAATATATTTGAGTGACTCAAGTTTAAACCCTATAGTTTGTATCCTTGCATACATAACGTTTGTGGAGAAGGAATCTCCATTGCAAACTTATGATTCTCGACGGAATTCATAACTAAAGACGAAGGACTGCGGTTCTTGTGATTCTTGTTGTTGATGTCTAAAAATGGAGTTAATCCAATTTTATAATCACGGATAAAATAAAGAAAATACTTAAATTACACACACATAACAAGAGAGATTTTTTAGTGGTTCAGTTGTAAAATGGCCTATGTCCACTGTTGATTATTATTGCTGTTGAGTTTACAACAGCTTAGATGAGTATGTGATTCACATTTTCCCTTGAGCTAAGGTATTATATTACATTTATAAGGGTGAAAACCCCTAGAGATGGAACGATTTTATATGCCAAGCGTTTACATTTGTATATAATTCAGTGCTAGTTGGCATTATCTTCATTGCCAGACGTGTGCAATAAATATGATTCTTACCATTCAGCGCTAGTTGGCATCCTTCCCGAGTAACTTCTAGTGTTCTTGATGGTTGGCTTTATAGAGTTGGTCGGCAGTCTAGCTGACTAAGTGTTTCTGAGGCCGATCAAGTAAGTTGGTCGGACATATTGGATACCAGATGTGTTTTTATCATTGCTCCACGTGGGAGCATAATTTTTACATACAACAGAAGCCCCTAATGCTCCATGCTTGATGCTTGCATGAAAGTATGGGGTATTTAATCCATGGAGTAACCCGACATATTATTAAGGTGCCTGATCGACCGCCGACCTCCCATACTTGTAAAATTTTGCTGGTATTATTTGAGGATAGCATTTTGTAAATATTTTGAATTTTAGCGAATCGCCAAAGGGTAAATCCATGTTTTCCCTCTTTTACAGACGTCCTCCATAATAATGTCAATCATTGGGACGTTTAATAATTACTTTAATCGTTCTCGAGGTAAGCTATAAATGTAAATTCTTCTATCATAATTTCTCACCAGAAGATTTTCAAGCTCCTTAGGTTTCTTCGCCTTCAATCTTTTCTTCTGCAAATGTTTCACCATTATTTCGTTTCATCTTTTGTTCTTTTTGTAAGCCTTTATCCCCCCGCCTTTGTTGATTTTTCTTTATGTAGTAATAATGCTTTATGTCGTTCATTCTTTGAAAGACTTTAGGACAGAGAGAAAAGTCCCAGATTGGTTAGACTTAGAAGTGGTTGTTCCTCCCATTGATGTTTTGTCACTAGAGTAAGGTCATTGGATTCCTTCATTATTCATAGGGAATTTCATTTCCTCCAAATCTCTTTTTCATGGAGTTTTGTCAACATTTTGATATCGTCCTTGCAAGAGTATCCCCCAACACTTGGATGGTAGTTAATGGGATTCATAGGCTCAATCAAATTCATGGAACCCATATTAGTATTCCTGAATTGATGTTCTGCTACAAGTGGGGAATCACCAATGATGACACATATTATCTAAAAACTAGATTTCTCAAGAGAGCTTTGGTAGTTATTTTTTTGAGACTCAAATAAGGATTATTATGATTATGGAGTTATTGTCAAGCATTGGAAACATGCTCCTCTTCAATAAGGGGAGGATTATAATGGGCCTAGATATCCTCAATCAGGAAGAGGCATATGTTGTAAAAAAATTTACTAATGTATGCATTTTACTTGTTTGTTGATATACCACTTGATTTTTCTATTCTATTTTTGTGCAACTGATAACAAGAAATATTTTCCTAAGGATAAAGACAATAGAATAGAGGAACTCAAGTTCCTATGTAGCATAAGTTAATTTTTGTTTCTTTAGCCTTTGTTTATTCCTGAACAAAAAGGGGGAGAATGATAGGGGGAGAAATGTTATCTAATCCTATTGTAATCGTCTTAGTTTGGGAGATTTAACTTAGCGGGAGACATCTTTCTAAGTAGATCATTTGATAAAGGTGGAGAATTAATTAAGGGGGATTCTTTCAATTACATTTATTATTTTAATATTCCCTATGAGTTTAATGTGTTGCTTAAGTGTCAACATCGTTTAAAGCGTCATGCATTTAAAATGGCAAAGCGTTTAATTCTAAAGTGGTATTCGAGTCAAGCATTTTACTCTTTATTTTGGGTGGGATGTTTTTGAGTATAGTGAGCTTCACGGCCCTTTAGGATTTTTATTTAGTTTTTGTCCCAGAATAGCCAAAGGGGGAGATTTGTTAGGACACAAGTCTCCGATTGAGTCTTAATGTAGTGTTGGCTCAATTTAAAAGCAAAAATATTTATGTCATAGGATAGTATTGAGTAAGTATCCTACAAGCCTATGACATGCAAGATTTGAAGACGTAGCGGCCAAGACTTATAAAGCTTCATCATTACCGAGTTTCAAGTGGTATGTTTCTACGTCATCAACATCATATTCCATAGTCTCCAAAAGGTATGAATGCATTTCTATATATATATATAGGGAGACTTGGAATAATGTTATAAAGGTTGTAATTTTATTTATAATAAATTTTATTTTCAGAAAGTTATTTTAGAACTTTTAAATAAAAGTTTTTGGGCTTAAAATTGAAAAATGACATTCTAGCAGTTCGTTCGATATTGTCGTTCGAACGAGAATGTTGTTCGAATGAGTTTCCCAATAATGTTTCCCCATTGGCCACTGGAACTTCGTTAGAAGTGTCGTTCGAACTAAACTTTGTTCAAACAAAAATCTCGTTCGAACGAGATTTCAAGCGGGAATTTTTTTTGGCAGTTTTGTCCCATTTTTCCACTACTTTATCCTACTACTCTTCCACAGAATTTAATGACTTTGGGACCAAAATTTTTCTAAGAACTTTTTCTATCTCCCAGAGAGTGTTTGAGAGCTTAATTCTTTTATAAAAAGTTCCCTTGGTGTTTGTTATCCAAGTTGATATATTCAAAGAGAAAAATTAAGTTTACACCCAATTGTTGGTTTTAATCCAAGTTTCTATCTATCTATATATACATATTTCTTGGAGAGTTTGTTTGGCACCAGATTCATCTCTACCATAAAAGAGAGTTTGGGTTTGCTTCTACATCCCATAAAGAAGAAGACTTGTTTTTTTTGCAGCATTCTCATACGGTGAAAGGCACCGTGTGTGGTTGATGGGTTCCTAAAAGTTCGATCGGTGGATTCCAAGACCGCGGTGGATCTCCGTGGTTATTCGCTAGGCATAGGTCTGTACACGAAGAAGCGTCGGGGCTTAGACGGAGTCAAGTCGAGTGTTGTAAGTCTTTTGTGTCTTGTACTTGTAAAATCGTACTTAGTAGATTTGAGGCTAGGGTCGTACGATGTTTTTTCCCGTTGTGGGTTTTCCTCGTACATTGCGGCATAGTGGTTATTTATTTATTTTATCTTTTGCCAATTCACATTAGATGCATGTTTAAGCAAAAAGATAAAATTTGGTTTAAATCACTAGTTTAATTTGGTTCTAACTAATGTTTTGGGTAAGATTGATATTAATTTAATTCAAGTCATCATTTAATTTGTGAAAATTCGTTAGGCCTAATTTGGTTATATTGAAAATATTTATTAGGCAAATTTCTAGGACTTGGTTTGAGTTAATATGTTAAAGTGAAAAATGTATTTGTTGATTAATTTAATTTCACTTTTAATTAAGTTTAATTTTAATTTGAAAGAAATTAAAAATTGATTTATGTAAATTTTGTTGAGCCATCTCTATTTCGCATCTTTAAAGGAAATTGAAATTGACTTTTGTTCAAATCTAAAAAATTGGGGGTCATCATTTCCCAACAAGTGGTATCAGAACATTGATTTAGATACATTTCACGTTTTCAAATTGGTATTAGAGCGGGAGCGCTAAGTTATTGCGTTTAGGTCTTTTTCGGGCATTTTTGTTTAAAATGGAAAATATGCCTCTTTTAATATTTCCTACTTATGGTTCTTTCATGCTTCCACATGGCTCTTCTCTTGCCATATATTTTGAGTAATTGATTGCATGTCTTACATACTCTAGCTTTCGTGCTTAATGATATATCTCTTGCTTGTTGTATGTTTTGTTAATCATTTTCTAGTCATTGCTTTATTACATATCACATGCTAGAATTATGATTCTCGTTTATCCTTTGTATTTTATTCTTTCATTTTAATTTGCATTAAATGAAAAATACAAATTGATTTTTGTTTATCGTTTGAGTTAATTTTTGTGGTTGGTGAAAAACTTTGAAAAACTCAAAATGATTTTATTTTTGTGTGTATTTTGGTTTTACACACATTTTGTGGCATATGTTTGTGTTTGAATCTTCATTTCGCTTCCATGTGACTAGAACTTTTGGTTAAAATTTTAATCCTTAAAATGTTCTTTATCATGCTTACATGGAGTTTTTTATGTTTGACTTACTTAATGGATTCGCTTTTATATGCCTTTTCACTCATGCACGAGCTTTTTGAACCTTAACTTCACATGTTATATTTGAGCTTTGTGAGGTGTTCTCCCACCAATCTAGTCATCTCCATATTATGACATAGGAGGACTAGTGCATGTCAAAATCCATTGCACGTGAGATTTTTTTTATATAAAAAATAATATATCTAAATGTTCACGGTAAGGGCTCTGAAAGGAAAAATATTATCCTTTGCGAGTAAGCCACCGTTTGGATTGGACCTAAAAGAAATACGTGGTCCAAAGGCCTAAAAGAAAATACGGCATTAAAAGAGAAATAATTTGCCAAGGCCTAATTTGTTTAGCTGATTTATTCATTCAAAAGATTAAAATAATATGCTTATTTTGAGGGAGTTTGGATGGTATATCAACGATTTGCACAATGTCCGTTTATCCTAGTTGTGCTTTCAATGTCCTGACTCTATTGGTTTGTAGAATCATCAACATGCTAGGCTTGTATGCATTGTGTTTGTTTATTCAGTGAGTTCAATTCATATTCTCACATGAGGCTATATCTAAATGTGATAAAAAATTTCAATCAAATGCGAACTCCGTGAACATGTTTAAGTGATTGGGTTTTAAATTCATTAGTATCTAGTTCACACCCCTTCACTTCCATTTCCATATGACTCATTTATGCTATAAGGGCGTGGAAAAACTTATGTTATTAAGTTTTGTGTCATTTTGGTGTTTAATTTTATATGTGTGTGTACTTATGCTTAGTTTGAATATATTGTGTATAAATATATATGATATTTTGTGAGTTTTTGGGTCTTTTCCATGATTAGCTAGTTCATTTAGGCTTTTAATTCATTTTTGGTATCTTTCTTGTTGCGAATTTTGTTTCGATATCACATGCTTAGATTACTACAATTAATTGATATCTTTTGTTATCGCATCATAGTTGATATTCATATCTTTATGTGGATTAGTTTAATTTTAGTTGCCCACGTTCTTTAATGTTCTCATCACTTTATGCACTATTGCATGTTTAACTTGTTATCCCATTATATTTCTCCCTTGTTTAGTTTAGGGGGTGTATATGCTTTAATTGGGGGAGATAAGTTAATTTTTATTTCTTTAGCCTTTGTCTATTCCTGAACAAAAAGGGGGAGATTGATAGGGGAGAAATGGTATATAATCCTATTGTAATCATATCTTAGTTTGGGATATTTAACTTAGCCGGATACGTCTTTCTAAGTAGATCATTTGATAAAGGGGGAGAATTAATTAAGGAGGAATCTTTCAATTGCATTTATTATTTTATTATTCCCTCTGCGTTTAATGTGTTGCTTAAGTGTACAGGTTGTGTAAAGCGGCATCTATTTAAAGTGGAAAAGCGTTTAATTCTAAAGTGGAATTTGAGTCAAGCATTGTACTCTTTATTTTAGCTGGGATGTTTTTGAGTCTAGTGAGCTTGACGACCCTTTAGGATTTTTGTTTAGTTTTTGTCCCAGAATAGCCAAAGGGGGAGATTTGTAAGGACACAAGTATCCGATTGAGTCTTAATGTAGTGTTGGCTCAATTCTGGATAAAAATATTTGTGTCATAGGATAGTATTGAGTAAGTATCCTCCAAGCCTATGACATGCAAGAGTTTAAGACGTAGTGGCCAAGACTTATAAAGCTTCATCATTGTCGAGTTTCAAGTGCCATGTTTCTACTTCATCAACATTATATTCCATAGTCTCCAAAAGGTATGAATGCATTTATATATATATAGGGAGACTTGGAATAATGTTATAAAGGGTGTATTTTATTTAAAATAAATTTTATTTTCATAAAGTTATTTTAGGACTTTTAAATAAAAGTTTTGGGGCTTAAAATTGGAAAATGACATTATGGCATTCGTTCGATATTGTCGTTCGAACGAGAATGTCATTCAAATGAGTTTGCCAATGAACTTTCCCCATTGGCCACTGGAACTTCGTTGGAAGTGTCGTTCGAACGAAAATTCGTTCGAACGAAAAATCTCGTTAAACGAGATTTTCAGCGGGAATTTTTTTTGGCAGTTTTGTCCCACTACTCTTTCACAGAATTTAATGACTTCGGGACCAGAATTTTTCTAGGAACTTTTTCTATCTCCTAGAGAGTGTTTGACATCTTAAATCTTTCATAAAAAGTTCCCTTGGTATTTGTTATCCAGATTGATATTTTCAAAGAACAAAACCAAGTTTACACCCAATTATTGGTTTTAATCCAAGTTTCTATGTATCTATCTATCTATATATATATATATATATATATATACACATATACATATTGCTTGGAGAGTTTGTTTAGCACCGGATTCATCTCTACCGTAAAAGAGAGTTTGGGTTTTCTTCTACATCCCATAAAGAAGAAGACTTGTTTGTTGTTGTGGCATTCTCATACGGTGAGAATCACCGTGTGTGGTTGATTGGTTCCTAAAAGTTTGATCGGTGGATTCCGAGACCGCGGTGGATCTCCGTGGTTATTCTCTAGGCAGAGGTGTGTACACGAAGAAGCGTCGGGGCTTGGACAGAGTCAAGTCGAGTGATTTAATTCTTTTGTGTCTTGTATTTATAAAACTGTACTTAGTGGATTTGAGGCTAGGGCCGTCCGAGGTTTTCTCCCGTTGTGGGTTTTTCGTCGTACATCGCGGCATAGTGGTTATTTGTTTATTTTATCTTTTTCCAATTCACATTAGATTCATGTTTAGGTAAAAAGACAAAATTTGGTTTAAATCACTACTTGTTTAATTTGGTGCTAACTAATGTTTTGGGTAAGATTGATATTAATTTAATTCAAGTCATCATTTAATTTGTTAAAATTGGTTTGGCCTAATTTGGTTATATTGAAAATATTTGTTAGGCAAATTTCTAGGACTTGGGTTGAGTTAATACGTTAAAGTGAAAAATGTATTTGTTTATTAATTTAATTTTACTTTGAGTTAAGTTTAATTTTAATTTGAAAGAAATAAAATTTTGATTTATGTAAATTTTATTGAGCCATCTCTATTCCGCATCTTTAAAGTAAATTGAAATTGACTTTTGGTAAAATCTAAAAAATTGGGGGTCAACATTTCCCAACAAATGGTATCAAATATTTGATTTAGATACATTTCACGTTTCCAATTATACTTCCCCTGTCAACAAAGCATCTAAATCAGCAAAAAATGACAAAAATCACATGGGTAATACCCTCCATACATGTGAAGATCTTCTGCTTCATTTTTATCTACTTAAAACAAGGAAGAATCCACCTCCCTTCTACACTAACCAACTGCCCCTAGTTTATATTGTAAATACCCCATGAATTCCAACCTTGAAACTCATGAGTTCAGTAGAGAAAAACTTGTATTTTTTCACTCCAAACTGGTAACCTATGATTTTATACACGATTCTCTATTTTTATTATCCAAAATACTTTCTGCACTATCACAAAGCTCAGTCCAATAAAAGAACCCAAGATTTTATCTTTAATATGGCCTGTGTAGGCAGAAACACCCAAAGCCTCCGTTAAAGCTTGAGCTTTAATAGTGAAACTCCATTTCTGGACTTTGAACCTATTTCAAAGTGGGTAATGAGTTCCTTATGATCCTAGGAGCTCAAGTGCAATGGACATTCAAAAAAAAAAAAAGTTTTCAACCCCAATTTCTCAAAGGTATTTTCAAAGTTCAGAAACTTCAAATTCAGAATTCTCTTCAACCAAGATACCTCAAGCCTTCAAACCAAAGCCAAATGTAATACCCCATAATTCTTCTTAATTAGGAAAATACGCTTTATTTAAATTACGTGAGTAGAGTAATTTAATGTGATAAAATACGTTTTTATTTAAATTAAGTGAGTAGAGTAATTTAATGTGATACTTTGTATTTAAATTACGTGAGAAGAGTAATTTAATATGATATAATATTAATAAAGATTAATATGATGATTAAAATTTTACTAAATGTGAGTACTAAATTTTGAATGTTGATATTACGGTCTAGGGATTATATGGACGTACCTGAGTTATCTCAACGGAGTGTCACGCATAGACAAAAATTGAAGATGAGACTAGAAAAATATTTTAAGAAACTCAAACGATAATTTAGGGTCCACAGATGATTCCGAAAGGGTCGAATTAGTCAAAATAGTGTACCCGGGGGTACTAGTTGAGTGCCGGGTCATTTTCGGGCTAAACCGGGACCATTCGAGGGCATTTTGGTCTCTTTACATTTATGGGTAAGTAGACCTACGACTTTTGAAACCCTAAATCACATTATAAGAGTTGAGGCTAGGGTTAGACAGAAAGAAAATACTCCATAGCCATTAGAGAAGAGAGAGAGACAATTTCCTAATGCAAAAGAAGGAAGGAGGGGGAAATTCTAAGGAGATTTCACCACAAATTTATTGGGAAGGAGGATTGAAGGATCAAAATCATCAACCATCATCAACAACCACGAAATCAGACCCTACAAATCATAAGGCAAGTGGCTATTTGCAAAATAAATTGAGTTATAATACCCATATTTAAGCTTTATGAAGAACATGGTTTTTATGATATTTTTGGGAGAAAAATAATTGATTATGATCCATGATTGGTAGGGATTGCATGTAGAACGTTTTGGGATCTCCAAATATTCTGATATCATAGAAAACTAGATGATTGAATCGAACTAAAAGTCTAGAATTATGATGAAAGATGTAAAGAATGTATTTTTAGGGTTCTTGAATATTAGTAAGATTTTTAGTTAATTTGGCCAAGATTTATGATGATTTTGTTGTTTTAAATCATTAGTAATCATCCTAGAACATGTAGTAATGATTAGAAATTGTTGGTTGCAAATATGGTGGATTATCATGAAAGATAGATAGATAGATAGATAGATAGATAGATAGATAGATAAATAGATAAAATGGTGAAATCCGCATGAAGAAGACGAACTAGGCCTGTCACTGCTTGATCGATCGATCGACTCTTTAATGTCGATCGATTGAGCAGTCGATCGATCCACCATATCCCATCGATCGATCGACCCTGGCTGAACTTTATAGAATTTTGTAAAAAAAATTCCTTTTAATTACCGTCGCATAATGGGAACCTTGGTGATGATATTTTACCTATGAGGAGACTTCATAAATACCAGTAGGTGTACCGTTAGATTTCTTCATAAATTATTGAGTGGAATTTTGGAGAAATGGACCGACGGGAGAACGATCGATTTAGCCGTATGTTGGGATTGTGAGGATTTGGCTACGGAAAGAGTGAGAGTAAATTCTGGAAAAATACCAGTAGGTTAAAGTTAACTTAAGTACTGAATTAAGGGAGGGGGAACCAGGGCCCTTAGAGTATTATTGAATACCCAAATAAATACAATAGTGAAATAAATTGTAAATTAATGAGTATGGTGAATATCAATAAAATATATTACGTACGGGCATGATTTGATAGGTCGGGTGTGTACCTACTAAATTATATAAAAGTTTGGGTTAAGATAATTTTACCTAAATTAATTTTGTTAGGGTCGATGTGACATTCCGAACTAACATAAAGTTATTATATGTTTGGAGTCGATGAAAAATGCCGAACCAAACTTTAAACTGGTGTCGCGATGAAAGAGTCTCGAACCAGAATATGTGTATATATTTATATTTTTAAATAGTTGGGGTCGATGGATCATTCCGAGCCAACTCTTACTTGGGGTCGATGAATCATTCCGAACCAAGAGTGCTTTATGTGTTGTAATAGGATATGTTAGTTGTAACTGATATTAAATACATGATTGTGTGATAAAATGTATTCTATGTGCATAATCTATAGATTGAGAATAGTAGATAATGAAATGAATTGTAAATATCTCAGTAATAATTTATAGCGTGATGTAATTATTACAAGAATAAGGATAACGAGCAGTAAATAAGTTACCTACGCGTATGGGTAGTACAACTAGGTGAACTAAGTGTCCTTGTTAGACATGCACTATAGAAGAGAGGTGAGGAAGTTCAAGGGAGTTGTGCGAAACTTTAATATGTGTAATCAATAACACAATTGTGATAACTTCTTGCAAAATATTTTCAAATGTTTTTGAGTACTAACTCTTGCTATGTAAAATTTTTAAAAACCTTTTAGGTGCCCAGCCACAGGGACACCCAACACGATTTCATTCCAGGGATTTGGGAGCTGCAACACGTGTGGATTTTGCAGGGATTGTTTAAACGTTTCCTCTTTTTCAGTTCTAGTATAGGATCTCAGTTTTAGTATTCTTAGTTGGGACATGTTGTCCTATATTTACTTTTAGAGTTATTCTAATTCTGGATTTTGAGTTGTCTTTTATTGGCCATGGTTTTTGGCAAGACTTTACCTGCATTCAGTTATTTATGCAACTGTTTTATTATTACTAGAATTGTAATGTGTTGGTATGGATTATTTGTTCTTCTTAAAGAAGATAAAATTTTGGCACTCGCTTAATTTCACTTAGGTGGTTAGTAAATTAAAAAGCTTTCGGCAGTGATGCTAAGAATGAACCATTTAAGAAACCTGTTTTAATTGAATTAAGGCTTGATCACCCAAGGTTTAATTAGGCGGGGTGTCACACCAAACTCCTCCATAGGATAGAAGAAACACAACCATAGGCTTAAAAGCCATTGCCATATTCTGTAACTCCACGAGTGTTTTGTCAAAATTTCTAAAAAAAAATGCGGGAGTTGAAACTTGATCATTTCTAAACCTCAATCCATGAAACCTATATATTTGGATTCCTCATGAAAAATTAGGTTGGATTGGTTCAGGAATCATCTTAAATAGTTTAGAAAATATGGAGATATTCGAGGTCAAAGTTTTTCAAAACCTAAGTCAACTATCAAGAGGCTGAAGATGAACTTTTCAACCAGAAACATTGACCAATCGCGTGACGACGCATGACCAATCAAAAATTTTTGATTTTTTCTAAATTTTTATTAAATTTTTCTAGTCAAAATGGTATAAGGCACGACAGTGTTTGGTCAAACCTAGAATAAATTATAGAAAACCAAAGTTTTGGTTTAAAAGTATTTTCACAAAATTACAAATTGTCCCCTCCTTTTTTATGTTTTGAATTTTAGTACCACTTTTTTCCACACATTCTTTGATAAATTTTAAGCCAAAAAGTCTCACCATTTTCCAAATATGACCCTAAGACCTACATTTTAAACTCTAAAAGATAATTACAAAACAACCCCTAAACCTTAAGAAATACTATTTTTTCCCTTTCAAATTAAATCGTATCCCAACAATATACACTTACAACTATGCTAATTGACATTTAATCAAGCACCTGACCCTCCCGATCCTGACTCAAGCCAGTTTTAAACACGTTTTCCATGGATGGCAAGTAGGTTTTTCCCTTTCGATATTAATTTCAACGTATTTGATATAACTGGTATCGATTTCACATTGTGATAAACATAAATTACTCTTAGTATGTGCATGTTATGATACTTCCACACTATATATGTTGTTAAATGTCATCAATATTTGAATATGGATCATTTGGATCAATTTAAACCATTATCTCTAATAACTGATTTCATGATGTTACTGCAAATGATTGAATCAGTTCACCTAAGTATTTTTGTTCTAAATGTCTTTATTACAAGCATCCGTATAACTTAGAGAGTAGATTTTCGTATTAACCAATGTAACTTTTTTACTTTTCCTATGGGTCTCAAGATGTTTTGAGAGCCTAGTTGTACAATAAATATATGAATGTCGTTCTTGCAAAACGTGCGTAGCCTGGTTATTTAAAATACAAAGGTTTTGGATTATTATTTGGTTATACCGATATGCTTGATTCTTCTATACCTACTATTAAACTGATAATTATGGGATTATGTAATAACCCTCGATTTTGGGAGGCTAATTTTATATTAATTCACCGCATAAGGTAATTATATAAAATGTGGGGACTGGAGTAAATATTAATTGAATGAATTGAAAGTTAATATTTACTAGATTGATGCATATTTACTATATGTGAAAGTAAATATGATCATGTTGTATGTTTATGGTGTCATGATTTAAATGACATTATGATTAAATTAAAATTTGAAACTCGAAGTAATTTATAAAAATTTTCGGATGCCAGTTTAGAGGGTGTACTTAGTCTCGGAAGGTGCGAGACAGTCAAAATAAGTGCCATATTGTATTTTTGTGTTTCGGGCACTTTTACGTGGTTTTAACTTAAAAGCATATTTAGGAGTCATTTTAATGTGGTGTTAACCAATTAAGTTGGGAGTCTTAACTTAAGCCACGATTTACTCTTCTAAATCCCCTAATTCCCTAATTTGTGTCTTAAACATAGACAGAAAGAAAGAAGAAGAGAAAAGTAGAGAAAGAAGAGAGAAAATGAAGATTGAAGATGGGAGATTGCTTCTACCACCAAGAAATCTGAACTTGCAACCCTAAGGCAAGTTTTCTACTTGCTAATATGTGATTTAAATTGAATAATTTGTGTGATATTTAGGTATATTCATTTGGAGATCAAAAGTGGAATTCATGGGAATTAAACCCTAATCTTTGTTTCGATGATAAAATTTTGGATTATAATGGTTATTAATCATGTAAGATAGATTTTGGGTAGATAAATGTTATTGGTTGTGCGTAGAATTGAAGAGATTTGAGGTTTGGAAAGATTAGGGATCAAAAACACTTAGAACTAAACTAGGAAATTCTGCAGAACTGAATCGATTCGGCCTGACCGAATCAATTCGCCTTGAGACAGTTTTCAGGTCTGGGTCGACCGAATCGATTCGGATGGACCGAATCGATTCGGATGGTCCGAATCGATTCGCTTTCCTGAACCCAAATCGATTCGGCTAGGCCGAATCGATTCGGAAGCCCTGCATTTTTATTGATTTTCTTAGCTTAGTTCTAATTAATTTTATTTAAGTCTAGGGCCTAGGAACCTTCTTTAATGAAGTAAACTAAGTGTCCTAGAGTTGTAATTGATTTAGTACTTTCACTAAACTAGGAATAGGTCACGTGGGGACTTTTTCGGGGATATGCCAATTGATGTTAGGGCATTCTCTTCTAGTAACTTATTATAAAACTAGGATTTCCTAGAGTTATGTTTGGGAGACTGTTGGAGCTCAATGGAGCTACATTAATCTTGATGGTTTATAATAACACCATAAAAGTGTGTTGGGAAAATAATTCAAAGTTCATTCATTCCTTTGAGGTTGTAGTAACGATATAATTTATCGTATGGCTCCGGATAATAAGTCATATGATTTACAAAAAAGTAAATGGTAATGGTTTCGAATAAAATGAAATATATACATGGAAATGGTCAATGGAAATGGAAATAATGATAGTAAATGATAATTTACATAATCATTAATAGGATAAATGATGTTTTGGTTAAACAAACCTCTCTAAATGACATCATAAGGTAAGTTCGCGCGCATGGTGATGCCCCCTGGCTAGTGAATGCAGGGTGGATATAGTCCATAGGGCATATGAGCGATGTGTTATGTTTTCTGCGCTAGTGAGTAGATTCCAGGTGTGGTCTTGAATCTCCCGCAGGCATATGGACGCTTCCCGACGTATTGAGATAGGTGTCCAGGTTGTCTTGTATAGATAGGCCCTGGAAGATTATGTTCATTTAGGGGCGCGCCCAGTGGGGAAATTCGGAGGGGCGGTCTTAGAATTCGTTATATGTATATAAATATAACAGTTCATAATCAAGTGGGACTTGATGTTTGTGATATGCCAGAAAGAGCATAAAGAGGTTCCACAAAGAGCACAGTATAATGCCACAAAGAGCATTTAATGTTGATTATATTCCTGCTAAGGAATGGTAATGCCAGGATGGGCATGTAATTGAAGTAAAATCCATAAAGAGATTAAAATTATAATAATACTTTCCTAATAAGGAATGAAATGCTAGTAAAGAGCCTAAAGATTGAAATTATGAGTTCCTAATAGGGAACAAAATAATGAAATTGGAAGCTTTTAAATTTATGTTACTCATGCTTTTCTTTTTGTCTTAGCTTGTGTTTTATATCTGTGTAGATAGATTTTATTCTTTCTAGCATGATTTTTATTCATAACTATCATACTCTTTATTCGTCTGGTAAGCATATAGAACCGGGCCCTGACCCGTTTACATTTCTTGTTGCATATGCATCTTGTCTCCGCTCAGGTACCCCGCCGCAAGGATGCCTGATTTGAATTCCTATTTCGATGTCCTCGGCGAGCCGTGATGCATTACCGGTATTACGGGATACATTTGGTATAGACATTTTCATTTATGTATTCTAGCTATGATCGGGTCTCTTTACTCGGGCGAGAGGCCCATGCTTTTATAAATGTCTAATGAAATGTATAGTATAAATCTATGAGTTTGTTTAAATGTTGTTATAAAGATTGTGACCGGTAGCATATTCGGTCCTTTTATTTTATTCTTGTTGTATTATTTATATGTGTCTTGGGGTTTCCCCCTATCTTTTCAGAATTTGGGTTGTTTAAATTCGTTCCTTAACTTTAAAACAAAATTTTTGGCAACCCGTTTTCTGAAATATTGGGTGGTTAATCCTGGATACTCTATATTTTATTGTGATGCTGAGAATGATTCCATCAGGACTCATGTTATATTGGAGTATTGGGCTGGCCACCCCTTATTTTGGTGAGCGGGTTGTCACGGATGGTATCAGAGCATTAGGTTCTAGAGTCCTTAGGAATCTGTGTGAATGCCTTAAGTTTTCCGCGTTGCTTTTGACTTGACATAGAGACTTAGGATTAAGATCGTTGGTTTCTCTTATGAGATTTCGATCTTCTGCCATGAGGTAGAATCTATAGAATCTTTTGCGCATTAGTGTCAGAGTAATAGGTCGATTGAAGAAGGGCGTCGTGAGAACGAACTACTAAGGACTGTAATTTGTGGTCGGGGATGAGGACCATTTTGGAGGTCACTCCCTTTTTATAGCACTTGCTTGTCTTACTACTACGACTACTAATTACATTTGATGTAGTTTCCTAAGTACCGCTAGAAGCTGAAAGTGGTACTAAGCTTGAGATTTCAAGCAATGTTAAATTGAAGTAGAAAAGTCCCCGAACGTAGGATCGAGGAGAATCCTTCACCCGTAGGAGTAGTGTGGAAATGATGGGAACGTAGTCACCTTACTTGTGGGCGCAGGAAGTTTTGCCCATGGATAAACCCGATAGATATTTCCTATCGCAAGTTTCTCTGGGATAACCAGAAGGAGGAAGAAGGTAAAATCCTCAAATGTTTATGCGAGGCTCGGTCCGAGGCCGATAGAGAATAAAGTGTTGTACGGTTAGGGAGACCGTGAACCATTAAATGATAGGCTCCAGAATAAGTGTCGTTAGCACTTCTGATGGGGTAATGATAATGAAACCCTTTTGGTGGACATCCGCTTGGGGAGGTTTCATTGAACTGAGGAAGAGGAGGCCGTGAGCGTGTCCTATTTTACTGAGAAAGTAAGAGGGACTGCGTGGGCTATTGTTGTCGACCAGAGTCAGAGTAATGGCTAAGATGCGGAGTGTTTGGTAAGAATGTTGATGGGAGTTCCACCTTAGTTGTGGGTGGGGTATTCCTTAGCATAGGATTTAGTAGTATGATATCTACTATAGATTCGGGTGTGTGTATTGAGCTTAGAGTAGTATTGACGCTATTATATAAGGGTAATGATGTGACTTTCATGGTATGGAAGTTCTATCTTTATTCACTCGTTATGAAGCGAGTGATGATATTTTAAATGTATATGTGTCATATGTGATATTTGGTATGAGTGTTTTACTGCTTGTTTGCATTGTATGTGGATGTTATGACTTATCTCCACGACCAACAAGGTTATGTATTAATGCATAGGAGGGGTTCCTTGTTTGTATTCCGCTTTTGCGGGACGCTCCACGCGTGAACCTTAACGATGTTGGGAGTGGAGAGATGCCATTTTTTCTTTCTCTTATTTTATGTATAATACGAGAGTAAAGGTATTTTGGTTAGTTTGGGGTGATAGCAAGCAAATAAAATTGTAAGGCTATCTTACTTCTAGTTAAAATGGAACTAGTTATTCTATAATTTCCCTCCTGGATACAGGTTGAGACTTTATAGAAGTGGATCGAGGTAGGTAGGAGATTTTGTTATTCATTTTATTACCTTGTGTGAGTGTTTGATTATTTGTTTGTTCTGTTTATGTATGTTACGCTTATCTCCATGATCAACTAGTTAAGTAGGCATGTGTCGGAGGGGTTCCTTGTTTGGATTTCGCTACGGCGAGACACTCCGCCGCATGAACACTTAACGATGTTGTGATTGGAGAGATTCTATCCTTTTCTTTCTCTTTTATTTTATTTATTTTGTTGTTAGAAGTGGGATTGGAAGGATTAGTCGAGAATCACGTAGTAGAGTGATTAAGGGCTATTGAAGTGCGAGATAGAAGCACTATGTATAGTTCTCTCCTCTAATCGATGTGAGGGAGACTGAGATACGAAGTCGAATTGAGACTTCGGGATTTTGCCTTGATAATAAGGCCATGTTTATATAAGGAGATATGTATTTGAAAGGCTTCACAGGAAGTGAATGTCTGATCAGTTAAAATCTTTAATAATGCTATGGTAAGACGTAGAAGTAGAATTTTGTTGAAATAATTGAAAGTTAAAAATTTATCGATCCCGATTATGTGTTTTAGACCGTCACATCTTAATGAACGACGATGCGAGGTAGTAGTGTAATGGGAGGGTTCCTTGTTTGGATTTCGCTTCTGCAAGACGTCCCATGCACGAAACCGAGTGAATGTCGGAAGTTGATATAGGTATTGGACACTAGGGATATACTTAGTATTACATATATATACGACTTAGAGAGGATATCTATAAATCGACCTTAGAATTTATTAGAACTTTAGGGCCATTAGGGTATGTGAGGTTGATTTAGGAAGATTATAAGGAGTTGACCACGAATAGGTCGTGGGTTAACCCTAAAGGGGGGGGGGACTAGATCCCTAGGAACGAGAAGTGTGGAATCTCGAGAAATTTCGAAGGTTAGGCCGATGGAGGTGAGACCTCTCCTAGTTAAAGTGTTACATTGGTAACCTAACTTTTGGGGAGTTAATGGATGAATTGACTTTCACTCCCGAGTTCATGGGGCTAAGCTTGTGGGTGAATTTAATGATTAATCTCTGCCAGGAGCAGGAAGTATTAGTACTGGAGCATGGACTCATTGTCTATGCATCTCATAAGCTAAAACTTATGGGAAGTAATATACCACACTTGAATTAAAATTCATTGCGGTGGAAATTGCCTTAAGGAAATGGAGGCGCTACTTCCTGGGCAGGGAAATTTAGTCTTTCTCGCGAGTAACAAATTGTTGCAATATGTCGTGGGAGAAATCGAGTTAGTGCTCGGATTTCGGAAGAACTAGTGATTGAATATTTTCTCATTCACTAAGGAAATGAGATTTGGGGTAGTAGATTCGTCGAGTAAGAAAACCGTCATAGATATTTGTGTTGGCATGGAAAGCCAAATGAAATAAGTATGACTCGGAAGACTCTGTAGCGAGAGCGTTCTGGTCTGTGATCGACCATTTCACCTACTCGTGCGAAGAAGAGTGTCAGTGGAATGAAGAGGGGTATATTTATAGACGGTTGCATTGAAGTGCTGAGACCATTATGGTCATGATCCTATTTGAGAAAATTGTTGATTGTTTGACCAGACTATTGCATTTTCGTCCATTATGGATGGACTACATGTAGAAGAGTACGTCCCATTCTTGATGAAGGAATGGTAGAAGCGCAGGAGGTGCCTATTAATAGGGTGGAATGAGATTATATATTTTGTGTCGGAGGTTTGGTAAAAGTTTCCATGAAGAAATGGGAATCGTATGGAAATGGTGTATATCGTGCCACCCTAAAGTGGATGGGTGAATGGGAGGAAATTGACTTATGCCGAAAGGCATGTCTCGAACGGGCGCCTTAGTATACATAGTTGATGGGAGCATAAATTGTATGGTTAGAGATTCCGGTACAACCATTAGGCTTTTGAATGGCCTTATGGATCATTTCCTAAGGCTTGGCACCGTGAGTGGTCTAGGGTGTCCGGTTGAGTAATCCGCATACTCGTTGGATGGAACCAACGGGTAATACGTTCCTTGGACTTGGAGTGGTCTCGGGACATTTCTTTAAAGATTTGGCTTTTGAGCCATACGCCTTGATGAGATACGTCAATGCGAGGGAAAATTGAGTGGCGTTGGGGTTAAGCCACTTAGAGTTGGTATGGGTGCCCCGAGGGGAGATGTAACATGATTCTGGAGGTTGGGCGATTTGTGCCGAGTCATGTGGGAATCGTCTTCCGCCGTAGGAAGCTAGAATCAAGAGTTATTGAGGAACGCTTTGTGCTATACTAGAGCACAATTGTTGTAGACTGAGATCGATAGGGTCGATCTTAGTCCGGCTCCATTTGGGACGTTGCGATAACGAGGGGTTTGTTTAGGATGGTAGAATCCTAGTTTAGAGTAGTATACTCTTTATGAGAATTTGGTATGCCCGAATTTTGGGGGAAAAATTCCCTCTTAAGGGGGGAGTATGTAATAACCCTCGATTCTGGGAGGCTAATTTTATATTAATTCACCGCATAAGGTAATTATATAAAATGTGGGGACTGGAGTAAATATTAATTGAATGAATTGAAAGTTAATATTTACTAGATTGATGCATATTTACTATATGTGAAAGTAAATATCATCACGTTGTATGTTTATGGTGTCATGATTTAAATGACATTATGGTTAAATTAAAATTTGAAACTCGAAATAATTTATAAAAATTTCCGGATGCCAGTTTAGAGGGTGTAGTTAGTCTCGGAAGGTGCGAGATAGTCAAAGTAAGTGCCATATTGTGTTTTTGTGTTTCGGGCACTTTTACCTAGTTCTAACTTAAACGCGTATTTGGGAGTCATTTTAATGTGGTGTTAACCAATTAAGTTGGGAGTCTTAACTTAAGCCACGATTTACTCTTCTAAATCCCCTAATTCCCTAATTTGTGTCTTAAATATAGAGAGAAAGAAAGAAGAAGAGAAAAGTAGAGAAAGAAGAAAGAAAATGAAGATTGAAGATGGGAGATTGCTTCTACCACCAACAAATCTGAACTTACAACCCTAAGGCAAGTTTTCTACTTGCTAATAAGTGATTTAAGTTGAATAATTTGTGTGATATTTATGTAAATTCATTTGGAGATCAAAAATGGAATTCATGGGTATTAAACCCTAATCTTTGTTTTGATGATAAAATTTTGGATTATAATGGTTATTAATCATGTAAGATAGATTTTGGGTAGATAAATGTTATTGGTTGTGTGTAGAATTGAAGAGATTTGAGGTTTGGAAAGATTAGGGCTCAAAAACACTTAGAACTAAACTAGGAAATTCTGCAGAACCGAATCGATTCGGCATGACCGAATCGATTCGCCTTGAGACAGTTTTCAGGTCTGGATCCACCGAATCGATTTGGATGGACCGAATCGATTCGGCAATTATGCAGAAATCAGGTTTTCCCAACCGAATCGATTTGGATGGTCCGAATCAATTCGCTTTCTTGAACCCAAATCGATTCGGTTAGGCCGAATCGATTCGGAAGCCCTGCATTTTTATTGATTTTCTTAGCTTAGTTCTAATTCATTTTCTTTAAGTCTAGGGTCGAGGAACCTTCTTTAATGAAGTAAACTAAGTGTCCAAGAGTTGTAATTGAGTTAGTACTTTCCCTACACTAGGAATGGGTCACGTGGGGACTTTTTCGAGGATATGCCAATTGATGTTAGGGCATTCTCTTCTAGTAAATTATTATAAAACTAGGATTTCCTAGAGTTATGTTTGGGAGACTGTTGGAGCTGAATGGAGCTACAGTAATCTTGATAGTTTATAATAACACCATAAAAGTGTGTTGGGAGAATAATTGAAAGTTCATTCATTCCTTTGAGGTTGTAGTAACGATATAATTTATCGTATGGCTCCGGATAATAAGTGATATGATTTACAAAAAATTAAATGGTAATGGTTTCGGCTAAAATGAAACATATACATGGAAATGGAAATAATGATAGTAAATGATAATTTACTTAATCATTAATAGGATAAATGATGTTTTGGTTAAACACACCTCTCTAAATGACATCATAAGGGAAGTTCGCACGCTTGGTGATGCCCCCTGGCTAGTGAATGCAGGGTGGATATAGTCCATAGGCCATATGAGTGATGTGTTATGTTTTCTGTGCTGGTGAGGAGATTCTGGGTGTGGTCTTGACTCTCCCGCAAGCATATGGCCGCTTCCTGACGTATTACGATAGGTGCCTAGGTTGTCTTGTATAGATAGGCCCTGGAAGATGATGGTCATTTAGGGGCGCGCCCAGTGGGGAAACTCGGAGGGGCGGTCTTAGAATTCATTATATGTATATAAATATAACAGTTCATAATCAAGTGGGACTTGATGTTTGTGATATGCCATAAAGAGCATAAAGAGGTGCCACAAAGAGCACAGTATAATGCCACAAAGAGCATTTAATGTTGATTATATTCCTGCTAAGGAATGGTAATGCGAGAATGGGCATGTAATTGAAGTAAAAGCCATAAAGAGCTTAAAATTATAATTAATCTTTCCTGATAAGGAATGAAATGCTAGTAAAGAGCATAAAGATTGAAATTATGAGTTCCTAATAGGGAACAAAATAATGAAATTGGAAGCTTTTAAATTTATGTTACTCATGCTTTTCTTTTTGTCTTAGCTTATGTTTTATATCTGTGTAGATAGATTTTATTCTTTCTAGCATGATTTTTATTCATAACTATCATACTCTTTATTCGTCTGGTAATCATATAGAACCGGGCCCTGACCTGTTTACATTTCTTGTTGCATATGCATCTTGTCTCCGCTCAGGTACTCCGCTGCAAGGATGCCTGATTTGAATCCCTATTCCGATGTCCTCGGCGAGCCGTGATGCATTGCGGGTATTACGGGATACATTTGGTATATACATTTTCATTTCTGTATTCTAGCTATGATCGGGTCTCTTTACTCGGGCGAGAGGCCCAAGCTTTTATAAATGTCTAATGAAATGTATAGTATAAATCTATGAGTTTGTTTAAATGTTGTTACAAAAATTGTGACCGGTAGCATATTCGGTCCTTTTATTGTATTCTTGTTGTATTATTTATATATGTCTTGGGGTTTCCCCCTATTTTTTCAGAATTTGGGTTGTTTGAATTCGTTCCTTAACTATAAAACAAAATTTTTGGCAACCCGTTTTCTGAAATATTGGGTGGTTATCCTGGATACTCTATATTTTATTGTGATGCTGAGAATGATTCCATCAGGGACTCCTGTTATATTGGAGTATTGGGCTGGCCACCACTTATTTTGGTGAGCGAGTTATCACAGATTATTCGTTTAAAAATCCTTGACTCTCTTCTTTATTTATAAGAATTATTGATTATGTTTAATTCATAACGTTTCTTCAATAAATAATTAAATCCATACACGCCTTAAACCTCTATATAAATATATTTGTTATAGAACTAGTTAAAATCTATTTAACATTCTTGTGGTAATTCCCTTTTACCTCCAAATGTTCTAGGATAAGGAAGCAGTACCACCTCCTTTTTTGTGATGTGCACGGATCAGTTGTATTCTTTGATAACTATATCGAAGGAATTTGAGAAATATGGAATCAAAGAGCGACATTTCTCGATGACTTTCATCATTTTTTATTTTTGGGATAAAATGTAACACTTATAATTCAACCCCGTGTTTGGTGATACAATATATGTAATACAATGTTAGTTATTACTATAATGAATAAAGTTCTATTTCCATCCTTAACTTTAGTTTCCTTTCTTTATTACTATCTTATACATTCATAACCAAAACAGGGTGTGACAGAAACCCCAAGGGGATGTAGGTTTTTAAGGTGCAATCCCCTCACCACATCACCCGAGATCTAGGGCATGAGGTAGCAAATCTAGAGATGGACCGTCATCAGCCAGTTCTCATTTTCACTTATCCAGTGATAAAATAGATTATATTTATGGATGGACTACATATATTCTATGCCCAGACATAGTTGAATTCATTGAGTCCAACTAGACTGATATATATTAGTGGATGAATAATAGTGTTCCTTAAGTGAACGTGAGTTAGGTAGTATTTAGAGGATCATCATTGATCTCAACGATGAAATTAGAGCTCTTCACAATACCTATGATGTTGGATCGAAAGATGGGGATTAGCTTTGCTCGTGGTGGTGGTGTTTTCATTTGGGTTGCTGTGGTTGGGGATTTTTTCTATTAAAACTTGATGGATTTTGAGTTATGATAATTTGTTTGTATTGATCATATTTATGTAATCCTAAACTCATTTTTTAGTTTGGGGTATCTTTAGAATTGAAACTTTATGGTAGTCTACATAAATTATAATTTTGATGCAGATATGATATGATATTTCAAATATGGGTTTGCTTTAATGTTATTCACATGTATATCCCTTGTTTATCATAATGACATGTATATGATGTGTGTGTGAGTGTGTCTATCACTTTTATGTGATTGGTTAATTGAACCACATCTCTTGGTGGTATATGTTTTTAAATGTCAATTTATGTCAGGCTTGCATGTTCTCACTTGAACTAAACCTATTTATTGAGTTAATGTTCTTTTTTGGTATAATTACATGACTTTTTCAACTACCATGGCCAAATATTGTTTGTACATTTTGTCATGGAATAGATAAAGGGGGAGATTGTAAGATTATTTGTATGTTCATGTGCCCCACACATAACTAGATTCTCGTATTTCATGTATAAAATATATTTTGTGTCTTATCTTAGTCCTTAGGGTAATTTTGATATAGAACATCTATAATACATTTACTTCGGAATTGATTTGACTTCTTAAACCATCACCCACATGATCTCATATTGGTTTATCCAGTTAGTTAATGCATGTCAACTTCCTATAGACCTTTTCACACCTTTTTCACATTCAAATTTAAACTTGTATGTGTGATTGATTTGATTTCATGATTTGGGTGGTTAACTCAAGCAAGTATACCATTCTTATAAAATATACATTTTGAACTTACTTTTTTCATAAGTATATCAGATGAATGTTTGAGTAAAGGTTGAAATATTAATGGTCTGTTTTACCCTAAATTTGTGAAAATTGGGTCACTTCGTTGCTACCTCGTTCTAGTGAAGTATGTCTTCGCTGATGCGAAGATATGCTCCGTGGGTCGGTACTACCCAGAGATTTTTACTAGTTTTGCTAAAGTTTCTTCAAGACTTACCATGATAGTCTTTCGCTGCAGTGAAACATCCTATTGCGTTAGTGATAATTCTTTCGTTAGTCGCGCCTATGACCTGTGAGCTAGAAATTAATCCCGAATTTACCCTTACAAACATTACCCTAAAAATTAATCCCTAATTTACCATCAATATTAAAGGGGAGGTATTTTTTAATATTTCAGCCCTAAACTTAAACCAACAATATCCATTAAATTAAAATTGACCCTAGTTTGAAACTGTAACGACCCGACCCAAATTTATGGGTTACCCGTGAGTCAACTCGGTCAAAATCAGACGTTAGGTGTGAAGTGCAATGAAACAACCGGAATATTGTTACTAGTATAGTTTTATTTTAGTTAATGTTCTACTTGTTAGCATGCGATTCCAGTTTCACGATAAGCTACGTGAGGGACCTAAGGGGAACACCCGAAGTCCAAGTAAACAAACCCACTAACGTAAACAATAAATTACACATAACTGTACAATGCCCTCGGGCCTTGTTGCCATACCACTCCTAATGAGGGTCCTTCTAATACTCTAATTCAATCTTAGTGTCACGTGTGCCCATCTTGTTCATATCTAGACCATTTACTTCTCCCATTTTCGACAAACTCTTTGAATCGTTCACCCAATCTCACCAAAGCATCAAAACGACATTCACTAATTAAGTATAAGTGGTGAAAGTTGGGTTCCCTAATATACATTTCTTAATCGACCAAGTCAAACCTCAAATTAAATAATTCTTCTTCTTTTCCTCAATGTTCACCTCTTATGGGACAAGTGTAGATAGATTTGTGAACTATTTTTCGTATTCAGAAAAAAGTTTTTATTCACTTTAGTTCATCTTCAGGGGAGCGCCCGTGTTGTTTGTAAAGAAGTGTGATGGAATTTTAGTAAAAGAATGGTTTGGTATGAATCAATTTACACCTGTTTTAACACTTAAAGCCACTACACTTTATTCATCCCAAACCATTATTTTACCAAAAACCCATCACTCTTCTTTACAAACAACACGAGTGCTCCCCCGGAGATGAACTAAGGAGAATAAAAACTTTTTCTGTATATGAAAAAGAGTTCACAAATGTATCTACACTTGTCCCATAAGAGGTGAACATTGAGGAAAAGAAGAAGAATTATTTAATTTTAGGTTTTACTTGGTCGATTAAGAAAGGTATATTAGGGAACCCAACTTTCACCACTTATACTTAATTAGTGAATGTCATTTTGATGCTTTGGCGAGATTGGGTGAACTATTCGAAGAGTTTGTCTAAAAGGGGAGAAGTAAATGGTCTAGATATGAACAAGATGGGGACACGTGATACTAGGATTGAATTAGAGTATCAGAAGGACCTCATGAGGAGTGGTATGGCAACAAGTCCTGAGGGAGTTATACAAGTATGTGTACTTTATTATTTACGTTAGTGGCTCTATTTACTTGGACTTCGGGTGTTTCCCATGGGTCCCTCACGTAGCTTATCGTGAAAATAAAATCGCATGCTAACAAGTAGAACATTAACTAAAATAAAACTAAACTAGTAACATTATTCAGGTTGTTTTATTGCACTTCACACCTAACGTTCGATTTAGACCAAGTTGACTCACGGGTAACCCATAAATTTGGGTCGGGTCGTTACAGTTTCAAACTAGGGTCAATTTTAATTTAATGGCTATTCTTGGTTTAAGTTTGGGGCAGAAATATAAAAAAATACCTCCCCTTTAATGTTGATGGTAAATTCGGGATTAATTTTCGGGATAATGTTTGTAAGGGATTAATTTTAAGCCTAATGTTTGTAAGGGTTGATTTTAGGGATTGTTGGCTTAAATGACAAAAGTATTTATTAAAAACCTAATAAATTAATGGTGAGATCCAACATGCATGGGATTCACACCCTCGTACATAATAACTAGTTAATGATTCATTAGAGCCATTATGAAATGGGAATTTAACTTTCCATTTTCTGTCAAAAAATGGAAATCTGAAAATATATGATTCATAACCTCAACGATCCTGAGAAATCTGGAAATGAACATATAGATCTTAAGATTCTCCAAGATAAAATACCAAAAAGTCCTTGGAGTAAGCTATAATTTGCATGAGAAGCTTGGGGAGATAAAATCATGGGGAAGGAGCACTCAAAGAAAGGGAAAAGGAGTGTTGTAAATGAGAAACATCAATTATAGGGGAAAATACTAATGGAGTGTCTTAGATTGGTGCTTATTGATGAAGGCCACAGTCCCCATAATGAGAGGAGTCGTATTTGGAATACTCTATCAAACTCTAAAAGGGAAAATGCATCATATTATCCGGGACTCCTTTCCAAAACAGTTTCAATGAGCTCTACAACATGTTGCATTTAGCACAGTCATAAAAGGGAGATTTTCTTACCAAACATGACTTTAGAGGGAGAAAAATTAAAGCACCCTCCAAACGGCCCTATGATAGGCGCAAACACCTCGTAAAGGACTAATATTACTCATAGGAATTGACTGCGACGTCATGGGACTCCCGATTTAAGAATATGATGATAATTTAAAAATATCTAGACTTAGGCTTAAAAACATAGCGTTAGAGGACGATAACCCAAACGGCCCCTTGAGGGACGAGATCACCTCTCACGGGTCCAATGTAGCTCGTAGGAACGGACCGCGTGGTCATGGAACCCACCCTCGATTTGAGAGAACGACACAAATTTTAGAATATCTACCCTTAGGCTTGAAAACATGCCATTAGAGGGAGAAATCCCGAAATACCTCCCAAACGGCCACTTGAAGGGCACTATCACCTCCCATGGGTCTAATATAGCTCATAAGAATGGACTACGTGGTCACGAGACCCCCAGTTTGAGATCACGGCCCCATGAGTGGTGACAACACGTCGCATGGGACCAATGTAACTCATAGGAACTGACAGTGTGGTCACGGGACCCCCGGTTTGAGAGCACGGCCAAAATTTCAAAATATCTACATTTAGTCTTAAAAACATGTTGTTGAAGGACCAAATCCCAAATCACCCTCTAAACGGCATTTTGACTGGTGCCAACACCGCACTTGGGACCAATGTAACTCGTTGGAACCGATCGTGTGATCACGGGACCCTCGATTTGAGAGCACGTCCCAAATTTTAGAATAACTACACTTAGACTTGAAAACATGGCGTTAGAGGGCGAAACCCCTAAACATCCCCCAAATGGCCCGGTGAGAGGTGCCAACACCTCGTACGAGACCAATGTAACTCATATGAATAGACTGCGTGGTCACGGGACCCCCGATTTGAGAGCACGACTCAAGTTTAAGAATATTTACACTTAAGCATGAAAACATGCCATTAGATGGTAAAACCATGAAGCACCCCCTAAACAGCCCTGTGAGCATCATTAACACCTCGCACGGGACTAATGCAACTCGTAGGAACCAATCGCGTGATCACAGGACCCCCAATTTGAGAGCACGACCCAAATTTGAGAATATATACACTTAGGCATAAAAACATGTTGTTAGAGGGCGAGACCTCGAAACACCCCCCAAACAGCCCCATGAGCGGTGCAAATACATCACACGGGACCAATATAACTTGTAAGAATTGACTGGGAGGTCACAGGACCCTCAGTTTTAGAGCACAATCCAAATTTCAGAATATCTACACTTAGGCTTGAAAACATGTCGTTAGAATGCGAAACCCCAAAACATCCCACAAATGGCCTCGTGAGCGGCGCCAACAACTTCCACGGGACCAATGTAACTCGTAGGAACTGATCACGTGGTCACGGAACCCCTGGTTTGAGAGCATGACCCAAATTTTTGAATATCATCGTGCTCTCAAATCGGGGGTCCCGTGACCACGCGCGCTTTTATACTTTATTATTTAGCATTATGGTTGTGCAGGGTTTACATTACGCAGGTTTTAGAATTTCCAAAACTAGAGAAAATTCTGCCCATTTTTTTTAGTACAGTTTAAAATGGTCACGGTCAAAGTCCATGACCATCTCTATTTTTTTGTCATGCATAATAGGGTCACGACCTAGGGCCATGACCATTTGGGAAGGTCAAAGTGTGTGTCACGACCTTTAGTCGTGACCATCTTCATATACCGAAGGATTGGTCACGACCTTCAGACGTGACCATATCCGTGACCAAAATCATATATTAAAGGATAGGTCACAGACTTGAGTCATGACCAGCACCGTGACTAGTCGCATAAATCACAAGATGGGTCACGGCCTAAGGCCTTGAGTAGCTTAGTGTCTTGGTCACGTCTATTATCCGCGACCATCTTCTTGTGACCCCTAAGGTTCGTGACCGTTCGTTTGGTAAAGGATTTGGGCTGTGACCCACGAAAATGGTCATGCCCGAAATGGTCATGACCCATGTTCGCGACCCATAGAACTGGTCATGGCCAATTGCCGTGACCATTCCCCTGATATGGTGTAGTGCCGTAGGTCCATTTTTAACCACTTAAAATGTGTATTTAAGTTATCTAATCATATTTAAAAGTTTATAAACTCTTTATATATTTATCTGTATGTTCCTTCATTATCATATATGTATGTCCTTAATAGGACTTAATTAAACCAATAAGTCATCAATTTATTCGCGAATATCTTCATTGTTCGCAATATATTGTCATACCACAAAAATTGTAACACTGGTATCACATTTATAAAATATTATAGTTAAATTAAATACTCCAATATAATTTATCATATTAGTTTAATCATTATGCCAAATTAAAGATAAATATAATTATTCCATCCGAATAATAATTCCTACAAATTTTAGTTAAATCAATATAACTTCAGTTTAATACTCATAAAATGCATGGTATTACAACTTAGTGTTGAACGTTGGTGCAGACCTATAGTAATTGGGAATTGACTACTTTTTCCTGCTGATGCTCTTACTATAGTCGTGACCTCATCTTACGTATCCTTGATCACATCAATATATATAAGAGTCACTCTTTGTTATGTATAACCCACCATATTATATCTCTTGGTATCATATCATACGCTTTCCCCAAATCTATAAAAATCATATGAAGGTCCGTCTTTTTTCTCCTTACCTCTCCATTAATCTCCTCAATAAATAAATTCTTACATTGTTGACCCCTCAGGCATAAACCCAAATTGATTCTCATACTGTTGTTTCAATCTCAATCTATATTCAATCACTCTCTCCTAAAGTTTCATTGTATGAGTCATTAACTTAACACTATGATAATTTGAACAACTTTGTATGTCCCCTTTATTTTTATAAATAGGTACTAAAACACTATTTCTCCATTCATCAGGCATCCTATTAGTCATTATAATTTTGTTAAATAATTTTGTAAGCCAAGACACTCCTTCCTCTCCTAAGCACTTCCAAACCTCAATAGAAATACCATATGTTCCTAAATCCATCCATGTTTTCATTGGTTTTTAGATCAATAATAACCTTCTTATCATAATTCTATGAAAAAATATATTTTCTTAAGTCTCCCTAAGCTCCTTAATATCTAATTTACTCCCATTATCTTCATTCAATAACCTCTCAAAGTAGTTTTTTCATATTTCCATAACCTCATCATCCTTGACTAAAATTCTCAAATAATCACTTTTAAGACACTTAACATTATTAAAATCTTTGATTTTTCTTTACCTAAGTTTAGCAAGCTTATAAATATTTTTTTCCCTTCTTATGTTCCTAATTTTGAAAAAGATCATCATACGCTTTTAACTTAGCATCTCTTACCATTTTCTTAACTTTCTTTTTAGTCCATTTGTATTTCTCAAAATTTTCTTCATTTCAAGTTGTTTGCCATTTTTTAGAGCACTCCCTTTTGACTTTTACTATATTTTGTACTTATTCATTCCACCACAAGTCTCTTTAGATTGTGGCACATTGCCTTTTGATTCTTCAATAATTTCTTTCGATATTCTCTTAATGCATGTGACCATCTTATCCCATGTTATGTTAGCCTCCTTCGGTATTACATGACACTTCATTTAATATTTTATCTTTAAATAGTTCTAATTTATCTCCTTTTAACTTTCACCACCTAGTTTGTGGTTAATTTTCTTTTTTGTCACTCGTGATTAATTTTTAATATTTATATTCAACCCCATAAACTAGTTGTATATGGATATGGGATCCTTGAGCTAGTCACAGGGTGGTCATGAGAGTCGGTTAGCTACACTTTATGACAGTCAATCAAGTGTCATATGATTGATCGGTGTGAAACAATGGATAGAAATACATCTTTTGGTTATGGTACTTATATGTTAGGATAATATCACTGTAATGTCCTAGTCCGAATTTATGGGTTATCTGTAGTCAACTCGATCCGACCCGAGCATTAGGTGTAAAGTGCAATGAAACGACCTATATAATGTTGCTAGTACAGTTTTATTTTAATTAATGTTTCACTTATTTAGCATGCGGCTCCAATTTCAAGTCAAACTACGTGAGGGATCCGTGGGAAGCACCCCCAGAGTCCAAACATACAGATCTACTAACGTAAAATTAAATAAAACACTTACCTGTATAACACTCTCAAAATAAGAACCCACACCCAATCTGCCGTAAGAAAGACGGGAGTGTGAGCCAATGCCTAGTGGGAATATACAAATGAAGTATAGAACGAACAAAAGAAAGAAGACTCTACTCGTTATACCTATGTGCACATGCAACTACCTTATACATATATACATATACATATACTTTGTGCATGAAACCATTAATTTATCCCGATTAATTTACCTTAATCTTGTAAAAATACTCCATTTTCTTTTGTTTGACCTTAGTATTTAGTTTGACCTTAATCTTGAAACAACTACACTTGGTTTTACCGAAATCCATTTCTTTTCCAAAATTGCCCTTTTCATTTTAACCAATTCACACTAGTATTTTCATAAAAAATCACCCTTTCAACACACATGGACACCGTGTTCGAAAATACTTATTTAGTCTTTGAAATCTTTTTACAACACACTCCTGTGATAATTATGGTTTGAACCACTTAGGTTGCTTAGCCACCCATTTACCCACTTAATTTACCCTTTTCCTTATCTTATGGAGATTAATCAATTTCACATTTACTTGTCCATTTAACCTTAACCAGAACATTTATCAATCCATTCATGTTAGGTTGTCGTAAAAAAATTTCACCACACAACCCATTTATTGACATGTTCCTTATTCCTTTATCTTTTCTCAGAATCTTCCAATAACTGCGTACTTTAACATGCTCCACACCACCGACGACGACACTATATGCTCTGACCAGTGTTTTGGATATTTCATCTCAGGACTCCGGGTCATCCTTAATTATCCCGGTGTCGTCTGAGTTATTTTTAATGTGTTTTAGTATTTTTATAAATTTTCATATTATTCTTTCTTTCCCTTTTTACCCGGTCGAAGTCAAACCCGGGGCTTCACCTCAATTTGTGTTACACTTTGAAATTATGATTTCATATCCTTTACATTCTAACTTTGATATTATTCCAAAAATTATATTCATTTAGGACCAATTTGTGTAACATATTTTCCAACATTTTTATTTCATAAAAATGTTCCACTTTAAGTAAAATTACATTTTACTCATTTATTTCCAAACTCATCATTTTCCTCCATTTTACGAGCGTTGTTTTCCAAAAACACCTTTAAGTTACTCACTCTAACTTCTTAACTTCTTTCAACACCTTAACATATTTTCTAGATTTGGAGTGTCATTCTTCTGAAGTTGGAAACTCCTTTATTCCATTATTTCTTTTCCAAATTCATAAGTGTTAAATCTTTTAAAATATTATTAAGTTACACATTAACTTTCCAAAGTTTAACCATTAACACTTATTTAACACCTTTTCTAACCATATTTACAAATTAGACATTTCTTTACTTACTCTATTCAAGAAAAATAATTACACTTAAAGACTACTTTTATAAGAAAATACCATTTCCTTTTTAGCAATACATGTAGTTTTACAACCTTATATTCATCCCACATTTAACCCATTTTCACACAATTTTAAGATTAGAATTTTCAATTTTCTTGTTTCTTCTTTAAACCCAACAAAAAATCCTTCACACATTTATTAACAAAATACTACAAGTTTATATGCATGAGAAGATAGATTTTAAATCATAAAATCCAATTAAATGGGTTAAACATAAATTTCAATCTATAAATTCACAATACTTGCAAATTATTCTTTTCAAGACATAAAGACATTTTTTATTTCTTTAAACTTAACAAATGTCCATTTTACTAAAATCTCCATTTTTGCAAGAAACTTTATTTCACAACCTTTACCAAAATCAACATCATTTTTCAAACATTTTATTTCATGAAATATTTAGCATCAAATTTCTAGAGAATACACCATTTTCATAAAATGCTAATTTTAATATTCCAAACTTTGAAATATTTACCCATCCTTTATTTCCTAACAAAATAAAATTTTGCCAATATTTTTATTCCATAAAAATGTTTAATATTAATCTACTAAAAACCATTATTTATTCATGTGCATTCTACTTACGTTATCTAACAACAAGACTACTAGTAATGCAAATAGAGTCTTAAACACTAAGGATAGATTTTTCCACCTCTAAAGACTCCGAATGGTGGTAGAAGGTTAGTGTAGGAGGAGCAACCCCCAACTTCAAAGGTGTCCTTAAGGGGTTACCAAATGCATCCTCCATTTATGTTTCAAAACAAAACCCCCCTTCAAACTCTCTTCAAACTCTAAAAAAGCTTCCTTATCCATCTTCAAGAACCCCCAACAAGGCTCCACAAATTCATAGCTTCACTCAAAAATGGTGGAAATGGCTGTTATAGCCTTGAATATGGTGGAATACTACAAGAATAAGGTGGTGGAAGTGGTGGAGAGGTGCCCAAACATGGTGGAAGACCACCTCTCTCTCCCCCTCTTCTTCAAACTTCAAATCAACCAAATGAGCCCCAAACAAACCCTTATAAAACCCTTAAAATAACAAAAATCCCGATTTTGCCCATCTGGGCTTACCGGATGTCGACAACTCAATAGTCCAAGGGCCAAAAACGTGCCAACGTACAAGGGAAAGTCAGATCTAGCATTTTTGAAGCACGTCATTTGAATGACATTGAACCTTGTTCGAATGTCATGTGCACATCATTAGATTTATGGCTTCTAGTGACCTTCAAATGACCTGGGACTGTTAGGAAGTGGAACCTCATGCGAACATCGCTCCATCCCCTGCTTCAAACGAGGTTCAAACCTCGTTTGAACTCTCCTTTCTTATTCTTTTCTCAAAATTCCAATTCTTACCCACAATTTTCCTACAATTATCATCAGACCTCACTTCATCATAATTTATACTTAAACTTAAATGAAATATTAGGGCATGGTATTACAAACTTCCCTCCTTGGGGAATTTCATCCCAAAAATTCTCGACCGTCAAGCTTTAAGCCTACGGGGTTCACCAACTTCTATTCTAAGACACATAAATCCTCCAAGTCAAAATCATCAAAGTTATCTATACCAAGGTCACACTACATACCCCCATACAGGGTTTGTCACCAAATAATCAACATGCGACATGCTCTAACGCTCACCCTGTTGCTAACTATGAATATCAAATAATCGACTCTGAGTCTCCATTCCCTTGATGATCATGTCCAAATAATTTCTAGTACTACCCATGCTAATACCCAAGGCATGATGATACATCCGTGATCAACCCTCTCTAGCGATCAACACTCACCCAAAGTGAACCGTAATACAAATAGTCATAATATTCATCTTCAAGGACTATTTCTAGTCTTAGGACTACATATCCTGTGTTCCACAAATTTTTGGGTTATCCTGACTACACAATTTTCACGAGCTTGCCATTAACCATACATTGCTAATTTCTCACTTCAACTAGTAATCACCTACTAGGCCATCATCATGCATTCGACTGACACCTTTTGCTTTGTCACTCTAATGACCCTAGTACTACCCTAGGTGTCTCACCTTAGTGAACTCACTTGAGACTCACACTACTCCACTCCCTGTGGCAAGCAACAGTGTGAACTAAATTCTCCTCGATTTCTAACTCTATATGATATTCTCAAGTCATCAACCCTCTTTTTACAATCAGAGCCACTGACTTCCATGTCGACCTGTTAAAAATGTCGCTATTCCTAGGAAAGGCCAATAATCGACCAAATCGTGTGGCCAAAATCACATCCATGCGCACACAAGAATTTATGCAAGATCAAGAATACCTCAGATAGGCGCACCCAATTACCGAGCCACATTGACCATACCCGATCCATTGTGCTCTACCAGGTCCAACCGCACCACACTATGATGTGGTACTGATGTGAGTTACCATATACGTGAGAGTACATATCCCTGATTACCTAAATCATAGGGACACATGAGTGTCAGAAGGAACAAGCAACCGTCCTGACAAAATCCTACCCATACACGTCGGGTTATGATTTACCAAAAGCGAACCTATTCCATATGCTCTTAGTCTCAACACTCATTCCAGACGTTCTCACTGGGTACTAATCCTATTCACATACCATGTCTTGGGTCACCAACCGTGATGAATAGAATCATAACCATTCATCCTTCCAAGATGAGAGAAACATAAAAACCTATCATTATCTACAAAGTAAACTCCCAACTTCCCTCCTTGGGAGTAAAGCCATTCCCCTCACATCCTTGGTACACATGAATCACTCCCACTGGTGGATGCCTAACACCCTCATCTACACTAACCTTATCCTTTTATCGGTGATGACTTCACCAACCTACTGCACCTAAGTTACTATCTGCCTTATCATATCGAGAAGGAAATCCTCAATTTCCCATAGGCATTACTCAGTTAAAGAGAGGCATTCCCTTATCGTGTCCTTTGACTACACGATATTGCCACTAAGCTTACTTTCGAGTTCTACCCAAACTAAATTTACGTGGTGGTCATACGGGTCGCCATTGGAATTCTAAGGGTAGTAAGTATCACACAAGTCTACATCTTCTAATTCACACCAGCTTGGCAGGACGTGCCAAGAACTAGTTATTACCTTGATAAGGCTATCCAGCATAGACCGTCGACACATGCCAACATTCTAATCGTGCTTCGATATTACCCCACCTCAATTGCAATTTTCAATCTCCGCATGGCATCATCAACGTAACTTTCAAATAATTTCTTCATACACCTTAAAACCAAGTGTCATAACACCAATACTAGTCATTTCATGACATCCGAGCATCATGCCCATAATGACATAAGTTTTCAACTTACCCTAGGGATTACACCACATATCTGTGTTGATTCGTGAATCCGCACCCACCACGTACTCTATTCGACTCTTATAAACCTTGACCAGCAACTTGAGATCATTACCTGACCCCCAACGCAATCACTACTAGGATGCTAATGCTTCTTCATACCGGACTTAACTGGTCTCCTAAGGACATCAAACACATTACATGTAACCGTCCTTAAGGTCCAACAAAATTTCATCATCCATACTTTTATCATTGTAGGTGTGACCTACAAACCTTTTAATACCACATTGGGATTACTAGGCGCCCGTATGGACACTAGTCCACGAGCTTCTACATGTAGTGCACTGTAACTATAGAAAACCTAAGGATGCCACAACAAATCTATTTTTATCCCCAATGACACAACACACAATTAGTCCTACGGGCACTCCAGTACAACCTTAAACAACGCTCACACTAGGATTACCTAGCACCCAGCCATCATTTCGGTGGCTATAATGACCCTTTACACATAGAAAATGATCATATCTTTTACCCAAACGTCTATGACCATAAGTCACATAACAAACCATAAATAATGCTACTAAAGATTTTGGTAGGATACAGGACATCGCCTACAACCAATAAACCTCTAGGTCTGCATCACCGACATCATTAAAGATCATATTCCTTATTTTTTTTATTAAAAAGATTCTATTCCTTGAAATCACATTATATTATCCAAATTCCCATTATAGAAGACTATCTGGAGTTCACTCCTAAGTCTCTTCAATCATCATTATTGCATACGTAGTATACTTATCATAATTTTCCCGTAACTCTCGTCATACCCTACGTGGTACACCTTCAATCAAGAATCACCTGGACATTTACTTATAACAATACTACTTGACCGATGTACACCAAGTACACATCCCAACTGTTGACCAACACGGTTCGTTATGCTCACTATATCATCAGTTTCCTTACGGCATGATACTATCCCAAAGATTGAATTCTCCTAATCACATCATTGGTACTAACTATCCAAAAGTATCTGGTCAAAGAACTTAACAAATTTCTATCACCAATCAATATTGTTTAGGTATAACACACTAGCTACCTAATCTCCATAGTTGACTTTACACGAGTCATGTTTCTAATTCAATAGACGTCATTCATCATTCTCTACACCTCAATTTTCTTCTCATATCACTACAGATTGACACAATTTATAACACAATTTATAACAACACTAGAGCTAATGATTTAGATTCAACATCATAAATTACGGATCTCTTTCATCATACAAAATAATACCCTCTCATCTTTCCTCCCTCACAGAACCCTCACTTCGGCTCTCTCCATCAACCCACCATCCTATCCAATCATCTTCACCTCGGCTCATTTTTCTGGTAATACTTCAAATCACACATTTTTTTTATTGTTTTTGTATTATTTATGGTATAGAACTGGTATAAATCTTATTAATTGGGAACAATATGGGTTTGTTATTATTTTGAGAAAAAGAAACAGTGATATGTTATTTATTTTCTTATCTCTAGTGAACTATTGATTGATTTGTTCAGGGATGCTACATGAAATTGAGCCGAATACTTTATGAATTGTGATGCACCCAAATCACGTAAATAATGTTTTTAAAAATGTAAACAAATCACGTTTTACATTAACATCTGAAACTACTCAATCTTAACATGTGGGTAAATCCTCACATCTATTTATGTAGTGATTAAAACTAAAAATGCCTATGAATAAACTCTGAAATTAAATCAAATTGAAACAGAAGATGAACATATTCAATCTGTTATGAATGTAACATTACCTAGAGTGGTTTATTCTATACTAACCCATAGCATTTCTCTTGTTGTTTTACTCTAAGATGTAATGTTTAATATGACGACTCGTATTGACATTTATTTGAGTTATTTGGACAATATTGTAACTTGAATTGCAATTTGTGATTTTTATTTTGGAATTTAATGTTTATATGTGATTATGGAGACGAGACGATTATGTAGGTTATTTTCTTATTATTTTTTTAAAATATGGATATAAGCATGTTTACGTAAGTTGTACATTATTTACCGAGTACTGCCAAAATTATCGTAAACAAAAATTTATTGAAGTTTACGGTATTTTCTAAAAAATGGATTTTACCACAAAAACCTGATTTTACCAATGTACCACTTAGTTTGGTTTTGGTTTATGGACTGGTGTAACGGATGGTAAAACTGATAATTTCGGTTTGATGCTTTCAAAATTGGTTTGGTATTGGTACGTTCTATTTAACGACCAAACCGACCAAAACCCAACCCTAATAACACACACACACACGAAAAGGTTCATGCGTTTCTCAAGCTAATCACTGAACTTGACGATTTTAAAATGTTTTCTAACGGTAAGGGGTATTTCTACGAGCAAAGTAAAAAAATATAATAATATAATATTGCTTCTAATGATAAGCCTTACACTCTTGATACGTCATATAATATAACTGAATCAAATAAAATATCAATGTGCGCACCTCGTAAGTAGATAGATTTTTCCACAAGTACGAAAAATAAGAAAGAACAAAAAGTATACTCAAAATTACTCATTAAATCTACTATTAATCCTAGTTTAACACTAAACAAGAATGAATTAAAGTATGCTATCGAGTTCTATTCAATACAGCAACAGGACCTAACAAAAAGCCAAATATATACATTTGTATTTAATTTTTAGTCTAACATGTTTTCCAAAATAATGTTTAGTTCCGTGTGATAATGTCACTGTAAGCAACAAACATTATATTTGATGATATGTTGGACTAGATATTATATGAAACGTCTGTTTAGGGATTAAATACTAATCAACTCTTTTTTAGTCTAAGTTTCCCTTTTAAAAAAGGAAGCGAAGTGAAAAAAAAATGCTATATATTGGTCTAGAATGTATTTTTAGAAATTAAGGGAATATTTTTTATAAATGAATAAAAATGAAATTTCCTTTTCCTTTATATTTGGGCGCGCTGTCCATCTTCCCCAAAGAAATATACACACATCCAGTTAAACAAAATACATGCCCATTAAAACACACATTAAGGGATGACATCTTTCATATATTCTTCCTTTGACCTAATTAGATTTCAAGGGAAGAGAATGTAAGAGTAAAAAAAATTACAAATTGGTCATGTCTTACCAATCCCTAGCCCACCCACCCCAAAAAAGAAAAAAATCTACTTCCAAAAATAATTCCCAAATCGATCCCCAAAATCAAAAGATTACCCAAATCGATCCAAAATTAGGATTAATGTGAAAAAAATTATTCTCCTACAAGTGATCGTCACTAAAGGCACTTGAAGGAGATAGTGGAAGATTTGAATCGATTTGGTACATCTTTTTTTGAAAATGGGCTTCTTTAGTGAAAACTTGTGCAAAGATCATTTTGACATTAGCATCAGAAAGTGAACAACTACAAAAGTTCCCTGTTTGAATCAAGTACAGAGGTTTTGTATCCCTAAATGTTAATTTCAAAGAGAACTTGTAGCATTCAATTCAAGTGCACAGCTTGTATGCATATTTCTAGCCTTCTAGATAAGAATAACCACCCCATCTGGAGAAGGGAGAACCTACCAAGAGTTCGTGACATTCATATTGGTGACATTTATGTTATAATGTCGCCCTAACTGCTTAGCAGTTCCATCAACAAAGACGTTGTCTATCAGCTCATACTTCTTACGATTTTCTTTTAACGTCTATGCTTGCTGATTTGCAAGCTTCTCCTCCTCCTCTAGTTGTCGCTAGAATATACAGGAATCAACAAATTACATAAAAACATAACAAGATAAGTAAAAAGGGGTTCAATGAAAATGGATTGCAACAAGGAAAATTTGATTTTACCTTTAGCAAAAAAAAAGTTTCAGAAGTACGTTTTTTGAGAAGATGCTTATTCTTCTTTGCTACCTCAAAATCAGGTTCATGTGGTCCCAACCACCGGCAATGAATCTTTCTACCAAGCTTTATTAGTTGATCATCAAACATCTTCCTTTCATCGACACATGATCTCACAGGTCTTGGCATCCCGGACATCATAAACGAAAATTTGGCCATCTCCAAAATAATATGTGATGCATGCTTCAAATTTTCCATCTCAACCAGAGCGACACGTGGATCCATGTAGTTTGGGATGAACTGAACACTTACTACTTTACCAAACTAATTAAGTGCAATTTTTAAAATGGCTTCGGTGACCTGAGGTGAGAGGTTATCAAGGTAAACTGTCAGTTTCACCTTCTCCTCAAATGCAACATACTCTGCTTCACCTGAAGCTTCCATGAGGGAGTGATAAAAGTCAAATCTCCCCAACCTAATAAGTTGCAAACGAATTTTCAGCATAACTAACTTCAAAAACTAATCATAAGTTCCTATGTACTGATTGATCAAAGATGTAGTGACGTAAATGATGCCAAATGGATAATAAGAGGAAGATATCACATGTCTCAACCCGCAGTCACAAAACTCTCCAAAATATAAAATACATCACATGAGGATACAAATGGGTATTTATAGGTAGCAAGTAGCTTGGGCTCTAAGAAACTAATGATCTAATTACAAATGTACCCCTTAATGCCACTTGTCCTTCTCACCTATAAATACTAAACAAACAACAGGAAAATACAATCAATTAACAAAATAAAAGAAAATAAAAAAATACTATAAAATCCTAAAAATGATGAAAATACCCTCCATATTCTTCATTCACGTCATTCTCCCCACCTTCGAAAAAGCTCATCCTTGAGCTTTGAAAGTTGAGGATGAACAAAATCTTCAAAATATGGGGCTGAGAAGACAAGAAAAATGCAGGAGGTCCCAAAATAATTTTATGAAATATATTGGATGGGCCAAAATGTATCTTCGAAATTGGAGAATCACATGAAAAGTGCGAAAAATGTGCGGAAGAGAGGCAAAACCTTATGGGGCCAAAAGTGATTTTGAAAAATTTGAGGAAGAGACCATTCTTCAATTCTTGCTTCAAGATCCATCATCTTCCTCTTGCCTCTCATGTCAATCATCAAAAATATCTACCACCTGGGTCAAAAACCAAGTTTTTGGTGCCAAACCCTAGTTCTTGTATTTGTTGGAGGGTTCCACCTAGGGCAGGGGTAGATCGACTAGCATGGGAAGAGTTTGGCCCAACATGGGTCGAAACCCTTGGGTTTCTTGGCCGCCGGTAGGGGTTGGATTCTTTTCGGCCATCGGAGGTGGGTGTCGACTTTGACAGAGGAGTGCAGCGGGAACTTTTTGGGCTAGGGCTTTGGTCGGGTACCTTTGGGTTTGGGTTCTGGGACTTTTAGAGTCGGCGGGGCAGTGTTGGTGTTCTGAGGTAGGACGGCGGAATAAGGGTAGAGTAGAAGGGCTAGTCGGCGCCGGATCGAGGACCAGGAGGCTGCTTTGAGGTCGCCTTCCACCTTTATCACCTTAGACCACCTCTGGGTTAGTGGTGGATGGGTTAGGGTTTATTGGGGTCACTTTTTTTTTGTGGGGGGGGGGGGGGGGGTGAAAAAGGTTGCGGCAGTGTGGGTAAAGGAGTTTTGGGGGTTAGGGTTAGGGCTTTGGGTGGTGGTGGAAGAGAGGCGAGCCTCAAGATTATCCATTCGCGTCAAGAAGTGATCCCAGATCCTCGCAAGTCGTTCATTACGAGTTTCCACGAGAGCACATCTTCTCTTAAAACCCATTTTGACATTGTTTACGAGTTTTTATTTTTTACAATAACAACAACGAGTAGAACCAATGAGGATCTGATACCAATTAACATAAATGACACCAAATGGGTAATAAGAGGAAGATATCACACGTCTCAACCCTCAATCACTAAACTTTCCAAAATATAGAATACCTCAAATGAGGCTACAAATGGGGTATTTATAGGTGGGAAGTAGTTTGGGCTTCAAGAAACTAATCATCTAATTACAAATATGCCCCTTAATGCCACTTGTCCTTCCCTCCTCTAAATATTAAACAAACGAAAGGAAAACACAAGCAATTAACAAAATAAAAGAAACTAACAAAAATACTATAAAATCCAAAAAATGACGGTATTCAAAACCCACCATATTATATCTCTAGGTATTTCATCATACACTTTCTCCAAATCTATAAAAACTATATAAAGATATATCTTTCCTCAATAAACATTTTCATTTATCTCCTTAATAAATAAACAATGGTCATTATTGACCTCTCAAGCAGAAAACCTAAATTGATTCTCAAATGCTAGATGTTGCCCTTTTTAAATTCAATTTATGTTTTATCACTCTCTCTCAAAACTCATTAACTTAAAAATTAAGATGATTTGAACAATAATGTATATCTTATTTTTTTTTAATAAACAGGTACTTGAACACTCTACATCCATTCGTCGAGCATTATTTTAGAGCAATACTAACTTTGTTATCCTAATTCTACGAGAAATTGTATTTTCTCGAATCTAATTAAGTTCCCACCATATATATTTTACTCTCTTTATCTTCCTATAATACCCTCTCAAAATATTTTTTACATATTCCCTTAATCTCTTCATTGTTGACTAAGACTCTTGAGTCATCACTCTTAATACACTTAATGTTAATTGAGACTGAATTTCATATTTGGGGGAAGCTTTATCTTATTTTGGGCCTACATATATAACTTTTACAATTTAATTCCAATAATTTATTCTATATTCTCAAATTTTTAACATTAATAAATAAATTCGATTAATATTTTTTATTAATTTCTTCCTGAATATTATGGGTTCATAGGCATTATATAATAAAATACAAACTATAAGATAAAAGTAGAATTTTAAATACACATATAAAAAATATTTAGAGAAACATGAAATTTTTTACAAGCTCTTTAAATGTGGAAGTCAATGGTAATATCATATGCATTCAACTATTTTTCTCTAGGAATTAGAGTTTCGTTGTATAATTTGAATTGAAATTGTTTTTTACTTCCAAGTGAAGTATCTTTTGTTGTCACCTATTGCTTATTTATGAAGTAAACGGTGTCGACACATAAAGAAATTACATCCAAACAAATAGTAGTAATACTCAAAATTAACAAATACTTGAATCATTTCCCCAAATGCGAGTATTAAACTATTTATAGGATCAAAAAAGGATCTAGACATGGTCCATCACTAGACCACTAAGGAATGCCGCTAAGGTCACATGTGATGTCATGGATTACATCATTAATGACATAACGATCCCTTTACAAAATACTTATTCTACCCTTTTACTAAACCTAATAGCTAAAAATAAAATGGAAAATAATAAAAAGAAAAATTACAATAAAAAATAAGGACAGGCTGAAATGCCCCCAAATATAATTCACATCACACTCCCCCACTTAAAGCCAAGCTCGTCCTCGAGCTTTGAAAATTGGCGCCGAGTGAACAATACCCAAATATGTGGACGAAGAGGAAAAGAAAAACTCTTGGGGTCCTAACCACATTTTGGGTGTGGGAGCGTTAAACCAAGGCCCCAAAACCCCTTGGGTCCAAACATCCCTTAGCAAGGGTTTACGAAAAAATCCTTACCACTTCTCTCCTGAACTCAATTCCTGACTATGATTCTGCCAGAAGCAACACAAGTGACCGCCACTGATACCATCTTCTTCCAATCTTTCCTTCCTCTTTTTACTCTTGCACCCAGCCATAGATGACCTCATTCTGGGTCAAACACCAGTTTAGGGCTGCCACACCCTAGATTCGACCCCTCAATGTTGCCGCTGGTTAATTGGATTGTCGTCGCCGTCAGAACTCTCGGCATGGTGCCGGGGTTAAATCTACATTAAGGTTTGTCGATTCAACCCATGTTATGCTTGTTTATGTCTCTACTTTCTTCTCTTTCTTTTTCATTTCATCCCTAGGGTCCAACAGGGTCTCTATTCCTCTTTTTTGGTGGTGAGGGTTGATTGGAGTTTTAGGACTAGGGCTTTAAGGGGGGGGGGGGGAGTTGTGGTAGATTGTTTTTAGGGAAAAGGAGAGGCAAGGGGCTATCTCAAGTGGTGGGTGGCTGGGAGGGCGGGGGAACGATGGCCTAGTAGGGTAGAAGTTGTGGCAGTGGGTCTAGGTGGGTGTGCGAAGAATGGTAAGCAATAGATCACTCAGCTCAAGGATTGACTCGATAGCTTCAAACCCGAGGAATTTCATTCATATTGCTTTGCAGCTCTTTGATCTTCATTTTCTTCATGAGGTAGGCAAGAGTTTCGTCAATTCGGGTGTTACGATGCTAGAATCGGGTGTTCTTCGGTGCCATCGCTTCTTTGTTTACTATTGACTTCTCTCCTAAACTCAATTCCTGACTATGATTCTGCCAGAAGCAGCACAAGTGACCGCCACTGATACCATCTTCTTCCAATATTTCCTTCCTATTTTTACTCTCGCACCCAACCATAGATGACCTCATTCTGGGTCAAACTCCAGTTTAGGGCTGCCACACCCTAGATTCGACCCCTCAATGTTGTCGCTGGTTAATTGGATTTTCGTCGCCGTCGGAACTCTCGGCATGGTGCCGGGGTTAAATCTACGTTAAGGTTTGTCGATTCAACCCATGTTATGCTTGTTTATGTCTCTACTTTATTCTCTTTCTTTTTTATTTCATCCCTAGGGTCCAATAGGGTCTCTATTCCTCTTTTCTGGTGGTGAGGGTTGATTGGAGTTTTAGGACTAGGGATTTAGGGGGGGGGGGGGGGGGAGTTGTGGTAGATTGTTGTTGGGGCAAAGGAGAGGGAAAGGGTCTATCTCAAGTGGTGGGTGGCTGGGAGGGTGGGGGAACGATGGCCTAGTAGGGTAGAAGTTGTGGCAGTGGGTCTAGCTGGGTGTGCGAAGAATGGTAAGCAACAGATCACTCGGCTCAAGGATTGATTCGATAGCTTCAAACCCGAGGAATTTCATTCATGTTGCTTAGCATCTCTTCGATCTTCATTTTCTTCATGAGGTAGGCAAGATTTTCGTCAATTCGGGTGTTACGATGCTAGAATCGAGCATTCTTCGGTGCCATCGCTTCTTTGTTTACTATTTTTCTATACAAGGAGCCGAGCAATTCGGCTTTGATACCAATTGTCGTAAAAATTGTCAATGACACACAAAATGTTATTATTAAATGGTCATAGAGAGAGTAGAGAGAAATATAGAGAGAGAGGAAGTGTTCTCTATTGATTGCTGTGTTCGTAATGAGGAGGGTAACTCCCTATTTATAATACAAGGTAAGCTCATCAAGAGCCTCACTCTTCCGATGTGGCATGTGGAGTAAGTGAACACTCACTTTACAATACATATTTTATAACACTCCTACTTGGATGTAAACTATATCCACTATTCAATGATTGTTGCCTCATTAAAACCTTACTAAGGAAAAACCCAGTGGAAAAAAACCAAAGTGAAGGAAAAAGAGTACAACTTTTGTGATCATTGAATCGGTGTTGGACGCGCTTAGTGTTGCCTCATTAAAACCTTTAACTCGAAAACCCAATGGGAAAAACCTAGTTAAAGGAAAAAGAGTACAACACGCATATGTCCAAAACATCATGTTCTTATATTCTCCCCCTGATCAAATGCTCCCCCTGATTGGATACTCCCCCTGATTATGATATTTGTCTGATGGTTGAGTCGAGTCTATGCATATCAGTCTCGTATACAATCTTCTGAAATGATTCTTTAACATGGTGAATAGATTTGATCCGTTGTTACTTCATGTTTCTTCATAATATCGATTTCCATAAGACATGGGTGAAGAGGGATGAACATGTCACTAATATCATAACTCTTCTGGAGTTTGTGTGTTGCATAACTCCTCTTCATAAGAAGTAGTAGGAACATATGTTGTTCGAGGCAAGTCATAAGTTCTTTGACTATTCCTTGTGAGGATACTAGAGATGCCCTGCATCTATTTAACTAACAGGACGTAGATGGTTAGATAAAAATACCATATGATATGATTGATATTAGTCCCATGCTATGAAAGTCAATGATAATTATTTCTTGCCAAGATATTGGTTGTAATTACAATATCCAATATCATGCATGGTGTTATATATATCAATATACCAATAACATACAAGTATGGTACTTCTGGACCAAATAGTAGAATAAAATGCACATATGGTTCTTCGGGACCAAATTTATTTTTCTCATCCTCTTTAGGATGATATGAATAATATAATATCCAAATACCAGATACCATGGGTATACTAAAATTGTATGCTTAAAGCATTTGCAGGACTTTTCAATCCATTTTACTAATAGATATGAGTTTAACATAAAATGTGCTCGATCTGTAGGCCGAGACAAAGACTTGTTACCCCAAGGTTTCATTTTGAATTTCTTATTTGGATATTTTTCATTTTAATTGAGCTCTTCAAGAGCATATCCATTTAAGGATTTCAGTTCAATTGATCTCTTCAAGAGCATATCCATTTAAGGATTTCAGTTCAATTGATCTCTTCAAGAGCATATCCATTTAAGGATTTCATTTCAATTGATCTCTTCAGGAGTATATCCATTTATGGATTTCATCTCAATTGAGCTCTTTAGGAGCATATCCATTTAAGGATTTCATTTCAATTGATCTCTTCAAGAGCATATTCATTTAAGGATTTCATTTCAATTGATCTCTTCAGGAGTATATCTATTAAAGATATTTTATAATGGCACATTTTTATATATGATTGTTTTCACTCTCTTCCTTATATAAATATTTACTAAGACGGTTGTACCCATATCCATTTGGATTGCCTGCTGTACAATGAACGTCTTACTGAATTTGAGTACGTACTCCTTATCTTTGCTTCAGGCAAAGAAAATCCTTCTAGGATTTTTATATGTATTCTTTGTCTAAATCCCATATATATAAGCAGTTATAATATTCACGAGTCTCACATAATATAAAGAATAAAAATTGCTAAGCTAGTCAGATATCTGAAAGTACTTATGACCGAAACGGGATGGTATGTTCTTATATAATCAAATTTGTTCCTTCGGGAAACCTTGTGCCATAAATTATGCACTGTTTGTGAGTTTTAACATTTCACATTCTTTATAAACACCCATTCGTAACCTTCAGGGTTAACATATTTTGGGGTTTCTACTATAGGTCAAAATATACCACGTATATCAAGAGACTCGAATTATGCCATCATGGCATTTTTACAATTTGGCCAATAAATTATTTGTCGACATTCATTCATAGTACGTGGATTTTTAGTATCATTGCCCTTTCATTTTTGTGTAGCTACAACATTTATAATTATATCATCAATGATCATCTTTGTTTATCTCACTTTTCTCTTGTATATCTATAAAAGATAGAGATCTCATTTAATATTAGGTACCTTTGCCAACTTCAAGGGCTTTATAGTCAATTCAGGGACTTGTGTCTTTTCATAGATAATAACCTCTTCTAGAATTTTTGAGAAAGTGGATACTTTGTTCATAAACTCTTCTGGAGCGTTACGTATAACCTCTTCTAGAGCGTTATTTGGACATGTTTTTCTCCACTTCCATGGAGTCAAATAGTTGGGACCTATAGGTTTGCCACGCTTCTGGCGTGCAATGAATTTATTTGCTGCGAGAATTTATTTTATCCTTCTGGGATAATGGTTTTGACAAGCACATTTGCAACAAGTCCATGTGACATTTGATGTTGCAATATCATTTTTCACTTCATACTCACATTGAGCAGTATGTGGGTCTAGATGAGATAAATTGGAAGTGTTCCATGTTGATTCTCGTCATTCTTAATGAATGGACCGTACTTCTGGTACGTTCTTTCCTCCCCCTAACGACGGGAAGAGTGTCTCATCAAAATGACAATCCGCAAATTTAGCGGTAAATCTATCACCTGTCAGTGGCTCCATATAACGTCGAATCATAACCAATATATATTCCCAAATGACCTTGGGGAACTATATGAGTTATTTATGATTCGAAACAACATGTTTGATCCAGGGTGACTCAATTGGTCATGCCACAACATTAAATTAAAAGGATCATTGAGCTTTCGGTTCATGACAGTATGTGATTCTACAACATTAATAGTTATATGGTATAACCCCATAGATAAAGCTGGCAATTTCTCTAGTGTGAGCTTCTGGCTTCCAACACTATAAGTAATGCAAAGGAACTCTTTATTACCTTCATTACATGTTTCAATATGATACCCGTCCACTCTTATGTCCTTAAAACTCAATAAATTTCTTCTAGAATTTCTTGAGTATATAGCTTTATTTATAAATAAGTGGGTACCATTAGGTAACACCACGTGGGCTCTTTCGGAGCCTTCAATAATATTAACAGGACCAGCTATAGTGGAGACATTCGCTTTATTGTATACCAAGTCTGAGAAAAACTTATGGTTTTTTAAACTGGTGTGGGTTGTCCCACTGTCTACCAGACAAGTATCATCGCTTGCGTTCAATTTGATTTACAAATGCTCAACATTGACATTGATGGGATGTTTACCTTTCCCTAAATAATCAAAAAATTCGCTTTTTATTTTGAAAATATGCATATGGGAGCTTCAGGTCCCAACATCAGGTTTGATCAGATTTAAAAATGTTAGAGACTCTTCCAAACAAGTGACAAATATTTTAATTAACTCCAACTAATAATAATCCAACCTCTTTAAAAAAAATTAGAGACTTATTTTTTTCCAAGTCTATACACATTTCCAAAGCCCAAATGTATATTAAATAATTAGAATGTGAAATAGGAGTTAAAATTAAATACCATTAAAAGTGAGTTAACACTTGAATGAAGCCAGAAAGGTCAAGAGACAAAAATTTAATGGTGAAACCATTAATGTGATAGTTAAAGATACACTTAATTGATTTGAAACTAATCTCAATAAAAATAATATATTCATACATTATATCAAAACTTCGAGTTTTAATTTATCACACATTTTAGTTGGATCTACAAGTCCAAACAACCATAAATAGCATGAGAGTGTCCAATTTTATATTTTATATCTCAATCAAAAAAATTATTTTGTGAACTTCTGGTCACAAAATTGAATATGAATCTTAATATTACAAATCAATGATAATTGGAGGAATCTTGGTCTATAACCTTTCAATTTGACAATCAAACTTCAGGTTTGATTGTGATATATTTTCTTTTGTCACTTTAGTCCCAAATAATTTATGTACTCAACGTCCCAAAATTTGAACGGAGAAATTCAATTTTCATATTTGAATAAGTATTCGAGAACTTCAGGCCCGAATTATAAATAATGACAACTTCATATCATAACATTAAATATTTAGAGATGTTTAACAATCGCCCAATTATATTCAAACTTCAAGTTTGATAAGGGGTAAAATTGTTTGAAATTTCAGGTCCAAAAATATAAATAATCCTTACAGAACATGTAAGATCCTCACCCTTATTATATAAGTAATCAAAACTTGAAGTTTGATTACAAAATTATTGAATCTTCGGATCCAAATTATAAATAATTGTGATTGGACTTTTAGTATTCCTTGCCCCGTTAGAAAAATAATCAAAACTTCAAATTGGATTTTAGGGCATATTTCATTATCATGTTCAATGATTTGAACAATAATTAAGGACTTTTAGTCCCAATATAAAATAATTTGGAAACTTCAGGTTCCAAATGAAAAAATTGACATGGGAACTTCAGGTCCCAAATTTAAATTTAAATTAGGAACTTCGGGCCCAAATTTTTTATTAATTGCTAGGAAGCATATTGTATTTGGAACTTCAGGTCCAAAAATTTATTGAACTTTGGGTTCAATTTTATTAATATCTTGGGATTTGAAAATCCCCACCCCATTGTGTCGAAGCTTCAGGTTTGATCACAAATATATATTTGTATCTTCAGGTCCAAATTAAATTATTTAAGTATGTCTAATACTCCAAATTAAAATAATTATTTGGAAACTTCAGGTCCCAAATGTAAATAGCCATTAGAAGCTTTAATTCCCAAAAATACTCATTGAGAGTTTAAGACCCCAAATTTCGAATTATATTGGGAACTTCAGGTCCCAATTTTTAAATCAAAACTTCACGTTTGATTAAAGAAAAATTTGTTGGAATTACGGGTCATAAAAAATCAAAACTTCCGGTTTGATTTTTTGCCACATTCAATTATCGTGTCCAAAATCTTGAACATCAATTGCGCACTTCTGGCCGCAAAAATTTAAATACGAATTGGGAACTTCAGGCCGAAATTATTGAGATCTCCAGGTCCTCAAAATCAAAACTTCTAGTTTGATTTTATGAGACATTTTATCATGTTCAAAAATTGAACATCAATCATTGAAACTTCTGGTTCAAAATTGAATATCATGTAGGAACTTCAGGTCCTAATTACTGGGAACTTTTGGTCCCAAAAATCAAAACTTCAGGTTTGATTTTATGGTACATGTTATTATCATGTCCAAAAAGAAAAATTGTCCACAGGTTAAATCCAAGATTAGTCAAATATTTTAAATGGACTTGGTCCGAGTTAACACACCGAGTTGAGTCCGCGTTAAGTTAGTGAGTTAAGTCCAAGATAAATCAGTGAGTTAAGGTCAAGTGAATAACTCACACAAAGATATGCACCTACTTAAATAAGATAAATACAACAAATATTTTTAGTCCAAAATAATTTTAGTCCAAAGAAAATTTTAGACAAACAAATCTCAATACAAGCAAGTTAATAAAATGGTACACAATTATTTGGCACTAAAATGACATCGGAAAAACGAAACCCACGTCAGAGCAGGAATCGGAGCAACTCCGGACCACCAAAAATAACCCGATCCAGAGCAAACCGGAAAATTAGGCCAAAACAAGAAGGAGCACAAACAAACACGATCTGCCGAAGCCTAACCGGATCTCCAACAATAAAGACCTCCGGCCGGAAAAAGAATCACCGCCGGAAAAAATCAACACCACCGAAAGAACAATTTCTCCAAGTATATACGAAATCGGGTATTAAGATTTGTGTAGAAAATTTCTCAAAAAAAAATCAGATGTGAAACTCTCTCACAAAAATGGGTATCCAAATGATAAAAGTAAGGAGAAAAAAATTGAGAGAAAAGAGGGTAAATGTTGGCAGCTTTGTATCGTAGATAGAGAAAGAGATTTCCAAGAACCAAAAAGAAAGTATAGAGAATAAAGGAGGATCGTGCTGATAACGTGTTATAATTAAATGGTCATAGAGAGAGTAAAGAGAAATATATATAGAGAGAGAGGAATTATTCTCTATTGATTGGTGTGTTCATAATGAGGAGGGTAACTCCCTTTTTATAATACAAGGTAAGCTCATCAAGAGCCTCACTCTTCCGATGTGGGATGTGGAATAAGTGAACATCCACTTTACAATACATATTTTATAACACAAAACAAATTATACTCAAACAAAGAGTAGTAATATTCAAAATTAATTGATACTTGAATCATTTCTCGGAATAGAGGTATTATTTATAGGGATAAGAGAAGGGTATAGAAAATGCCCATTAGACCATCTCTAGTGGGATGGTGTAAAAAAATCTAAATGTGTATTTTTTAGGTTAGATTGTTCGTGTGTTCTTCACACTGGGACGGTGTAAAAATGAGGTGGCGGTAGTGGGTCCCACCTTGGGCGAATGTCTTTTACATGCCCAACACCTGGGGGGGTAAGTCTTTCACGCCCAACTCTTACACCCGTTACATTCTAGCCGTTAGAATTTAACCATTTGCCAGTAAAATATTTAGACATTTATCCCTATAAATACCACTTTCTCCACTTCTATTTTTCACACTTATCACAAAATTATTTTTATAACATCCTTTTATCTCCTATTTTTCACACTCCCAAAATAATTCTATAAATACTTGTATATTTTTTAAATCCAAAAAATCAAACACTTATTTTTTTTTTATATATTCAACACTATTTGTTTTGAAAATGCAAGTGATTCAAAGAAAATGGTATGGCAAAATCGCAAAAACAAATCTTGTTCCACCCCCACAACCGAATTTGCCAATCTTGTATCGGAATTATCATCGGTTGTTTAACGATAGTTTTTCGCACATGAGAGACACAATTGTTGGTCCTACAGCGCATCCAACCGACAGTCAATTTCACATGCACGGTAGTGTCCAAGGTCCGATAGAGGTGTATGCCGAATTTTCCTAGATTCCGTTTGTGCGAGAGGGCATTGAGAATTTTGATTTTAATCATTTATACAACAAATCTTTTCCAAACTCGAAGTACCAAATGACCGGAGCGTTCATAAGATGGTGGTAAAAAATAACGCATACATTCCATCTACCGAGTGTGGAGTTGGGGATTACCCCTTATGATTTTGTGCATTTATCCGGTAATTATTTCAATAATATTTTTTCGCACTATAATTATTTTTCTTAATTATTGTTGAAAGTTTCCATATTTAATACTTCTTAAATTATTTGGTTTTAGGAATTCCAATTAGAATCAATCCAATTTTGCCCAGCTTTCCAGCATCTAGTCCTTATACTATAGAGGAAATGTTCGAGCTATATTTTTCCGGAATAGGCCACCCAGGGTACAAAGGAATAAAATTTTCTTGTAGAACATTAAAAACATACATGTTGGATTGGTGCGAACAAGCTTAGGAGCAAAGATTAACGAGGGCAGAACAGATCGCTAGAGCTTTAATTGTATTTGTGTTGAGCTCCATTTTATCCTGACAGACCATAATACCTTATGTGTGGATTGGGCAACTTATTTAAACGATCGTAACGACATGGATGCAAATGATTGGGGTTCTGTCATTTTAGCCCGTGTTTACTATGCCCTTAATGCATGCTCCACAAATGCGCAAAAAACAACAAATTGTTTCTGGCAACTCATAGAGGTATTTCTTCTCTAATTTAACATTTGAATCACGACCCTTAAATTAAAAAAAATTAGTTTAATAATCTATCAAATACTAATGAGTTGTGCAGTACTTCAGCTACAAGTACTTTCACACGATGGCTCCCATATTGCACGATATTGTCGGGAAAAGATGGCCATGTATGCTACGATGGGTGTCTAATCAACGTGGGACTTGCCAGTTTAATATCATTATAGTTGCTCACGATTTGGTGCAGAGATGGTTCATACTTTTGGATATCGATTTAGGTGGAACTTGGTATCCAAACAAAACTAGTTTAATATCATTATAGTTGCTCACGATTTGGGGAAGAGACGGTTCACTCTTTTGGATATCGAGTTAGGTGGAACATTGTATCTCAGAGACCGCTGCTACCGTCAAATGACATGTCTTGTTGCGATTCCAAAAAACCCACCGTATCCTATGACATTCATTCTAAAGAAAATATATGTGCAACAAATTGGCAATTGGCATCTTGTAATTGCTCGTGTTGCAGTCTCATCAGAGGATGAATCATTGACATATTGGAAGATTGTGGATAAGGGTGAACTATTACCCTCTCTATTATGGTGGAAAAACCATGATGGGGTGGGGTTCACCTTGCTTGCACCCTCTAATTTACGGGTACCCATAGCACCACCAGATAGATGGGAGGCTCCCCATACATATAACACACAAGGACAATCGTCATCGTAAAATCTTATACCATTGTCAAGGGAGTCTGAAGTTGAAGATATAAGTTTGAATGACACAACAGTCATTCAACTAGATCCGCCAAGCACTCATAATAACTTAGCACCCAGAGAATTTTACTTACGCTCCCAATGTCGTGATATGGTATTTTCTAGAGAGGACTACATCGGGAAAATTAAATAAAAATGTTAGAACAAGAACTTACGTGGCAAAGGTGGGTGAGAGAGAGAGAGACGAACTTCTGCGACAGAAAGATGAAGAGATTGCAACTTTAAGAGGCGATGTGCCAAGTTCATCTACCAGGCACAACCCTATTCCGCAGCACACACACCCATACATATATGGAGATGAATATCCAATTGTTTCTCCTAATATGGCCCATCCACCATCACAAGAACCAAGAGGATTGCTCAGTCAACCATATCTTACCGATGATGTTTTTGGACATTTCAACGAATTCCTTAAGACCAATTTCTTGGTAGGAGTCCGATGTAAAGTTAAACTTGTAATGTAATAATTTGTTGTGATAATAAAATCGTTTTTTTTTAATAATGATGTGTACCTTTATTTAAAAGATTTAGCAATGTTATAATTTGTGCGTTTATTAAAGATATTAGATCCAAGTACAAACACCAGACTCAAAAACAAAATTAGTTGGATTATATTAGATTCAAGTACAAATATGTTGAGCATAGTACACATATTAAACTCGTACTTATGTAGTACAAACACTCAAACGCTTTGGTCAAACCTAGTAGAAGTACAACAAACTGGTTTCTCATTGCGCACTAAACATTTAGGTAAGTAAGATCGTTGCGTATCAGAATCAACATATTCTTTATTATAGTTTGGTATATTTGTTTCGTACTCTTCCCCATCATTTTCATATATGCATTTTGAAAAGTAATCATAACCACAATTGGTGTAGTCGGAAATGTTGTTATCTGATGCCAAAGCATAACCGTTATATATGTTAATCATTTGTTCCCGAATGTGACGACCCAATAGAAACGGGCATTGTGGTTTGTGATAACGTTGTAAGCACCTCTCCATCTTCCATATCTTTTCCTCTAATAAATCAAGACAAAACATCTTCGTTTCTTCGGGATACGATATTGTCCAAAGTGCGGCAGCCCGATTTCTCGGCACGGGTAGCTGATGGAAATGGCAAAGTACCTCCAGGTCGCACCTTTCATCATATTTTTTTGTCCATGTGAGGTGTTCCCAAGGGTACTCAACTCCATTTTCATGTTCGGAAGTAGGAGAGATAATGAAAATATGACCAAAGTCATTAAGAAAACGTCGAGAAGTATCAATCGGATAAGTTTGGAAAATTCGGCCCTGTTTGGTTCTCTATTCTGAAAATTCGATTTAAATGCTGTGTTTAAATACAGTTTTAAAATTCAGTTTTTTGTGTTTATAATTAGTCTTGTGTGTTTGGTAAACTTGTTTTTAAATGCAATTTTTTGAAAATTTGACAAAATTGTCAAACATGTATATTTATATTATACATATATGTGTATATATATAAATACATACATAAAACTTTCATACATAATGATACGTGAATATATATATATATATATATATATATATATATATATATATATATATATATACACACACACACACACACATACGTGTGTGTGTCTTATAATGATATTGCATGTATAGTTCATAATAAAATTATATACATACAGGAATTGATAATATTTATTAATATATATGTAGTATTTGCATATTTTATATTATTAAATACATTAATAATACATGTATAAAACTATATATAAGTATCATGTATCTATTCTTATTATTATTTAACATATGGATCTTAGTATATTATATAATTTAATAATATAAATATACGTAATTTTGTGTACGTGTACATATATGTTTTTTATTTGTAAGAATTGCACATATATTAATGTATTATGTATGTATATTATATATTAAGGTATAAATGCATTAAAATATTAAGAATGAATAATTCTGAGTTGAAAAATAAAAAACAAAAGTTATAAAGCACCCTTTGGTGTTTTCTGAAAAGCTCGATTATAACACATAAATATTATAATTCAGTGTTTAAAAATAGGTTGAAAAACACAATTTTTTTCCAGAATTATATTTAAACAAAGAAAATGGAATTATAGTTACAAACCAAACATGCCCTTAGTTTCTTTCCATACCAATCGTTACCAACAATATCTGTGTATGATCCATTGTAAACGGATGAATTGTAGGGAGATGAAGCCATGTTTGAAATATTAGACGAAAAGGACTTATATATTTATAGGGGATTTTAAATATAAGGCTTGATATTTTTTTGACATAAATGTGAAGCTTCTGTCCAAAACACTTGTTGGGCGAGACTTATTTTATCGTCTAATAAAGACGATTGGTCACATCATCTATAATGTCAGGCCTGATATTTTTTTTACGTAAATGCGAAGCTTCTGTCTAAAACACTTGTTGGGTGGGACTTATTTTACCGTTTAATAAAGACGATTGGTCACATAATTTATAATTTCAGGCCTGATATTTTTTTGACGTAAATGTGAAGCTTCTGTCCAAAAACTTGTTGGGGGGGGGGGGGGGGGACTTATTTTACCGTCCAATAAAGACGATTGGTCACCTCCACTATAATATCAGTCCTGACAGATCGATATTTTGGTAGGGGTCCGATGTAAAGTTAAACTTGTAATGTAATAAAGATGTGTAACTTTATGTAAAAGACTTAGCAATGTTATAACTTGTGCTTTTATTAAAGATGTTAGATTCAAGTACAAACACATACTCAAAAACATAATTCATTCACATCACCCATCAACATGTTAGGTAGATGTTGTAAAAAATCATTGTCGAAATCCTCCCTTTTGTAGCCCAAAAGTTCCGGATTGGATGCATACTCGGGATCATTTAGTTCTTTATTTATCAAATGTTTACAATGCTAGCGCAGTAATCTTTTTTCCATTTGTTCAATTTCACATTTTAGTAGATGGATGCATTTATCACTGTCTTTGGTGGGATCTTTGCAAAATTTTGCAGATTTTATTTCTGGCATAGGTAACCCATGCCAATTATAGAAGCACTCTAAATCATAACGTTTGTCATATAACCTAGGCCATTTCAAATGATCGTCCCAAGGAATATTACCTTTTGTTGGAGCTAACCATTTCATGACATGGACAACATCACCTAAAGAATGTAGTGTGCATATAGGGATGCTTTCAAAAAACATTTTATCCTCAAACCAAGTCCCTCCATGGGATGTTCGTAGATTCCGGGGTTGGTTAAAATGGGTTTAACTTCCTCAATATGGCTCTCGTCAAATGATATTGATGCCTTAGATTTTTTCTTTACATTAAGGGGCTCTTTGTTCCCGGTGACCATGTTTGGGATGAAGTAATCCAGAAAACCTTTACATGCATTATAATCATCGATATGTTTATGGCTTTCCATTTGGTAGAGTTTGAAATAAAATTGCCATTTAATTTATACTAGTGTTGGACGGGACCATTGGCCACATCACCTGTTCAGCTTTAGTCTAATAAACTTATTGGGCATGACTTGTTTCACCGTCCAATAAGGACGATTGATCACATCATCTATAAAATCAGGACTGATATTTTGTAAACAGGGCTCTGTTCAGCTTTAGTCATATCATCTATAATTTGAGGACTGATATTTTGTAGGTAGGGCCCTGTTCAGCTTTAGTCCAATACACTTATCGGGTGGGACTTGTTTTACCGTCCAATAAGGATGATTGGTCACATCATCTATAATATCATGACTGATATTTTATAAGTAGGGCCCTGTTCATCTTTAGTCCAATAAACTTGTTGGGCGGGGCTTATTTAACCGTCCAATAAGGACGATTGGTCACATCATCTATAATATCAGGACTATAAATATACCACTCAGATAGATGTTGAGAATCACAACTACTACTCCTAAGATATAAATATTTACCACATCTATAATAAAAATGTCTAACAATGATCTTGAGGAGATGATATTAACGCAGATCGCCCAAACGTATGATCTCGACTCAGATGATGAAGCCGTCATAATACACAACAAATGTCAGAATGCAATATATTAAATACATGAATGGCGGACGGTGCACCGGGATAGAGAGACGGCTCATCGCAATTTATGGAAAGACTATTATTAGGAGAACCCCACTTATCCTGAAGAAATGTCCAGACGTAGGTTCATGATGAACAAGGCAACCTTCAATCGTATTTTGGAAGAAGTATGTGAAAAAGATTCATATTTTATCCAGAAAGCGGATTGTATTGGACGAATGAGATTAATCTCGCACTTCGTATGTTGTCATATAGTGGATGCAGGGATTTGTAGGATAAATATCTGAAAATAACCGAGACAACGACGATTGAGAATTTAAAATGTTTATGTAGGGCTATAGTGAAGGTGTTTAGACCAAAGTATTGCCACACACCTACAGTCGAAGAGATAGCCCGCATGTAGCCAGAGAATGAATGACGTGGGTTCCTCGAGATGATTAGGAGCATTGACTGCATGCACTAGGAATGGAAATACTGCCCACATGCATGGAAAGGAAAATATCAAGGTCATTTCCATGCTACCACTATAATTTTCAAGGCAATGGCGTCTTATGATACTTAGATTTGGCATGCGTTCTTTGGAATGCCTAGTGCATGTAATGATCTGAATGTTCTTGCAAAATCTCACGTGTTCGAAGACTTTTGGAAGGAAATCGTACCCCTATGCACTTCAAAATCAATGGAAACACATATGACACGGGGTACTACCTTGCAGATGGTATTTATCCTCGTATTGAAACTATCGTTAAGAGTTTTAAGAGACCGGTCACTCAAAAACACAAGGTGTTCATAGGAGCTCAAGAAGGAGCTTGAAAGGATGTGGAACGAGCATTTGGCATCTTGTAACAACAGTTTCACTTTATCAAAAACTCGATAATTTTTTTGGAATATAAAGACTTATGTGTAATTATAAAGGCTTGTGTCATATTACACAATATGATTGTCGAGGAAGAATTGCGAGATGAGACTTGGCGCGCTGCCCTGCCCTGCCCTTACATGACCTACCCACTACACCAAAAATAGCAATTTGGCAAACCCTGATATTAAAAATCTGGCACAGTTTTTAACTGTGCTAAATTCTAACACGGTTTAATGACAATCTGGCACACTTTAAAATAGTGCCAAAATTTAGTACACTTGACTAAAATATAACCCCCCCAAAAAAAAATTAGACTTAGTCATTTGGAGTCTCCCGCTCACTCCCACTTTGGAGTCTCCCGATCGTCTCTCTCTCTCTCTCTCCCATATTTTGGTCACATGTCGGTTGTCGTTTTTCACTCTCTCCCATGTTTTGGACACGTTTTGGTGGTGTAGCTGGTGGTCTCTCATTCCCTCTCGGATCACTCCCTCTCACTCTCTGGTGGTGTAACTGGTGGCCATCTCCTTCTCTGGTGGTGTAGCTGTTGTCGAGGGCCTATCACTACAGAAAGTATGCAACTAAGTATTCTTCAAATTTTTACTTAAAATATTCCTCGTTTTTGCATTTTCCGAGTTTTATATATACATTTTTAAACATTTATTGTGTTGTATGATATTTTTTTATACAAATTCAATGTTGATAATGAATAAGACAAATCATTGATTTCGGGACGAATCTTTGGATCTTTTAGTGGTAATATGTGTTTTTATGTTCTCACCCTTTGATTGAAAAGGCATATTTGTTCTGATTCATATAATATCATTTATCTCTTTATGTTCTTTGGGTGCATACTAGATTGATTTACTTGAGTCAACTAAGACGTGTTCGTTGTTATTATTCATTTCAAGCTATAAAAATCACAACCGTTTGGTTGTGATTTATTTTCACTGTGATTTAGGGTAAATACATACATACATGCATACATACATACATACATACATACATACATACATATGTTTATGATTTGTGATTACTTACAGAAACTAGTTAAAATCTCTAGTGGGATTGTATGGGCTTGGTAATAAAGGGGTGTGTGTGGGAGTGGGGGGTGGGGTGGGGGTTATTATATCATGATTGGTGCCCAAAGTTTACCCATAGCTAGACATATAATTTTAGCTCCCTTTGTGTGTTACTGATTAATAAATATGATCAATTATTGATTAACGAAACATTGATTGAAAGCTTGGTTTTTCGAATTTATTGTTTATCTTTATCATTGTCATTGCATGCTATTAGATGTTTAGATTTATACTTGCCAATTCGTGTACGTGACATGGGAATGACTTGAGGCACTAGTGCTATCTATATCCTTTGTTCTTGAGAATTTTTGAATTATTTGAACTGGCACCCTACGCTCACGGCAGTTATTCTTACGAGATGGTGTTTGCATTTGTGTTTTTATAAATGTATGATAAATGATATTTTGTGTTGAAAATTTAAGAAAAAGGAAACAGTACTTATTTGGAACACTATGACTTGAATCATAAGATAGCCCAATATCAAGACTATGACTTGAATTTTATGAGATTCATTTGGAACACTATGACTTGAATCATAAGAGAGCCCAACGTGAAGACTATGACTTGAATCATTAGAGATTTGGAACATTATGGCTTGAATCATGGGATGAATTAGAAGTAACAATGTGCAACATTGTGATAATACATCTGGAACACTATGACTTGAATCACAAGAGAGCCCAGTGTGAAGAGGTCGTAATGACAAATTCTTAAAAGAATTAAAAAGATTCATTTTTCAATTGCTCTATTATTTTAATGTAGTGCTGATTTTCCAATAGTTTCTATGTTTATCATATATTCGTTAGTACTAATGTATTTCATATCGTATTGATATGATATGTCATCTCATCTACTTTTATTTTGTATATATGTTTATATCAGATAAGATGAACGTGTAGCCCATGAAGTGTTCAAAATCGGCAAATGTTTCGACCATCTAAATTTTATGAGGTTTTATTTATTCTTATTTCAATTGTAAAGGCATAGTAGAATGTATCAACTTAACTCTATTGAAAATGGATAACTTTAATCTCACTTTAACTTCTTTTGTAGTTTCGAAGAAAAAATGAGATAATGTTATTTGACTGTACAAGGTGTTCTAATTTGTTCACCTCTATATTTTTTATTGATTTAGTTTAATCATCTCCTCCTCCGCTTTTTTAGTATCCAAGGATGAATATTTAATTTCCTTAAGACTCTTTGAGAAAAGGTTGTCATAGCCCTTAGTGATTTGCTCTATGGCTTCTTGAGCTAATTCAGCTTTAAGTTTGGTCATATCATGTAAGGCAATGTCTTCTTTGGCTTTCAAATTGATGACTCATATCTTTGACCTACTTAAGTTGAGGGAGATAAGATTGTGCTTCTTGTATAATTGAGTTGGGTCTTTTCTGTGACCCAACTCATTGCACTATATATATATATATATATATATATATATATATATATATATATATATATATATATATACATGTTGATTATACAATCTTATATAGTCCAAACACACATGTTATATACTTATATAAACCAATATTATGATGATAGTTGATGACACAATCTATTTTGTTATGGAGATATTCTTTTACTTTTCTTATGATGGGATATTTGGAGATAATAAACTCTTGACTTTGATAATATTATAGATCTTTTTGTGATGATGTTGATTATATATTATTTCTATTATTTATTAGCGCTTTAGTTTGTTTCTTGGGATTTCCCCCAAATTGAGGCTTACACCTCGCTCCGCCTCAAGGTTATAATCTCTCCTCGCCCGAGAGATATACCTCAAGGTCACTTTTATCTTTTTTGAAGGATGCTTTTAATAAACAAGTACAACATATGTAAGGTTATCTTCGAGACATTTTTCCACAGATTTCTCTCTACACCATCAATATTCCTTTCTTTGGGAAATTATTGGCTAGATGTTCGGGCTCTCTACATGAATAACAATTATTAGGAGTCGAAAATGATCTAATTTTCCATAGAGGAGAAGATTAAGAAGATGAGATAAGATCAAATATGATTTTCGAATTAGTTTCTATCTCTATATTAGTAAAATTCTTCTCCTTTTAGTAATCAATGCCAACCGTATTTGCTTGTGCTTCAGCTTCGATAAAAGAACCCCTATCAAAGATCTTTGAAGAAGTCCAAATAAAATGCCATGAATCATTCCTTAAGAGAACTCCTATTCCCATAGATGAATTGATATCTGATATACCCGAGCAATTAAATTTAAGTCTTCCTCTAGGAGGACATTCCCAAGGCACCAAAGAATTGATAGAGGTCAGGGTTGCTTGAAAAATATTGAGAAAGTATTCTTTGTTGCCATACTTAAGTCAGAAATACTATCTTTGAAATATAGATTTTGTTTGAACTCTAAAACTCTAGACATCACCTTAGCAATAATCAAATTAGATCTCATAGTTTTAGATTCAAACAAAGCTTTATTTCTTGCAAGCCAGATTTCTTAAATAATGCTAACTGGAATAACTTTAAACATCCATTGAGATACCTTTGAAGTACCTGCTTGTAACCATCACTGGATTATGAAACCATGAATAGTAAAAGAAATCTGAGAAACTTTCATTAAACCACAGAAATGAGCCCATACTCTGTGAGCTATAGGACCTGATATTAATAAGTGGTTTAGAAATTCTATTTCCCAATAGCATCACTGGCATCTAAAGGCCAGTTTGATTCCTACCTTCTAGATGAGATCTTCAACAGGAACACATTTCAATAAATCTTTCCACACAAAAGTAGACATATTTAGAGGGATATTTGGATCCCAAATAAATTTAAATGGCAAGGAAGACAATCTGTATCTTCAAATAAGCTTATACGCAGAAGAAAATGAGAAAGAACCACTAGGACGCCATATCAAATCATTATCCATCCATATAGAATTTGATTGCATTGAATCCCAAGCAGATTTAATTCTTCTTGTTTAGGAAAACAAATATAGTCCCAATTCATCCAATGATATTCCTTCCTATATTCCTTGTTCACTCCCCAAAAGATGGCACTAGTCAGTCGTTTTATTGGATTAATAACCAACTTAGGGCGTTGTAAAGAAAATAGGGAATAAATAGGCATAGGAGTAAGAAAAAATTGGATAAAAAAGTAACTCTTTCGGCCAATGATAGAAATTTAGATTTCCAAACATAAATTTTAGAAGATATAGATTGGATTAGAGGTTCAAAGTAAAGAGCTTTTCTTCTCCCTTTAAAAAGATGGCAACCAAGATATGTGATACCACCAATAGCAACATTGAAACCTGTAAGATGAGATAAATTAACACTGATAGCAAAAAAGCTTTATTACTTAAAGAGAGAACATTTCTCTTTATTAATGAGTTGTCCTGATTCTTTTTCATAATAATCAATAAATTTCATCAAATTTTGAATGCATGTCTTCAAACCTCTAGAGAAAATGATTAAGTCATCTGTATAACCAAGGTGACTAACCAAAGGACACCTTCTTAGATGAGAGAAATAAGAAATATATCCATCACAAATATTCTAATTTAAACCTCTGCTAAATACTTACGTTCTCTTAAACTACTAAACTGGAACACCTTCCACACCGTATTTAGTCAATCAATAAAAGCATCGACATCCATCTTGTTGTTCAAAGTGGGAATATCCACCATAAGATCCCCCCTAAAGTCTCCAAAGTAGTTTTCCTATTGCTTTATGTGGGTGTTATTCTTTTATACACTTCATATAGTCAGTTTTTATTTTCTATTTTCTTTTGTTTATTATGCAGCGTGTTTTATATGTGGACATTGACATTCATTATGGAGATGGTGTACAAGAGGCTTTTTACACAACTGACAGAGTTATGGCTGTTTCTTTCCATAAATTCGGAGATTACTTTCCTGGTACTGGGGATATACGCGATGTAGGGTATGGAAAAGGGAAAAATTACTCCCTTAATGCACCTTTGGATGATGGGATTGACGATGAAAGCTACCACTACTTGTTCAAGACAATTATTGGGAAAGTGATTGAAGTTTTTAAGCCGTGGGCTATGGTTCTGCAGCGTGGAGCAGATTCCGTAGCTGGAGACATATTAGGATGCTTCAATCTTTCAATATAGGGTCACGCATAGTGCATTAAATATATGAGATCTTTTAATGTGACACTATTGCGGGTGGGTGTGGCGTTTATACAATCAGGAATGTTGCTCGTTGCTGGTGTTATGAGGTATACTCTTCATATATGATTAATTCAATTTTGCTTATAAAAATCGATTTAATTCAATTTCATATCGCATATTTTGGAGATTGGCTTGATAAGATTCTCCCTCGCTTATAAAAAATCTATTTAATTCAATTTTTCTTATACTCTTTTCATATTGTTATCAAATATCAATTTTGGAGATCAATATGATCTTGTGTAGTTGATCAATTGATCTTTGGCCTATACTCTTCTCGCTTTTTCTTTGAGTTTATTTATTTTATTTTTGCTTAAAATTTGACAGGACGAATATACATTACAATGAGCCTGCTGGACATAAGCGCTTTAATATTTCGAGGAAGACAGAAGATGAGCTGATTTTGATGGTTATGCTGAAAATTTTGCGGAAAGTGAACAAATCGTTCTATTAAATGGATTTACAAAATCATTTGGGCAAGTTCGAGGGTCAATTCCGTTAGGGTTCAAACAGCTACTGCTGCACACTGTAGCTGTTGTTCAAACAGTTACTGATGCTACTATTCAAATAACTATAGTTCTAGTTTTTCTTGATTTTTCTCATTTTATAATATCTCAACCCGCCTCATAATGATTGTTATGTTTTCTTTTCAAAAAATTGACAATGAATGTGCCACCTCACCAATCGGCCTTGTGACATACTTTCATGTTTTTATGTTGCATGTTTTATAGGGAGATGATGTAATAAAAGCATATGGGATTGACAAATTGATCCAATTAGCTGCGACTCAGCTGAGCGACCACCTTCCTGTGTCCCAAGAGGCAGCTCGAACACCAACTACATAGGAGGATCCGAAAAGAAGTTCCTGGGTACACTTCTATCAGTCAAATATTTCACATTTTAGTGATCAACATGTTCTGTGTAACCAACATTTCTCAGGAGGGTCTTGTTTTGGGTGTCCTAACATAAGTGTGCACAACATATGGCGCTATCGTGAGTACTGTCTCTCTTTCTTTCCCCCTTGGCATTGATTTTCTTTCTTATTTTTTACTTTTAATTCATTACTCATCTCTTCTTTTCTCGTCATTAGTCTCTGCCAACTGAAATTACTATGCCTGAAGCCCGAATGGTCGACAAAGTCTCCTCTTTAGCTCCTTATTCTCAGTCTTAGATCCCATGTTCTTCTGGTGCTGTAAATTAGTTTGTGTACAGATGATGAATTGTCTCATAGCAGGTTATCCTCTTTCTTTTCATCTTAATACGTACATATGTATTTTGTATATTATATGTGAGATTGACAATTCAAAGTAATAGATCAAAAATTTCCTTCATTTATATTATAGTTAGCATATTTTCTTAGATTGGGATTAATATATAGCTGTAATTTTAAAATTTACTTGAACTAATATACTGATAATATGTTATGATCTCCTTGTATATTTAGTAGTATGAATAATTTGTTTAAGAATTCCAATGTTGTGAATAAGGCGCCCAACACTTTGCCCAATATTCCAACGCGTTGCAACTCGTAGTCTACTATTAATATGTCTTTATCTGCTTTGGTGTATTGAGTTATTATGTAGTCTATAAGGTGGATAGTAATTGACTATATTGATTTCAAAGTGCATATTTTGTATGTAATCAGTATTAGTTAATTGAATCCAAATCTGTTCAGTATGCTATATATAAATGTTAACACTATTATTCAAGCTATTATTCTCATTTTTATTGTTTATTTTATAAATAAAATTTCCTCTTAGTTTGTTGAACTACTGATTAATTCTAGTTTTATGGGTTCATAACATTTCATATTTAGCCATGGATTGTTTTGAAATATTGAATTCATTGATATTGGTATTGTCATGTGATGAGTATTGGTTTTAAAACCAGATTGAGATGTGATGAGTTGAGAAAAAAGAGTGTGTTGTAATCATGTTATCACTCATTTATGTGTGTCCATTTCACTAATGAGTGGTTTTGTATTTTGTTTGTTTGTTTGATAGGTTGGAACTCATTGGAAGTTCGATGGTTGTGCATATAGAGTCGAACCAGTGTTGCTTGATAAATGAGGAGTTAAACACACTAGTGTTGCTTGAAGAGAAGACCAAAAAATTTGAGATGAATTTCATATGTATTGACATGAATTTCATATGTATTGACATGAATTTTCTATTAATGGAATTTAAGCCATTAATTTTTTATGGGCTTATTTTCTGGATGTGTATTAGTGTTGTTGCGGATTATTTGTATTGTTGTACTATTTTTGTCATGCTTCTTTTATACTATTATTGAATTTTTGTTATTATAAAATAGATACGAAAAATAGTGGAAATGTTTATTATTTTTTTGGGGTAATATTATTTATAATTAAATTTTTTCTTTGTTCCAAAAATTTGGCACCGTTCAAAATCGTGCCAAAAGTGTATCAAAATTTGGCACGGTTTTTAACTGTGTCAAAAGTGTACCAAAATGTTCTCAATCTAACAAAATTATAAATTGTGCCAAGAGTGTGCCAAAAATATCAAATTCTGGCACAATTTAAAAGTGTGCCATAAGTGTTCCTGTTTGGCCAAATCTGGCACACTTTTAAACCGTGCCTGAAAAAAACAGCCATTTTGGAACACCTGATTCTGGGATAGTTCAAAACCGTGCCAGATTTGAACTGGCACAGTTTTAAGCCGTGCCAGATTACTGTTTTTGGTGTAATGACCCCCTACTTAAGGAGGCAATGTCTCGCTGGCCATTATCAGTACCAAGTAAGGGAGGCGAAGATGTGGAACAAGGATGCCTGTAACCAGTTACGTGACGACCTTATGGATGACATTTGGAATCGTCATGCAGAATCATCATCTTGATTATAATTTCAATTTTATCCATTTACCCGATCTAATATATGTACACAATTTTCTCTGTGCAGAATCGTCTTGTTGTATATATGGGGAGCCTCGCATCTATCTGCTGGTGCGATGGGTACTAATAAATTAGAGGGTGCAATCGAGGCGAACCCCACCCCTTCGTGGTTTTTCACCGTAATAGGGAGGGTAATATTGCACCCTTACCCACAATCTTCCACTATGTCAACATTCATCCTTCGATGAGACTGCGACACGAGCAATTGCAGGTTGCCAATCGCCAATTTGTTGGATATACCCTTAGAATGAATGACATGGGATAAGGTGGGTTTTCTGGAATTCCAATGAGAGTTGTCATTGGACGGTAGCAGCGGTCTCCGAGATACCAAGTTCCACTTAACTCGATATCCAAAAGAGTGAATCGTCTTTGCCCCAAATCATGAGCAACTATAATGACATTGAACTGGTTTTATTCTAATCCCATAAAAGGTTTCCATATAACTGACTCGGGAGAGTGCATTTCCAGTGGCTCCTGCATTGCCGAACTTTTGAACCTCATTTGTTCCAATAAATCCCCACTTTGATTAGACACCCATCGTATCATACACGACCATATTTCCATGTCATTATCGTGCAATATGGAAGACATCGTGTGAAGGTAATCGTAACTGAAGTACTGCGGGTATATAGAACAACTGATTATTATTTGGTAGATTATTAAACAAAAAAAATTAAATATAATGATCGTGACACAAATGTTAAATTAGAAAAAAAATACCTCTATAAGTTGCGAGAAATAATTTATTATTTTTTGTGCATTAATAGTGCATGCATATGGGGCATTGTAAACACGGGCTGAAATGGCATAACCCCAATCCTTAGCAGCCATGTCATTAAGATCATTTAAATAAGTTGTCCAATCCACACACAAGGTATTATGGCCCTTAGGGAAAAAATGGAGCTCAACACAAATACAATAAAAGCTCTAGTGATCTGTTATGTGCTCGCTAATATTTGCTCCAGAGTTTGTTCGCACCAATCCAACATGTACATTTTTAATGTTCTTCAATAAATATTTCTTCCATTTTACTCTGGGTTACCTATTCTGGGAAAATATAGCTCGAACATTTCCTCCATAGTATAAGGACTAGATGTTGGAAATCTAGGCAAAATTGGATGGATTCCAATTGGAATTCCTAAACCCAAATAATTTAAGAAGTATTAAATATGGAAACTTTCAACAATAATTACTAAAAATAATTATAGTGCGAAAAAATATTATTGAAATATTTACCGGATAAATCCACAAAATCATAAGGGGTAATCCCCAACTCCACACTCGGTAGATGGAATGTATGCGTTAGTTTCGACCACCTGCTTATGAACGCTTCGGTCATTTGGTTGTCTCAGTTAGGAAAAGATTCGCTAAATAATTAACTAAAACTGAAATTCTCAATGGCCTCTCGCATAAACGGAATTTGGTATAATTCGACACACACCTCTATTGGACCTTGGACACTACCGCGCATGTGAAATTGACTGTCGGTTGGATGCATTGTAGGATCAACAATCATGTCTCTCGCGTGCAAAAAAATATCGTCAAACAACCAATGATAATTTCGACACAAGATTGGCAAATTCGGTAGTGGGGGTGGAATAGGATTTGGTTCTGCAATTTTGCCATACCATATTCTTTGAATCGCTAACATTTTCAAAACAAATAGTATTGAATATATAAAAAATATGTGTTTGATTTTTAGGATTTAAAAAATATACAAGTATTTATAGGAATAGTTTTGGGAGTGTGAAAAATAGGAGATAAAAGGATGTTGTAGGAATAATTTTGTGATAAGTGTGAAAAATAGAAGAGGTGAAAGTGGTATTTATAAGGGTAAGAGTTGGGCGTGGAAGACTTACCATACCAGGTGATGGGCGTGTAAAAGTCATTCACCCAGGGTGGGACCCACTACCGCCACCTCATTTTTACATCGTCCTAGTGTGAAGAACACACGAACAATCTAACCCAAAAAATTCACATTTACATTTTTTACACCATCCTACTGGAGATGGCCTTAGTTGACCACTAAGGAATGCTTAGGTCAAATGTGATGTTATGGATGACGTCAATAATGACATCACATGGACTACAACATTCCCTTCACAAAATACATATTCTAACCCTTTTATAAACCTAATAACTACAAATAAAATGGAAAAGTATAAAAAGAAAAATTACAATAACAAAAATAAGGAAATGTCAAAAAGGCCCCAAATATAATTCACATCAATTTAATTTACATAAATATTGGCAAATGCGTAAATATAGTACATTAAATTCCATTGTAATAATTATTAAAATAATATATTATTTTTAGAGTTTATTAGTTAATAAAAACAATATATTAAGTATTCACTCTTGAATGAAGTTAGTTCCTTGAATAATTATTAACAAAATTATTAATCTAAAATTATTTGAGCGACAATTGTATATTTTAACGATACACATAATGATATATATATATATATATATACACACACACACACAAACCATTCTTTTTTTATGTTGATTTTAGGCTTATTTTACAATGATGTGATGACAATAAATAATTTATTGTTTTATTTATATTAATTAAGTTATGTTACATTATTTTTGTGGCTTTATAAATATTTCTTTTTATAAAAAAAATTGATTCTCTTCTTTCAAGTGAGCCTCAATGCGCATCAAGGCTTATGACATGCCTTATGTCACCTGAACAAAATGCCTCGCCTCTTTTCAAACATTGCTCACAATATCAATATTTAAATTGGTTAACTTTCTTTAAAGAAATCATTACAAAATTTCAAAAAATAAGTATAAAACGGAAAAATCGAAACAACACAAAAATCACTTTGGTACATACAACATATCATTGTCAGTCAGACATGCTTCATATAGGAATTTAGATAGTCATGAGGGTGTAATTTTACGGTGGGTTCTTAGTGGTAGTTGTGTTTGGGAAATTCTTGAAAGCAAATTGTTGTGATCTTTTTGTGATGTGAACACACAAATAATCATTAAACCCTCACTAATATTGAATGAATACAATGAGTTGTCAGGCCTTATTTATAGATAAATAACAACTCCTACAAATAAAAGAAAATCCAAAATAACAATTTTAAAAAAAAAGGATTGGCCAAACCCACACAGGGGCCTCGCCGCATCACCCACCACAACTAGCCTTATAAACATCATTTGGATCGATATGCTAGAAAGCAGTTATAGTATTTCATGTATCCTCATTCACCGGCGAATAAAATAACAACTTCGAGTTCCTAACGACATCTTAACCCATTTACTTGTGCAAGATAGACTCAACTTTGTCAACATGTGAACGAGTGCAAAATAGTTTCGATGTTGTCAACTTGCAAACAAACCAGCTAACTAGAATATGTCAGAAATTGAATCGATCGAACTTTGGCCACATGGAAAGAAGACAAGCCAACGACATTAAAGTTCCTATAAATACGAAACTTTGTGCCCAAATACCCGAAAAGCACCATATTTGCGCATCAAATTTACAGCACATCCATGCCACATTTCTTTTTCTTTTTGCACGTAGCATAGGACATGTCTAATGATTTCCAAAACAAAATTTTCTTTATGGTTTTATTGATATTGAGAGAATTATTCATCAAAAGAGGCAAGAAAGTGACAGAAGTTTAAGGTTTGTAATCTTAATTTTAATGTGCGATTTGGGTGTATATGAGGTTTGAGTTGAGAGTGAGTATGTTTCTTGTAAGATCCTTCATTAGAACCTAATTTCTCAAATAGTGAAATTTTTCTCTCTCTGAAGGGTGTAGGCGCATATAATTTTACCAATCCAATCCGCATTAAATTTCTTTTGTTCATCGTGGTAAATATTTCTTTTTTTTGCTTAAATGTCGTATAATTGGAGCATAACAAATATAAATAGATAACCCAACTAAAAACTGACCTCTTGATAGTGGATATTGCTTTGGTAGACCTCATAAGTACGTAGATGGCGGTGATGTGGGTCATGAAGTCAAAAGGCAACTGACTCTTGGGTCGGGGATGCTCAAACAAGTCTATCGATCATACCAAGCAAAATCTAAAATGGGGAGATAATCAACTACTTGTTAACATCGTTGTTATATACAAACTCAGCATGAGTGATAATAAATTCCGACTGTCAAGGCTTGTTAGAGTCCAAACACCGGAGAAAATCCCTAACAATTAATTAGCAACCTCATGTAAAGCGCAACAGAATAGGCGCTATAATGTGCACCAAAAGTGAACAGTGAACGTAACATCCTGGTGTAATACTCATGGGCACACCGTGAAGACAAAAATCTCTTAAAAGTACCATTTGGTGACATAGGAGGCGTCTGATGTCACTTTATAAGGAATAGAATATGCCAGATTAGAGAAATGATTGACTATCACAAAGATGAAATCATTTCCTTTCGCAATTCGTAGTCAAAACATCCTTCATGATCGGTCGTAGACTAGAAGGGGCATAACCTAGGAAGCATGAACACCTATGAGAAGGCTACATGCCCCTTCCCAACACGTGTCAGACACCAACATGTGTCAAACAACACTTTCGATCTCATCGGGTCTGACACTCATTCTTTTACGTAAATGATTTCAAATCGGAGCAAGAAGAAGATAACTCTGGCCTAAACTCTCTTAAATTAATATATCTCAAAAGGTAAGAATGCCTCAAATGAGGCTACAAAGGAGTATTTATAGGTACGAGGCTACTTTGGCTCAAAGCTATCAATTTAATTACAATTATGTTCCTAGATGCCCCTTAACCTCCCTTCCTCTAAATACTAATAAAAGAAAATACAAGAAAAATACAATGTACTACTAGAAAGAATAAAAGACTAAAAAATGATGATAAGGACCATATTCACATCTCTTACCCCTTCCTGAAAGAGTTCTTCCTCGAACTCCAAGGGGAAGGCCTTCACGGTCACCATCGAGAACAGTAGTGAGGGCATGTTGAGGTGAAGCCTCCTCCATCTCTATGAGATACTTAGGGTCGCCAGAAGCTAGAAGAGAACGATGTCGTGGAAAGGAGAAATCCGAAGTTCGATGGAAAATTACCCCACAATTGTAACATTTAAATGTTACAGGGTGAGAGGGTGCATGAGGTGGAACAGTGGGTGCCTGGGCAACTGAAGTAGGTGGGGCCACAGGAGCACTAGAAATCGCGGGGACTCGAGAAGCTGGAGCGGAGCGACCACGAGGTGGAGGGGAAGTCTAATGGAAGGACTTTACTTTAGTGGCTTACTCGACCGCCTTCATAAAGGAAGTGACATCACGTAAATCAAGACCTCGCTAGATATAACTCTGCAGCCCGTGGATATAATGAATAATCTGTTGCTCCTCACTCTCGCTGAGACTGGCACGAGTACAAAGAAGCTGGAAACACCTCGTGTAGTCTAAGACTGAAATGTCTTGTTAGAGAGACTGTACCCGAATGAAGAGATCACGCTCTTATGTAGCCAGATCAAAATAGGTCATCACCTGTGTCTGGAGCTCATCCGAGGATAGGAGGTAGGCCCTCAAGGGAACGACGCAGCTCCAAATCTTTCCACCATAGATTAGCGCATACCTAAAACTTGGTTTTCACTAACATAACACACCGACGACCTTTCAATCACTTGTAATAAAAAGTCCGCTCCATGGGGACAAGCCAATTAATAACGACATCAGGCCATCGGTGGCCATTGAACATCGAGACATCCAACTAAATATCGCCCTGCATACTCCTCAATAACAACTGGAGGCCTAAGTGTGTGATGGCATCGCCACCCTGAAGGGTCAAGTCACCCTCATCTAGGTCATCATCGCCTAGCTAAGTGACCTTCGGACTCTACGAGTCAAAAGGCAGCATATCAGTGCGTCACTCAGTGAGTGGTGGAGGCTCAATATCTGGGACGTTGTGGGGTCGAGGTGAGGGTGGACCGTCAGGTAGAGGGAGACTAATCCACTCCCGTACCCGCTTAAGTGAATCAACCGGGGAAGAATTGGCGGAGTGTGCATCCCACACAGAATGGGGGCGGGGAATACGTCTCGGTTGTCCCATGGGTGGGGAAATGTGTAGCATAGGTGGGGGCGGAAGCGTGGGGAAGGATATATGGGATGGATGAGGGTCAATAGTGGTGGGTGGGGCCAGTGTCATGGAAGTAAGATGATGGGGCTCAAGGTGCCTCTTTGGGTGGTGATGAGGGTAGGTTGAAATTTGATGGAGGATGGGGTCATGATGAGGGGTGGTGGGATAGGCTTGGTGGGTTTATGGGGGTAAATGGGGTGACATAACAATGCGAGGTGAGGGAAGTTATAGGGATTGGAGATGATGGTGGTATAATGGAAATTTGGGTTCTAGTGGAGGTTTTTTGGGTGTTTCTTGGTAATTTTGGAGGGTGAGGGTATGTTGGGTGTGAGGGGGTTGAAACTCTAGGGTTTATTGGTCACAATTTGCATCAATGACCACCATGGGGTCATATAACACCTAAATTGATACATTTGCACTTGGTTGTTTAGTGGTTGAAGAAAGCCGGCCCAAAGAGGTTTGTAAGGGCTTGTGAATGGCCGAAATTTGGTCAAAAAATCCCTGAACATCGTCGGAAGGTAGTTGTTGAGTCGGATTTTACCCATTTGGGTTACGAAGGTCTCATATCATCTCGGCTATCGTTGGGAGCAAGTCCCGATCATTAGTGGAATGGTATGGCCATATATTGGGGAGGAAGGCACCGAAATAGGGCCGAAGGGGACAATCGGCGCTAGACAACTTTTATTCAAGAATATTCACTGGATCCGACAGTGGGTTTGTGGGATTGGATCCGACCCATTTGGGTTGGATTTTGGGGATGGTGTCTTCGTAAGTGATGCAGGAGCATAGGGACATGGACATCATTTTTAATATTATTTTATTTTGTTCTTTTTTTAGCCTTTGTATGTTTGGTATAAATAGGCCAAGGGCCTTTTTTTGTGACACTTTTGCCATTTTGAGATTGAAAGCTTAGAGAGAAATAAGAAAACCTTTTCCATTTTTCTAAGTTATTGTTTTTGTGTAGATAACTTCTTCTTTTTACGCTTTTGCACCCTTGATTACATCAATTGGTATCAGAGCTCGGTTTGTTCTTGGATTAATTATGCTAATTGAAGATTGGGATTCAAATTGTGTTCACCAGGATGAGACCTGAATCATCCCCAAAATTACCTTCCAAACCCTAACTCCAAATAAGAACCCTAATTCTACCAATTCACACATAGACAAACAACCATTAATCATTAAAATTTCCAGCACTGATGAAATCATCACAAGACCCTTCGACGGAACTGATTTGCTATCGGAAGCTGTCAAAAAATTTAGGCAGAGGAACTATTGATCTGCTCCGTGAGAGTTAGCCACCCGATGACACCATAATCACCTCCTTTGAAGGATGAAAAAAACTTTCAGATCTGAATTCATCGAAAATGCAGTTAGAACACCCTAGGGCCACCAGAGCTAACAAAACACTATCGACATCAATGATTTAACATGAAGTCGACCTTTGTAAATAGAAATGACCTAGTACAACTGCATTCAAGCCTCTTGAAGCATACCGCGAGGTAGGGTTGAGTGATAACCACCCCGAGTCTCAAGCTTGTGTTGCCCTTGACAAAAAACAATTTGTTTTTGCCACCGATCCATCCAAGAATCCTTCTCACACAAACCCTAGCCAAATCCAACAAAAAAATTAATCCTAAACCCAATTTACCACATTCCCAAGAAACCCTAGCAATCGTTCCTTCTAAAAAACCTAAATCCTTATATAAGGGATGCCCCTCCTTGGGCATTCTCCCCATTCCTACCAATGCCCCATTACCCACCGCATAATATATTTTTCGACAACGTGATTCCTTTTATAGGACCCAAGCAAAACTTGTCGATGTCTCTACTACTTACACACGTACCATGATGATAACCACACCCGTCGATCCTTAAACACCACCACCTAGCGATGACACTTGGATCCAATCGAGTATTTTTTTTACTCGATGCACCGCAAAGGGGAGACTATGCACGATGATTATTGATGGGGGAGCTAGTGATAATTTGGTAGCACGAGAGATGGTTGACAAGCTAAACCTTCCCACCAAATCATTGCCTACCCAATGTCATATTGGTGGGTTAGGAAACTTATTTCACTCTAGCTCCTAGCCGAAAGTGTCGAGTGACTTTTTCCATCGGGGACTATCATGATGAGGTTCTATGTACTGTGGTGTATATGCGAGTATGTCACCTTATTTTAGGAAGGCCGTGGCAATTTGATCATCTTAGCATGCATGATGGATGGGCCAATGCCTATTCATTTATGCATAAGGGAAAGAACTTTATCCTCCGCCCTATGCGACCATTCCTGATGTCTCGACCTCCTCCCTGATAGTTTCAGATGAGGAGTTAGCCATAAAGACCGTGAAGATAGGGTTGTTCTATAATCTCATTAGCCTCATCACCACCCCAGAGGCAACTGTCCCACTACGTGTTCAGAGTTATTGGATTCTTTTATCGATGTGTGCAGACCCCTAGATGATCTTCCTCCTTTCAGGGATATATAGCATGCCATTGACTTTATCCTCAGGGCGTAGCTCCCCAACCTTCCCCACTACCGCATATCACCCACAGAGCATGCAGAGTTGTAGAGATAGGTCACAAAGCTCCATGACATAGGAAATATTTGAGAGAGTATGTCTCTTTGTGATGTACCCACCATGTTAGTGCCAAAGAAGAATGGATGTTGGAGTATGTGTGTTGATAGTTGAGCTATTAACAAGATCGCAGTGAAGTACATATTCCTAATTCCTAATTTGGATGATATGCTAGATCAACTCCACGGTGCAAGGGTTTTCTCCAAACTAGACTTGAAGAGAGACTACCACCAAATTCGCATGAAACCAGGGGATGATTGGAAGATTGCCTTCAAGGTGAAGGATGGACTATACGAGTGGACGGTGATGCCTTTTGGCCTCTCTAATGCTCCATTTACTTTTATGTGAGTGATGACACAAATATTGTTCCCTTTCATAGGCAAATTTGTGGTTTTTTATTTTAATGACATCCTGATCTACAACCAATTGGAGGAAGAACACTTAGACTATGTACCTAAGGTATTAGAGGTCCTACGAGCCGAGCTCTTCTTCCTTACGTTGAAGAAGTGCGCTTTTTTGCTACCATCAGTGACCTTTTTGGGAAATGTGGTCTCAGACGATGGTATTAGAGTGGATAAGGCCAAAGTTCAAGCGGTAGGGGATTGACCCCTACCTTTTTCGATCTCTCAAGTGGCCAACTTTCATTGCTTGGCGGGCTTTTATAGGCACTTTATTACTAGGTTCATCACTGCCATGGTTCCTATTACATATTTGATGAGTACTTCCTCGAGTACCGAGTTTCGGTGGACACCAGAGGCGAACGCTGCCTTCAAACGCATCAAGGAGCTACTGACGATGACCCCTATCCTTGCCTTACCCAATTTTCATAAGTTATTTGAGTTGTCTTGTAATGCTTGTAAGATATGGATTGGTGCTATTTTGAGCCAGAATGGGAAGCCGATTACCTTTTTGAGTCAGGTGTCTCCCTCTATTATTCGACTTATAACCTCGAGTTCTATGCGGTGATTAAAGTCGTGAAGTTTTGGTCACCCTATCTCCTTTAGAAGGAGTTTGTTATGAAATTAGATCATGAGGCCCTCCGTTTCTTACATAGTCAGCGATATGTTAGTGACTAACACACCAAGTGGATCGCGTACCTCCTGCACATCAACCCTGATTTTTATCGGTAATATACGAAGTATATGGCCTCTTCTCAAGGGGAGGAGAGTGATGCAGGAGCACAGGGACATGGACATCCTTTTTAATATTCTTTTATTTTGTTCTTTTTTTATCCTTTTGTATGTTTAGTATAAATAGGCTAAGGGCCTTCTTTTGTGACACTTTTTCCATTTTGAGATTGAAAGCTTAGAGAGTGAAATAAGAAAACCTCTTCCATTTTTCCATGTTGTTGTTGTTGATAACTTATTTTTACGCTTTCGCATCCTTGATTACATCAGTAAGAAGTGTTCGAACGATGGAGAAGGGTCAACAACCATTTGATGAAGGGATTAAACTCTGGTCGGAGTGTACTTCATAGGGAGGCAAATTTGAAGTCGGTGGTGTAAGATGGGCGTTAAAGTCATCCATTTGAGCTACTAACCGATCGACAACCTCCTTAATACGCTAATTAGGAGCATCCACGGGAGCGTAATTCTTTCTTGAACCCATCTTGATATTTACGAGTCTTTGTTTTACAACAATAATAAAAACAACGGGCAGAACAAACGAGGCTCTGATACCAATTGACGTAAATGACGTCAAATGGGAGAAAGAAGAAGACAATTCTCGTCTAAAATCTCTCAAATCAATATGTCTCAAAAGGGAAGAATGTCTCTAATGAGTCTACAAAAGAGTATTTATAGGTAGGAGGTTACTTGGGATTTAAGATATCAATCTAATTACAATTATGTCCCTTAACCTTCTTTCATCTAAATACTAATGAAAAATACAAGAAATATACAATGTACTATAAAGGCCCATATTCACATCAATTTTCATGTGCCCATATTTTAAATATAGAATTCATGTGTCCGATACTTATTTTCATGTTTCCAATACTTGTTTTCACGTATCCAAACACTTTTTTGCATGTGTCTATAGTTTATGTACAAGTATATAACAATATAAGTTACATTGATGACATCGTTTTGGGTCTCATCCATTACAAAATATGATATAATAGTACTTTATTGAACGGTTCTTCCCCGCTCTACATGAACTATAAAGGTTTTCCACAAAAGTTATTATCTTAAAAAAAACTAACTTTCCATGTTTTGCTTCAAGATATTAATTCATTCTTTGTGACAAGTAGTCAAACATGTTTTTTTTTTTTTTTCTTTTCATGTTCTGATTTTCCTGTATAAATTGATAAATATAGATTTATTCATCAGTGTGTCCCCTTATACTAAATTTAGATATGCCATGTCAGCATGTCCGTGGCATGTCGGGTATGACACCCGTATCCATGTCGATGCTTCAACACTAGTGAAAAAAGGTCTAGGCATCAAGGTTTAACTGAAATATGCACATTGCATGAAAAACACCATCAGTCTCTTGCAGGTCACTTTGCCTTTACGGGACCATCAAAACTATGACAAACAAGGTTCTTTTATAGAACAATATAACACTATATCTGTAAAGGAGAAAACCTGGTATTTCCATTAAACGAAATAAAATGGCATGATATATAATTAATTAGAAAATGGAGCACATCACGTGTCTAATTGCAGACATTTTGAATAAATGGAAAGAGTAGAAAATAGAAACATAGTCCGATTGTGGGAGGATTCCACCCAAATTAATGGGTGTTCAAAATCACAATCGAAAACAACTGAACTAATGTTGAAGAGAAGTAATGAAATCTGATCATTCTTAAGTAATCGTTTCGATATCTTGAAGGATGACGTGATTGTTCAAACAAAACAACATTTACAGACCAACATAATTTTCAATGTCTTATGGGTTAAGACCCAATTAACCTTAGTAGTTTACTCACCAGGATGAAGACCATCGAATAAATGCCAAGACCTTGATAGAAAAACACGATAAGAATCAGAAAGATTTTCTAGAACGTTAGGGTTTGGAGTGTAAGAGTGGGGGGAGAGAGGGGAATGAATGACCCAAATAAAGGTTTAATTAGTGATCGATAAAGTTTTAAAAAAAGGTGAAAAATAAATTAATTTATGAAATTGGCCTCAACTATTTTAAACTACTTGTTCTAGAAGAATCTTAGTTTTAGACAGATGGTATTATGTGTAAAAAACTCTATGATGCAAACTTTACGATAAAGTTTGACCGGTCTGAATGTAATGTTTATGATCAATTCGATAAACTTTTACTACAAGGTGTGAGTAGAGAAGATATTTTTTTTGGAATTGTGCCCAAGCCCTACTTTGTGTGCAATAGTGCCACGGTCTCCATTATGGACATTTGATATCAATGGCTAGGTCACATAAACTTTATAATCTTGAGAGATTAGTGAAAAAGGACCTATTTCATAGCTTACCATCACTTGGCAAACCAACTTCCTCGGGTTGCGAACCTTTCCAATAAGGTAAACAAATTCAAAGTCCCCATTGAAAGTTGAATACCATAACCACCTACCATATTTTAGAGTTGATTCACATGGATATTATAGGTCCTACTCGCTCGGAGATCTTAGGTGGTTAGAGATATATTCTCATGATAATCGATGATTTTTTTAGATACTTAATTGTATAATTCCTTATAGAAAAGTCAGATGCAGTTGAGTTCCTCATGACCAAGTGCCATGTCCTTTAAAATAAACATGATGTCACTATTAATCGTATGCATAGTGACAACGACACTGAATTTAAAGAAGCGTAAGTGCATAGCTATTGTGATGAAGTGCGCATAAAATTTGAGCTTTGGGTCGTTCGTACTCTGCAACAAAATGGGATTGTTGAGAGGAAGAATAGGATGATACAAGAAATGTCTAGATCCATGATTTTTGGGAGAAACAAGCCTAGTCATTTTTTGGCAGAGGTGGTGAGCATCGCATGCCATACGATGAATATGGTATATCTTTGTCCGCACACATTTCACATGCCTTATAAGTTGTGTATAGGGAAGAATCCCAACCTATCATATTTTTGTGTTTTGGGGAGTACATGCTATAACTTGTGATAGAGAGACCTTAGGAAAGTTCGACTCCTGAAGAGACAAGGAGATATATTTAGGATATTAATTAACGAGTAGGGCTTATCGAGTTTTTAATCTGTCTAGCTCTCAGGTTATGGAGTCAATCAATGTCACGATTAGAGATGACGAGCCATCGACATTTGTTGCTCCTAGCCCACAGTGTGAGGATAATGCACCCCCTGGTGATGATGCCATCCTTCTTCATGGTACCACGATGGACCCCGTTCTTATTTTAGGGGAACACCATCTTGTGTTCGAAAGAGTCATGACCCTTCTTCTATACTTGGTGTTCTTACAGTAGTTGTTAAGACTCGTGCTTAGCTCGAAAATATTGTTAGCTATTTATGCCACACATCATTAGTCAAGCCCAAGAACGTGAAATAAGCACTCAAGGACAAGCATTGGATTTCTACCACGCAAGAAGAGTTGCTTCAGTTTAGAAAGAACAATGTCTGGGAGTTGGTCCCCCGACCTAGCGATACTAACGTGATAGGTATCAAGTGGATTTTTAAGAATAAGGTGGATGAAAAAAGTATCATAGTTCGCAATAAGGCTAGGTTGGTCGCTCAAGGATATACAAAGATCGAGGGTGTAGACTTTGAGGAGATATTTGCTCATGTTGCTAGGCTTGAGTCTGTTCAGTTACTACTCACCATAGTATGTCATATGCGCTTCAAGTTATATCATGTGGATGTTAAGAGTGCCTTTCTGAGTGGATTTCTATAGGAGGATGTTTAGGTGGAATAATCAAAAGGGTTTTAAGACCCTAAGTACTCGGGACACGTCTACTATCTTAGGAATGCCTTGTATGGTTTAAAGCAAGAACCTCGTGCTTGGTACGAGAGGCTTACTTCCTATCTCTTAGCTTGCAGTTTCAATAGAGGGGGAGTAAATAAGACTTTGTTTGTGAGGAGAGATATTGGTTCCATTTTGGTTGCCCAGATCCATGTGGACGATATAGTCTTTGGATCCACGTGCTCCTTCCATGCTCACACCTTTGAGGAGGACATGAAGGGTGAGTTTGAGATGAGCATGGTAGGTGAGCTTATATTATTCCTAAGTCTCCAGGTTCCTCAACCTGTAAATATGTAAGAGACCTTATGAAGAAATTTGGTCTAAACTTCGCTAAGCACTCGCAGACCCATATGAGTACATCGACAATGCTTAACAAAGACGCCTTAGGCAAGGACGTAGAGCAGAACTTATATCAAAGAATGATATGTAGCCTTCTTTACCTCACCACTTACCGTCTCGATATCACCTTTAGTATTGGAGTCTGTGCATGATACCAAGCATCCCCGAAAGAGTCACACTTACACGCTCTTAAATGTATTATCAAATACGTGAGTGGAACTATTTTTTACAGTATTTGGTAATCCTTTGATATCGATGGCCGTTGGTCTTCCTATTCGGATGTCGATTGGCATGGGGATGTAGATGGTTATTGGAGAACTTTGTGTGGGTGTTTATATTTTGGTAGTGCTCTTGTCTCTTGGATGATCAAGAAGAAAAACTCCATATATTTGTCCATAATAGAGGCTGAGTATATAGACATCGACAATTATTGCATGCAACTCTTATGGATGAAGCAGATGTTGGAGGATTACGACATTTCATAGGTAACAATGACTATTTCCTGTGATAATACGAGTGCTTTTCACATTTCTCGTAATCCAGTCTAGCATTCGCGCACAAAGCACATTAGGAAATGGAGCACTTTATTCGAGACCTATTTGAGGAGAAGGTCGTGTCCTTGAGCTTTATGAGCACCGATCGTCAGTTAGGCGACATATTCACGAAACCTTTAGATGCACTTCGATTAGAGGATCTTAGGAAGTCTTTCGATATTTTCACTGTTGCTAAGTTCGGATATTTTATCTAGTATATGATGATCATCATGATTTTATTATTTTATTCCTATTGCAAGATTGTATTACCATTGTATTTATCTTTTTCATCTTGATATATTTTTAGAAAAATCCCAAAAGAGTTTTGTTTTTCTTGAACAATTTTGAAAAATACAAAAATATTTTCGATTTCTTTTTAAGAAAAAGTTTAAAAATATAAAAATAGTTTATTTGATAAAATTTTTGAAAAATCAAAAAAGAGTTTTGTATTTTTTTTCACCATATTGGATGAACATTAAAGATGTTCGAGCGACCAATTCAGTCCATACCCACATGATTATTTTGTATTGTTTTGAGATGTGACATCATTTCATTTATGTGCTTAATAATGTGTGGAGTCAATATGATGTGATTTGATGATAACTTCCCACATGCTTGACTCTTTATCTCCTTTAATGCACAATGGAACGAGTTTATACGAGTATTGAACTAACTTGTCACATATCGATCATAGTGTTTTCATTTTAATTTTTCTTTAAGATGAACCAAATGTGAAAATGAGATAAAACGTAGTGCATGTAAGAACCATTGCCCTAATTTAAAAATCATTTTTTTGATAAATTTGTTAAATATTAGGAAATGAAAACAGACTACGGTGAAAGCACCATTGGCAATGAAAAGGGACTAAAAAGATTAGAGGCACATAAAAACATAAGCTCTAGTCCATTTACTTCAACATTGATGCTTCGCTACAAATGAGCATCAATTTCTTCAAAAATAATTGAGAGTATAATTTTTGTATGTTAGATTTTAAGGGAGTTAAGTCGAAGATCAATGGGATTGCACGAACTATATATAACTTGGAAAAAAATTACATAGTTTTGGGAATCATTGGTGTGAAAATCACTTACAATATTGATTTGTTGATAGGGTTAAGTTAATTTCACATGAGTTCACAATTTTTACACCTAAGGTAGACTTTGAGATCCTTCGTTAGTTGTGTCTTAATCCTTCTTACAGGTGTGATGTGCTTCTCTACGTGGATTGACCTATGGAATATGTTCACATCCCTACATTTGTCTTCCATATTTCGGGTATTTTGTATTTTTTCATGGTGTGCTGTATTTGTAAAAAATTTATGCTTGAAATTTTTTGAAATATTTCAAAAATAGTTTGTGGAGCTTTTGATATTATCATTGCATGTTCATCATTTCTATATCATTGTGATGATATCTTCTTCTTATATGTGACGTTCCTTATATTTCTTGTTTAGTTTCTACTCCTTTGTCTATTTCGGACAAAAAAGGGGAGAACGCATTAAGGGAGAGTTTTCTTTTTGTGATTTACATATTTTTATTACATATTTCAAACTCTTTGCATCATAGGTATTTTCCTTTTTTCATGTGTGTAGGTTCCCTTGGTCATTTATTAGAAAATTAGAAGATCAATGGAAGATCAATAAGAGAAGATCTAGAAGAACATTTGGGGGATTAAAGACAAAACTTATTTATCTATGTCATTCCATTTCCAGGGTTTAGGAAGGGTATTTAATTTTGTTGGGATTTTTTTTATAATTTGGGGTTCGATTATGTTTTGTGCTGGAATAGCGAAAGAGGTAGATTTGTAGGGGAAAATAGTTTAGCTTAGGCTTAGTATTTATTTTATTTTCCACTTTGGCATATTCCGTTACAAACCGAAGACGTCCTACGTGATGAACCGAATCTCCAACGTCTCTAAAGTTTGAAATCTTCTTCACAATTATGAAGGTATAAATCGTTTAGGATTTTAAATTTATTTACATTTATATTTGGGAGATTTTTATAAAAATCGAGGTGAATTTTTTAGTGTTTAAAAATTAATTTTTTATTTACCTCATTCAAACGAGAAGCATATCTTGTTTGAATGAAAAGGCAACTTTGTTTGAAGGCTCGCTTGATCATTTCATCAAACGAACATCCAACGAGGGCCCATTGTTTGAATTCGTTCGAAGATCATTAGAAGCTTGTTCTTACGAGATTGGATTCTCATTTGAACGAACTCTATTTTCTTTCAAATGAGATGACATTCTCATTCGAATGACCTATACTTTTGTTCAAACAAAATTTGCCGCCTCAAAATTTGTGTAAGACTTATAAATACCTATTTCGAAAATATTTGAAAAGATACTATTGATAAAATGAAAACTGCATACCTGTTACAAAATTCCTCACTTTTTTTAGGTCAAAACACCCATTCGATTCACAAAACAACCTCCTTAATATACATATGAATCCTTTTTAAACCCCAAATAGTTTCATATATGATCTAAAGTTATGGAGAGAGATCTCTACTACTGACCTTGTGAACACAAAGGGATCATTACTAAGAAGAAAGGGTCATCGGTGGATACCGAGGGTGGATCGCCACTTGTGGGTTTCTCTAGATCGGAGTGGTTTTATTTAGAGAGTTTTGTAAGTAAGCTGCCTTGTAAAACTATCTAAAATGTAGAAATAAAGGTTTTTCCCTAAAAAGGGATTTTTCCTCATATATGTTTATGAATGCATGCATAGTTAATTTATGTGTTTGGAGCGATCATCCCACGCAAAATTAATTTAATCAAATTTTAAAATTGGGTTACAATTAGGTTTTTGTTTGGAGATGTTTAATTATATAAGTTATCTCATTAAGATCATGCTCACTCTCAAACCCAAATAAAGTCATGATGCTTGGGAGTCAAATGAAAAGTGATGATGAATCCCATTAAAATGTTGTTCCATTTCTTCTCGGGAATGGGTAAGGGATGATTTTTTCCCGAAGGTCGCTTGTGATACACCTTCACTATCTAACATGCGGTGCACTGGGATAAAAACAAAGCAACGTCCTGCTTTATCCCGACCCAAAAATATTAGTTCCTCCTATCTTGGTACATATTATCCCCACCGAGATGTACCAAAAACTATGATCCATGGACCTCCTACATAATGGTTCTAATAAACTCCTCGTTCGGTGGCACAACAAACCTCCCTTTGTATCTCATTCCACGATTCGAAGCAATGGTGTAAAGGGTTACACCACCAATTAAAAGATTTTCCACATTCTCCTTATACATCACATCATCCACCTATGCTTAAACCACCCGTATAAGAATATTGCGAGTTACAGTGAGCATCCTCATGAACACATTAGTCAACTCGTCAATTAACTGAATGGATTCCACATCGATTAACTAAAGATTAGACAAACTTCCACCCAGTTATTGACTTAAAGCATCTTCCATATCTTTGGATTTTACCGATTGATATTGAATCATGAACTTTTAGTCTTTCATAAACTCGAACCACCGTCATTATCGCATGTTCCAATCGCTTTGTGTGAAAAACTATTTAAGACTCTTATGATTACTAAAGAACCTCAAATTCTAACCCAACAAATAATGTCTCCAAACGTGTAGTGAGAACACTATAGGTGCTAGATCCAAATCATGATTCGAATAGTTACCCTCATGGGGTTTCAACTTTCGAGAAATATAGGAAATAAGATAATCCCCATGCATCAACACCCCACCTAATCATCGGTGTATAGAAAATACTCAATCTCACTCCTAGGAAGAGCCAAAACTGGAGCCAAAGTTAACTTCTTTTTTATAGTGTCTAAGGCATACTAACACCTCTGAGCCAAAATAAATTTTATCCCATTTTCCATTTTGAGTCAACTCGGTTAACAGTCTCACTATCTTTAAGAATGCCTAAATAAACCTCTAATAATATCTAGTCAAACTCAAAAGACTACGAAACTCTATAGGTGTCATAGGTTGTCCCTAATCCAACAAGATTGACACCTTCTTTGTTTCCACTAACAATACTGACTCCAAAACCATATGGACCAAAATATGTACCTCTCGTCTCTAAAACTCATACTTCTGGAGATTTGTATACAACTTATGCTCTCGCAATGTTTGAAGAGCAACTCTCAAATGCTCTACATGCTCCTCTTCAATTCGTGAAATAAATCAAAATTTAATCTATGAAGACGATGATAAAGTGATCCAAATACGACCCAAATACTCAATTTATAAAATCCTTGCACATGGTGGGGGTGTTAGTCAACCCAATACTCTGAACACAAATCTATCTTCGAGAAGAACGAAGCACCCTATAACTGATCAAATAAATTATTGATCCTCAAAAAGGGTACTTTTTTTTCACCGTCACCTTCTTTCAACTAACAATAGTCAATACAAAAATATAATGAACCATCTCTCTTCTTCATACAGAGAACTGGAGCTCCCCATAGTGAGGTTCTACGCTTAATGAATTCTTACTCCAACTACTGCTTAATCTTTTCTCTTAACTCCCTCGTCTCCAAAGGATCCATCTGATATGCTGCATTGGCAATCGACCTAATGCCGAGAGCCAAGTTAATTATAAAATCAATCTCTCGAGTTTGCGGTAACCTTAGCACCTCCTCAACCCATGTTGGCAAAGTCCCGAATAATCGGTTTCGAATCTAATGAAGTGGTAATCTCCCCTCGAGACTCCTCATCATTAAAATACAATATCATCATGGCACCGCTTTTCGACATAGGCATATCCATAATATACATATCCTAACCCATTACCATGAAAAGAATAACTCGAGACCTAAAGTCTATAAGAGCCTCATATCTAACCAACTAATCTATAGTCACGATCACATCATTGGAATGGGTATATAAGACTAACAAATCCTCCACAAAGCATAATCTACTAACATTTATCTCCACATCAACATAAGTATCCAAGATAAGAGTAAATACACCTAACTGATTAGCTATCGATAATGCCTTATCGCAAGGTCTAGGTAATAATCCATAAGACTTTATAAAACTATGAGATTGTAATGAATGTGTGGCACCGGTGTTAAACAAAACCCTAACTAAGGTGTTATAAACATAAAATGTACCATTAATTACTTGGACCTATCCCTAGCCCTCCTGATGGGGTTGTGACATCTGATAAACCATATTATACTAAAGATGGGATTATTGTTGTTCCACTGGGGGTGCGGGTGGCCTCGACGTTGGAAGCTACTGAGGGTAGTATGGTTTTTGTTACTGTTACTTTTGGGGATCGAAACCCTACTAACCCTACTTCTAATGTTGGTTATGGAGGCCCTGCCCATGTTAGCCCTACCCCAACTAGCCTTGACTCCGTTGCGTCGGAGTCTATACACTCGATCAAACCCGCTATCTATGACCCCTTCCACCACATCTAGATTATATTCCATTAAATGGTGTTATGGGCTCCCTGAGCTACCTCTGTTTCTATGGGTGCTGGGTTGCTTCTGCCTTTTCCTTATCTGAAAGGGTACCTACAACCATTGTTGGCTTCTTTCCCGGCTAGGTCTGAAACACATCTATTGATCCTGGCCCTGCACACCATATTTATCCCCTTCCGAATTCATCATTTCCTTAATCCCACTATATTGTACCACCTTTTATATCTTTCTCTTATGTCCCTTCATATCCTGACAATGTATAATTACAGTGTCTACCACTTGAGTGTAAGTGGTAGAGGTTGGGTTCTTGATAATAACCTGCATGATAGGCCATGCTAGACCCTTTATGAACCGCCTCATATTTTTCTCCTCCGTATTAACCTCATCAAGTGAAAATGTTACAAACTAGTAAACTCACTCTCATACTTTATCATGGTGGGGGATTCTTGCTCAAGGAGAAGAAACACAGTCTTCTTCTGGTCTCAAACTAACTTTGATAAACTCTTATAAACTCTTCATAAGTCAACCTCTATTAGACCTTCATAAGTGTCACACTCTCCCACTATTGGAGAGCGCTCCCAACCCTACAAAACATAACCAAAACCTACTTTTGTACCTCAGTGCAATCCAATAGCCTCAAGTGTCTCTCAATGTCTTGGAGCCACTACTATGCCCCTATGGGATCGATGGATCCCACGAATATGGGTGGGTTATTCTTAATGAAGTCTCACGGGCCTTCTACCATCCCATAATGACTAGTGGTAGGGGGGTTGAGGTACTAAGTGCGGTATTTCTAACCTATCTGTCGCCAAGCCGACCTGGATTGTCTAGCTAATCAACTCGAATAACTAAGTAGCCTGAGGTGTGGGTGTTGCGAGCTCAGTCTGCCCTATAGATACTCTCACCTGTCGAACTCTCCTTCTAGGCGACATATGAAATTTAAGATATAATTCGTGTTAGTAACGAAACATAGATACAGATACAAAGAAAAACACGTATCAAAAATTACTATGCAGAAGTCTTTGAGAACCTATAACCCTCGCGTCCTAAGACCATGCTATAATACCAACTATGACACCCTGTATATTTAATACTCAGGTTTATCAAGTGTAAATATTAAATCATACAGTTTTTTAAATAGTTTAAATATCATTCTCATAATGGAACTAACAAATGAAAACATGAGACAAATACGAAGAAAAAATATGAAAGTCCTCCCATATAAATCTCATGATAAAGTGTCCATAGCCATTATAGAGAGAGAACAATATCTAAACATCAACTCTCTAGTGCAAGTCCAATGGTAAATACGAAAATTATACATGCCAATATCGTTATCCCAAATACATGCTAACTGAAAGTCTAATGAAATATATCTCTCTCGAAGGAAAAGTAAGTGAAAGTCTAAATAGGGAATGAACCTTTATCAATAATCGATTCTCCCCGGCCTCACTTGCCTTCGTCCGCGTTAGGGAACCACGCGATAGTTTTCCTACGACACACTATAGTGCGTCTCCAAAAATCATCTTCTAGCAACGATTTTGTCATTTCCTCAACAAATCCCATAGTGCATTTCAATTAGATAAAAAATCATAGATTTTGTCACCAAATTCCCCTCGAAAAGTGGGAAACAACCTTTCATGTACTATAAAAAAAGCATATAACTCTTGGTGATTAAACTTTGTGATTGGTGACAACATTTTTTTGTTAGAAAAATATTATTTTCTAGGGAATAAATGATTTTCGTTGTAGAATTTTTGTGACCCTCGAGAGCGACAAAAGACAAAATATAATTTTTTTCTAAATTTTAAATTGTTATTAGTATTCATGATGCTCAAGTTAATAAATTTTTCTTAGTCCTAAATGTATCTTTTATTGTCTTTCCAAATATATTGTTGTTTGAATTGCAAATTTTCAATGACCAAGAAGATTGCGAATTACTAAGGAAGCAACAAATTCATCATAATGCTTTCTTGTTGACTTGGTGAAACTATTTTTTAGTGTTCAAGAAGCCAAGTTATTTAGGATTTGGGCATGTAGTTAGTTGTTATATATATTCGTAATTATTTTTATAAAATTCGCAAGGAACTCAGATAAATATAGCCAAAAAAAGAAATAAAATTATCGATGAGTGAGCCCACCACCAATTTGTGATACCTTGTGTAATTAAAAAACTTGGTTAAATATAAAATAAAATTGGATAATCAAAAATATAATATCGTTTTCAACATGAAGAGAGATTCAATGAAATAATAGACAAGTAATTTGGGAGCGATGTGAAAATCGTCAATGTTGAGTAAAAAAATGTTAAAAGTTAATCAAAGAGAGTCAATAATACCTCAACAATAATGTCTCAATAGAATCCCAAATGAGTCTTTAAATGATACAAGACAACTAAGCCTCAACATACAAACTAATTAATATCAAAAATAAATTAGACTAGAGAGTATGGTAACTAAATAAAGTAGAGACCCACAATATATTTGAAACTGATATTCTTGGTGAGAGAGAGGAAATGAAAATGCTAACTATAATGAGGAAGCTAAGTGGGAGGGCCAGCCCTAGAACCTGAGGTCAATGTAAAGAGATGGGTTAGAACTCCAGTAACATAGCTACACAACTCAAAACAGCTATATGAGGATATGAATGACCCAACTTAAAAAATGTAACACAAAAGTATAATAGAATTATCTAAATCCCTTATTAATGATCATGATTAAGTAATAAATACGTAACCGACAAGCTCACCTTCCGTTCGACCATATCATAAACATGTGGTACACTAAATCAAACCGTCATAATGTGTTATAATTTTCCCAATTTATGAAATTAATTAATTGTTCTCATTAATTAAACAACACAAAACCGACATGCGCCCTTGCGTTTCGGCCTTCAAGAATTTGTGGTATGCCAAATTAAACCGTCACATAAACCTTAATTGCATGTTTTATAGTGTCGGTAAACCCGTAACCACCCTATTACACAATTATAAAATAATTCATCATACTAATCGTGCTACTCAAATATTGTTGGAGCGGAACTCCAAGGGTCTATTGAGAATGTGTGTAGATCGAATTACAAACACTACACCATAATGGCAATTTTGCAAGTAATATATTATTTAATTTGTAAGTGTTTATCACACTTACAAATTTTACAAAGGTTTTGAACACTTACAAATATTGTAAGTGTTCAAAACCGTTGCAAAATTTTTAATTTTATTAGTGCCAAAATGTAAGAGTGTTACAAAGACTCTCAATAGTGTAAATACATTTTTCCCTCGCTCTTTATTTCTCTCGTCAAAGAAATTGCACAAAACAATTTCCTACCCTCATCTCGACTCTCCCAAAATCACAAATCTTCCTTACAAAACCTTCAATTTGAAAACCTTGGATTGTTATTGGGTTTGCTGAGAATAAAAACTTCTGTGACATGCTCAAAACCTTTAATCTGATCTGGTAATTATAGGCGGTATTAATCTCATTATTAATTCCTTAATTCTTCCCACATTTAGGTTACAAATACCATTAATAAAATAAATTACTGATAATTTATTTGATTAACTTCATTAAATCCTTGAGCGGTTCAGCTTAACTTATTTGTAGTGTCAGATTAACATAATCCACCAGGAGGGTTTGACACATACAAAACTTATAAGCATCTCAAGGGGGTACCACCAGTCTCTATACCGAGGCATGGATTTCATCCATAAAAGACTTTCACCGTACATTAATCACCATTACCTAATTTATCAAGATTATTGATCTAATAATGAATCTCACCCGATAAATCAAAGTAATAAATAACTAGTTCACGTGTCCATCAATCATATCCGAATTAAGAGCCTTAAGTAAACCTAATAATCATGAGGTGTACATTGTCTTATAAAATCAGTATAAAAATAATGACATCAAATTGGCCCCGTTCAATACACACAAAGTGTGCTAGCACAATAAGTTGAAACTATACAGTTTCCTGAAATCAAGATAAGCCTACTCAAATATTATGCTGCAATCCTACTGATGGTGTGTTCAGTTCCATCTAATACTGTGAACGATAAAACTTATATTCCACATGAACTAGTGATTTGATCCTCTGTGTGTAAGTCGTACTCTACACACCAGAACACCAACTGAGCAGAATAAAAAACATAGTCAATATATAAAATACTGCAAACATTATGTCCATACATGATTCTCATTAAAATAGGAATAACTAATTTTATTATAATAATAAATCGATAAATAAAATTATTACATAAAGCGTGGTTTTAGTCTGCTTCTCTAACAATCTCCCACTTAGACTCAAAGACATGCTACAATGCATCTCACTCGCATCCCTTTACGTGACTATCAAAAGTCTTGGCTTGTAAGATCTTTGTGAAAGGGTCTTCTAGGTTGTTCTCTGATGCAATCCTCCTAACTGTGACATCACCCCACTGCACAAATTCTCGAGTGAGATGATACTTACGCTCAATGTACTTACCTCTCTTATGGCTCCTGAGTTCCTTTGAGTTAGCAATCGCATCGCTATTATCACAAGAAAGTGTAATAGTCGATTACTAAAGGTACCACTCCAAGATCCATTAGGAATTTTCAAAGTCATATTACTTCCTTGGCTTCCTCAGAGGCCGTCGCATATTCAGCTTCCCTGGTGGAATCAGCAATGCAAGATTGCTTAATACTCCTCCAACTAATGGCTCCACCTCCTAGGGTAAAAATATATCCAAAGGTAGACTTTTATAAAATCACTATCTGACTGAAAATCTGAATCGATGTACACAAAAGGTACTAAACTCTCTACCTGGTAAACTAGCATATAGTCTCATGTTCTTTTCAAGTATTTGAGCATAAGCTTTAGCGTAGTCTAGTGTTCTTGCCCATCGTTAGACTGATATATACTAACCATGCCAATCGTAAAGAAGATATCAGGTCTGGTGCATATCATAACATACATAAGGCTCCCAACTGCTGAAGTATAACAGATGCCTTTCATCTTTTCCATCTCATCAGGTGTCTTAGGACACTGATCCATAGAAAAAGATATTCCATGTCTTAAAGGGAGGAAACCTCTCTTAGAATCTTTCATGCTAAATCTGGCAAGAATGGAATCGATATAAGTTTCTTGTGATAAACCCAACATCCTATTCTTGCGATCACACATAAGCTTGATCCCAAGGATGTGACTAGATTCTCCTAAGTATTTCATATTGAATTGGTTAGACAACCACACTTTAACTGAAGAAAACACTCCAACATCGTTTCCAATGAGCAGAATGTCATCCACATATAATACAAAAAACACCACTACATTTCCATTGCATTTTTTGTATACACAATACTCATCTAGACATTGATCAAAACCAAAAGATTTGATTTCCTGATCAATACAAATGTTCCAAGTTCTAGATTCTTGATTAAGTCCATAAATGGACTTCTTAAGCTTACATAATTTATGTTCTTGGACATGGGTAATAAAACTGTCTGACTACACCATATAGATACATTCGTCAATATTCCTATTAGGAAATGCAGTCTAGATGTCCATTTGCCAAATTCCATAGTCTAAATGAGCTGCAATGGATAAAATAATTCAAATGGACTTCATCATAGCTACTAGCAAGAAGGTTTCCTCATAATCGATGCCCTCTTTCTGAGTAAATCCTTTCATAACAAGTCGTTCCTTAAAGGTCTCAACCTTCCTATCGACCCCTCTTTTCCTCTTATAGACCCACTTGCATTATATGGGTTTTATCCCTTCGGGTGGATCTATAAAACTCCAGACCTGATTAGAATACATATATTCCATATCAGAATTCATAGCTTTAAGTCAAAGCTTTGTATCTTTATCTTGGATAGTCTCATTATAGTTACAGGGATCGACTTCGAGTTCATCAGGGACCTTGTCATAAGACTCTCCCAATAACATAAATCGTTCAGGTTGATGTATAACCCTCCCACTATGATGAGGTGGTCTTTGTTCTGGTATACTAGTATCAACACGTTGTGTTATTTCATCATGTATTAGTGCTGTTGAAGAATTTTGTTGGTTCCCACATAATTCTTCAAGAATAACTTTACTTTTGGGTTTATTATCCATCATATAATTGTCTTCCAAGAATCGAACATTGATGCTATTAATGACCTTCTGATCCTTAAAATAATAGAATAAATAACCCTTAGTTTCCTTAGGATATCCTATAAAGAAACTAACTTTCGATCTTGATTCCAACTTATTGGAATCTCTCTTTAGCACATGTGCTGGACTACCCCAGATTCGAATATGTTTCATACTGGGCTTGTGCCCAATGCATAATTCCTTGGGTGTAGTAGAGATCACCTTTAAAGGTAACAAGTTTAGTAAATAAGTGGTCGTTTCTAAAGCATGTCCCCAAAAGGAATCGGGGAGATCTGTATAACTTAACATGGACCTAATCATATCTAAAAGAGTCATGTTCCTCCTTTTTTCTACACCATTTTGCTGAGGCATACCAGGTCCAGACAATTGGGATATAATCCCTTTCTCCTCTAGATATTGCCTTAAGTCCCCTAAGAGGTACTCGTCACCACGATCAGTTCGTAGTGTCTTTAAACTTTTACCTTGATGCTTTTCCACTTTTGTCATATAAACTTTGAATTTCTCAAAGGCTTCAGACTTATGGTGCATTAGGTAAATGTACCCATACCTTGAGTAATCATGTATGAAAGTCATAATATACTGAAAGCCCTCTCTTTCTCGGGTTATCATCGGTCGACATAGATCAAAATGAACTAATTCTAATAGTTCTTTTGCTCTATAGACCGTAGTTGAAAAAAGCCTCTTAGTCATTTTACCTTCTAAATAGGATTCACAAACTAGAAGTGCATCCACTTCTAATGAACTCAATTTCCCACTTGCTACTAGTCTATGAATCCTTTTTAGATTAATATGACCTAGGCGTACGTGCCAAAGATACGTTTGATTCACTACAGAAGGTTCTTTTCTATTTAAATTTGGTCCAATTTAATTATGAAAAATATTAATTTGTTGTGTGGGAGAGATAGGACTATCAATATAACGATTATCATCTAATGTATCAGAACAAATAAAAGATTTATTTTTCTAAATAACCACGATTTTATTAAAGGAAACTGAATATCCATAAAAGGCTAAACAAGAAACTAAAATCAAATTCCTTTTAATGGAAGGTGCATAAAGAAAATCTTTTAAAAGTAAACTCCTATCATTATTAAAGCTTAAATGATCGTCTCCCATAGCAACTACTGCTACTCTCGTAGAATCTTCCATAGTTAGATAAATCTCTCCATCACTTAGTCGCCTAGTTTCCTAGACCCCCTACAAAGAAATGAATGCATGATTAGTGTCTCCCGTATCTACATACTAGGTACCAGTAGTACGAACCACAAAATATGATTTAACGATAAATGAATGGAATTTACCAACGTCATTCTATTTATTGAGGAAAACCGAACAATTATTCTTCTAGTGTCCTGACTACTTACAGTGGAAACACTTGCCCTTGGACTTTTTCACACCTCCCTAAATCCCACAAGCTACCTGAGGGACCATAACCTATTTCTGATCATTTTTCTTCTTTTTAATCTTGCCCATCCTCTTATAAGTATAACCTTTCTCAAAAATAAAAGCACTTACTGACTTCTTGATGAGACCCTCAACTTCTTGTAGTTCTTTAAGTAGTACTGCCAAAGAGTAAGAAAGTTTGTTCATGTTGTAATTTAGGCAGAACTGCTTAAAAGACTAAAGTAGCGACTGGAGAAAAATATCGACCTAGGTTTTCCCATCGATTTTTGCTCCAAAGATTTCAAGCTCATTGAGAAGAGACATCATCCTTAAAATATGTTCCCTCACTGGGGTCCCCTTAGTCATGTTTACATTCATGAGTTATTTTATGGTAACTTGCCTTGCAGCACGATCTGATTCCCAAACATATCTTTAAGGTTCAGCCTCATGCCATAGACAGTGTCCATCGACTGATGCTGATATTATAGAACATTTGACATAGATGCCAAATTTTAACACCGTGCCATCTCATCAGCCTTGATCCATTTATGGTAATCCTGGGTTTCCTTTTCGATTTCCTCCTCACCAGGTATGTCAGGACAGATCTCATAGAGCACAGAATTCTACCCTTCAGCAGTCAACACAATATCCAAATTCCTTTTCCAGCCAATGTAATTACATCCAATTAATTTATTTTCCTTGAGAATGGCAGCAAGTGGATTGAAAGAGATTCCCATCTTAATATTGAGAATTAAATAATAAAATGAATTATTATAGGGCATAAAGATTTTTGAATTCTAAAATAAAAATAATGTACCGTTTATAAATTTTAAAAGAATTCGTCGGCATCTCGATTACCATTTGAATAGTATTCCTCTCTAGAGAACCTACTTTCTAAAAAAAACATTAGGCAAACTTATTCCTTTTAATTTTATTATCTAGACAAAACCTATGTCAAATAAAATTAAATAGCCTACACTTTGGTCCCACAAAATCATAGCATTCCTCTTTGGGGAGCCTACCATTATTTTATGTCTAAGTGTATACATCAACTAATTTTATATTATCTCATATCACGTAGACTCCTCCTTTGGGGGCCACCTATGTGAATAATGAATCCAAAAGTACCCTTAGGGAAATTTATACCGACTACCACAAGAATTTGCATTCCTCGTTGGAGGACCTACTTATTATTGAAAGTCTAAAAATCGTTGATGGGGACCATGGGATTTTCTCTTGGAAAATTTCCTCTCCCACTTAGTAATTTAAAAAAAAATTAGTGCGAGTTAAAAAAATGTGTCCAATTCTTAATTATTTTGAAAAAAACTAGAACATTTGATATATTTCCACAAATACCGAGATATCCATATTTAATATATCAAGCAAATGTGTGACAAATAAAAAATTTCAAATACCATTGATCGTTAAAAAAAATACTCATTTTTTTATTCTCTAACCACACATATTAATGTCCACAATTCAAAATAATTACAAATTATTCACATTTATCTAAGTCATGTAGGTATTCCATGTTGTCCATAATTCTAAGGGAACCGTTAATACATATTAAAAACCCAACAATTAAAACATGAATAATAGAGACATAAATTAACATATCTTAGAAAATTGAGATAAATAAGGATTACCCACTATTATGGTCAAGATACAACTCTGTCGTACATTGGAGATCTCAACAGTCATTCTTGCACTCGACGGTCATTCTTGAACTCCACAGTTATCCTTGAACCCAACAGTCATCCTTGAACTCAACAGTCACCCTTGAATCAAATAGTCATCCTTGCACTCAATGCTTCATGTTACCATTACACTAAGACGGCACGGGGTTCCACCTGTGCCAAATCTACCTTCGATCACTGGTCATTCTTCACACTCCTCCATTGACAATTATGATAACAAAAACACATTAGTAATTTGCACACATCATATCCCTCCTTAAAGGAGCTCACATTATATATCAATATTACATTAATGCAGCATAAAAAATAACCATGAATAAACCATCGTGGGATCTAATCACATAAAACATAAACATAAATACGTGACCATAATAGTGGGATTAGATATCCGCAAAATAAAAGTTAGCACAAATATATATTCTACCCAACATCCAAGCACATATACGATTGTTTTATAGGACAACATGGCTGAATTCAACTTATACGCGGTATCACCAGGCTCTGATACCAATTGTTGGAGCGGAAGTCTTAGGGTATATTGAGAATGCATATAGATCGAATTACAAAAAAATTGCACATACATGAAATCCTACAAGGTGGAATTAGGATTTACCTTTCGAGATCTAATACACTTGATCTCGTCTTTGCACGAATATAGTATGTGCTGGTTCGATTCACCTCGTAGTCTTCTACTGCATTCTTGATATGGATAGCCACGAGTATAGGGTGGGCTCCTATTTCGTGACCACCTTCTAGTCTCCTCTTTCTTCTCTGCTTCCTTTCTTTCTCACAAGTCTAAACTCGGGTGTTTTAAGTATCCAAGAGTGACGGATAGGTTAAGAAAGAATGAGACTTACGTGCATATATATAGGCTACAGTAGGAACCCTAAGGAGAGATAAGGACGTGGTTCCTAGTAGGCTTGAGAAAAACTAATCCTTCCCGAATCCTAATCTCAGTCCCTTAATTATAATTAATACTAATAAGTAATTATAATTGCAATTCCTCTCCTTAACTCAAAATTATATTTCGAGCTCCTCATTATTAATTACTTAATTCTACCCATGTTAAGGTTATACATACCCATTAATAAAATAAATTACTGATAATTTATTTGATTAACTTCTTTAAGTCCTTGAGTGGTCCAACTTATCTTATTTGTAGTATCGGATTAACATAATCCACCTACAGGGTTTGACACATGAAAAACATATAAGAATCTCAAGGAGGTACCACCAGTCTCTATACCGAGGTGTGGATTCAATACATAAAACACCTTCACCGTACATTAGTCACCATTACCCAATTTGTCAAGATTATTGATCCAATAATGAATTTCACCCAATAAGTGAATGTAATAAATAACTAGTGCATGTGTCCATCAATCATATCCAGATTAAGAGCGTTAAGTAAACTAAATAATCACGAGGTGTACATTGTCTTATAAAATAAGTATAAAAACAATGACCTCAAATTGGTTCGATTTAATACACACAAAGTGTACTAGCACAATAACTTAAAACTAAACAGTTTCCTGTAATCAAGATAAACATAATAAAATATTGTGCAATAGTCCTACTAATTGTGTGTTCAGTTCCATCTAAAACTGTGAATGATAAAACTTATATTCTACAAGAACTGGTGATCTGATCCTTTGTGTCTATGTCGTACTCTACACACCAGAACACCTACTGAGTAGAATAAAAGACATTGACAATATATAAAATACTACACACATTATGTCCATGCATGATTCTAATTAAAATAAGAATAACTAATTTTATTATAACAATAAATCCATAACTGAAATTATCAAATAAAGCATGATTTTAGTCTACCTCTCTAATAAATATCACATTACACATGATTACCCCACCTGGTATTCGCATGGACGAACTTTTGGAACATCACACTACACATTTTGACAGCACCTGGTATTCACATTGAAAAATATTCCAACATGTAAAATACACCAACAATTCATTACATAACCCATAACACTTTTTATTCGCTTGGCTATAATTTAAGATTTAACAATGTAAGGGCGTCTCTTCTCGGAATCCATCCATTCATTTTCACATCACATGTTCATTTATCAATGACATTCATAATTTAACATGTCTTTATTCCCTCAATACCCAATTACGCCCGTGTCTTTCTCATTTAGGTCCATTAATATATTTTAGTTTGTTTCAAGGAGCTAATGGGATATTAACACTATATGAAACTTCACCTGAAATACGATACTAAAGTATAAGCATGTTAATTTTAATAAATGTTTTATTCATCACTCCTACCCATATCTAAACTCCGTGTGTGGGACATCTCACGCAGTGCAATCCAAACAATGAGACCTCCAACGCGCTTTCGTTTAGATAGAGTAATTGTTAAGACAATTTAATTATGGTTTATTATGAGATAGTGAGATAAGAATTTAAATATCTACATGTGCAATAAATCTAACTTGCCCAACACTACTATTCCACAACGAAACCAACAACCAAAAATTATCTTGTGTTCATTCTATTGTGTACATGACAAAATGGATATTAACACAATAAGGTCTGAAGTAAGGATCATGTGGTGTTCTTGAACAAAATGAAAACATAAGTATCTCACAAATAAGTCACTTATAATGTATTTACATTGGTTCATATAACATAAATAAGGTCTTTGTAATAAATTTCATCAATTTGGGCATGTGTATCAAAAGTGCAATTTTAAAGCATAAGATACAATCCTACTATGCATGTTTAATTCAAAATTTATTAATTATAATTTAAGTGGATAAAATCTATTTTTCAAAACTCAATTTGTCAATTTCTACCGCTGGAGGACCAGACCCTAAAATATCATTTTCATAATTTAGGTTATGATCAAATTTTGCAAATTAATAGGGATCAACATTTATTTTTTAGTAGTCTGATTATTTAAAATTACCTAATTATAACATAATTTAGTAATACACAATTGGTGAAGAAAAACCATTGAAAGTCCTTGAAAATTGAAAAGGTAAGAATGCTCTGATACCAATTTGAGAGTGTGCAATTATCTAATGGTATTAATTATTAAATTCAAATGACAATCCACACCAATTTTAATCCTCTAGCCCTAGAACATACAACTATGTGATTAACAACATAAATCGAACAACCAATGTAATGAAAATAGAATTTTAGGAAAAATCCCCTCAGGGTAAAACCTTTTTATTCACTTTATAATATTTACAAATTGCAACTTACAAATTCTATAAAGGGATCTACAATGATCCTCTCAAGAACCACACATTCCCAACCTTCCTTCAGCAATGAACCTCGCAAGAATCACAAGAACTGCAGTCCTCCATCTTTAGTAATGAATACCCTTTGGTTTCACAAGTCATCAATGGAGATGCCTTCTTCCCAAAGGTTTTATGCAAGATACACACTATAGAGTTTAAACATAATTCACTCAAATAAATTCTGAGATTGTAATTTTGAATTAAAAGGATTTTCTAAACTCAAAAGGTTAAAGTTTTTTGCTAAAAATATGCCGAATCAGTTCTGCAAAAAGTCTCAACGAAATCAAACACGAAACGGGTATTTATAAGATAAACATAAATTTCAAGGCGGCAGTTTCATTCGAACGAGAAAGAAGTCTCATTTGAATGAGAAAATAACCTCGTTTGAACGACAAGAAGGTTGTTTGAACGAAATCCTAATCTCGTTTGAACGAGCTTCAAATGAGCTTCGAACGATGTAAAATAGTATGACCCCGTGAGATGTTCAATCGAAAAAACCTTCAAACGACAACTTCTAACGAGAAGACAATCTAGTTCGAACGAGATGCACATACTTTAAACATTTTTAAGTAAGGAAAAACTGCCTCAATTTTTTAAAGAAAAAGTCTTATCTCCAGTTTTAATAAAAATGAATACCCCGAAATAAATTTAAGGAACAAATTTAAATTTAGTAGCATGATACCTTCATATAATGGACATGATTGAACATTAGAGATGTAGTATCTTTGGATTTTGTCTCGACTTAAAGCAAACGGAGCGAGATATTCCAAAAACTAATGTAAGACTAAGTTATTTGACCAATGAGAGAAAATATGCTCTTACAAATGTAACACCCCGTATTTTTGTGCATTTAATATTTAATTAATTCGGGAATTTTAAATTACTGGTGTGTTGTAATTTGAATTGAATTAATTATGCCAATATATTTATTTAAATATTAATCGGGAAGTGAATGGTTAATGTTTAGGAAAATTTATTTACTAAGTGAATTGTAATAAATTTAATTACGTCATTTCGGGTATTAATGACGGGGTATGCACGTATCTCAACCGGGAGTCGGTATAGACTAAATTGCGTGTGAAATAAGGATTTTTATAAATTAATTCGGATGCTAATTCAGAGGGCGCGGTTGAGTCCGGATGGGTCGAGATAGTCAGAAAAGAGTAATCGGGGGTAGTAATTGGGTCTCGGAGTATTTTTGGGCATGGCCGGGCCCACACGGGGTGAGTTGGGCCACTTTAATTAAGCCCATTAGACTAAAAACGGGATTAAGGGTTTTTAACCTAATTGGGAGATTAAGGGATGGAAGTCAACATAACTCTAAACCTAGGGTTTGAGAGGAGATTTGGGTGAAAGAAAATCAAGAACAAATTGGAGGTTATTAGAGCCAAATTAAGGGACATCAACAACGGATCAGACACTACGAACATTTACAGGCAAGTGGTTAACTGTTGTGATTTCTAAAAGTTTGATAATCAATTCATATCATAGTGATGTGTGTATGAAAATTCGTTTTGGGTGTGTCACCAAAATCTAAATTGGGGTTTTGTAAATTTATATACCTTAATGAGATTAAGGGGGGAAATTGATCGTGTTAATGATTCTAGAATGTAGAGAACTGAATCGGATGTTAAAATCAGTAAGAGTAGAGGGTTAATTAATGATAAAATGAATGAAATTCTTATTGGGGATTTGAAACCCAGATAATACCCAAATCGGGAAAAAGTATGAAATCGTGAGATTTAATTTTAGTTTGATGTTCTATAAGGTGCTTTGATCCTATTCTTATGTAGAAATAGGGTTGATTGGGCTTGGGTTAGTCCAGGGGAAAGAATGAAAGTTGGAGGTTTTCGTTAATGGTGGAACTACCTGATGAAGAAGACGAAGTCAGGGACGATCGATCGACCCAGAGGGTTCGATCGATCGATGACTCAGAATTCTGGGCAGTTCGCCCAGTTTGCATATAAGGCGGGGATTTAATTAGAAATTAATTCCCATACATTACAAAGTGATAAATAATTATGCAACAAATATTCCTAGCAATTATGGGAGAAAGTAATTGGGACTAGGATGAATTTATGTGGGTCATTTAATGGATGAATTTGAGAGATTTTATTCCAAAATAGTGAGGTACAGATCAAGTGAGTGAATCCGGGTATATTGGTCATGCGACCCCAAGGTAGTGAATTAAGTTTGAAGATAAACTAATTAATTTAGAGTCGGGATATAGACTCGGGAAATATTTAATTATGGACCAAGTGGGCGAGTCCGGGTATGTTTGTAATTATAGGTAAATATATTTGGGAAATTATGGAGATAAATGTGTGACACATTGTGGGCGAAAAATGTGGGAAAGAAATTCTGAGATGTAAAAAAATGGACCGAGTGAGTGAGTCCGGGTATGTTGGTTATGTGACACCAAAGTATTAAATTTATTTTGAGAAAGAGTAATTAATTTGGAGTCGGAACATAGACTCGGGAAATATTAAGGTACGGGCTAAGTGAGCGAATCCGGGGATAATGGTTGGGTGACACCAAGTTATTAAATTAATGGGTGTGATAATTAATTTAATTAGAGTCGGATTTTAGACTCGGATAGGATTAAATTAAAAAGTGTGATAATTAATTTAATTAGAGTCGAATTTTAGACTCAGGTAGGATTAAATTAAAAAGTGTGATAATTAATTTAATTAGAGTCGGATTGTAGACTCGGGAAGGATTAAGTTAATAAATGTGTTAATTAATTTAATTAGAGTCAGATTGTAGACTCGGGTAGGATTATATTAATAAATGTAATAATTAATTTAATAGGAGTCGGATTGTAGACTCGGGTAAGTATTAAATTAATGGGTGTAATAATTAATTTAATTAGAGTCGGACCATAGACTCGGGGAGGTATTAAATTAATAAGTGCGTTAATTAATTTAATTGGAGTCAGACCATAGACTCGGGGAAAATATTATTAAGTGAGAAAATTAATTACGTTGAGTCGGGGAACCGATTCAGGAAATTTCAGGCAGTGTACGGGATATTTATTACACGGTAAAGCCAGGGTTTATAATATATATATATATATATATATATATATACGTGTATATATTGTGTGTGATACTAAATTACAGGCAGTGTACGGGATTTTGAGTACACGGTAAAGTTGGGGTTTATATTATATATATACGGTACAGTGATAGTATATATATACGTGTTTATATTGTGTGTGATATTAAATATCACTGACTAGATATTTATTCAATTTAAATACTCTAATGCTATCAAGGGAGGTTGCGCGATGTGGATGAATCCCCTAGCTTGAGGAGTAGGGCGAGTATATCCCCAGGTCATAGCGTCCGGTATATGTGGGTGAGGGATTTATCTCACTTTCAGGGAAGGAATATGACCGCCTCCACTACGTTTATATTTTCGGCCGAGTTAGTGAGCAATTTCATCTCGGGGAAACTAGGTTTTGTGAGCACACCTAGTGAGATAGCATTTTAGAGATAATCATCCGGTGAGGGTATACTCGAAAGGATGGATACACGTATGATATATGTTTGGATGTTAGTAAAGGTACGTATAATATGGTAGTAAATATTATATGTAGGTGATAATACAGTGTGATGTATTTACCTTATATAACTCGGGTTACAGTTATATGCTGTTAATTAATGAGAAATTAACTAAGTTATTCATTTGTGGGAATAATACAGTGTGAGATGGATTTACTTTATATAACTTGTGAGCCGGTTATATGCTACTATTTAAGAGGAATAAATTAAGTTAATTGTGAGATAACTTATAATTCAAGAAATTATTATACTCGGGTTAGAGTAATATGGCAAGGGAAGGTTATACAAGGACTAGTTGGACGGGGTAGTACAACTAGGCGGGGTTAAGGTAACCGGTAGGTGTGCACAATAGTGGAGGGGTGAGAATGTCCTCAAGGGAGTTCGACAATAACTTAAATATGAAAAGCATTCATGCATTTTAAATTACTGCAGTTAATTCACTTGCTAAATATTTTCAAAATGTTTTGGGTTCTAACCCTTTCTATAAAACTATTTTCAAAACCTTTTAGGTGTCCAGCCACAGGGACGCCAGTATTGATATTCTATTCCAGGGACACGGAGCTGCAGCATATGTGGATGCTAGCAGGGGTTTGGTTTAGACGCATCATTCATTCATTCCTAGAGAAGGAATCTTGTATCAGTTTCAGTTTTATTTAGGGCTTGTCTCCCAGACTTCTCGATACAGTTTTCAAGCATAATTTATTCAGGTGTTGAATATTTGTATTGGGTTATTTATTTGGTGACCGGTGATTTATTCGGCAAGTTGTGTAATTATGATTCAGTTTATTTTCATTCAGTTGTGTGAATGGTTTATATTTTTATTCCGCATTTACTGTTTTGGTTTAATTAAAAAGGTTAACATTTGGCACCAGTTTTTTGGAATACTAGGTGGTTAGTAAGTTTTAAAACATTTTCGACAGTGATGCTAAGGATGATCCAACTGAGATTCCTGTTTTAATTTGGTATAGGACTGATCACCCGGTATTTTATTAGGCGGGGTGTCACAACAAATCTCCCCCTTTTTGGCTATTCCGTTACAAACATATAACATAAAACTGAAAACCAAATTACATATAACCCTTTAAGACGAATAGAATATCCTAATACCATCCCAAACCCTGAAATGGATAGGTACAAAGATAGATTTGTCTTCAAAACAATGTCTTAAAATATCCACTTCTTCTTTGTCTTCTTTTGGACACTTTTTCTTCATCGAGTGCAATCCAATTATGATCTTCCAAAATACCTGCACACATGAAAGAAAGCAAATATCCCATGATGCATCGAGTTTTAAATATATCAAATAAAATGCATACTGATCTGAAAATCTCCCCTATAAATCAAACTCCCCCTGTAATTTGTTCTCCCCCTTTTATTTTGTCCGAAATAGACAAGGAGTAAAAACTAATCATGAAACGTGTAGGGAACATCACCAAGCATAAAAGATATCATCATAAAAGATATGAATGAATGAACATGCATTGATAATCTCAAAGGACATCACAAACTATTTTTTATTTTTTTATTTTTTCAAGTGAAAATAATCTTACAAAAACAACACACCATGGATAAACACAAAAATAACCGAATTATGGAAACATAATGTAGGGGTATGAACATATTCTATAAGTTATCAACGTAGACAAACATAACATATGTTCACAAAGGAATGAGGCACCACTAAAGAAAGATCTCAAAGTCTACCTTAGGTGTAAATATGGTGAACTCGAGTGAAATTGACTTAACCCATTCAACGAATCAAGATCATACATGATTTTGACACCAATAATGCCCAAAACTATGTAATGATTTTAAGAGAATTTTTCAGGATGTTCAAACCCATCAATCTTCGATTAAACCCTTCAAAACTCACTTATTGAATATTTTATCTCAAATGCTTTTGAAGAAATCAATGCTCATATGTAGCGAAGCATCAATGTTCTTTGAAATTGGCCTGAAACTTTATATTTTTTTTCTTTTTATATGCCTTTAATCTTTTAGGACCTTTTTTTTCGAATGATGACTGTGGGTAACCGAAATTTAGAACTATGGGCCTGGACGAGTAGCCCAGTCCTGGCAGCCTAAAGTCTAGGCCCCTCATCTCTTATATTGATCTGGTCTCCCCCCATGATCTCATGAAGGGAAGTTATAGGGGATATGGAAAATGTGGAGGAACCCATCACCTCCACTTACCTACATGTACATGTATATATTAAACCCTAGGTCTGAGGTAAAAGGACAAGTTGTATTCTCTGTAATTACTCTCCGGAGTATATAGAAATAATATCGATTGCACCACCGTGGACGTAGGCACATCTTTACCGAACCACGTACATCCTTTGTTGTTTGATTGACATTTAATATTCCTTGTTCTTCCTTGGTAATTGCTTCTCTCGTATTTATTTGTTTTGCATAATAATTGTCACCATAATTGGCGCCGTCTGTGGGAATCGTTCATCTTTCCCTGAGAAAAGCCCACACCAAGAAAGGAGTTTAAGATGTCTGGTCATAGCAGCAATGCCCATCAAGCATGAGATATTCAAGAGCCACCTTCTCCTCGCAGGATTAGGTCTGAAGTCCGACGTTCAGATCAGAGAGCTCACCTGGAAAGGCCAGCCTCAGAAGAAAGTCAGGGACTAGCGAGGTCCACGCAGATATCCAAATTGATTGATGTTCACGAGGAAAGTCTCCACGAGCAGAGGGAGTCTTCTCGCAGATACGAGGCTGAGAATGCTTGCTTGAAAAGAAGACTGGAAAGATTGGAGAGGGTGCTTCGTCCTGATACCAGAAGACGCCCATATCGCACTCCTAGCCCTCAGGCGAGCAAGTCTCGCAGCCGAGGAAGGAGCCCTAGGTGAGAATATCAAAAGGTCAAAGGTGGCGAATCAGACAACGACCTTCGCGAATAGCTGCGAAGAGCTCGCCACTACCAGAGCCCTGATCGCAGCGACGAGAACATACGAACCTTGGTCCGTAGAGAGATGGACCAATATCCAGCTCACCACATTACAAGATCAACCAGAGAACTCGTAAAGAGAGATCTCAAAACCCAGATGAAGTCACCCTTCACGAGGGAAATCGAAGAGGAAGAGGCGCCCAAGAAATTTGCCATTCCAAGGTTCAAGATTTACAATAGAAAAAACTGATCCCATCGATCACGTCAGGCAATATCGACAGGCCATGACCCTCTGGCATCATCGAGATGCCCTGATGTGCCGCATTTTTCCCTCGAGCCTGCATGATGCGGCACAGAAGTGGTTCGAAAGGCTCCCCCATCAGTCAATCAAGAATTTCAAATCCCTAGCCAAAATTTTTACGGCCCGATTCATTACCAGTAGCTCCCATCCCAAAAGGATGGATGATCTGCTAATAATGAAGAAAACGCCTCAAGAGACCCTACGAGACTGCGCAAAAAGATATTGGGAGTTATTCAATGAGATCGAGGACTGCGCGGAGGAAGTGGCAGTGGCCTCCTTCAAAATTGGGCTCCTTAGTTCTTCCCTCCTCTACCTGTCCCTAACGAAGAAGGAGGCTATGACTATTGACGACCTAATGGCCCGAATCGAAAAATACACAAAGGTGGAAGATGTCACCTGCATTAATACAGGAGAAAATGATCGAGCTAAACTCACTACCAAGGGAAGTGAGAAAACTGAGAGCCAGAAGAAAGGAGGAAATAATGGAGGTAAAAATGGCTCCAAGAATGGAGGAAACCATGACGTGTCGAAAGCATTCCAGGCGGTCAACACCGTCTTCAAAGAACCAATTTACAAAATTCTCGTGAAGATCAAATATGAGCCATTCATCAAGTGGCCCAAGAAAATGGGAGGAGATCCCTCGAAGAGGAACAATGCATTAAGATGCGCTTTTCACAAAGAAGGAGGACATAAGACCGAGTACTGCAAAGCTCTTAAGTCTCAGCTCGAGGAGTTGGCCCAGTCTGGGCACTTGAACGACTTTGTAGAAAAGAGGGCAGAGAAAGTGGCTGCCAACATAGAAGCGAGACCCGACAACGTGCTGGAGGATGATGCGGGACATGAGTTTGTAGTAATCCATAGAGCATCTGACATCAAGCAGATATAAGGGAACTCGGCTCGAATGGAAGTGAAAAAACTTACGGCGTTAATGCAGGCCTTTCAAATCGATCCAGTAAAGTCCCAGTCAGGAAAGCGTCGACGAGCGGAGGACGTCAACTATAATAAGCATATTGTTTTCACGAATGAAGATCTGGTGGGGGTGAGAACCCCACATCATGATGCCCTGGTCATTACACTCAGGATAGCCAACTTTGACATCGACAAGCTGCTCGTCGATCAAGGAAGCTCATCCGAAGTAATGTACCTCGACCTATTCAGAAAATTGAAGTTGAGCATCACCGACTTAAAGGAAGCTACTGTTACTTTGGTCGGCTTCGCTGGAAAAATGACCATTCCCCTAGGCAAGATAGTACTTCCAGTACGCGCTAGAAACGTCTCCAAGATGATCGAGTTTTTGGTAGTTGACATCGATTCACCGTACCAGGCCATCCTCGGCAGGGGATGGCTTCATGCGATGAAGGCAGTCTCCTCGGCCTACCATCAGAAGCTTAAATATGTAACCGAGAGAGGAGTAATGGAGATCCACGATGATCAAGCAACAGCGAGGAGGTGCTTCATAGCAGCCATCCGACCAAGGCCAAAAAAGAAGGGCAGTCAACCCAGGGAGAAAGTTGAAGAAGGTGAGACACCTTCCAAATAGAAATTAAAGTACGGAAGACCTGGAATAGAGGAGACCAGGCTCCTCCCCTCTGAGCGTGTCATCGAAGACCTTGTAGAAGTTATGGCTGAGGTTGGTAATAGTAGTTGAGTCTTCTTGATTAGAGCATCTCTCACCAACCAAGAACAAAAGGAGTTGACAACCTTGCTGAGGCACAATGTAGACGTTTTCGCATGGGTACCATACAAGCTGCCTGGAATCGATCCTAGTATGGTCTGTCATCAGCTACACGTTGACCCTGCATTCAAGCCAATCACGCAGAAGGCACGGAGGACTACACCCGAGAAGACTAAAGCGGTCGATAAGGAAGTTGAAAAACTGTTGGATGCAGGATCCATACGGGAAGTGCAATTCCCCAAGTGGTTGTCCAACCCAGTAGTACTTTTGAAGAATAATGGGAAGTGGAGAGTTTGCATTGACTTCACTGACCTCAACTAATAGTTTCCCCCTCCCAAAGATAAACCAACTTGTAAACGCCACTGCAGCCCATGAACGAATGAGCTTCCTAGACGCATACTCAGGATATCACCAGATCCTCTTGTATGTCCCTGAACAGGACTAAACGGCATTCATCACGATAGTTGGGTTATATTGCTACAAGGTCATGCCCTTTGAGCTCAAAAATACTGGGGCAACCTATCAGCGGTTGGTCACTAAAATGTTCAAGGATCAAATGGGAGATAAAATGTAGGTCTACATTGATGACATGCTCGTTAAGAGCAAGAAGATGGAAAATCACATCTCGGACCTATCAAAAACCTTCGAAATCCTCAGGAAATACCGGATGAAACTTAATGCGAGCAAGTTTTCTTTCGGTGTCCAGTCAGGAAAATTTCTTGGGTACTTGGTTAGTAAGAGAGGCATAGAGGCTAACCCAGACCAGATCGATGCAATCAACAGGGTACAACCACCTCGAACAATTCGGGACGTGCAAAAGCTCACTGGAATGCTCGCTGCCTTAAATCGCTTCATTTCCAAATCCTCCGAGAAGTGCAAGCCTTTTTTCTAGCTTCTAAAGGGGAGTAAACCGATAGAATGGGACCCAGATTACTCGCGAGCATTGGACGAGCTCAAATACTACCTAAGCACTCCACCGCTGCTTGTCATACCATAGCAAATGGATTATTTGTACCTGTACCTCTCTGTATCCAATCACACTGTCAGCTATGCGCTAATATGTGAGGTTGTAGGGATCCAACACCCCATTTATTACGTGAGCAAAACCTTATTAGACGTCGAGTAAAGGTACCTGCCATTGGAAAAGCTTGCATATGCCCTAGTAATAGCCTCGAGGAAGCTGAAGCATTATTTCGAAGCTCATACTATCATCATCCTTACCTCGCATCCCCTTAAGACGGTCCTAAGGCAAGCAGATTTGACGGGCAGATTGTCTAAGTGGTCAGTCGAGCTCGGCCGATTTGACATCCAATTTCAACTAAGGACAGCTATCAAGGGTCAGATCCTTACTAATTTCATAGCCGAATTCACGGGCGAAGAACTCTTCGACCAACCTCAACCAACAAGGCAAAAGAAGAACCAAGCAATAATGGAAACCTGGAAACTATTCGTTGATGAAGCCTCCAACTCAAAGGGGGTAGCGGTAGGCATTGTTCTCATCACTCCAGAGAACACAATCCTTGAACAAGGAATCAGGATTGGATTTGCAGCCTCCAATTACGAAGCAGAGTACGAAGCCCTAATAGCCGGTCTCCAAAAGTCGCAAGCTCTAGGAGCAAAACGTTTACAGGTGTTTGGCGATTCTCAACTAGTCTCCAATCAGATAAGTGGATATTACAATGCGAAGGATGACTGAATGGCATCCTACCTCGCCTTGGTGAGAAAATTAATGACGAGCTTTGAAGAGATCAACATCCGGTAATTTCCCAAGGGCCAAACAGTCATCCTGATGCCTTAGCAGCTCTGAGTTCGGTAGTTGATTCTAGCCTTAAAAGGATCATTCCCATCGATTTCCTCATTTGTCCAAGCATTAACCACAACAGCAAGATGCCAAATGTGGAACAAATACTCCATGTGGGATCAGCCCCCAGCTAGATGGACCCCTTAAAGGACTATTTAAAGGAGGGAACGCTCCCAGAGGACAAGAAAACTGCCCACCAGATAAGAGTCAAAGCTGCTCCCTTTCACTTATCCACAGGAGGTGACTTGTATATGAAGTCCTTCTCCGGTACCTACCTTAGATGCGTCCACCCAGGCGATGTCGAGCAAGTGCTATGCGAGCTTCACGAAGGAATCCTTGGAAATCATGTCGGAGGAAGGTCTCTAGCCTTTCGAGCAATGAAGGAAGGCTATTGGTGGCCATATATGCAAATGGACTCCGCGGTATATGTCCGCAAATGCCTAAAATGCCAACTTCACGCTCCTATGGTCCACCAACCCGCCAGCGACCTAAAGTCCCTGACCAGCCCATGGCCCTTCGCCCAATGGGGAATGGACATCGTGGGACCACTGCCCACCGCTGCCGGCAATCGCAAATACCTGTTGGTTGCAATTGACTACTTCACCAAATGGATCGAGGCAGAACAACTGGCTAACATTCGAGATGCTGATATGATAAGGTTCATATGGAGGAATATAATCACTCAATTCGGAATCCCTAGGACCATCATCACTGATAATGGAACACAATTCGAGAGTGGCCCCTTTCAGGACTTCTGTAACGAACACGGGATCAGGCACCACTAAAGTTCGGTGGCCTACCTTCAGAGCAATGGACAAGCTAAAGCTTCCAAAAAAACTGTGATCGATGGATTGAAGAAGCGATTAGAGAGAGCCAAAGGCGCATGGGCAACCGAGCTACCCCATATGCTATGGGCATACCGAACCACTCCTCGGCGAGTAATAGGAGAAACCCTATTTTCACTAACATATGGCATGGAAGCAGTCATCCCACTAGAAGCGGGTTTGCCAACAATGAGATCCAACCTTGTCGACCAAGGCCAGAATGATGAGGCATTGCTCGTTGAACTCGACCTAGCCGACGAGCGCATAGAACTTGCCCTAGTTAAGCTTGCGAGCTATCAGCAACAGCTCGCGAAGCACTACCACAAAAGGGTTAACTCGAGAAGATTCCAAGTTGGGGACTATGTTCTAAGGAAAGTCCTGGGCAGCACGGTGAAGTCATCAGACAAAAAGCTAGGCCCAAACTGGGAAGGACCCTTTAAAATAACTAAAGACGACCTACAAGGTGCCTATCATTTGGAAACGATGGAGGGCAGAGAGATACTACGAGCATGGAACGCAGCTAATCTCAAGAAATTCTATTTTTAAATTCTCAAGGAATCCTATTTTTGAATCTTTTTCTTGTATTTGTTATGTGAGAGGGCAGTTCATTTCCCTTATTACTAATGAAAGTTACTTAATTGATTACACTCTGATCAGTAATAGCTGCATTTATTGCACATCTTTTCCAAATCACAGGCACGATGGTCGATATAGTAGGGGAATACCCCTCCTCCGGTCATCGTCATGAAACACGAGAGACCTCTTAGCATTGCCCCTGGCAATATATAAAGCCCTACAGAGGATTCTTAGGCAATGCGACCAGATTTTATACTGGTCATCAAACCTACTTCGGTTGAGCAAAATCCTAATCGAATGAAGACATCCAATACCAGGTGTGTCCTCGCTAATTGCCCTACTTAGGCCTAAGGGAGTGTGAAGACACAACCTAAAAGGTAAAGTGGGGCACAATGGTACTTTGGTATTATACTGGATTGGGGGGACACTTGCATGACAAAACAAAAAAAGATTATGAAGCAGCAAGAATATAAAAAGTTGGATGAACACGTTTAGTCGGCGAAATTGCCCAAAACACGAACTTTTCATTAATCCATTATATTTACAACAATGATAATACCTGTTTAGTCGGCGAAGCTCGCCCAAAGCATTTACATTATAAAAAATACAAAAGAATAACAATTGGAAAAATCTCAAGGGGGTGGAAGCCTCCGAGCAAGATAATCAGCCACTATAGCTCTTCGTCTGTCATCAGGGGTAGGGGCTAACTCTTCCACAACCTCATTTGCGTCCGACTCCAATAATTACCGAGGAATAGCATCGATGGGGATCCATCGATCATCCCTCCTGAATGGGTTGGGCATCAGAGTGGAGGAAGACATCTCGTGACGATACCATAACACCGAGTTCCTCGGGACCTGCAGCTCCTTCAAGGCACTTAACCACCCTCTGATGAAAGAAAGTTCCTCGAACTCAGATAATATTGTTAGAGCATTCAGCCAGCCTTGATCATAACCGTCAGCCCACGCTAGCCGAGGACCTTTCTTGAACAAATGCCGCAATCGGGTAACGTCCCTTTGAAGCCCAACAGCAATTACGTATGCTCACCGGACATCATTGCATAGCTCTTCCATCTCCTTATCACGAAGTTCTTCTGCTTCCCTGTTTCTACCCTTGATGCTCCTACTAGCTCGCGGAAGGGGAGGACGAGTGGAACCTCGCGACATAGGAGGAGTAGATCTAGCTCGCGATGATGAGAAGCCTTGCAGAACTGCTGGAACAGTGCTCGGTGCATGCTCCCTAAGTTGTAAGACTTCCCTCCTCAGATCTTCATTCTTCTGCTGAAGGAATACCCCAACTTGGTTGATCTCGGTGGCCTCCAGTAATCTTGTTCTCAGCACATTGACTTCATCTTGCATTGAGGCACCAAAGGCTTCCATTTCCTGGAGCCTGTCCTTCAGCTTAGCCACTAGCTCGGATTGCTCCTTATATTTCTGATTTCTAGACCTAAGGGACTTGCAAAGTTTAACAAAGGCCTGGCGAACTTCAGGGCTCGCGTTGGGATTAAGGGTCCTGCCCAATTGGGAAGTAGCAGGAATATAATCATCCACATCAACTAACTACAAGTAAAAGAAAGATAGAGGAGAGAAAGAGATCAGCACAAGCAAAAATGAAGCCTTTTCATTAATAAGGATTGAGGTTACATCAGATTGAAGAAAGAAAATTTACATACTAGAAAAAGCAAAAATACAAAGCAACCCTATTAATTAACAACCTCAGGTGGCCCAGAGGTGGATGGCCCCTTCTCCTTATCAGCATCAGCAGGAGCACTGTCCTCGACAGGGGTATCCTCTATCCTTTTAGTAGAAGAAACATCAGCAGAAGTCACCTGAGGGACAAGGTCAGGGCCTTCAATAGCTGGGGCGGGGTCCTCGTCTACGACTGGCCTCGGCCCTGGGTCATGCTCGTCAAAGAGTGGGGATGCTACATCCACCCCGGTAGCTACGAGCACCTTGTTCCATCCTTTTTTGAAGTTCAGACGGCTAATATAGCCTATCTGAACTTTAGCATCTTCGTATGCCGCAACCCAGCCGGAATTGTAAGAGTCTTCCTTGGCGGTGACAGCCTCGGACTCCTTCTTTTTCAGCTCTTTAGAGAGCACCCTTTTCTCCTCCATGACAGCAAGTTTGCTTGAGCAAACTAGATCATAGGCCTGCCTCAGCTCCTTTAGATCCTTGATCGCCGCATCCTTCTCCTTGATCGCAGTGGTAAGAGCCAAGTCGGATGAAATCCGAGCAGCATCAACAGCCTTAAAATTGGCCTTGATCTCCTTACCCTTCTTCTTCAGGGCAGAGTTTTCTTGCTCCAGTTCACTGTTCTTCTTCACCATCTCGTCGCGTGAACGATACAGCACAGCGAAGTCAGTAACGAACTGTGAAAAAGAGAAGGCATTAGAAGAGGAAAATGAAGAAAATTAGAGAAAAAGAAAGAGAAAATCTTACCAGGGCAAGACTCTGGCTAGTCTGAAGGGATAAATGCTCTGACCCTATCGCCCTTTGTCGATTAGTCGAGAGGACAGCTCTCTTGAGTAGGGCTGGGGCTAGCTTAGGAGAAATTGCCACGGAGGCCCCCTCTAGTAGAGCAGATACCGGGACTAAGGCATGCCCAGCCTTCCTCCTCGCCTCAGCTCTCCTCTTCTCCTCCTCCATCTCGCTTTCTCTCTTCCTCCTCTCCTCGACCCTCTTCTTTTCCTCCACTTTCTTCCTCTCTTCTTCCTTTCTTATGTCTCTCTCCCTCGCCTGCTCCTCTTCCTTCCTTCTCCTCTCCTGCTCCTGAGTAGAGGACCGGGAACCAGTAGCCACGACCCCAGAAGTAGACGTTTATTTCATCGACCTCTGTACAAGAAGCATGTGGTCCTCATCATCATCATCATCTCTAATCAAGTTCTTCCTTGGAGGGATCTCTTCACTTGAACTGCTGTAAGCGCTCGACGATCCTCCAGCTTCAGAATCCTCCTCACAATCAGAGGAACTGCTACTGTCAAAGCTCCCTTCACCCAAATTACTCACAGCTCCTGTAAGCTCACTTTCAGAGCTTCTCTCCTCTTCGTCCAACTGGATAGGCTCTGCAGTAGTCTCTTCGAAGGAATCAAACTCTGGTACACTATCCACAAGCCGTGCTATGAAGTTGGAGCCAACGTTCTTGTACTCGAGAAAAAAGGCAGCAGACCTGGGATGTTCACCGTCAGCCAGAGGCTCCCTGATATTCTAAGCTTTTACCAATTCTGAGATACGAACCTCACTGAGAGCAGGCTCCAAGTTCTTCGACCTCGCTGTGGAAGAAAAAGGAAAGAGGAGATAGAAAGGTCACAAATCAGCAAAAGTTAAAATAATAGTACAATGACTACCTATATATTCCTCTCCGTAAAAAAGAACAGTGAACCTCTCAGACCTCGACCCTTCAAATTGGGGAGAAAACTGCCAATTTCTAACTAGGAAACCTTCTTGCCAGTAGTCCTTATGGGAATCAGGTAGATTTACTACCAATACCCTGTCAGGGCTCCTAGTCTTGAGGTATAAGACACCTGAGCTAGTTCGAGAAAAGGAGTAACAAAAGTAGACCTCGACAAGTCCTAAACTAGTGCCATACAATTGATTTATCCTATGCATGCCATTCACTATTTTCCACACATTGGGCGAGCATTGTGCGGGAACGATATTAAAATAGCCAAAAAAATGCAAAAATAAATCATTAGGGGGAAAAGTAAGTCCCCCTGGGAAAGCAGCAAGACATGGATATAATGGACATCCTCTATATCCCTAATGTTCCTAGGAGGGGAGGCACAACACTCAATATCTACCCACTCAGGGATGTTATAGAACTTCCTAAATTTAGAGATTGACCTATTTCCAATCTTCGCCATCGGAAGACTCAAGAAAAGATATAAACCAAAGAGAAAGTACAAAGAAAAGTCATAGGAAACTTACAAAATAGAAGATCGTTTCAAGTGATGAAGAAGCACGAGCTCAAGGAAACTAAGAAGCAATGGGGATGGAGATTGAGAGAAGAAGGTACGAGGCGCTAGAGTTCTCAGAAGATAGAAGAATACTGGAAAGGCTGAAGCGACGGGAGAAAATGTGGCTATTCCAACAAGCTTTCAAAATCTAATCATAGTGCACCATAAGCGAAGCGAGTGCCACCAAATCAACTTCACAGCTTTCGAGGAATCGAAAATCGACCATAATGGCTGAGCATTTAAATCTATTGAGCCCATAAACACGGCCCAACAAATTTAGGGGCAATTGTGGGTACCCGAAATTTAGAACTATGGGCCTGGACGAGTAGCCCAGTCCTGGCGGCCCAAAGTCTAGGCCCCTCATCTCTTATATTGATCCAGTCTCCCTCCGTGATCTCATGAAGGGAAGTTATAGGGGATATGGAAAACGTGGAGGAACCCATCACCTCCACTTACCTACATGTACATGTATATATTAAACCCTAGGTTCGGGGCAAAAGGGCAAGTTGTATTCTCTATAATTACTTTCTGGAGTATATAGAAATAATATCGACTTCACCACCGTGGACATAGGCAAATCTTTGCCGAACCACGTACATCCTTTGTTGTGTGATTGACATTTAATATTCCTTGTTCTTCCGTGGTAACTGCTTTTCTCGTATTTATTTGTTTTGCATAATAATTGTCACCACAATGACTATTCACGAAAAGTCAACGTGTCTTTCGCAGACCAATTCCATTGTTTAAAATATATACCACATTTACCATAGATATGATTTTTAATTTTTCCAATCCGAGAAATGCTTCTTACAATAACTACTTTCATTATCTCATTTTTTTTCACATTTGGTTCATTTTAAAAGCAAGATTGAGATGGAAACAGTACAAACGTTATGTGCACGTGTGTATTAAAGGTAACAAGGATTCAAACATGTAGCAAGTAGTCATCATATGGCATCTTAATGACTCCCCACATTATAAAGCACAAAATAAAAGTTGTCACGTTTCAAAACACTACAAAAACAACCATGTGGATATGGAATGAATTGGTGACTCGGACATCTCTAACGTTCATCCACACATGGTCTATAAAAATATAAAACTTTTTTTGAATTTTTCAAAATTTTTATAAAAAATAAGTTCTTTTTGGCCTTTTTACTTTTTCTAAAAAGAAAGTGAAATCTTTTTCTATTTTTCCAAAAAAATTCAAGTAAAACAAAACTCTATTTGAATTTTTTCAAAAAAATATATCAAAATGGAAAATATAAGTACAATGATAGTACAATCTAGTAATAGGACTATAAAATATGAACATGAAAGGAATCATATGATATAAACAAGTCTCAAACACAATCATTAGGCCCAAAGGAGTTCTCCAAAGGAGATGACATCCTTTGAATAACATCCATAAGATCTTGTGAAGTCTTGACTAAATAATATACTTTCTCTAAAACTCTCTAAAAATATTTCATGTGATGTGCGGGAGCATGTAGAGCAGTGTGTGTGGGAGTGAGTGTGGGAACACATGTAGTAGCATATATACCTATGAGACACTATCCCTAACTTAAAACAAAATTCCCTAAGGTGACCTCTTTGCTTGCAATGGGAATAAACATTCATGGGCTTGGGTTCACCTCTCTCAAAACGTCCAGATCGATTTTTTCTACAAGGAAACTGACGCCTAGGTTGGTTAGGTTGAGGCCGATATGGAACTAACATAAACTCGGGAGTCAGATTGAGTGTAACATGGGAAGTGGATGAACTGTCATAACCAATTCTTAGCCTCTCAATATTACCCAAAACGGGATCGAGGAGCATCGTTCCTTCCTTCTTAGGTGTGTCTTCTAAAGTAACCTTAACCTCTTGGGTACGTTCGATATCTCTCTTGAGTTGGGATATATGGGCATTAAATTTCTCACGAGTCTCTAACGAAGATTGAAGATCTCCTGTAAAACTAGATACCACTATATCCTTAGGCTTAATGGTTTTAAGGAACATATGTATCTCATAAGTCTGAAGGTCTCCTATGAGTTCTTCTAACCTAAGAATGTCTAAGATCCCTAAAGAGTTAAGCATGGTGACCATAGGAATAAAGAGGTAAGGGCTGACCTCAAAATCTTTTTAACAACCTTAGTCTTAGGAATTTTCTCACCCAAATTAAAACCAGTGTTTAGGATATCTAAAAACCTAGCATAACATTCATCAAAACTCTCGAACTCTAACATAGTGATGGTCTCAAATTGAGTGGTCAAAATTTTAAGCTTAGATTCCTTCACAGCGCTGGTACCCTCATGTGTTAACTGGAGGATATCCGATGCTTCCTTAGACGTAGTGAAAATCATAATGCGTCAAAACTCGCCAAGGGTGATAGCTCCATAAATAACACCAAGGCCACGGGAGTTATAAGTGCTCTATTTGAATTCATCATCAGTCCAAGAGGAGATGTGTTTAGGATTTGTGACATTACCAACAGTGTTCATGGGAGGAGTCCACCCTCATTCACATACTAACCAAGCTCTTTCATCTATGGATTTTAAACCATCTCTCATTCGGGCTTTCCAATAGGCATAGTCCAATCCATCAAAAATTAGCATCCTATTATATAAGTTCTCCATAAAAAAAATTGTAATTTTTTAAAATCAATTTTTTAAAACAATTGATATCACATAATTTTTTTGCAAAAGATTTGCACTTCACGATAATTTGGTGAAATTTGCTCTGATACCAATTTGAGTGTGTGCAATTATCTAATGGTATAACTTATTAAATTCCGATGACGATCCACACCAATTTTAATTCTTTAACCCTAGAAGACGCAACTATGTGATTTAAAACATATATCAAACCACACATGTAATGAAAACAGAGTTTTAGGAAAAATCACCTCAGGGCAATAGGTTTTATTCACTTTATAAAATTTACAAATCACAACTTACAAATTCTATAAAGGAATCTACAATGATCCTCTCAAGAACCACACGACATTAGCCTTCCTTCAGTTTTGATCCTCACCAGAATCACAAGAACCGCAGTCCTTCATCTTCACCTGAAAATAACCTCAAGTTTCACCAGTCAGCCGTGGATATGCCTTGTCCACAAAGGTTGTATGCAAGTTATAAACTATAGGGTTTAAACTTAATTCAGTCAATTAAAGTCTGGGAATGGAATTTGTGAATCAAAAGGGTTTTCTAAACTCAAAAGGTTGAAAATTTTGGTTAAAGATATATAGAATCAGTTCTGACAAAAGTCTGAACGAAATCAAACACGAAACATGTATTTATAAGATAGACATAAACTTTGAGGCAACGATTTCATTCAAACGAGAAAGAACTCTTATTTGAACGAGAAAATACCTAGTTTGAACGATAACAAGTTTGTTTGAACGAAATCCTAATCTCGTTAGAACGAGCTTCGAACGATGTAAAATAGTACGCCCTCATGAGATATTTGATCGAAGAAACCTTCAAACGACCACTTTTAACGAGAAGACAATCTCATTTGAACGAGATTTTCATCTCGTTTGAATAAGATGCACATACTTTAAATATTTTTAAATAAGGAAAATCTGCCTCAATTTTTTTAAGAAAACATATTTTTTCCAGTTTGAATAAAAATAAACATCCCAAAATAAATTCAAGGAACAAATTTAAACTTGATAGCATTATACCTTCATATAATGGAGATGCTGGAACGTTGGAGATGTTGTATCTTCACATTTTGTCTTAGCTTGAATCAAACGATAGCGGGATATGCCAAAAACTAATGTAAGCCTAAGACATTTGAGCAATGAGAGAAAATATGCTCTTATAAAAATATTTCTTGAAAATTATCCTTCAAACCCCGTCTTTTTAAAAATATATAAGAACTAGGGTTTTGTTGTAATCCATACAACATTTAGTGTGGAAATTACTGAAATAATAGGTCAAATGATTTGACGAATAATGTTAAAAAGATGATGCCAATGATTGTTCAATTAAAGTTTTCCCCTCATTGAAAATTTCCAGTCGAAAAAGTCTTTTTATTCTAAGAGAATTTCAAGGATACTCTTTCCTTTCTTTTCCGATGTTGAAAATAAGAAAGACTACTGATCATCCCATACCAGCAAAAGCTTGATTGTCCTTAAAACATAAGTCACCTTTCTTATACACTAATTCTACTGCATCTTTTATGCAGAAACCCAAAGCTTAGCCGTCGTTTACCAATTTAGACCTAACTGCAATCTTTGACCATTTTAAAACTAAGGAGCCAATTAATTTCTTTATTTATCACCTTAATTTAAGCTGACAAACCGCTTTGTTTGTCTCCTCAATTTTAGTGTTGCCCTCAAACTTAAAACACTCAGCCGGTAAATTAATTACCCATGAACCCGACCTGCCAAACTAGCCATGAGTTACGATTATAAACCATTTGACCTATTATTTTAATCCCTGTATGAAACTATTTGTATCGCAACAAGAAGAAATGGGACCTAATTATTTGGGCCAATTAACACTAGTCATAAATCCCCAATTGGACCATAAAAATGCTGGCCAATGCATTTTTTCTTAAAAGGGACAAACTTAATTAATTAAATAAATTAACCCAAACCTTATCAAGTAAAAAAAATTACATCAAATCATTCTAAAAGGTTGTACCCAATGAACAAGGCTCCCTCCTAACTGCAGAGTTAGGAAGAGTCAGATATAAACTGACCTTACCCCATATATGGAGAGACTGCTCTTATATCTCGAACCCGAGTCCAACTATAGCTTAGGCGAGGGAACTTTCCAACTCACCAAGGTAGATCTTTATATAGTTGAAATTGTCTTATCTCCAAAACTCTCATTAATTAATATAAGGAGTACTAAGATTCCAAAATTCTTATTAATTAATCATAATTCTTTCTTTTAAATTCATAATTTGTTACAATATGTTACTTTAATATATAAATACACATTTTTTTAATTGCTCAAATTAAATTTGGGTGACTTCTTTATTTATTGAATCATCATTAATAAATTTATATTCCTTTATATAATGGGGTATTACATTAGAAAGAACCTAGAAAAAAGACATAAAAAGATAAAAAAGAAAAATAGAGGCTTATAACTCGACTTTATAGATACAAGTAATGAACGGTCAGTATTTATATATATATATATATATATATATATATATATATATATATATATATATATATATATATAGAGAGAGAGAGAGAGAGAGAGAGAGAGAGAGAGCGAAAGAGAGATAATATGGTATAGGGGTGTTTGAATAGTGTTAACGATCCAACGGGTGTGATTTGTTCTACTGGTGCGATCTAAGGGTCTTAGAGTGTGCCATGTCATATGGAGGACCTTTTGACGTGGGAAATGAGCCCTACCCCCGTTTCCCTCATTCACTTCCCTCTCACTCATTTCAGCTCTCTCTCCTAAACCTACCCAATTACCTCATTCTCACCCTCCCACCCTTCAGCTCCAAGGTCGTCGACTTCCGCATCCAAGGCCACCGCCCTCAGGTAATCCCTCTCTCACTCTACTTCACATGCACACACACCAGCACACATGTGTAAACACATACACATGCACATACGCACGCACAGATCATCATATGCCTCCGTCTCTCCCTCTCCCCCACTACCCATTCACAAAAACCACAGATCTGAAAATTTTTAGTAATTTTTAGCTATAAACATAGTTATTTTATTGGAGACGATTGTCGCCCCCTTCAATGTATGATATTTTTATCTTTATGTTTATCGTTTAATATTTAGGTGTTTCATTCGTGTTGGCTGAATTTCAGAGTACTCTTGTTAGGGTTTCAATTATAATTTCACATTATGATATTTAGGTTTCAATCTTTGGCATTTTGTGCTATGATTTGCTTAAAAAGAGTAATTTCCATAATTTTTCTTTCATTACTAATGATTTCATCATTTTGAAATTTCACTCGCCAGTGGTTTTAAAAAACAGGCAATACCGGTACATGTCCCAATTTTGTAATGGTTTAGTTGCCTCTACAGTTGATCGAGCAGTGAAAACGACCCTTAAAGAGGTAAACTTTTGTTAACTTAGTTATTGTTGAGGATCTGATTTATCCATTTTATATATTCGTTGAGCTAGGTTAATCCACTATACTTTTCTATAGTATATCACACACACACACAACCTTTTGTTTTAGGGTTTTTTGAAATTTAGGGGTTTGATTTTGGGGTTTCAATTTTAGGTGATGGCTTGTGGATTCGATGTATCTTTCACATTAGAGCTGAATATGTAGGGGGTTTATGATATCAAATTTGGGCATTATAGATGAATTTTTACGGTGTTTGAATTGTAAAATACTATGTGTTGTATATTTCACATTATAGTTGAATATTTATGGGGTTTACGATTTCATTTCCGCATTATAGTTGAATTTCAGGTTCAAACATTATATGATGGTTTAGTTTCAATTTTTTATTTTGTACAATACTATATGTTGGGTCTCTAACATTATAGATGGTTTTTTATGTTGTTTGAGTTGTACATTTTATTTTGTATATAGAACACATATATAACTTATTTTAGAATGACTGAGTGTGAAAGTTGTTCTACGAAGTACCTCAGTATATCCGTTTTGAAGTTAAATATTTGTTCTTTTAACTTCCACTATGGTGAGGTATTTTGACTCGAAACATGTATTATCTCACACTAATCTACGGCAACCTCTTTTATCGTTATTTTTTAATTTGTTAAATTTTGAGGAGTACCTAAAATAATTGGAAGGAATTCAATATTATTTAATGCTTTGACCATTAATACTTCATCTTTTGAAGGTTTTTAATATTTTAGTTCCGTTCAGTTGTTGACTGCCATATGACCATGGCCACTGTGACTTTATTGATATCTTTCGTAATGTTTCTTATATGTTTTTCTTTTGCAATGATTTATCTTTTGACATAGTTGGATGCTAAATTTTGATGATTTAACACCAATATTTTACAAGAAGCAATTTTTTATTACTCAATTATTTTCAATGATTCATGCTAAAATATTACTTTTGAATTTTTAAGCACCTTGGAGTATACACTAAGGATCATGCTAAATATATTCACAACCTCCTCATATTTTACTGCATTGTAGAACCATATACAATTTACCTCTTGAGTTGTATTTCTATACAACATATATGGAAACGTATACCATTTGTACTATGTATCATGCCTTGGTAAGCTCGATTGTGTCAAGTGTTTGGTTTAAATTTATGCTTACATCATGTTTGAAAATTACCTGAGTTGTTTTTTCTACATAGTTGTTTTGCCTAAGTGGGTTTTTATTAGTTGTTTCATTCTATGTAATGTACTTAAAAATAAATCTTGGAAATCCATATCTGATATATATGCGTTATTCTAACATTTGAGGCGATTTTCTAATTCGAATTGTTTATGTGGTTGAGCTTGACTTTGTATGCTGCTATTGATGATTACTTACTGTGTGATGCCCTGTTTGCTAATTTTTGGTAATTTTTTACTATTCATGTTTGATTCAAATGGTTTAACCTTCGATTTAAACTTTGAATTAAGTTTCTGATTTGACCTTTGATTTTAGTTCTTACATATAGTTTGAAGTAGAAACCAATGGAAGAATGTTGTACTAGAGGTACAAGAATAGAAATTATGTGTCATTCATTGAGCGAACATGGTGTTGCATGGACCCTTCTTCTCAGAGTTTGATTTGGCTGTGTTGACCTCTGATCCTGATCGAAAGGAAGGTATGATAATTCTACAAGCTCCTCCTAATACCACCGATCATTTTCTTACCGAAGAATTTCATAGAGTCTCTATAGATGGAAATTTCTTCATTCAGGTTTTAGAAAAGGCCCAGGAGGTGTAGGACATGAAATTCATTTTGCTCAACAACCCTGTTGTTGAGGTAGTTTCAATAATCTCACAATGTGTTTCTTGGATTTCCTTTGCTTTATGTAATTAATTGCGCCTTTGTGTTTGGTGTTTCTTTGTGCTTTATTAATCAAAATGATTGGTTTGGTATGAGAGGTACCTGGACTTGATTGCAGAGTATGCATGCATCACGATGGTCATTCTGGGGGATGCTATAGCTGTATGTATTATAGTGTGATAAATATATACAATTGTGATCATTCTACTTATATGTGGTAGAAAAGATAGATAGTGTATATCTAAAAGCAAATTAAGTGCGAGGAACCTAATTAATGGTGCTATAATAAAGTGTGATTACTCTTCTTATTTGATGGTAGAAAAGATAGATAGTGTATATTTAAAAGTAATTTAAGTATGAGAAAACTTAAGTAGATTATGCAATAATAACAATTTGATTATAAATGAATTATTGGCTTAACGATAGCATATCATATGGGAGGTACGGGGGAACTTAACTTAGTGTGGTTAGTTAGATACATAGGCCTAGTTCAGCTATGTAGTATGGCTAAGTGGGTAAAATAGGGGACGTTAGGTCTGCGTAACAGATGAGAGGTGAGGAACTCAAGGGAGTGTACACTGGACTAACGTGTGTATCTAATAACTGTTTTATAACTACAATTTAATAATTGCTAAATATTTTTCAAATGGTTTTGGGTTCTGACCGTGTGAAAATATTTTAGGTGTCCAGCCACAGGGACTCCAAGCTTGATGACTCATTCCATGGATGTGTACCTACAACATTGTAGAGGCTTGTAGGACTTTGAGTATAAATTTTAGTTATTCATTCATATACCGGGTTTTTGATTCAGTGGTTCATTTAGGCATATGGCCCCTCCAGTTAATACATTCATTTCATTTATTTATTAGACGATGTAGCTTCATTCAGTTTTATTTCTTTAGACTTATAGTTTGGACTTAGTTTTGGAACTGATGGTTTAATCGATACTCCTTATTTATCTATTTATCGTGTGGTTGATTCAGACTATTTTAATTGTGTGGATGGATTGGTTATTGTATATATATATATATATATATATATATATATATATATATATTTCTGCATGTTTCCATTTTAATGAAAGATAAAATTTGGTACCAACATAATGAGAACACACTATATGGTTGACTTACTTGAGTCTACGCCACATAGGAGTTCCAACTATTTTGGATATTGTGATAAAATATTTTAGAACTTTAAGAGTTATCCTTTCTCAAAGTATACAAGCTTCAACAACATATCATGAAATCCAAGAGCATATCATATCTACCATAAAGGGAAGTACTCTTATATTCATGAGCTCACATTAGGACACATTTATTGCATATTGGTGTTAAAATGTGTGTACTAGCATTAGAATAATTTTTAGGAATTTTTAAATATTTTTAAAACATATAAAATGCTTTTTGAAACAATTAAAATTATGTTTTTAAAAGTGTTGGGGTTAAAGTTGGATTATCAATTCTCCTAAAGATTATGCCTTGGTAGAATGTTAACCCGGTTGAAAATTTTATAGGTACAATTTGTATTAATGGAACATAAAAAACACGCATGTGTTGTGTCATCGTAGCCTTACATGCATTGCTCTCTTAGTGGATAGATTTGTGTTTTTTATGTGTCTTGGTTTTTAGAACAAATCCCAGCCCTTGGTTACATTTTATCGATGTTCTGCATGTTTTCTCTTTCAATCCATGTGAGGATAGTATGAGCCAATAAGGGCTAACCTTTGAGTAGTGCCTTAATCGCCCTTGGATCTTGGTCAAATGGTCAGAATCAATCCTAACAATTCAAAATGCTTCGAACTTCCAGATCTTTCCTAGCCTACTATATAAAGGCCCTTTGGTTAAGCCTTTAAGAAGTTTTTGGATTCGTCTGATTTGAGAAAAAAATAAGAGAGAAGTGAGATAGGGTAAAGAGAAACAAGAATAGAGGGAGAGAGAGAGATAAACCAATTTCATAGAGATTGAAGCACTAATGTTTTTCTATCTAACCAAACACCAAATCCTTCCTAAAGAAAACCCTAGATTTGAGAGTAAAACTGATGAGGTTCTGTGGTGGTGTTAACGTGTTGGGTTGTGCCTTTCAAAGATATCTTCAACCCCGATATCTCTCTTAAGAACCACCCTTACCATTTACCTCGTCTTTCTTATTAGAAAGCATGAGATCTACTAAAAGGGATATTACACTTAGTATATTAGGTTTCGTACTATTCTTTGTTTGGATCTTTTGTATTTTCTATATATCATTTTTAGATCCAATCTCTGTTAAAAAATAACTTTTGAAAAAGAGACTTCTGATTTTGTATAGTGATAGATCTAATACGTTTTGTTTCAAATTCATATTTCACATTTTGTGAAATCAGTTTGTACATAAATAAGATCTTAAAAAAAATTATATCTAATTTTCAGAGAGATTTCTTTCAGATCAAAAAGTTTTGAAGTCTTATTTTCAAAACACATTTGAGATCTTCTAGCATGTCATTTAGACACTCAGTAATTCGTAGGAATTTTTTATATGTGAGTTGCATAATTTGCAGGTAGAGTAATCACATCACTTCAATTCCACTCTCACACAAACACTTAGATGGTGGTTTTTTTGAGAGAAAATGTGTTGTTTGAGCCATAACAATCAGAGGAAAAAGAAACATCAACGAAGCTGCGAAGGAGATCAAAACCAGTTATACGCTACCTTGAGTGGATAACTAATATTGGTATAAATTCTAAACTTAGACTTAGGATCTTGAGATGCATGCTTAGTGCCTGTAACTTGTAATTTGTGATTATTTTTAGTGGATTTTTCTTTTGTGGCATAGAGGTCACCATGGATGTTTTCCCTAATTTGGGATTTTACCACGTTAAAAAACCCTGTGTTAAGTTTCTTGATTGTTCTCAATTTGTTATCTGTTTGGTTTCACACAAAAGACTTATTATGGGTTTTATTTTAAAAACATAACATAATCAAAGTACCAGATCCATCATCCATACTTGAAAATCTGTTTTACTCATCTTGTCTATTATTTCGAATATAATTTCGTTCAACGAGTTATAAATCATTTTTTATCCTAAAACTCTAGAAACTATTTATGAAATCCTTTTCTAAAAATGGATGAAAGATTTGAGAAGTTAGGTAACCTTTCCTGTCCACCTCACTTTAATGGACACAACTTCCACTTCTTGAAAGTAAGGATGGTTACGTTCTTTCAAGGAACCCTAGGTGATGACGTATGGGATATGATTGGAAATGGGACAATATATTCCTTGAAAGAATGTGTACGCTGATGATAATACATGTTTGCCTACTCATGATTCTGTTATGCCTATTGATATATATGTATAGCCTACTTGTGAAAGTAATGTGCCTACTGTTGATGAAAATTCTATCAGGTGATGCTAATTTACGAGTGTGCCAAAGCGTGAATATTGTGGATGTACTGAACGTGTGTGTGAGTAGCACAAGTAAAATTGAAGAGATAGGGAACACTACACACGACGTACTTAGTGAGTGCGATGATGATCTTCCAAATCATCAAGAGTTGTACACAAAAACACTTAAGAAAAGTGCCCATCTTGATAAAATGGTGAAGCTATTGTCCGAGCATATTTAATTACTTAACCAAACTACTAAAAAGAATACTAAAGACTATATTGCCCAATGTGTTACCCACGAGATTGAAACAAAAGATTTTTTCTTGAAAATAAAAGAGTTATCTGAGAAAAACTATGTTTTAGAGAAAATATATAAGTCTACTCTAGTTAAATTGGAACAATCAAAATAGAAGGTGTTTAAAAAATATTTACACTTTGAAACTCAAGCAAAATCTTGCGAGGAAATTGTTGTTTGAAGTAAGTTTGATTCATAAGATAAATCTGGCTTAGGATTTAGAGAAAAGGTTTTCACTAGGAAAATAACTATATCTCCTGAAAATGTTATTTTTGTCAAACAAAGACAGAATTTTCAAAATTCCCAACAAGGAAATTATAGTAAAAATGCCTCTAACGAAATGCAAGGTCAGTATAATCAACAGCCTAAATCTAATGGTACAGCTAAGTATGTCTATCCACCTACTATAGACCAACGTCAGAAACTCAAGACTAATGACAATTGGATAACTATACCGAATAAGGTCAAACCTATTTTTAAGGACTTTAGTAATAAATTCAAGCCTTCCTCCTACTAGTACTGCTCGTACCGTGATGTTTATGGACACGCCATCATCGAATGCTTTCGAAAAAGACTGTATACACCTATTTTTTAAAATATAAACTATTCTAGGAAGAGTACTAATACCTATGTTCTTGCAAGGCAGACCACACATAACTCTAACTATACAAAAAAAGAAGGGAGAATCTAAAACTAAGAAGAAACCATTTATAAAGACCCAACAAACCTTTTCTAAATCAAAGTCCAAGAAAAATTGAAAAAACAAGCCTATTTGGATTAAAAAAGATGACTTGTTACCCCAGCTCAAGTGTAATGTTGTCATAATTGCTTTTAAGGCAGAACGCACAAAAAACCTTTTAAGCAATCTTTCTTAGTTATTCTAAAACAAGTAGGGCTTATCGTGTTTTTAATTATTGAACCAAAGTCATAATGGATTCTTTTAAAGTAATTTTAAATGATATTAGTGCAAAGAGTAGTGCCAGTCAAACAGTGGTCCTAGATGAGGTTGAAAATAATTTTACTCATGATTCTCCAGAGATAATTGATTCACTACCACCTGAGAGTCCTGTTGTACCAACTTGGGTTTCTAAAGACCACCCCATTGAGAATGCTATTAGTAATGCTTGTGAGATCGTTAGAACAAGATCCCAACTTCAAAAAGTGTCTAAATTTACATGCTTCATTTCTCTCATTGAACCGATTAATGTAAACAATGCCCTTTGTGACTTATTCTGGATCAATGCTATGCAAGAAAAGATTGTCCAATTTTAAAGTCATGATGTGTGGTATCTTATTCCTTGACCAAAAGATAAAAAGGTTATCGGCACATACTGAATTTTCAAAAACAAACTGATGAAAATGGGAAGATAATTATAAATAAAGCTAGTTTGGTAGCACAAGGTTACTGCCAGATAGAGGGAATTAACTTTGACGAAACTTTCACCCCTATTACTCATATTGAGTCAGTTTTTATCCTCCTTGCCATATCATGTCATTTATATTTTAGACCATTTCTGATGGATGTTAAGTTCGCATTTTTAAACAGAATTTTGACTGAGGAGGTATACATAAAACAACCTAAAGGCTTTATAGATCCTTCACATCCTGATCACGTCTTTATACTTAAAAAAGGCTTATAAAATTTGAAACAAGCTCCTAGATCATGGTATTAGCACTTATCCACCATTTTGGTCTCTAATGGATTTATTCGTGGCGGAAATGATCAGATTTTATTCGTTAGGAAAATAGACAAACATGTCTTGATTGTCTAAGTATACATCGATGATATTATATTTGGATCAACTTGTTCCAATAAAGTTACGGATTTTTTTAAATAAAATGCATGTTCAGTTTCAGGTGTCACTAATGGGTGAACTACAATATTTCTTGGACTACAAGTGAAACGATTTAATGATGGCCTATTTATTACTCAATCAAAATATGTTGTTGATCTCATTAAAATGTTTGGGTTAGAAAACTCTAAACCAGCATGTACACCCATGATCACATCCACAAAATTATCTAAGGAAGTAAATGGGAAAGACGTCGACCCGACTTTATATAGAAGTATGATAGGGAGTCTATTATACCTTACTTCGTCCAAACCTGACATTTCCTTCGCTGTGTGTATTTGTGCAAGATACCAATGTACTCCTAAAGAACCCCACTTTTTATGCGTTAAACGAATCATAAAATATGCTAAGGGTGCATTAAATTATGGTATTTGGTATACAAAGGACACTACTAGTTCCACTGTAGGATACACTGATGCCGATTGGCTAGGATGCTCAGACGATAGTAAAAGCATGTATGGTGCCTATTACTATGCAGGCAACAGCCTAGTAGGTAGGAGTAGTACGAAGAAGAACCGCATATCACTTTGGACATCTGAGTCTGAATACATTGTAGTGGGTAGTTGTTGTTCCCAACGTTTATGGGTCAAACAGATGCTTAGTGATTATGGTATTGTCGAAGATAAACTGACTATGCATTGCGATAACTAGAGTGCCATAAATATTTTTAAAAATCTAGTCCATCCCTCACGAACTAAGAACATAAAGATTATACATCATTTTATTCAAGAACTTATAGAATCCAAAGAGTTAGATATTAAATACCTAAACACTGAAAAATAGTTACATGATATGTTCACAAAACCTTTGGATAATGTTAGATTTGAGTTCCTTCGAAAAGCCATAAGAATGATAGTTCTCACCTAATTACTTTTATAAAACTGTCATAACCTCAGTAGCTTCTTAACAATAATTGGTTTCTGCGAATTTTGGGCATGGACGTTTCTCAAATGACAAAAGACGACTCCTATAATCTATCTAATTTAGGAGACCCCCTATTTTGCGCATGTTTATGATATTGTTTGTGTAGAATCCATTATTTTCATACTCATGATTTTTACATCTATTTTACCCCGTTGTATATTTTAGAAAAATTGGTGTAGAAGAACTTGAGTAATTGGCTTTCATTTCATTTCATATCTCAACTAACTCAACTAATATGCCATTGAAGTGTTCAGTTTTTTCAGGCAGTTTTCAGACCCGATTATATAACTTGTCATAATTATTTAGGGTATTGGTCTATATAATAGTTGAGTTATGTATTTTTTACTCTTATTTTCGATTCTAGGATGGGAATAGGTAGTTAGATCTCTTTTGTATGGGAAATCTTGGATTTTTTATTTTTAACTTCGAGTACAGGTTACTCAAGGGAATTTCGTCTCTAATATCCAAAGGGTGAGATTGAGAACGCGCTATATGGTTGACTTACTTGAGTCTGTGTCATATAAGAGTTCCAACTAGTTTGGATATGGTGATAAAATATTTTAGAACTTTAAGATTTATCCTCTCTCAAAGTGTCCACGCTTCAACAACATATCATGAAGTCAAAGAGCATATCATATCTACTAAAAACGGAAGTACTCTTAAACTCATGAACTCACATTATGACACATTTATTTCATATATGTGTTAAAATGTGTGTACAAGCATTAGAATAAATTTTATGAATTTTTAAACATTTTTAAAACATATAAAATAATCTCTGAAACAATTAAAATTATGTTTTTAAAAGTGTTGGGGTTAAAGTTGGATTATCAATTCTCCTAAAAACTATGGCTGGGAAGAATGTCAAACCGGATGTAAAATTTTGTTGGTGCAATTTGTATTAATGGAACATAAAAAACACGCGTCTCTTGTCTCATCGTAGCCTTACACGTGTTTCTCTCTTGACGACTAGATTTGTGTTTTTTTATGTTTCTTGGTCATTAGTTCAAATCCCAGCCCTTGGTTCCATTTTATCTACGTTCTACATGTCTTCTCTTTCAATCCAAGTGAGGCTGGTATGAGCCAATAAGATCCAATCTTTGAGCTGTGCCTTAATCTCCCTTGGATCTTGGTCAAATGGTTTGAATCAATCCTAACCATTAAAAACACTTTGAACTTCCATATTTTTCCTAGCCTACTATATAAAGTCCCTTTGGTTAAGCCTTTAAGAAGTTGATGCATTCGTCTGAGTTGAGAAAAAAATAAGAGAGAAGTGAGAGAGGGTAGAGAGAAAAAAGAATATATATACATATATATATATATATATATATATATATATATATATATATATATATATATATAGAGAGAGAGAGAGAGAGAGAGAGAGAGAAACCAGTTTCATAAAGATTGAAACCCTAATGTTTTTCTATCTAACCAAACACAAAATCCTTACTCAAGAAAACCCTAGATTTGAGAGTGAAAATGATGAGGTGTTGGGTTGTGTTGTTTGAAGATCTCTTCAATAGCCGTCTTTCCTATGAACCACCCTTACTGTTTATCTCATCTTTCTTCTTAGAAAGCGTGAGATCAACTAAAATGGATATTACACTTCGTATATTAGGTTTCCTACTATTCTCTGTTTGGATCTTTTGTATTTTATGTATATTGTTTTTAGATCCAATCCCTATTAACAAATAAGTTTTGAAAAAGAGACTTCTGATTTTGTAAAGTGATAGATCTAAAATATTTTGTTTCAAATTCATATTTCACATTTTGTGAAATCAGTTTGTACATAAATAAGATCTTGAAATAAATTAGATCTAATTTTCAAAGAGATTTCTTTCAGATCTAAAAGTTTTAAAGTCTGATTTTCAAAACATATTTAAGATCTTGCATGTCATTTAGACGATCTTTAATTCATAGGAATTTGCTGCATAATAATTTGAGAGGTGTGTGTTGCATAACTCTCATGTAGAGTAATCACATCACTTCACTTTCAGTCTCACACGAACACTTAAATTATGATTCATTTTAGAGAAACTGTGTTATTTGAGCCACCGCAATCAGAGGATAAGGAAACAGCAAGGAATCTTCAAGGGATTTCAAAACCAGACAGACACTACCTTTGAGAGTAGATAACTCGTGTAGGTATAAATTCTGAACCTAGACTTAGGATCTTGAGGTGCATGCTTATTACATGTAACTTGTAATTTGTGATTGTTTTTAGTGGATTTTTCTTTTTTGGCGTAGAGGTCACCATGGATGTTTTCCCTAATTTAGGAATTTACTACGTTAAAAACCCTGTGTTAACTTTCTTGATTGTTCTTAATTTCTTATTTGTTTGGTTTCACACAAAAGACTTAGTAGATGTTTTATTTTAAAAAACCAAGGTAATCAAATTACCAGATCCATCATCCATACTTGAAAATCTTTTTTACACATCTTGTGTATTATTTTGAAAAGAGTTTCGTTCAACGAGTTATATTTCGGAGTTTACTTAAAACTTAACTTTTAGTTAACAAACTAGTAAAGAATTTTCATTTCATATATTTTAACATAGTTCATTAGTAATTTAAAAAGTTATTGACAATGATGCTAAGAATGAACCAACTGAGACCAAATTTTATTTTACTGAAGGACTGATCAACTGTGGTTAAAATATGCGGGGTGTCACAAATGGTATCAGAGCATCAGGTTCTAGTGTCTATAGGGACTGTGTGGCTTACTATGATTTAAGCATAGAATTCTTTCATGTAGAGCCTTATTATAGTATTATTTTATTCCTCATCATACACATATTTACATTCTTCTACTATTATATTTGTTTTGACTGTGACCTTATACAAACTTCAATATCATTTCAGATTCCGCCATAGGTAACTTATTGGACGAGAGTGAATGAAGGAAATGGAGCTCCACAGGGAAACATTTTAGCCGCAGAGGTGGCCTTAATCGTTGCACAGACAGTTAACGCGGTGATGACTGCAATGGCACAACACGTTTCCCAGGTTCAGTCACAGCCACCAGTAGCACTAGTCATTCAGTCCCACTCAGGGCATTCCGAATGGCATAGAGTGATCGACGCATTTTATAAGGGCCACCCAACGGAGTTTTAGGGTAGCTCAGATATAGTCGTGGCCGGTCAGTGGAAGCAATACATGAAACGTCACCTTTGTATGGTTGAGTCCACTGATACTCAGAAGCAGTTCTTAGCAACATCCAAGTTAGTGGGCGCAACTTTATAGTGGTGGGAATCTACGACCACATCAGAGGAGAGAGATGTGATGATCATTGGGGAGTTTTGGGCACGGTCTGATCGTAAGTATTTTCCATCTACTTTTTCGACAGAGATGCGGAGGAAGTTTCTTAATGTCTCTCAGGGAGAACAGACCGTAGTGGATTACGATGAGGAGTTCACTCATTTATCAAATTTTGTTAAGGATGAGGTGAATACTTAAGAGAAAAAGATGCAAAAGTTCATGAATGGACTTTTCTGGAGGATTCGACGTCACTTATTGGATAATCCAGCATTGGAGACGTACACTTAGGTCATCAATGATGCTCTACTTTATTAACAGGACGAGTGCTTCCACATGAAGGTGAGCACGGGAGTAAGTGAGTCTAGTCAGAATGGGAAGGTAGGTGGGAATGGTGCTAGTGGGGCACAACAACAGCAGGAGCGAGATTTTCGACAAAGGGATCCGATTAATAGATTTATATCTAGAGGTTATCAACTCGAGAGTGGTGGATTTAGGAAGGGCTAGCAGGTCCCTCAGTAGGAATAACATTCCGTTCCTTAGGGCCATTAGGGTCAAGAGAATAGTGGGGGAGGCCAGCAGGGCCTAAGGCAGGAGGTTTTTTTTGGAAGTTATTTTGGCTGTGGAAAAATGGGCAACATGAAGAGGGATTTCCCAAAGAGAGACAGGTAAACTACTGGATGAGGTCCTAGATGTACAATCATTTCAGCAAATCTTGGGTCCGTTTTGATGTGATAATCCCGTTCAGGAACCCGTCGACTAGTCATGGCAGTTGGAAAATTGACGTAATATTTGTATTTCATCCTTATGAGTATGGGGTAAGTTTTGGGTGACAAGGTTGCATCGCAATATATGATTGTTAATGCTAAAATTCGCGAGTGAGTTGAGTTTAGTGGGTACGTTGGCAATATTAGCCTTGTTATTATGAATATATTTACCATAGGGTAGCGTGGGGTTCGTCGATACCGCATGTAGGGGAGCGGGAGTTGTTTCTAAGAGGATGTCTGCATTGTGTGTTAGTTTTGCTACTTTTTCGAGTTATGAGAGTAGAGCATATTATTATCTTATGTAGTGACTGGTTATCAAGATTCTGATCGATAGTGGACAGTTATGGTAAGACTATCGTTCTCACTATTCTAGGGTGAGATGTATTGTTTTGCAAGGTATCACCTGAAAGAGGGTCAAGCATGCATATATATATATTTATATAATGTGTTGTAAAGGATATTTCTAAGAGTACAATTGTCTCAATGCATTGGATCCCGGTGCGTAGGGATTTTCAGTAATATGATTCAAGGGTACCGGTTTACCTTTGAGCGAAGAGATTTAGCTTGTTATTGATTAAGTGCGAGAACTTAGTGATAATGAGAGCGACGTATCATATGACTCCTTGAGTGACACGGGCGTGGAAAATTTGACTTATGTGTTGGGGGAAAGGATTTGAGGTATGCTACTTATGTTCACGGATCTTGATGACAAACAATTTTAGGTAATAGTGTATCGAGGGGATTTCTTGTTTGGATTTCTCTTGCGAGACATCCCAAGTGTGAACTTTTGTGATGAGTTCATTAGTTTTTATATTTTATACCCAAATTTATACATTGTTAGTCCCATTTTATTTTATTTATTAAATTCTTAGGACCGTTTTATTAAAAAGTGAAAAAAATGCAAGAATGACTGAATTCATAGTTAAAATGGCAATTCCAAGTCAAAAATGGGTGCTTGAATAATTTTATAATATTCTTCTGCTAATTTGTGAAAAAAGTTGCCTAGTGAAATTTTTGCAGGTAATGATGAAATTTGGTTCAAATTGATGATCAACTTGAAAAAGGCGCGAAAAAGAAGAATTTTACGGTCGTTCGAAAAAATGCTCTTTTTACACTTTTCGTAAAAGTCAAGAATTTTTATTCTTCGAATTTGAAGAAATTTGGCATGCATTTTCAGCAAGAAAAAAAAAGACTTTTCGAGTGGGGGAAATTAAAGAGGTGGAAGTTGAAGAGTTCCACAAAGCCCTAATGCCTCACCCTAAGCCTCTAGATATAACCCTTGGGGTCTTTTTATTTATTGTGTAAAACAAGGAGAGAATTGTAGAGAGAGTTTGGGAAATAGTTTTTGGTTCTATTATCTTGAGAGTTTTATTTATATTTGAGGGCCAAGAATTATATCTTTGTGGAAGGAATTCTGTCAACATAAATTATAAAACATATCATTTGTAAGTTGTTTTATTAATGAAAATTCATATTCATTCTTGCAATTTTATGGTGTCTTTCATTATGCTAACGTAATTTCTTTATTAGGACTAGGTGGAATTTATCATGTCTAGTTAATATTGTGCGTGATTTAAATTCATTTTTGTTCCTGATATGTGCTAAAGGTCTTAAAAATTCGTTATTCATTTAAAATGACACGAGAGTGTATTTTAAACCTTCGGCTTTGTTTAAGAAAAATCATATTTTTATTTTTAAGTGTGAGTACTTTTTGAAGGATTATGATTGCACTCAATTGTTTTGATAGTCCATGCTTAAAGAATATACTTTGAAATCTAAAAGTGAACTTTTAGGGGAATAGGGATTTTAGTTGTCTTAATTTAGAGATGTTAAATTTTATTGGGAACTTAATCGTGTTATCCTCCGAATTAAATACGACGAGAGCCGACTTAATTTGAGTTATAAAATCGGGACTGTGAGTTTAAATTATTACATAATATTAGTTGAATGTGATAAATAGATCCAACGTCCTAGTTTTCACTCTCCCTTGATTATATCTCTCGTACTCCTAATTCTTATTTGTATTGCTTAGTTTAATATTATATCTCATCACCAAACCCAATTAATCTATTTGGATAATAACAACTATTTTGAACGAAAAAATTGACAAATCCTCGTGGGTTTGACCCGTACTTACACTCACTATTCTACAATAGCTCGTGCACTTGCGTTATTTGATAAAATTGACAAGAAGATTTTGTCGCCGTTGCCGGGAATTTATTCGATTTTTTTTAAAAGAAGTTGCGACTTTCGGACTAGTTTTTTTTTTACTTTTCACATTATTTTTAGTAAACGTTCCATAAAAAACAAATCTAAAAATAAAACCAGCCACTAATATTAATGTTTTTTTTTAGTTTTAAAAAATCAACTTAAAGTTGTTTTTCTAATAAATAGCAATTTTAGCACTAAGTTTATCCTAAAATACAAAAAAAAATGAAAAAATATATTTATTTTTTCTGGAAATTTCCATATTCGGTTTTTCAGTAGGTAGACCCTAAAAACATCTTTTTCCCCAGTAGTAATTCTGTTTTTTTTATCAAGTATATAAAAAAAAGTGAACAAAAATTCGAAAAAGTGTTCAACAGTGCGTGAACGTGAAGACAACTTGTGCAATCTTGCCAAGAGCACATGGAACTCTCGCGGACGACTGAAATGAAGGCAACATTTCCCCCCGATCGACGCCAACTTAAACTTCGGCTCAGCATAAACAAGTGACCGTAAAAAGTCCACACCGGAGGTATGTTTTTGTGTGCTCTTAAGTGATTTAATTTCACATTTAATTTAGCACGTTGCATAAATTGACTTAAGGGCAAAATCCGTGTGAAAGATAAGGTGGGGAATTCATCACCCTTCGTTGCCCCAAAAATAACTAATTAACCCAGCATTTGCGTATCCCGAGCCATTACATTTAATTTAAAATCAAGTAGACATTGGCCTTAGGATATCACATAGCTCATAGGAAACCTCTTAACGAGGCTAGAATTAAAAGCTACTCCAATGCGAACTTGTCAAATCGATCCTATTTCACCTTGTCTAGGATTGGTGGTTTTTAATGTGTCTTCATATCGACCACCTACCTGGAGAAAAAAGCGGGATTTGAGGCGATAACCATAGTTGATTGTCTTTTAAATCCTCCATTTTCAAAGAGTAGGAGCTGTCTAATTAGGGAGATTAAGCTGGAGACCACTGTGTCGTCGATTAATCTCGAGAAAACTAGATTTTAAAATGGAAATTCCCCTCACCTAAATTAGATAATTCAATTTGCTGTGTGTTAGCTAGGAATTACGTGGTTTGAGTCAATTTTTTTTAATTTTCTTCACATAAAAAAATTGAGTGAGCTGAGTGTATGCGAAGTTGGTTTCGAGATCATACTGGTCGTTTGTCGAGTGTGGAGTCTAGCATTCCCGATACTTACGTAGGTAAACTTTCTAGTTTCACTGAAATGGGAGACGAGTTAGCGCTACATGCCCTTAAAGATTACCTTTATCCGACTAGGTCAAGTCAACCTTCGTGCATACGTCTACCTAATCACACTGCGAATAATTTCCTATTTCATCATGGAAGAATCCAAATGTTTCCCGTTGTTGATGTAAAAAACTAGATTTGATCTAATTAGTTAATCACAGATAAATGTGAATAAAGAAATAAGACAAAGGATTTTTAAAGTGGTTCAACATTAGGAAAATGGCCTACGTCCACTGTTTTGTATTGTTGGGTATTTGCCTTAGTCTTCACTATGTTTGCTTATGGAAGCTTGCCCCGCTAGGGGGTGTTACAAAGTATTTATAGCCCTTGGGGTCTTAGTGTGAATAGACAATATGCCATTATTTAATAGACATATACATCTATACATGATAAGAATGTTCATTGAATCTGTTTTGACCGTTTAATCTTCCTGACTAGATGCTCGGTACGCTGAGTAGCTCGGCATGTTGAGTAGCTCGGCACTATAAGTTGCTCGATAAATATATTTTACACCACGCAGGATAACACGCGTCTTCATATAATTGGGCCACGTCAGCTGACTAATTTTTGTATCAACAGAAGCCCCTAATGTTTCAGAGTTGAGGTTGGATATGAGAGTGTGGAACATTATGCCCAGAAGTTGCTCGGGCATGTTTACCCAGTCTTGTTAGATTACAGATTTCCAACACTTGTGACATTTAATGACTTTAAGCACGAAATGGAAAACTCGTAAATATTTTGAATATTCGACAGACGCTTGGATATTTGCGTCTTTTTCATCATTTAGTCGCCGGAAATGCAATCGTCGTCTCTAGTGATCATTACTTTTCTCGTTTCCTGAAGCAATGCATTTAAAGGCGATATAATCAGATCGTCTTATACCTTTTGCCTTTTAGATTTCCAAACTCTTTGTCTTCTCACTTTTTCTTCTTACTATCATTCCTTCTGTCATCCGCCTTAGTTGAATCCTTGAGTTTCTGTAAGAATTTCTTCTATCTTCTTTCTTTGCTTTAGCCAACATGGTTTACCTTATCGAATCATTGGATAAGTTTAGAGTTGATTTTGCGATTCCTTCTTGGGTTATTCTGGAAGAGCCTCCTTGCCCTTCTAATTTATTTTCTCTAGCTGAGGGACATTGGTTTCCTTCCATTTCGTAGCTGAATATGGTTTTTCTTTCTCACCTAATCCCTTGTGTTTGGAATTTTGCCAATATTTGATATTGTTCCTGCAAGAGTAGTTCCAAATACATGGAGAGTAGTTAATGGCGTACATAGGTTGAATCAAATTCATGGAACTCATTTAGGGATTCCTGAAATTATGTAGTGTTATAAATGGGTTACTAGGGATACCACTTTTTATTTAAAAACTAGGTATTCTAATAGAGTTTTAGTGGTTAATCTCCCAGATACTAATAGGGATTATTTTGAACATGGGGTTGTGATGAAAAATTGACAACACCTCTCATTAAAAGGGATGTGTACTAAGGTCCCAGCTATCTACTTTATTGGGATAAGTTGTTTTTAGTTTTTGAATTTAGCTATGTTTTTGTTTGATGAAATGCATCACTGACACTTATTTGTTGTTTATTGCAGTTGACAGTAAAAGGAAATCCCCAAAAGAGAGTGACATTAATATAAAAGATTTGAAATTTATCTGGGTTTCCATCGAGCAATAGCTAGGGAATACGTGAGGTCTGCTTCCTATCTGCTACAGTACAAGCACACCACTTCTTCTTTTTTTGCTCGCCCTCTTGTTCCTCCCTTGATGATTGACCTTGAGCAAGCTCTAACATCTTCTTCATTTGTTGAAGAAGCTTCTCCTGACTTGGGTACTACTATTGCTGACCTAATGACAAAGAAGAGGAAAGTTCTTGACCTCTTTACCAAGTCTACTCCGGGTACTGAAGGGGCGAAGAAAAGTAAAGACAATGCTCCAATTGAAGGGACTAAGAAAAAGGATGTTGTTCCTCATGCTAAAGATATTAGCAAAAAGCCCCCTGTTGCCCCTAAAGAGGCAACACCTTTGATTGAAGGGGTTGTCCTCATTCATGAAGAGACAACACCTTTGATTGATGCTTCTCTTTTTAGGAGATTAAGAAGGGGTCTTACTGAGAAGACTGTTGATGTTGCTGCCCAACCTAGTAGGGTCGAGCTTCCTTTTTTAAGGGCTAGTTATCCAACCATCATTACTCCTGGCTTGGCTAAGAAATTACCAATTTGACATCCTAACACCTTGCATTATTAAGTGTTATTATACTTGTTCGTCTAACTCTTCAATGCCATGTTCATGATCTAATTTATGCCTTTCTTCTTCTTGCAGTTTTTGGTGTACTTTGATAATATCATGGAGAAGGATGAAGCTATCAATGCTTCAACCTCATCCAGTGGAGTGGAGGAAGACCTTGTTGGGTTATCAAAGTCTTTGATGGAGTCCCGACAAAAGTACGAGGAGGATAAAGCTTACTGGGAGAATAAAATCCAATTTGCTGATACAGCTCGACAACAACCTGCTAAAGCGACCAAAAATGCTGACACAACTTGGTAAGAGGCTATGACATCTCGGTAGAAGGCAATTACAGCTCGGCAGAAAGATGATACAGCTTTGCAACAAGATATAAATTCTTCCAAAGACATGGAGGAGAAATTAAAAGTCGACATTTCCAGCAAAGTGGAAGCTGATAGCAAGCTCGAAGAGGCTAAACAACATAAGAAAGACCTTGAGGAGAAGGCAATGTCTGCTGAGGAGATTTTAAGGGAGAAAACTTCCTCGGAGAGAGTGAAGAGAAAAGCTGTTGTGAAGAAATCCTTTAGCTCTGGCTGGGATAAAGGATAGAACAAACCCTTAGCTGCTGTCTCTTCCCAGATGGGCTATGCGAGTTTGAAGTACTTCAGGGATGGATCGGTTGCATCTTTGAAGGAGTTGAATGTTGCTGATTATTCTAAACTATTTCAGAAACACACTCTTAGCCCTCCTCCTACTATTCAAGAAGAAGAAGAATATGAAGCTGGATCTGATGAATCTTCTATGTTGATAGTAGAATAAACACCTGCTGCTACCATCCCTCAATCCTCCGAGCAAGTTTAGCAGATAATAACCTCTACCGAGCAACGCCAATTGCCTTCTGAGAAATTAATTTCTTCCTCCAAATCGGCTTATGATGTTATAGGCAATAAGGATAAAGTGTAAAGTTGTTTTGCGGTTTGTTGTCTTTCTCTGTTTATCCTTTTCATTTTGTACCTTTTGGTTGTACACTCTTTGCTTTTGATAAAAAAAATGGACTTTGTCATTTACTTTGAGATTTCTCCTTTACCTGTTCAATATAAATGTACAATTGTTGATTTGATTTTACTTTTCCCTGCTAGTTTATTGCTAGGATGGAACTCTTGTCAGCTCATGATACAGAGTTGATGAAGAAATGTATCGATTACTTCAAAGCTGGTTGTACAAACTTCACTGAGGCACAAATAGTTGATATCCGGGGGTCTGATGCTTTTGAATGAGCAATTGATGCATATCAATATTTAAAGTGCCTGCTTGATATCCTGCAAGTTGTATCTACTATTTTGTGCCATAGATTTACTTTGAGCCTTCTTTATTGACATGCTGGTTGGATATGAACTTTTGGACCAAGTTCCCTCTCTAGTGGAGCAACATGAGTGTTATTTATTTACTTCTTACATTTGAACCAACATAAGGTAATTTGTTTTAACATTAAAGCTTTATTTTTAACAGTAGTGTTTTTGTCATTTAATGAACTTTTAGTTAGTGTAATACATACATGATATGATAAATCAAAGAAGTTTGAAGGAAGAACAATTCAATTGAATTATTTTCAATTTGGCTTTATACTCGAGATTTCTATTTGCATTCGTATTGAGGTACTTGATCGATTCACATTCAAATTGAGGTATAAAACTCGAGATTTCTATTTTTATTTTGCAGTTTTTTTGATCGAATCATGTTTTTTTCTTTATTTCAGATATAAACTTGGTTTATGAAACCATCTCTCTCTCCAATGACGGTAAATATTAAAGCACCGCATTATGGTAATATACCCTCTCTCAATCTCACACACACGCATACCTAGAAGAGTCTTACATGTTTATATCTCTAATATTTTGATAATCTCTCTTTTCACTACATGTGTCTTAGAGTTGGTGAATATTGGGTTGATGAATAAGTTTGTGGGTGCTACTTCCCTAAATGAAAGAAGAAGATTGTCCCATAGGTATCTTTTGTATATTAAATTTTTTTATTTCCTTCTCTCCAAATATTTTCCTACCCATAAAAGATCTTAATTTGAATCATGTGATGGATTGATGTATCTTTTGTTGTTTCTTTTGTAGTTGGGTTATCTTTTGTATAATACCCTAGGAGTCTCATGCCTTCTTCGTTTGTAATCAGTTTGTTGTTTTGTGGCATTTTTGTTTCTGATAGAATAAAAATTTATATGATGAAGTTTTGTGATTGTTCATGTTTAGGGGACTAACTTGGAGACCAATGTTGTTTTGCATGGTAGTTTGCATTTGGTTGAATTTGCTAGCAATGAAAGAGTAGATAGGTATGAAACGAAAGAGAATAGACTATGGGAGGCGTAACATATAAACAAATCTATAATATTTTGAGAAATTTGGATGTTGTATATAAACCATTTTTTATATTTTTATTCTCTCTGAGTAAATATACAAACTATTCAACCCAATGCGCAAGTACTTTGTGAAAGGTAGTGATATTGACGATTGAATAATTCAATGAGATGATTGTGGAATTAGTTATGCCGATCGAGATGGAATTCCTTTTTATATATATTATAGCCAGTTGTTGGTACAACATTTTGTCAATGGTTGATTTTACCTTTTAGAGAATGAAATAATGTTTGATTTTGATTGATAAATCAGGTCTATTTGAATATTTATGTCATACTATTTTTAATTTCTTAAACAGGGTGGTGGATAGTCCTATAAACAAAATAAAATTTGCCCCAATTTTCTAAAATATTTACACATTGGTATTGTAAAAAATAATTTTGTACTTAAAATTATATGATGAATATGCTGCCATTTGTACGAGTTCCATGACACTATAGTATTGTTGTCATTGATTATTTTTTTTATTTCTTAAACAGGGTGGATCGTCCTATAAACAAAGGATACTCTGTCCAATTTTTATTTTATTTTTTTACAAGTATTTGTGTATTATAATAGTTTACCATTATTACTAGGAAATTAGTATTATTGGATTATTTTTTTTCATAACATGGTGGATAGTTCGATTATTTTTTTTCATAACATTAGTACTATTTCGATTTATGGTGGAATTTTGATGGGTGATGTCATTTTAAATGGTGTGTATTTCTTCTTTATTCACATTTTACATGATAAATTGAGTATCATTGAATATTGTTGTTAGAGTATTTTTCTATTTCTTAACGATGGTGGATAATTCAACAAACATATGAAACTCTGGCCAAATTTTATAAATTGTTTACATGTGTTGTAAAAATAAATCCACGACTAGAATTAGTATTTAATGGTTATGCTATTGTTTATATGGGGTCTAAGACGAACTATTAGCATTGTTGTTAATGGACTGTTTTTTTTAATGGGAGATAAACTTCTAAACAAAATAAATTATTGCCAAATTTTCTTAATTATTTACATATTTCTGTTTTGAAAAAAACAACTTTATGACTTAAAATATTTACACATTTAATATTTTTCAAAATTATTTTCATGGCTTCACGGACGGGCATACCCTAGTGTGTTGGTATATATATATATATATATATATATATAGTAATGCTCTGGTGCGGACCATTCTGCATTTTAAGAGTGCGGAATGGACATGTGTCACCTGGCGGTGAGCCTAGAAATTATCGGCTAAATTATAGGCACACTCTCTCCCTTTTCTGGGTCACCGTTAGGTGACACATGTCCGGTTCACACTCTTAAAATGTGGATTGGTCCGCAAAATAGCAGTATTGTGTGTGTGTGTGTGTGTGTGTGTGTGTGTGTGTGTGTATATATATATATATATATATATATATATATATATATATATATATATATATATAGTGCCTGAAGGCACGATGATAATTTTCCAAATTATCAATCGCTATAAAATCGTAAAAGTTTTGTATTATAGTGTATCAGTCATTGGCAGTTTTCATGAAGGAATGACAATACTTCCAAAGTATTGAATTGGCTATTTTTTTTTTTTTTTGGGCGGGGGGGGGGGGGGGGGGGGGGATAGTTTATATTATAATTAAAAAAATACAATATTTTAGAAATTTTTGGTAAAAAAATACAATATTTGAAAATTATAAAATCGTGCATAATGTAATTAATAAATGTTTTATACATTATAAGTATAAATAAATTAGAAAGTTTATGCTTAATATCATCTATTAGTAGAACTATCCATCTTGTAAAAGAAAAAAAAATACTCTCTCCAAATATCAACAATCTCCAAATAAATTTACTAACCCACACTCCACTATGGCCTTCATGCCCTTGACCACTGTTTACCCAAGAAATTGAGCATCATTATGATTCATTTGAAAAAAAATTGTGATCTATAGAAGACCATATAGAAGACCATATGGCTAGGGATAAGGTCAAATATTTTTTCAGTTAGAATTTTTCCCCGTGAAATCATTCTTCCATTTTCACATGCAAGGAAACTTATCAAGAGTTGAATTGGTAGTAGATAAACTTACTTTCTATTAAAAATATCTCTGCAAAGAGATTGTTAAAAAAAATTCCTAAATATAGAAAAAAAGTCTAATTTTTATATTTAAACATGTATCTATAAACAATAACAATAGAGCAATACATTTTTTTAACTAAAAAAATTATATAAATTCTCTGGAAAGAATGCATAACATCCCTCAATCACCCTCAATTCTTCAAATCTAAAAAATGAAGCTGACAAAATATCAACACCCACAAAAGGGTAAAAAATTCAGTTTGAGATTTCAACTGTTAAGACCTATAAAAGGCCAAAAACTATATCTCAAATTATATATATAAGACAAATAGAGTATCTACCATTAAACCATGTCAATGGAGAATATTCTTTCAAATTGAACACAAAAGAAGTCCAACTGCGATGCCAAAATCAGAGAAGATATACGACATGATTCCTTGAACAGTGGTTAGAGATAGAATCAAGAAAGAACCTGCAAAATATAACTAATTAATATGAAAAATTACACTAAAACCCAAAACTTGATCAGTTTGAAAGAAAAGCATAGTATACCTGCAAAAGAGAGTGCTTGGGGATGGGTTTGGTGAGATTTAGGAAAATTTGGATACAAAGAGTTTGGTGGAGTGTAAAAGGAGTAATGTTGTAGCAATCAATCTCAGCCATTATCTAGAGTGTAAAAACGTGAAACATCGCTACTTATTATATATAAAAAAGTGAAACATCGTAACATCGAAAAAAGGAAGATGTGTAATTACAAAAACTAATTACAAAGAATAAGCACACATCTAACTAAAAAACACTCAGTTGAAGCACAAATCTAACCCTCAAAAAGCACAAATCTAACCCTCAATTGAAATTCATATACTGATACCCCACGTTTGAAAATGTAAATAGATATCCAAAAGCAGAATGTGGCACTATAAGAATACATAAAATAAATTACAAATTGAAATCCAACCTCCTACAGAAATGAACTGTTATTCACATCTTTGAACCCGTAAATTCTCAACTACTATAAAAAAATACAAACAAAAATTTAATGATAAAACCCACAAAAAAAACGTTAATCCAAACCAAAAAAAATATATCTGCATAAAATGCACTTTAATGATGAAACCCATTTGTGCGAATGATAGAGTCCCCATTTTGCAGTGGGTGCGAATGATGAGTCCCCGTTTTGCGAATGCAAGTGGGGGAGGTAGAGGAGGCAACCTCAGTTGTAGTGTTGCATATCAATTGGCATTCCATCTTTCTCCGCTTCCATTTTCGCTAAATGGATTTGGTATTGCAACTGCATAATCAGTCAATTAGAAAAAAGAAACCAAAATCCATAAATTATAAATAATGGCAATTTATACCTCTTTGACGACCTTCTTCTTTGAAACTTCCACCTCTCAAATGTCAACTTGTCATTCTCAGTAAGTAGAGGGCCTTCTTCTTCGAAACTTCCACCTCATCCATCCCATCATACATTCTAAATGGTGTCTTAAGACTCACGGTTGGTGACGCTTTAACTAAGTTGTGCTTTTCAAATTCCTCACACAGTTTTCTATGAACCTACCATAAACAAATTACAAAGAGTTACGATAGAGTTGTTAATAGGGAGAACATATATAAACGTTATAGAAACCTTTAGCCCTGCCGGGACAAATTTTATGTATAGATCTAAATAAATATGTGCAAATAATCACATACTTCAGATATTTGAATCATCTAAAGTGTCACAAAGCATGGATCACTTACCAAAAACATTTCTAGTCAGCAAGCTCCATTTACCCTCACACGAAAAATGATATGCCTAATTTACAGAAGAATGTAAAGACAGAGACACCAAGGTAAATATAGTGAGAGAGAGCCACAATTTACAACAGTTTGCTCCATTTATAGAAAAAATAATATTTATAGTGGGAGAGATCCAAAGTTTACCTGAGAGCCACAGTTTACCTCGGTGCCCTGTTAGACAGAGATGCGTCTACCACAGCATGCTCCATTTCCATAAGAATGTAAAAGTTCCCCCCATTTACTCTCATGAGCCTTGTATAGACAGAGAGACCAAGGTAAATGTAGTGAGAGGCTCGAGGTATAACCCTGTAAGTACTGCATCATAAGACCCTTGTTAGTACTGGATCAAAAAAGCATAATAAACATAACCTTAAACCCCTTCAACATAAGACTCTTCTTTGTCACTCAAATTACTAAAAGTATAATATAGATACGAAGATGATAACCAGTAATCAAACTAAAACAATAGATAGTACAATAAGCCACACCCAAAAATTAGAGAAAAATACAAAGACAACTTCATATTAATATATTCATTACGAAATAACTGTAAGTACATTAGACCAACTGGTGACATATTTAAAAAGGAAAAACACCACGGTTAAAAAATAATAGAACAGTGGACTATGAAATTAGAGGAACCCCAAGAACATATAGATCAACCCCATCCGAACAGTGGCTTTACCTGTTGTGAATTGAGGAAAAAGCCTAATTTGGAAAGAATAAATAATAAACAGAGAACAAAATATTATAACACCTTAGTTTAGGAACTCCAAAGTAAAAAAATATATAGTATTGTATAAACAGTAAATATAAAATCTTGTTTACAAATGAATTCAAAATAATCCTAACCTTACAAATGAGTTCAAAATCTCAGATTGTACATTGTGATTGATATTAATGGGCAAAAAATTATTCTCCACACATAAGTTTTGATTAAACCCGCAACTAATTTCATTTTGCCCCTTTACAGCTCGTTCAACTTTAGTTTCTTCGATTTTCTTGGAGTCACTTTTTGCTGAAGCTTGAACCCAACTCCCATTTGATAGATTTTGAGTGATTACCTAAAAGAAAAAAATCAAAACAGAATTGAAGTAATTGTAAACTAAACTTGAGAAAGAAAATAAAAGAGTTGAGAATTGGAACATAATTGAAGACCCATTTGATAGATTAGGTCGGAGATGAAGAAAAAACATAAAACTTGACCATATACTCAGGCTTGGTAAAAAGGATAAAACCCCCATAAAACTGGACAGTAATATG